>OX103975.1:14683565-15057294 GCA_944470395.2 Schistosoma turkestanicum | reverse complement strand
TATTACGAGTATCATCGTACATACAAGATAAACAGTAGGCGAACGAGCAAAATTGATGCAGAGTGTACAGTGAAAGGCTATTATCGTAATCCAATAGTAACTCCTGACCCTGCTCAAACTATAACGCAAACAGAAAGTCTTGAATAAGTCCGTAGAGAGGCGAGTTGTATTCTACCAAGGCCCAGCTCACACTCATATGACGAGCGACCAACCAAGCATACAACTCAAGCTTATTGATACACATGACAGAAAACGCCTTTGGTGAGCCAGCGCACTGCAAAATAATCCATCATCACCAATGAATCAGTCACAGGATTTTATCGAATAGGAAATGTCACAGGGCACCCAGAGTCAATATGGCCGCGAAAACAGTTGGAACATTCAACATTACAGAATAAAATTACCAAAATTAGGAACTTTTTCCAAGTGTGTTCTGGTGATCTAACATCCCTTAACAGTTTGAACAACATTGTATAACATAAATCAGAATCAATAGAAATGAAACTCCGCCAGTAGAAACCTTAGGGGCTATTGCCGGTCCTCAGCCCGGATAAAGGAGGAGGGTTGGATATGGGGTTGGCCAGCCCCATTCCGTCGAAATCTAACTTGTGCCGAAAAAAAAACGCTAACCAGAAAATAGAAATGAACCAGTTACATTCAGTGTATACATTTCTCCTTAGATATTGAGTTTTAAAATGTATTCCCTAACTTTTTATACCGTTTCCTTCTTCAGTGATCATATTCTTATATGTGTGACAGCCTTTTTACTATGAGTTGATATGACAATGATGTATAATACCTAAGTATTCACATTGATAGTTACATCTCAATTCTGCCTGGAGCTCTTCTGAGGTTACTGCCGGTCTTAAAGCTGGTTTAAAGAGGAAAGAGGGTTAGATATGGGGTTGGTGACTTAATCCTATAGAAAAATGATTCATTGAAAAAAACGTTAGCCAGAACAAATAATTCAACCCAGTTAAACTCTCCTCCGGGTAGTTAGATGATGAAAGCTGAGTTTCTTTTGTTAGTCATGAGGACGATGACTCTTCTGCCAACCACAGCAATCACTATTTATAATCCGAATCTAAACCTCAATATGTCGATATTGATCTGGACTGACTAGATCAATGTACAGAATTGATTAATTTGATGTACTTTTATGAAGATTGACCGAATTATCTACGATTATTGGTTTAGTTTCAAACTGATTTTTTTCATTATTGGTGCTTTCGGAGATTAGAGGGATGCACATTGCTGATGAGACCTATACTAGCACGAATCAGCCGTCCAGTGCTTCTAGGTTTCGAATGCTGATCTAATATTGATGTGTTCGTGATTTTAAAAGTATCTTAACTATCTTTACAACTCTATAATGCAAATTATCAGGTGGTCACTAGTGACTGGATCCATGAAGAAATTCCTCTGAGTTCTAAGTGAGAAGTCGTAACTAGTGGAGTTCAATCTTGGTCGAGGGAATCCAATGCTCATCGAAGATAGTGGATAAGGCTGCGCAATACCAATGGATTGATTGAAGTTAGACATTAATACTGTCGAATTCCAGAAGTTAAGCTTCTTGCACAGGAGACTATAGGTCTTCGTGCGGTGTGTGCTACTTATAAGAACGATATAAGTAGTATAAGAAGGAACGTGGAAGAAGAAGTCTCACGGTCAGAAGAGGAAAACGGAAAGCAAATGGAGCAAAAGCAAGAAGTAAATGGAGTATCAACCAGAAGGAAAGGAATCAACACCAGGAATCGAAGAAGAAGGTTGTAGATTTGGAAGTCACGAGTCAAAGATGGTGTGCAAATAGAAGAGTGTTCAATCAATGTAATGTTTTCGTTTTTAATTGACTCAGAGTGTGAATTCACATAATTCAATCTTCCTCGCCTGCCTCAGTCTTCTCATTCGATTCAATTCTCGTGAGTAACGAGAGTCACGGATGTGCACTACTGATTTGTCTCCTATCTGGGCGAAACAGCCGTCTACACAATCCTTCCATTTTCCTAATAATGATCTAACATCAATCTACTCATGATTTCAAAATCAAAACTGATCAAAACGATCTCAGTACTTACAATTCTGTTCATTATCCAATTTATGAGAAATGAATTCAAACATTCATTGATCGTGTTCACGAAAAAAAAATATCAGTAGTCCAGCAAATATCTTGTGTTTAATAGAGTAATTATTCCGTTTTTTGTGAAATCTATGCATTTTTTGCAAACATTCTATCTATCTATCTATCTATCTATTTATCTATCTGTCAACTTATTATACTGGATTAGTTTTTTCCCGGGGAAACCGAGGCACTCTAATCGGTGAATATATTTTCAAGTGAATTTCATTTTTTTTATTATTATTTCTAGTTGCTACTTATTTTCTCTATCCTCTTTAGTCACAGATTAGTTTTTTGATCTTGTAAAAATCATTTCCTGATTAATGGAAGATTTGTAAATTAATACTTACCCACTTACTGACTTACTTACTTACTTACTTACTTGGTGAGAGTAACTATGACTCTCTTAAGGTAGCCAAATGCCTCGTCATCTAATTGACGGGCGTAGCCTTAGAATGCCTGAGGTGGCCTCGGGTTGAGCAATATTGGTGCCTTTGAGGGGGTTGTGGTGGCGGCTACCTCTTCGTGGTCCCTCTAGGCAACGTGGCGGTGGATACATCGCTGCGGCTAAACGCCGTTGAAAGGGATGTAGTAGGATGATCGAGGGCGGCCCCGGACCCTATGTTTGGGGAAGCAGCCGCAGACATCCTGGACTACTGACGCCGACCCTATGTGGTTGTCCCTTGCATGCTGCACCCGATGTAGTGTGTGAACTGGCGTCGAGGCCCCTTAAACAAGGGTCTCAAGTTGGGTTCCGGTGCTTTAGCACTGAAAGGTACTGAACACCAATGATGTCTGCCCACTTCTGTGGGATGAACCCTGCTTGGCTGAGCGCTTGCGTTTGGTCGAGTCCATGACATCTTCCTCATGGAAAGGTGTACGTTCTAGCTGACCTTGTGGGACAAACTCGATCTTTAGCTTCATGCGGGGTAAGATGGGCCTCGATCGATTGTATCAACGCAAGGCAGTTGGAGGCCAGACGGTTGGAATGGCTGCTGGTTAGTGCACTGCTTGGGTGGCTCGGTAACCTGCTACGGGGTCCCTTGTCCGGAAGGATAAGCTCGCCTTGCCGCCCTCGCCGATCGGGGATTGTGGGCTGTGGTTTGGTTGGTGAGATTTCTTGATTCATAAGTGCCCGGGCAGGGGCCACTGCTCGTGTGCGTGCTTTTTGGATGTCCGGACAACATGTATGTACCCGAAAGGGGCAGGGGTCAGTACTGTTGGCAACAGTGAGTATCCTTGAGCTGTATATCAACGCAGCGAAGTGCATGTGCAGCAGGCATGTTGGATGACCATGAATATACTTACTTACTTACTTACGCCTGTTACCACTAATGGAGCATAGATCGCTGAACAACATTCTCCAACCTACTCTATCCTTCGCCTTCTTTTCTAGTTCTAGCCAACTGTTCATCATTCTCCTCATGTTTGTCTCTATTTCTCGGCGTGTTGTGTTTTTTTGGTCTCTCTGTTTTCCGTTGGCCTTGGAAATTTTCAGGTGACATCTTGTCTTGTGATGCAGTTCGGTGCTTTTTAAAAATTTGTTTCCTATCCACTTCCCGCACTTCCTCCTGGTTTCCACCTCCACTGGAATCTGGTTTGTTCCTTCCTAAAATAGATTGTTGCTGATAGTGTCTGGTCAATGAATCCGAAGTTTTATGCATATACAACTGTTAATGAATACTTGCATTTTCTGGATGATTGCTTTGGTAGTTTTCCGAACTTCCCTCGCATACAGCAGAATAGTCTTGATATTTGTATTGAAAATTCTGACATTAGTTGGCGCATGTTGTGATGAATTGGAGAACCGTGCTTTTCCCTTTTATGAATGTTGAAACCTGCTGCTGCCGCTGAGCTACTGCATGGAATGTTTCAATAATTGTACATTGAATGTTCTTTATTCTTTTGTTTATAACGAGTCTTTGTCCGATGGAACTCAATAATGAAACATTTCAGGTGAATAAATGTATAATTGTTCTGTTGAGGAGTATATGTATAACTAAACAACATTTGAGTGTTTTATATTGGCAAAAAGTTGATAATCTTGGAAGAACTGATTGATTTGGATTCGAATCTCCTCATAAGTATTCGCTTCAGTTTAGTATATACTAATCCTAACATGGATAATTAGTAGTATACAACAGAGTGTCAATCCAGAAGTTATACATTGAAATGGTGAATCAACCATTGTGTTAGAATGTAGTGAAGGAGATCACAGGTGAGGGCAACCGAATTGTATTTAACGAGAATTACAAAGTTACTCAGTAAAATAGGAAAACCATATCGTAAATCGTTAATTTGCAAATCTTCAATCCATCATCAATCCATTGTCTGACATTTCACTATTCATGCTATTTCATACGAATTCCATTGTGTTCCCCCATCTTCTGCTGTCAGACATTGCGTTTACACTCGCGTCATATACTACTTATAAGTAGCGCGCACCACAAGAATACCATTAGAAACCTGAAACCACTGGACGGCCGTTTCGTCCTAGTCTGGGACTCATTAACAGCGCGCAATGACGAACCTAGGTTCTTCAGTCTCGTGTGTGAATACTTAACTACTTAACATTGTACTTTCGGATATCTAACGATTTTAATGACTAACTTTGATCAATCTAAGATCTTGTGCAAACCCATCCATTGTCTTCCGTAGGTAACTGCCTACTACTGAGCACAATTTCTAACTTTTCATTATAGAGTAGTTATGAAGAGTGTTCTTTTACAGTGAAATCGTGAGGTTGCGTAAAATCCTAAACTCTATAAAAGTTCGATAGTAACACTGTTGGATGACAGCTTGGTGTGTAGTGAAGGAGAACACAGGTGAGGGCAACCGAATTGTAGATAACGAATCCATCATCAATCCATTGTCTGACATTTCACTTATTCATGCGTTTCATACAAATTCCATTGTGTTCCCACTCTTCTTAATTTCTTGATCTTCCCCCATCTTCTGCTGCCAGACATTACGTTTACACTCACGTCATATACTACTTATAAGTAGCTCACACCACACCATGAATTGACATATCTAGATATATCTAGTGTATATTTATTAACATTTGAATCAACAGAACAAATAAAATAAAAATATAATAAATCGGCAGTAATAGATAGATAACATTTTACTACAAACAAAAATACCCCAGTCTAAATCAACAAACAAAATTGTTTAAGTCATGAGGAAAATCGTCACAATCTGTGAATTTGTAGTCGCATAAAATTCATCATTTTTCGATGTATGTCGTTGCTTGCTAATGATTTGAACACAACAATCTGTTTGTTTAGAGCTATCGATGAAAGCTAATGAATATTGGATTTAATTTTGATGGTATTATTCGTATATATTATATAAGTGCGGAGGATACTACTCACTAATTGATTGTTAAGTAGTATAAAGTAGAATGTCACCTGGAAGTTACCTAACGAACATAAAAGTTTGGGATCAGAATGTACGGAGCGATCAAAGTGGTTTGATGATCAGAACAGATGTGAAAGAAAACACAGTCAATAATCACATACTAGTGTGGTGGATACTACTTACAACATAGCTGGTAAGTAGTAAGCAAATAGAGTGTCGCTTAGAAGTTACTAACGTCATAGAGAAGAGTTTCGAATCTGAATTTCAAAGAGTTGTCAAAGTATTTTTTGATGACCCGGAAGATATCCAGTTCACCGACTTTCCTCCCTATACAGTAGAACTGTTTTGACATTTTTTTATCGAAAATTCTGACATTGTTTGGGGCGTGTTGTGATGGCTCGGAGAATCTTGCTTTTCCATTTAATGTATGTTGAGACCTCATTTTTTCCTGGGTGCTGGCAGAATACACTTTCAATGTGTTGTCAGTACATTTTTGTCTACGCTGTCGGGCCCTAGGGACTCTCGGATTAGAGTAGCCTATCATGTCACTTGATCATTTGTGTTCGCTCTCCCGACTAAGGTGAACTTGTAATAGTTTAAAGCATATCAATGGACGAGCACAACAACTTCTGACTGACTGATTATATTCGTTTTATTAATAAGTAATTTAGAGAATATCTAAATACTCTGTAGGATTCAAACTCTAGCATAATCTGACACCTTATCACAAGTAGTTATCTCTTGTACAAGTGTGATCATTGCATTTCTTCGCTTATATCAATACATGCGGACAACTATGGACATAATACATTCGACTGGAACAATTTTGAAATACTGGATATGGGCAGCACAAAGAACATCAGAGAATTTTCAGAAACTTGTCACCCACAGGTCAATCAGCACTGGACAAACACATCGACATTGACTCAATTTATCAACTAATCACAAAAAAATCACAGGTGAACGTATGATCAAGAAACAGATCGAAATGGGGACACAATCGAAACAAAGGTGCAAACAACAACAGGTTTAAGGTCAGCATTAACCAATCAAGATTGAAATTGACAGAATAAGCTACAAGTCATACATGGAGAAATCTATCTCTACCTGAAGTTTCTGCTGATGATGATGATGTTATGTTCAGCATAAGAACAAAATGATGAAAGTTTCACAACCAGAACATCCAACTCAAAGAGCAAAACTCCATCACAATGATTTGTAGAAATCAAATTGACTTGTAATTTTTTAAAAATATTATTTAGAATACACAAAACAACCAATTCATTCATATTCATGTCGCATGAACGAAATCGTCGGGACAAGCAGACATATGTACACCCCCGATCTTCAAACTTCTACTTGAAAGACAAGCAGATTATTGACTGTCTTCCGGTCATCAAAAAATACTTTGAGCACTCTTTGAAATTCGAATTCGAAACTCTCCTCTACCTTAGCAACTTCTAAGCGGCACTCTATTGAATACTACTTACAATCTATGTTGTAAGTAATATCCATCACACTGATATGTGATTATTGACTGTGTTTCCTTTCACATCTGTTCTGATCATCAAACCACTTTGATCGCTTCGTACATTCTAATCCCCTAACATTTATGTTCGTTAGGTAACTTCTATGAGACATTCTACTTTATACTACTTAACAGTCAATTGGTGAGTAGTATCCACCGCACTTATTAATTTATACGAAAATTAAATCCAATATTCATTAGCTTTCATCGATAACTCTAAACAAACAGACTGTTGATGTTAAATCATTAGCAAGCAACAACATACATAGAAAAATGATGAATTTTCTGCGAAACAGAGAATCACAGATTGTTACGAATTTTCCTCATACTGACTGAAACAATTTTAGTTTGTTGATTTAGACTGGGTATTTTTGTTTGAAATAAACTACTATCTATCTATTACTGCCGATTTATTATTTTTTTACTTTTCTGCTGTTGATTCAAATGTAATAATATACAATAGATATGATCAAATATATATGTATTTCTCATTAGATATCATACAGGCAGTACGCCAGACGCCATATTGTGTTTGTCAACATTCAATGATCAATGGACAATTATATATATATATATATATATATATATATATATATATATATATATATATATATATATGTTGTTTAAAATGAATATTATATGCGGAATATATGTTGGTTGTTTGTTTTTAATATTAAAAAATATGTAAGATAAATTTGAGTCATAAAGAGCTATAGGTCCTTTTGTTTGAGAAATCGAGAATGGCATAACATATACTGTTATGTTACAGTTGATTATTAGATAATTATATAAAACTTGATATAAAAATGATTTTTATATCTAGACTACTCATTCAATATCCAGTAGTGTTTATTACGTGTAACTTTGAACAGTCTAATTTTTTTACTTACGGGTGACTAGTTGTGAGAGGAAACTCTCGGGGATTTAGTGAGAAGCTATAATCAATGGAGTTCAACCTTGTAGGGTGTGTGGTAATAACTGCCGAAGATACTAAATTAGGTTGCTGAGAAACCATAGATTTAACAAAGCTACACATGACTGCAGTTGGATGCCTAATCAGTAGTTCGCACGTGAGACTGATGCTCCTCATTTCGATCCTTACTTACCGGCTGAGGATTCCTACATTATGATGAAATGGCTTCCGCCAGTCCTTCCAGGTTTCATAAGGTGGTTTGATAATGATTGATTCCTAATTTTACTGAATAATCGACCAATGTTAAATTATCATTCGAACGTCGAACCTATTAGATAGTCATTTTTTTCTCGTATAGAAGAATTTCTGCAAATGAAATACATTTGGAACTCAAAACAACTATCCACTAACACCAAAGTTACAATTTTGAAAATATAGGATGGAAGCTTGGAGAATCACGAAAGCCGTCGTCAACAAGATACAGATGTTTAATAACAGTTAACTAAACAAGCCAGAAACCAACAGCAGTAACCTATCGTGAGAGAGAACAAACGAAATTCCAGTGGAGGAAAAAATTAGGAAGTAGCGCTCGAAGTGGGCAGGACACACATCGCGGAAAGCACCGAAATGCGTCACAAGACAAGCCCTCACTTGGAACCCTCAACGCGAAAGGAAAATAGGGAGACCGAAGAACACATTACACTCGAGAAATGTAAACAGGACATGAGAACAATGATGAATATTTGGATGGAGCTAGAAAAGAAAGCGGAGGACAGAGTAGGTTGGACGATTCCGTTTAGGTGCCTACGCTCCACATCACAGATGATTAGAGTCGAATCAATTGGTTTTCTCTTAGTAAGTTTAATTCTGTTCAAAAAAGTTGCCTAAATTCAATGATGCTGTGCGATGCTGGTTACAGACAAAAAACTTGCATTCGCTTGATGAGTTACACGCACGCAGCTCCTGAAATAATATGATTACACTTTCATAAAAATAAAAAACATTCTTTAACATATTACTCATAAGTAGCTTGATGACATTATATATAATTTTTTTTCAAATTTTATCCATATACTCAATTTTATTGTTCTAATGTCGTAGGAAGTTAGATCAACACAAAGTTAAGCCACAATATAATTTCTAAATTCTTAATTCTACACTGGTATTTTGTAAATATTCGTTTGTATCGATTGTTCGATTCTGTCACATTGATGTTTAGGACTGTAAATGGTCAGTCTCTGTTGACATATGTGCATTATGTACGGATTGCCTCGATTTTGTCCGCAAGTTACAACTACAACAACAGTGGTTAACAGTGCAATCCAGGATATTAGTTTCGTTCTATTTGGGACTCATCTGAAACTGGATGTATATCTGCCACTGCTCAGCATTGATGTTCAGTCCTAAGCTCGATCCGAGTACTATTTACTTCGAATGCCATCACAATAATCACTTAGCTTTTGCAATGGGGTGACGATGAATTCATTAGCGTTGGTTGTTTGAATCTGTGACACTGATGTTTAGGATTGTAATTTTTATCAGTCTTTATTGGTATATGTACATCTTTGAATAGACAGCCTCAATATAACCTTTCGGTTACAAGGATTATTAGTAGCTGTCAAAAGCCAGTGGTTGTCACAAACAAGTAGTTAAGTGGATAGTGTGATGACGTTTGAAGTGAACGGTACTCTGTTCCAGTTCGGATTTTGTAGTAGTAGAGGTGTGAGTAGTAGTAATAGTAGTGTGAGTCGTAGTAGTCGTCGTGTGAGTAGTAGTAACAGTAGTGCGAGCAGTAGTAGTAGTAGTAGTCGTGTGAGTAGTAATAGTAGTAATAGTAGGGGCGTGAGTGGTAGTTTTAGTAGTATTGTAGTGAACGAGAACACAGGTGGGGCAACTGAATTGTATTTAACGTAAATTACAGAGTTACTCAGTAAATTCGGAAAACCATATCGTAAATTGTTAACTTGCAAAAATAACAGTTCATCATATCGAACTGGACTGTTCCTGTTGCAAAACATCAACAATCCATTGTCACTATTCATACGTTTCATACAACTCCCATTATGTTACTCTAACTCTTCCTTTCTCTTGATGCCAGACATTACGTTGACATTCACGTCATATACTACTTATAAGTAGCTCGCACCACAGTAGTAGTAGTAGTAGTAGTTGTAGTAGTAGTAGTAGTAGTAGAAGTGGCGTAAGGGATAGTTTTAGGAGTGTGGGCAATAGTAGTATTCGTGTGAGTAGCAGTAATATTAGTAGTAACAGTCTCATGAGTAGTAGGAGGAGTGTGAGCAATACCAACATTTTAGGCATCTGCTCAGTCAATTTAATAGCTACTAAAGCTTCCTCGTCAATTCTAACTGGTCTCTGCGTGTGTGCATAGGTGCGTTTAATTCGGGAATGATTTCTAACAAATCTCACAGTACCTGATCATCGGTAATCCGGTTACTGGTAAGTTTGTCAGTACAAAAATCTTGAACAATTCCTACTAAAAATTTAGCGTTGCATACATATGAAAATTCCTTCTTCACAAAATCAACTTGAACAATATAAAACCATTACGACTGTGTAGAATTTCTTCGAACGTTGAAACTAATAATCACTTGAAAAAATAACTTATATACACACCTATTTCTTTCAATGAATATTTGTTTAATAGTTGAGGTATGAGTAGTAACGGTAGTAGTGGCATGAGTAGTAGTTTTGGTAGTGTGAGTAGTAGTAGTAGTCGCGTGGGTAGTAGTAATAGTAGTAGCAGTAGTAGCATGAGTAGTAGTATTAATGGTAGTAGTCGCAGTGTGTGTAGTAGTAGTGTGGTGTGAGCTACTTATAAGTAGTATATGACGTGAATGACAACGTAATGTCTCGGTGGCAGCAGAAGATGAGGGAAGATCAAGAAAGGAAGAAGAGCGGGAACACAATGGAATTTGTATGAAATAGCATGAATAGTAACAATGGATTGTGATATTTTGCAACAGGAACAGTCCAGTTCGATATGATGAACTGATATTTTGCAAATTAACGATTTACGATATGGTTTTCTGATTTTACTGAGTAACTCTGTAATTTCGGTTGCTCCTTGAAAAAAACTCACTCGAAAATACATATATACACACCTATTTATTTCAATGAATATTTTTGTTTACAAAAACAGAAAAAAACAACAAAAGTTTAATTCACAACAATTTTTATCATCCTCATCATCAGCAGCAGAAATAAATCACATTTTAAAAAACACCCATTTTTTCAATTTTTTAAAAACAAACATGATCATTGTTATTCTGATTACTAGTAAATAATGTTTATCCTTTATAATTGACTGGTTATTTATGAATTAGCCTCATTTATTCTCTCCTCTAGTCTCTCTCTCTCTCTATATATATATACTCACTCATTTGTCATTGTTTCATTCCAAATTTAAAAAAAGGAGAAATATAACTAACATTTTTGTTATTAAAATGTGTTAATTTTCAAAATTGGAATGCTGTAAATTAAATATAAATTATCTTATCAGTCAATTAAAAATTTAGTTTTATTTACTGTGATTATTATTATTATTATTATTATTATTATTATTATTATTAATGGTTTTATTATTATCATCATCATGATTAGCATTAGCGCTGAATTGTTTCAAGGTCACCCACGCTTCAACCCGCGCTTCAATATTAATTAGGCTATTTAAACAATCATGTGTTCAAATGTCAATATAGTAAGTAGAGTAAGTAACAAAAACGAGGTTAATTTCTTTGTAATATTTATACAATGAAAAATATTGAAAAAGAGAGTTTCATTTTGATCAAAATTTATGTATATATATATATATATATATATATATATATATATATATATATATAGTGATAAAAAGTTGAGTACACCGAATGATAGTAAATAGTTATCAAACAAATGTTCAGGATGCGATACTCAGCCTCGAAATGCAAAATGTTGCTTCAAGACTGAGTTGCATCGGCACCTGAACTAGTGATAGGGAGTG
Source organism: Schistosoma turkestanicum (assembly GCA_944470395.2). Classification (NCBI taxonomy): domain Eukaryota; kingdom Metazoa; phylum Platyhelminthes; class Trematoda; order Strigeidida; family Schistosomatidae; genus Schistosoma; species Schistosoma turkestanicum. The sequence continues at coordinate 15,045,374 of OX103975.1, read as the reverse complement.
AAGTATTCGAGCTTGTTGATCACTTCACTTATCTATGAGGAGTCTCATCAGCGCTGATAGCCTGGTGACTGACGAAATCTCAGCACGGATACAGAAAACTCGATTGGCTTTTGCTAACTTGCGTCACTTATGGCGTAGGTGAGATATCCGTTCGCTAACCAAAGGACGGGTGTACTGCGCAGCAGTTCGCTCCGTTCTCCTATATGGCTGTGAAACATGGCCGTTAAGAGTAGAAGATATTCATAGGTTACTGGCATTCGATCATAGATGTTTAAGAAGCATTGCTCGTATATTATGGGAAAACCGATTTGACATCTGCGTCTTTGTGATAATGTGGTATGGCAACATGAACTTATGTACATACGTACGAAGTTCTACGTTGCAACTGACTGACTGTTATTAAACAAAGAGACAAAAGGAGGAATTTCAGGCAATACAATATGAATTGATGACAAAGTTTAGCGAAAAATCTGTGTATATAAATGAGTATACATTATTTTTATGAAGACTATAAGAAAGAACCAAAAAGACAATAAAGGAAAGGTAAAAACGTGACTTAATTCGAAAGATTGAATATTGAATCGATGTTACCATGGTAAATGGAAACTAACCAGTTTAGTTGGACAAATAAACCTGTAATCGACCTAAGTATACACCTTTAAATACTTTTTTATGATTCGAAACTCTACCTACCTACTGAAATTCATCCAATTTTCGTAGTTTAGTGAAATGTGTGTGTGTGTTTGGTTATGCTGAAATAGGCATATTACATAACGGACTCTATTTCTGTTAAACTATGTTCTCACACACAATTATTCCAAATGATATATAAATTTAGCCTTAATGAGTAAGGTTAATTTTATATTCGTTTTCAAGAGTGTCAAGTACTGTCCAGATGTTTAACACTACAACTTGTACAGTACAGCTCAATCCTGTAGTGCAACCCTTTCACAGGTACTTGACACCAGGGTTGACTACTTATATCATTTATGTACATCAAATACATATATAGTGATGATTATTTATGATGCATGATCGTGTTAAGGAAAAAGCGAAATTTTCCGAAGCAACGCAACATTCACCAACCAAAGCACTCTTGATGGAGATGCCTTGGAGGGCATTAACACCTTTACATATATAAACAGCATCACTGACGAGCAAGGTGGATGCGATGCAGATGTGAGGGCATGGATCGGTAAGGCAAGGGCTGCATTTCTACAGTTGAAAAATATATGGAACTCAAAACAACGTTCAACCATATCCAAAATCAGCATTTTCAATACAAATGTCAAAACAGTTCTACTGTATGAAGTGGAAACTTGGAGAACTACCTAAGCTATCATCCAGAAGATGCAAGTATTTATAAACAGTTGTGTACGCAAAATACTTCAGATCCGTTGGCTGGACACCATCAGAAACAATCTACTGTGGGAGAGAACAAACCAGATTCCAGTGGAGGAGGAAATCAGGAAGAAGCGGTGGAGTTGGTGGATAGGACACACACATTGCGGAAAGCACCTAACTGCGTCACAAGACAAGCCCTCACATGGAACCCTCAAGACCAAAGGAAAAGAGGAAGGCCAAAGAACACACTACGCCGAGAAACAGAGAAAGATATGAGAGGAATGAACAAACATTGGACAGAACTGGAGAGAGAAGCTCAGGACAGAGTTGGCTGGAGAAAACTGGTGAGCGGCCTATGTTCCATTGGGGGTAACAGGCGTAAGTAAGTAAGTAAGTAAGTAAGTATGATCGTGTAGAGCAATATACACAGCATGAATAGGCCAATCAGACATAACCCGCTTACGAGACTGTTGAACTCAAGATTATTAACAATGGTGATATTGTAGTGCCTCCACATGTATTTGAATTCTCTTGCATTCAATTTGGTCAAGCCTTTCGATTAATTTATTTAACCAAGCCATTTGTAAAACAATAACTTATATGTACCATTAGCTTTTATTATTGTGCGGTTTGTATGAACTGGTATGACTGAGCATTGTTTACCGCCTACGCGCATATTCTTCCGATTCGCTTTAATATTGATCTCTTAAATATCACGATGACTCATATATTTTCCTTTGTATATATACGAACATTTTAATCTTATTGATTCATTCGCACATTCGCTCGCTAGTGTGCCTGCCCCGCCTGCTTGTGGCCTGCTATCCCACTTTTGTGGTGTGCCCAAAATAAACCTATTCAACACTTCGAATTCGCCTTCTGATTTTGCGAACCGTCAGACGCTGTTTGGTAACGAAGCTTAAGAACATCTCGAAATTGGGCATCACAATATAACATCACTGCCTCTAAATGACAATAGCCCGTCGAGAATGTTGTTATAAGACAACCAACCAACCAGTAATTAATGAAATCGATCACCTTGCAAACTAAATTTATATATGGACTGTTAACAAAACTTGCCAAACTATCCACAATATTCATTACAACAAACTTCTGATCTCATAGGAAACCTTGAACTCTATGTAGTCATATAATTCATGGCATATACATTGTATGGCATAGGATAGATAGTAAGAGATGTAGTTCAGCTTGATGCAAAAGGTGCTCAAACTAACTAACTAACTTATTACCCTTGGTCTCATATCAGAACAAGTTCGCGTCTCAATAGTTACATTATAGTTGATGTTAGTTCGTGATTGGAAAGAAAGAAACTCTTAATCATTTTACTGACTAAAGGACGAGTGTACTGCGCAGTGGTTCGCTCCGTCTTAATTTATGGCTGTGAAACATGGCCAGTGAGAGTAGAAGATATCCTTAGGTTACTTGTTTTCGATCATTGGTGTCTTCGAAGCATTGCTCGTATATCGTGGGACTCCCGAGTGAGCAATGCTGTTATTAGGAATCGGGTGCTAGGTAAGAATGGCAGATCAATAGACGCAGTAGTGAAACTTCATCAGTTGAGGAGGTTGGGACATATACCTAACCACCGACTGCCTTGACGAGCTTTGTTTTGTATTGTAGGAATAGGCTGGAAGAAAGCTAGGGGTGGCAAAACAAAACATGGCGGAAATCCATGAAATAATTGACGAATGGACTTAGCCATGTCGGTAGTTGTCGACTACCTGGTTGGGGTCCGCGAGATGTCAATAATCGATGGTTAGAGACCTTGAATGACATGGCTCAAAATCGTTTGCAATGGTGCATTCATTCATTGTGTTCTCTCAAATCCTAATCTTCTGGATTCTTCAACCCCTCTAGTTTCGACTCTCTAAACTTTTCTCACTGAATCATACTTCTTGAATAGTATCGTCTAACCCTAACCTCTCCAATTACTTCTAATACATTTACTACCTCTACTACTATTGGATTTGAATTGACAATTACATCTGTCTGTGCTAATGTGGTGGTATGGCAACATGAACTGATGTACTTACGTACGAAGTTCTACGTTGCATCTGACTGACTGACTGACTGAATCATTTTACAGATTTCAGAATATAAGCGGTTTATATTAGATTAAAACAAGTATAAAATGTTTTGAATACATAGATACAGTCAGATTAACTAGCTGAAGACATTAACAGACTTATTAATTACTTAAAATCTGTTTACGCTACGCAACATTAACGTTTTACTTTTTATGCCTAAACTACTCATTTTAATTAATAAGAAAATTCAAAAGCTCTTTTCCTAATTGACTGAAAAACTAACTGAAAATTTCCTTGTAATTATATTCAAGTTGTTACTTTGTTAAAATAAAAAGTTAAGTAATTACTTTAAGTAAGAAAAAAAACGTTTTTATTGATTAAACTAAGCGGACAATTTCTTTCTTATTGAATGTAAGTAATTATAACATTGATTGCTTTTTGTACTGTAATTAATTTTTTTGTTGTTATAGAGTTGTAAGAATTGTTGAGTTTTAGTTGAAATTGATCAATGATCGATCAATGTTAGACTGTCATTAGAAAGCTGAGATTATTGAATGACCCTTTCGTCTGGAGTTCGATTCCTGCGAGTGTGTGTCATGTAGGCGCGCTGCTACTGATGAGTCCAATCCTAGTGTAGTGAACGAGAACACAGGTGAGGGTGACCGAATTGTGTTTAACGAAATTTACAGAGTTACTCAGTAAAATCGGAAAACCGTATCGTAAAACGTTAATTTGCAAAATATCAGTTCATCATATCGAGCTGGACTGTTCCTGTTGCAAAACATCAACAATCCATTGTCACTATTCATGCGTTTCATACAAATCCCATTGTGTTCTCACTCTTCTTACTTTCTTGATGTTCCCCCATCTTCTGCTGCCAGACATTACGTTGACACTCACGTCATATACTACTTATAAGTAACTGGCACCACACTAGGACGAGATGGTAAGTCCAAAGTTTCCAAGTTTCTAATGGTGGTAATCATCATGCATGTGCACTTGAATTTGAAGTCTTCATCCCAGTGTCAGTTTGAAACCATGCAAACTGACTGAATGATCACGTATGTTACTGTGTATTATTTAATTCATAAAAAGAAAAGTATTCTACTTTTTTCAATTATTCATATTACATATATATAAAACTCAGCCTGGAGCACCTCTGAGGCCCATACCCGGATAAAGGAAGAGGGTTAGGCATGGGGTTGGTGACCTACTCGCATACAAAAAAGCAAACTCGCTAAAAATCAACGCTAACCAGAAAACATATTTATCAATATTTAACTGTATGCTTTTGATATGCTCGTCAGTTGATATGCTTGAATGCTGTTATGGGTTCACCTAAGTCGGTGCAGGGTTCGTCATTAGGTACGCTTGAAGCTATTACGAGTTTACCTTAGTCGATAAACGCGAACGAGACCATGAACCAGTGTCCAGATAGGCTACCTTGAATCCCAAGGTGAAGATAGAAGACTTTGTAAGCGTCGAAAGTATATTCTACAAACACCCAGCAATCACAATTAAATCAATCACACAACTCTCGTTTATTTATAGATTATACAAACGTCCTTGGGACAGTCACAAAAATAGCACACTAAAATACACAGCAGTCAATCACACAGCCATGGATTTTCCTGGTGGGAAATGAAATCTCAAGGTCGACTGATCAGCCCATGCTGGCAAACATGAAATACAAAATAACGCATTTATCAAGCGAGTTTTGGGGATCTAACATCCCCAACAGTCGGTAAACGAGAGCGAACACAAATGATCCAATGATACGATAGGCTACTGTAATCCAAGCATCCCAACGCCCCCCCCCACTAAGTAGAGGATGAAGTTTTGATATGGCGTAGAAAGTGTATTCTACAAGTAACCAGAAAATCGAGGTCTTTATTGAGCACACAAATCAAGCTTATTTATACAATGATAGCAACATCTTTGAGAGAGCCACATCAACCTATGTCAGCCAATAATTTTCCGGATGGTTAATGTAATCTCAAGGTCAACTAATCAGCCCATGCTCGAAAACTTAAAAAATCCAAAATGCGGGCTTTCATCAACTGAGTTCTAGGGATCTAACGTGCCCCAACAGCCTTTACCAAATACACATCAACCGATTGTCAGTCAATCAGTTGCAACGTAGAACTAAGTACGGATGTACATAAGTTCATGTTGCCATACCACATCATCACAAAGACGCAAATGTCAAACCAAATCCCATAGTGATAAAGATAGTAGAGGTACTAATGGTAGTGAAGAAGACTAGGGTTCGAAGATATTATTCAAGAAGTATAATTAAGTGAAATAAGGTTAGAAAGACAAAGTTAGAGGTGTTGACTAGTCCAGAAGATTAGGATTTGAGAGAGCTCAACGAATGGATACACATGCGCCATTGCAAACGATTTTGAGCCATGTCGTTCAAGGTCTCTAACCATTGGTGAATTTCGTCTCGCGGACCCCAACCAGGTAGTCTACATCTACCAACATCACTCAGTTCACTTGTCAGTGACTTCATGGATTTCTGCCATGTTTTGGTCTGGCCGCCCCTACCTTTCTTCCAACCTGCTCCTACACCACAAAACATAGCTCGTTGAGGCAGTCGGTGGTTAGCAATACGTAGCACATGTCCCAACCACCTCAACTGAGGAAGTTTCACCACTTCATCTATTGATCTGCCATTCTTACCTAGCACCCATTTCCTAATAAAAGCGTCGCTCACTCGGGTGTCCCACAATATACGAGCAATGCTTCTTAAACATATATGATCGAATACTAGTAACCTACGAACATCTACTCTTAACGGCCATGTTTCGCATCCATATAGGAGAACGGAGCGAACTGCTGAGCAGTTCACCCGTCCTCTGGTTAGCGAACGGATATCTCACCTACGCCATAAATGACGCAGGTTGGCAAATGCCAATCGAGCTTTCTGTATCCGAGCTGAGATTTCGTTAGTCACCAGGCCATTGGCACTGATGAGGCCAACAATATAAGTGAAGCGATCAACACGTTCGACTACTTCACTGCCTATCACTAGTTCAGGTGCCGATGAAACCCAATCTTGATGCAACATTTTGCATTTTGAAGGTGAGAACCGCATCCTGAACGTGCTCGCATTGTTGCTTATGGTGGTAGTCAGAAGACTCTGCATTTTGTCAGCCTCCTCACCGAATAGAACTATGTCAACGGCATATTCTAGATCAGTCAGCGAATTTCCAGGTAGAAGGTCCTACTCCTGAAAAATCTGACGAGCTTAATATTAACCCGATTGTAACTAACCGACATTTATCACTTCAATCAGTTGAATTAATAATTATTGGTTAGAAATGAGTTCATGAAAAAAAAATATATAATTATTAATTGGTTTTTTTTATTAAGAATAATAATAAACAGAAATAATTAATATTTTAGATAATCATAATAATTATATTCTTAACACATCTGTCATCATATAATTATTATCCATGTTTGCGCTAAAATATGTTTACTTTGTATCAGACAACATTGTCAGTTGTGTTTCTATTTATATATATGCATATATATTTTTTCTACTGTCTGCTGTAAATCTGAACTTTTTTTTCTAATCAGGAAGAGAGATAAATATTATCTTTGATATCTAGTCAGATTAGTTATTATTTCGACTAATTAACAGAAATAGATAACGGCTTGTAGTGTGTTGAATTAATGCGAATTCTTATAGCGCGGTTTATAAATCAGAACATGAACTTGTATTGATGAATACGTTTATTCGGGACACACCACACAAAGCGAAGCAGAGAAGCAGTGAATAAAACGAATGGACGAAGCGAATTGAAGAAGGCTAATGAGCCAACTCAAACAGATAGAGCATGACTAAGATTATATAGTCAGACAAATATAATAAGACAGACACATATGACAAGCGAAATAGACATGCACACACACACCTGGAAGCACTGGACGGCCGTTTCTAATGGTGGTCTAACATTGATTGATTGATGGTTTCAAAAATGTGTAACTTAATAATCTTCACAATAACCCCGTAATGCAATTACATGTGCTCACTAGTGACTAGCTTCGTGAGGAATCTTCTCCGAGTTCTAGTGGGAAGTCGTGACCAGTGATGTTCAAACTTGTTCGGATGTATACAGTACATGAGGTTGCTCAACTCCGTGACTTTGATCAAGTTAGACATTAACACCGTGAGATACCGGCTCAGTAGTTTAACGGTTAGGGCGTTCTCGCACAATACCGAAGGTCCTGGGTTCGAATCCTGCGGGGTGCAGGAGTCGTGGATGCGCACTGGTGATGAGTCCCATACGAGGACGAAACGGCCGTCTTTCAGTGCTCCCATGTTTCAAATCGTGGTCTAACATTGATCGACTCATGGTTTCAACGATCCTAATAATCTAAGCGTAGCATCAAGGTAACCGGAAAAGGATGTACACACACTAAATGAAATTGATCGATTTGTTATGTTTAATAGGGAAAAATTTCAGAATTTTGATCATAAAATTTGTCAACTTAAACTGAAACTCATGCGCTTCATCATCGTTGTATGAAATAAATTATTTACGAGAGATAGAGTAAAAATAAAAAAAAGGGCGAAAACTGATCTGTAGACTTTCAACACAAATAATAATTAGAAATGAATTCATTTCGTGTATCATGAAAGATATCAATAAATTTTGTTCTGGGAAAAAATTTCCAAATAAGTTTAATGAATGAAATGCTGGGAATAGAAAACAGTTCAAAGTATTTCTAAAGCGTTTAGTTAATTAGTATGGTTAGCGAGTTAGTTTACTACAGGATGGGGTCGCTAACAACATGCTCAACCCCACACTACTTTATACGGGATTGAGACCGGTTGTAACTCTAGAAGGACACCAGGCGGCTAGATGCGAAATACATTGGATCCGTTGGCCAGACACTGACGACAAGAACCTATTGCAGGAGAGAACAAATCATATTAGAGCGGAGGGAGAAAGCGGGAAGAAGCACTGAAGGTGAATAGGATAAAGATTGAGGAAAGCTCTTAACAGCATCACAAGACAATCCCTCACTTGGAATCCTGAGGGCCAAAGGAACAGAGGAAGACCAAGGAATACATTACGCTGAGAAATGGAGACAGACATGAGAAGAATGAACAAAAATTGTACAGGATTAGTTTTTTTAAATAATGACTGAGATCTGTATTTTTTCTAAATGAAATTATGTTTAGTAAGAAGACGCTAGTAACTCGATAGTTTTTGGAATTGGACAAATACACTTGAGAGGAAACCTGAACCAGAAAAAAATGCTACTGTGGCGCGAGCTACTTATAAGTAGTATATGATGTGAGTGTCAACGTAATGTCTGGTGGCAGCAGAAGATGGGGGAAGATCAAGAGAAAGGAAGAGTTCGAAAACAATGGAATTTGTATGAAACGCATGAATAGTGACAATCGATTGATGTTTTGCAACAGGAACAGTCCAGTTCGATATGATGAACTGATTGATATTTTGCAAATTAACGATTTACGCGATATGGTTTTCCTGTTTTACTGAGTAACTCTGTAATTTTCGTTAATTACGATTCGGTTGCCCTCACCTGTGTTCTCGTTCACTACACTACTACTTTAATTCTCTCTGGTGTTTATACTAATAATATTGTTTCGAAGAATAATAAAAATTCCAAGACTAAAATCATTCAACTCAGAATGTGAAACTTTACCCAATAAGATTGAAAGATCTAGCAATAGTCGATACGTGCATTAATCGACAACGAATAATGACCAAATGCATTGAAACCATGAACCGAACAATGTTAGAATGTTTTTAAAAACCTGGAAGTCTTAGTGGGCATCAAAGATCCTCGTCGCTTGACCTCTAAACCAGTGAGCCGGTATCTGATAGTGTTAATGCCTAACTTTAGCAAATTCACGATATTGTGCAACTACCATCAGTTGTACTAGGTGAGTAACCTTACTCGGTAAACGGAATGAAGATCAACCATGCAGTGACATGATAAGCTATTCTGATTCATTTGTCTCAGACCCTGCTAACTTGATCAAGAAGTCCTGATAAGGCATAGAGAGAATGTATTCTACAGACACCCAGAAAATACGAGGTCACTAATCATACAACTCAAGTTTTCTTTATACAATGGTAATATACCCTTGGTGAGAGCCACAAAAATAGCATACTAAAATATTATATCAACCAATTACAGTCAAGAATTTTCCGTAGGTGGAAATGTAATCTGTAGGTCAACTAAGTGTGTAGTGAAGGAGAACACAGGTGAGGGCGACCGAATTGTATTTAACGAAAATTACAGAGTTACTCAGTAAAATAGGAAAACAATATTGTAAACGGTTAATTTGCAAATCTTCAATCCATCATCAATCAATTGTCTGACATTTCACTTATTCATGCGTTTCATACAAATTCCATTGTGTTCTAACTGTTCCTTACTTGATCTTCCCCCATCTTCTGCTGCCAGACATTACGTTGACACTCATGTCATATACTACTTATAAGTAGCGCGCACCACAAGTTTCTCTTACGTGAAAACATGGAAATTCAAAACTTCCCAAAAAAAAATTATCAAATTAGGACCTTTTCTAAGTGAGTTCTGGGACATCTAACATCCCCAACAGTAACTACGTCTCAGTCAACATGGTTAAAATTCACTGGTCACGGCTGTTCAGTACTTTGGATAGTTTACCGTTAGACATCAATGAACACATTAAATTACATAATATTGAATTTGAGAATTAAAAACACAACTTTTAATTTCACTCAACTTATAATCTAATAACATTTTTACTTCATAAAGAGTATCTAATCTTTGCAAGTTTTCAACATGTCTGACAAAATTCCAATCTAACATAATTATAAGTGACATTCAACATTCGTTTTTCGTCATCTAAATACGATTAGGGAAAATGAAATTTCTGATCATTTTTTCTAAAAATAATTCTCATGAATTATTTTATGCACATATTGATCGACTACTTACTAGTAAATTTTGTTAGTAGTCTTAAGTCATTAATTCGTAAAAAATCATGTAGTCGGTTTTTTCTGGCGGCTAACTGTTGGAGGCGCTAGATATCAAGAAATCACTTGATAAAAGTTCCTAATTTTGGAATTTAGGCTTTTGAGCATGGGCTGATCATTTGACCTTCAGCTTACATTTCCCACTCGGAAAATCCTTGACTATCGTTGGTTGACTGATTATTTTAGTACACTATTATTTTGTGGCTCTCTCAAGGACGCCTTTATTATGTATAAATAAACTCGATTTGAGTGTGCTTGTTAACCTGGTATTTCTGGGTGCTTTTAGAATACACTTTTTACGTGTTATCAAGGCGTCTTGATATAGTTTGCCGGGCCACGGACAGACGGATTTGAGTAGCCTATCATGTCACTGGATCATTTGTCTTCGCTCTCATTTACTAACTAAGGTGATCTCGTAATATCTGCAAGCATGTCAGCTGACGTTAACACTACTATTCTATCGATCAGTTTTAGCCAATCAAAATAGAAAGTTTCATTCATTCAACGTAATTTCCTCTTATTGTTTGAAATTCACTGGTAAATATCTGCATTCAACTCAAAAACGCTGTCAGATTTCTTATAGACAAATCAAATCGGGAAACAACAGCCAGTCTACTCATGACATTAACAAGAAACAAGAAAATATTTGTGTTCGTTTATGTTAGACTGCATTCAATTGTGTTACATTGATATTTAACTCTGAAAACACCCGTCGAATAGAAATTAACAATACCTTTCATTTATTTCAGTGCAAAAAAGTTAAATACCATGAAGAAGGAGTTTAAATATATATATATATATATATATATATATATATATATATAAATTTTACTATTAACAGGGTAACAACAATAATAACTATGATTGATATTTTTTTTCTAAATAAAAATCAATACTACTTACTTCAATTTTTTTCGAAATCTGAACTTCTTTTATGAAAATAAATCTATTCGAAAATACTACTACTATTAATGATTATTTCTTATTCAATGTGTTTGTAGCATAAGAATAAATTTTCCTCGGTTAGAATATTTTTATAAGTAGTATGTAAATTGATTGAATGTATAAATAATATACGTTTTACTTATATATATAAGTAGTGATTTAAGTAAATATTTTTTTTAAAAAAACGTTACCCTAAGACCAAGAGAGCAAAACAATGATTGGATTAGATAAAGAAGAAAATAGACCAATCAAATTGTGTCTTGTTTTTTTGTTTGATTTGATTGGTTAATTTTAATTCAAATGGTTATATATATATGTATATTTGCGTTCGTTCGGATCTTGCCAACTGTGAATCTATTCATCTGTCCCATAGTTGAATAAGTTTTACATATTTATATATATATATATATATATAAGTAGATAGAGTTTACGTGTCATGCGTAAACATAAAGACAACCCCATTTTACGCTTAAATAATTTCTGGCAAAAGAATTGTTTCAGATAAATAATTTTTGTGTGAAAAATATTTATAAAAAAATGTTATGTTCTATAAAATAAAACGCACGATACGTAATTTCTCTTATCCATGAAAGAAAAGTACACTTATATGATGCGTAAATGTGCACGCGTTGAGTTTCTTAATCAACTTGATGTCAGTTACTACTGACTACTGTTATGTGGTATCCGAGTAGTATTGAACGTGTTACAATGCTAACCATTGACTTGCCTGCAAACTGACTACTTGAGTATAATTTGTCGGTTATTAGTTAAGACTAGTTTTAATAGCATTGACCATCATTATCGTACCACTTGTACATTTTGGAACTGTTTTCTTACTTGGATAAGAATTTCAAATTACAGAGTTAAAATTTAAACAAAGATGGTAATATGTGCACTGAATAAAATACTAAATTTAAATTTTGCGTTTTGGTATTAAGGAGACCGTTGTTAGAGCACCATTAAAAAGAGACCTGGGAGCAACGGATGGCCGTTTCGTCCTGGTATGGGACTCATCAACAGTAGTGCGCATCTACGACTCCTGCAAAATTCTTAGACTAATCAGAATCAGACAATAACACTGTTTGATGCTGGCCGGCTCAGTAATCCTAAGAATAGTTGATCACGCGGAAGATCGAAGGTCCTGGGTTCGAGTCCTATCTCGGAAAGAAACGTATTCGCTTATTAGCTATTCACAAGTCTACCTAACTAATCAGTGGTCACTCAATGGTGGAAAGTGTCACGTTTGTCTGATCTATTCAATTTTTATTTTATATAAATTAACCCTCCATTGTCAAGGGCAATTTTATATTGGTTTTCAGGAAAAACAAAAAAGACTACCCACGTGTTAGCAGTTCGACATGAACAGTTCGGCTAAATCTCGTGGGGCAACCACACAGGTCCCTGACACGCTGGTGGATCCGTCTTATCTTTTGGGACTGATCAAATCCTATCGATCGCATACCAATCTGAATACCAGTCTTAATGTTCCATAGTTTTCTGCGTCATACTGAGATGTGTGGATATGCGATGCTAACCTCCCAGATTGATTTAAAAGGGTTTGCCTGTTATCAGAATCTTTCTACATTCATGAAATTAAGTAATCCGATTTCAGCGTAAATTTTGTAGATTAGTCCGGTCTTAGCTGACTGCCTAACGTAGCTAACAGGGCTTCTCTCAATAACCAACAGCGTTACGAAGGAATTCTTAGCTTGGATTCAAACTGGACTCATTCACTGTTAAAAATAATAACCAAACAGTCGCCGAATGGTCGTAAATTTCCAATTAAATCCTTACAATCAGGATGAAACTAAACTTCAAATTGAGATAATTATTACTTTTATTGTTGTGTCTTTTAATTCGATCTCATTCAAAATACTGATTCATTCAAACATAATAAGATTAGTCAGTTCTTTTCTTTTAAATGAGATGAGTATTGATTCAATGTGATTCTCATTATCAATTGAATATTGATCACAAGACTAACAATTTCTTATTTCAAGTTCACTTAAAATCATTTTTTTATGCACACTGACAGACTTAGCTGAAGCAGCTATTTATCAGTAGTATTGTAAGTAGTGATGTAAGTTGTGATGGTAATAAATATTGATTAATTTCAACAGTTTTTAGTCAAGATTTGACATTTAGTCAATGATTCAACCGTGGAACCATAAACGACAGCCAATTCATCCATATATTTGAAACTTATCAAAAGCACTTACCAACAGTCCTATCCTCAAATTGAATCTACGAGCTTGTTTTTTTCGCCAGTAATGGCTTTATAGTTTAATAACTAAGTTGGAAATTCATGTTTTCATTTCTAAACTTCGATTTCAACTAACCTCGTAAAAAGGAATGCATTGTAAGTTGTTTTTCTGCAGAATAAGGTTGTGAAACCCTATGCCCAACCCTCTTGCTTTATTTAAGCTTGAAATCAACAGTGTGGTGACCAGCGTTTCACTAGTTTCATGACAGTTGGTGTCCAACGTAATTAGCTTGTCTAGACAATTGTTACTAAATAGCGTCTGAAGGTTTATAAATCAGAAGGTGAACTCGAAGTGTTGAATACGTTTATTTTTGACACACCAAAATTATACATAGATCAGCAGACTACAAGCACTCAAAGATAAAATTGTCTTGCGAGCACTGGAAAGCAAGAAAGCAAGCGAGCGAATTGGCGAATGAATGGATGAAGCGAATCGGAGAAGGCTAATGATTCGACTCCAAGAGATAAAGCATGACTAAGAAATTATAGTTAGACAGACATGTAGGGCGGACATGTTGTAACAAACGAGATATGCATGCACATAAGCGACGAATGAGTGACAAGGTCAAAAGACAACTCATGTGAGCTAGACATTGAATGACTCACTACATTAGTAACTCTAGAAGACCTCCAAGCGGAGTTCGAATGAATAAAACAGCGAATAATAACAGGAAACGGGATTTTATTGATCGCACTGGAAAATTCACACCATCATCAGCATCATCATCGTTTTACTATTCAGTTTTCTTTCTATTCAAAACTCCTCATTTCTTTCAACACCACTGAATAAGACAGATTTGTATGACTCTTATGTTATAATATCCGATGCAGATGTGAGGGCGCGGATTGGTAAAGGGAGGGTTGCATTTTTACAGTTGAAAAATATCTTGAACTTCAAACAACTTTCAACCAAAACCAAAATCAGCATTTTCAATACAAATGTCAAGGCAGTTAATTCTACTGTATGGAGCGGAAACTTGGAGAAATACCAAAGCCATCATCCAGAAGATACAAGTGTTTATTAACAGTTGTCTACGCAAAATACTTCGAATTCGTTGACCAGACACCATCAACAACAACGAACTGTGGGAGAGAACAAACGAGATTCCAGTGGAGGAGGAACTCAGGAAGAAGCGTTGGAGTTGGTGGATAGGACATACACTACGAAAAGCACTAATGACTGCGTCACGAGACAAGCCCTCACATGGAACCCTCAAGGCAAAACGAAAAGAGGAAGGTCGAGGAACACATTACACGCGGAGAAATAGAGAACGATATGAGAGGAATGAACAAACATTGGACAGAACTGGAGAAGGAAGCCCAGGACAGACAGTTGGTTGGAGAAAACTGATGGGCGGCCTATGCTCCTCTATTGGGCGTAACAGGTGTAAGTAAGTAAGTAAGTAAGTTATGTTATAATGACTGACTATGCTTATATCCAAAATATTGTGTTTGCCAAACCTATTAATATATACTGTGAGAAAAAAGATTTCTTTTACAATGAAATGAATGAATACACCTTTTTCTCTCTATTTATAGAAGTTTATTGTCAAACATTCATTGTGTGAAAAATTACTACTATTTGAAATAAAAGACAAATAGTGTTTTTTATTTTTCTTTCTTTCTTTGAAATATTTTTAATTGAAACAACAAATCAATGTTGAACATTGAATAGAGCGAAAATCTGTCAAGCTGTTCAAATATGTGTTGTGTATATTGCATATATTTAGTTTTGAAAGAATTCGTTTTAAACATATTTCAACCAAAATATGAATATCGTACATTTATATATAAAATTTGATTCTACTTTTGTTTTAAATCATTCAAATTCATTGAGGCGCACTTTTCAATTGTGTTCAGTTATAATTCTAATAATTAGGACGTTTTTTTTTTAAAAGAAAATGTTAGTCATATTGAATGATTTTTTAATGTAGATTAATTAATTTATTTGTTTCTGAAATGAATGCTTCATTCATTCAAATTTCATTTCATAAATTTATCGATAATAGTTTCAATGTACAACTGTGGTGCGTGCTACTTATAAGTAGTATATGACGTGAGTGTCGACGTAATGTCTGGCAGCAGAAGAAGATGGGGAAGGATCAAGAAAGGAAGAGTTAGAACACAATGGAATTTGTATGAAACGCATGAGTAGTGACAATGCATTGTTGATATTTTGCAACAGGAACAGTCCAGTTCGATATGATGAACTGATTGATATTTTGCAAATTAACGATTTTCGATATGGTTTATCTATTTTACCAATTAACTCTGTAACTTGAGATAAATACAATTCGCATTACGGGGTTGTGAAGATTGTTAAGTTACACATTTTTGAAACCATGAATCGATCAATGTTAGACCACCATTAGAAACCTGGATACACTAGACGGTCGTTTCGTCCTGGTATGGGACTCCTCAGCAATGTGCATCTAATGATGGTCTAACATTGATCGATTCATGGTTTCAAAAATGTGTAACTTAACAATCTTCACAACAAACCCGTAATGCAAATTACCTGTGCTCCCTAGTGACTAGCTTCGTGAGGAATCTTCTTCGATTTCTGGTTGGGAAGACGTGACCAGTGAAGTTCAACCTGTTCGGGTGTAGGCAGTGTCTACCGAAGACTGTGTATGAGGTTGCGCAACTTCGTGAATTCGATCAAGTTAGACATTAAAACCACCGGATACCGGCTTGGTGGTCTAGCGGTTAGGGCGTTCGCGCACAATACCTAGGGTCCTTGGTTCTAATGCTGCGGGGTGCGGGAGTCTTGGATGCTCACTGCTGAGCAGTCAAATACAATTCGATTGCCCTCACCTGCGTCCTTATGGATATCGCTAAGTTGTCTTGAAAACATCAATCGACCAATGGTAGACCATAATTAGAAACCTGGAAACACTAAACGCTCGTTTCGTCATGGTATAGGACTCATCAGTGGCAGTGCACATCCCCATCGAAACCAGGATGCTCGGTCTTGTGTGCGAACACTTAACCTCTGGACCATTGATACCCTAAGCTTCTGTGTTCGAATCCTGCAAGTTGTAGGTGTTGTGGATGCGCTCTACTGATGCATCACTTACCAGGTGGTTCAGTGCTTCAATGTTTTTAACGATGGTCTAACATTGATCAATGCATCATTTCAAACTGAATTTTTTTATTCCAATGAAAACAATCTAAACGTGATATTTATGTGGCTGTGTAGTGAACAAGAACACAGGTGGGTCAACCGGATTGTATTTAATGGAATTTACAGAGTTACTCAGTAAAATCGGAAAACCATATCGTAAATCGTTCATTTGCAAATTATCAGTCCATCCTATCGAACTGGACTGTTCCTGTTGCAAAACATCAACAATCCATTGTCACACTATTCATGCGTTTCATACAAATTCCATTGTGTTCCCACTGTTCTTCCTTTCTTGATCTTCCCCCATCTTCTGCTGCCACCAGACATTACGTTTACACTCACGTCATATACTACTTATAAGTAGCTCACACCACAGCTGTACTTAATTTTATTCGAAACACACACGTACTGCAAATGGTTTGTTTGTTTTATTTTATTTTATTTTTCATCTTGAGAATAAAATTGAATTTTGATCAGTTTTTTTTATTTTTTATCTACTTGTAAAATCACATTAATTATTGTTGACGTGATCAGATTTTCCCATTAAGTATTTTATTCACTTGGCGTTTATAAAATCTTGTGATAAAAAGAAATCAAATACAATAACAAGAACAAAAATAAACATTCTCAAGGTCGATTGTCATTTTTATCTCCTGCATAATAATTGATCAGTATGAAATATATTATGTAGTGGGATTAATTAACTCCGCTTGGAGCCATCCCATGGTTACTGCTGGTCTTAAGCCTGTTTGAGACGTTGGATTCTCCTCACTTGATAAATGCCTTAATTTTGGATTTATTGTCTAGAGCATGGGTTGATCAGTTGATCTTGAGATCAAATTTCCCACCAGGAAAATCCATGGTTGTGATTGGCTGCTGTGTCATTTTAGTGTGCTATTTATGTGACTGTCTCGACGACGTTTCTATGGTGTATAAATAAACGAGATTTGTGTGCTAGATTGCATTGTGCTTGTTGGGTGTTTGTAGAATATACTTTCTACGCTCATTATCACTTCTCTTTAGCCGTTTCAGATCATGTTAGCCTACCTGGGCGCTGGTTCATCGTCTCGTTTGCGTTTATCGACTAAGGTGAACCTGTAATAGTTTCAAGCATACCTAGTGACGAACTTAACAAGATAGGGATAGCGACTCTATCCTGTAGAAAAACAACTCGCCGAAAAGAAAACGCTAACCACATAAAATCATTCAAACCATTTAAACTCTATCCTGGAAAAATTAGACGGTTTGTATTTAGAAGAGTTATCAGACCTCATGATGAAAACCGAGTATCTTTGGAAGCCAGAACTATCATTTAGAAGAGTTTTGATGTCTCATGATGAAAGCTAAGCTTCTATGTAAGTCATGAGGCTAGTTCTCCATTTGACAACTAGAGTATATTGGAATGTCTGTACAATAAGGGAGACCGGAAGAACCACTCAATGAAATTACGCATTTACATTGTAAATACTTCGTATTACGACATTATAATTCTTGTCATTTTTATTTAGTGGAAAGTGTATAATTAGTCTTTAAGATCAGGAATGTACCATTCCTTTGTTTTCAGATATTGATTTTTTCTTTCATCTAGGGTGAATGTAATCTATTTATGTTGGAGAGGTTCTGAAATATCTCCTGGACAAAGTCTATAGCGACTTAGACATGCTCAAGAAAAGTTTTATCCAATGTGTACTTTAATAGAACTTTCACAAAAACAACTTAAAATAATGCAGTATCAGGGTGCTCCATGACTCTGGTTGGATATTTGTCTATATTGGTAGAATATATTTTGTGTAGTTACCAAAACCCCATTTAGGTTCAAGGTCATAAGTCAATATGTTTACTTTTCTGTGCATAAACTAACGTTAAAGTAAAGCGTTCATTTTGCATTTCGTATCTTTTCTCTTGCGTTCAAGTTATTGTGTAGATTTAGTTTGGGGTTATTGAACACAGCTATGAAATCGATTGTTTAAACTAACCATATGTTTGATTTGTGTAACATTTCGGAGAAATTCTGTACAAAAATCCATAAAAAATCAAGTTCTTAGTTAGTTAAACTTGGAAGCACTGGACGACTGTTTCGTTCAGCAGTGATCATCCACGATGATGATTAGTCCCACATTGGGACAAAACAGCTGTTCAGTAATTCCAGTTTTCTAATGGTGATCTTACATTGATCAATTCATGACATCGAAGAATTTCAACAATCTCTAGAAACCTATAATGAAAATAAGTTAGAAGTAATTTTAACCGAATAGGGAAAAGTAAGATACTTCAAGACAACACAACATGAACCAATCAAATCACAGTTCATGGAGAAGCTTCGGAGTACATAAAAGGCTTTATATATATCTGCGCAGAATCACTGATCAGCAAGACTTATCTGATGCAAATGTGAAAGCACGGATTGATAGAGCAAGCATGGGTGACATTTCTAAAACTGGAAAACACCTGAAACTTAAGACATCTATCAGCAAACATCAAAGTTAGAATTTGCATTACAAATGTCAAGATAGTATTTCTCTATGGAGTAGAAACTTGGAATGAATGTGATAGCCATCGTCAACAAGATACAAGTGTTGATCAACAGTTATCTGCGGAAAATACTTTGGATCCGTTGATTAGAAACCATCAGCACCAATCTACTGTGGGCGAGAACCAAACAGATTCCAGCAGAGGAAGAAGTCAGTGAGAGGTGCTGGAGATGGATAGGAAAGCATCCAAATGCATCACAAGACAAGCTTTAACTTGAAATCCTCAATGCCAAAGGAAAAGAGAAAGACCAAAGAACTACATTGCGACGAGTATTGGAGACAGGCATCAAAATTATGAACAGTAATTGGATAGAACTAGAAAGGAATGAAGAGGACAGAGTAGGTTATAGAATGCTGATTGTTGGCTAATACTCCACTGAGAGTAACAGGCGTCAGTAAGTAGGTAAGTAATCGTGAATATAAATAAATCTTTCATTTAATTTCGTTTATCCCATTGAGGCCGAACCCGTTGTTCCACATTTTTGAAACCACGAATCATTCAATGTTAGACCACCATTAGAAACCTGAAAGCACTGGACGGCCGTTTCGTCCTGGTATGGGACTCCTCAGCGTTCGCCTACAATACCGAAGGTCCTGGGTTCGAGCCCTGTGGTATGCAGGAGTCATGGATGCGCACTGCTGAGAAGTCCCATACCAGGACGAAACGGCCGTCCAGTGCTTCCAGGTTTCTAATGGTGGTCTAACATTAATCGATTCATGGTTTCAAAAATGTGTAACTTTATTTTCGTCATTTGTCTTAACTTGGAGAAAAATATTAAGATGACAGATGTGTGTGCGTGTTCAACTTCGTTTAGATAAGAAAAAGCAAATTATGATGACTCATCATGTGTCATCGTCATTCAAAAAAAAATACATAATAAACTCACGAATCTGATGAAAAGAGTAGAACGAAAGAAAAAACATTCACATGCCACCTGCTTTGATTAAAAAAAAACATACAGAACACAGTCAAGGTCATTAGCTGACATTTTGAATCAAGAAAATATGTGTGTGAATGCTCCCCCTTCTGTTCAACAATCAAATGAATCATTTCAGCGTAGCGGTGACATTGTTAGCAGATGTCGTGACAGATGTGACAAATGCTGCTGATGCTTTGCAGCCATTATTTTATGTTCGGACGATGAGAAAATAGATAATTGTGAGGAAACTCTTCTTCAGATGGCCTGTAGAAGTTCGAGTCGAAGACTGTGATTACGTCTACAAACCAATTACACTGGGATCTCAAGCCTAATCCCGTCTTGAATAAAATAAGAGTGAAAACTGGATAGTCCAGATAAAATAAGTATATTTGTTGGCGGTTTTGTGGTATCGAAAAAGTACTGAAATCGTTCCAGAGAAATTGGGCGAAATGTACAGAGCAGCAACAGAAAGATAGCACTCGGGTAGAAGGAATATGTGGTACAAAAGTACCATATAAACAAAATGTTCGGTAAAACGTTCACTAGTACAATTGGTTATATTAATGAATGCTGTTATTTAACCAAATCGTGTTCTAGTCGTAAACAGTGAAATCATTATAGACCCATCAAAGAAGAAATCTGTTATGCTCGTTAATTGATATGCTTGAATGCTATTACGAGTTCAACTTAGTCGATAAATGAGAGCGAAGACAAATGATACACTGACACTATAGGCTACTCTAATCCGAGTGTCCCCAGAGCCCCACTAAGTAGAGGAAGAAGTCTTGACAAGGCATAGAAAGTGTATTCTACAAGCACCCAGAAAATATGAGGTTGACAAACAAAGAAATCGAATTTATTTATACAACATGATAGAAACGTCCTTGGTGAGAGCCACAAAAATAGCGTACTAAAATAACACATCAACCAATGACAGTCAAGGATTTTCCGAGTGAGAAATGCAATCTCAAGATCAAGTGATCAGTTCATGCTGGAAAGCATGAGATCCAAAATTAGGACCTTTATCAAGTGAGTTCTTGGCATCCAAAGTCTCCAACAAAATCAAAAAATGATAAAGGTTTTACTCATCTTCTAAAATTATGACAACAACCGCTTATTATATTGTAGTGAATGAGAACACAGGTGGAGGCAACCGAATTGTATTTAACGAAAATTACAGAGTTAGACAGTAAAATCGGAAAACCATATCGTAAATCGTTCATTTGCAAAAGATCAGTTCATCCTATGGAACTGGACTGTTCCTGCTGCCAAACATCAATCCATTGTCACTCTTCATGGGTTTCATACAAATTCCATTGTTTTCTAACTCTTCCTTTCTTGATCTTCCCTCCATATTATGCTACCAGACATTACGTTGACACTCACGTTATATACTACTTATAAGTAGTCCGTACCACAGCACCACAATATCAATTACAATGATTATTTTATTTATGTACGAATCATGATGTCAAGCGATAATTTTTTCTGAATCTTATTCGCAGCTTTGGCATTTGTTCAATGTATAATCTGATCGATTATTTGATTGAATTAAATAATTTGACATTCAAGATTTCAATCTTTTAAATATAAACCAATGATAATTAAGATTTATGAGAAATAATTCTGATTAAATAGCTAAAGATTGTTTTGATGTGATGTTCAATATTTCAATGTTCAACATTCAAGCATGTGTGGTGCGCGCTACTTATAAGTAGTATATGACTTGAGTGTAAACGTAATGTCTGACATCAGAAGATAGGGGAAGATCAAGAAAGGATGAGTTAGAACACAATGGAATTTGTATGAAACGCATGAATAGTGACAATGGTTTGATGTTTTGCAACAGGAACAGTCCAGTTCGAAATGACGGATTGATATTTTGCAAATGAACAATTTATGATATGGTTTTTCGATTTTACTGAGTAACTCTGTAATTTTCGTTAAATGCAATCCGGTTGCCCCACCTGTGTTCTCGTTCACTACATATATTTAAAAGAAACGTTAAAAATGATTGAACAAAATGATATTATTTTTAAATTTGTATTAACATTAAAAATAATGATGATGATGTGAATGATGAAAGCAACATTGAAATCTTTGCGTGTCAGTCTTAGACCACCACAAGAAACCTGATATCGCACTGGACAGCCGTTCTGCCCCGGCATGTGATTCATCAGCAATGAGAATGCACGACTCTTGCCACCCGCGCGGTTCGAACCCAGGAACTCCAGTCTCGCGCACGAACACTTAACCACTCACAGAGCCAGTACGCAATAGCAGTAATGTCTAATTTTGATTAACATAAGGTTTTTGAGCAACCACATACTTTGTGTCGTCTGGAGTTATTGCCAACAACTAACTGGGTTGAATATCACTGGTCATGAGGTTTGATTGAATTTAAGCATTAACACTGTTGGGCGCCAGCTCAGTGGTCAAGAGGTTAAGTGTTCATGAGCTTGAGTGAAGGTCCTGGGTTCGAACACTGAAAATGACAGAAGTCATGGATGTGCACTGCTGGTCGGTCCCATACTAGAACGAGACGACCGTCCACTCTTTCAAGGATTTTAATGATAATCCAACATTGATCGATTCATGATCTTAAAATTAAAATTTCTACTTGATATTTTGTTATATTTGAAAAAACTTCGTTTTTTTCTAAATGAAACAATAGCAGTGTTTGAAATTCTTTTCGCCATCTGCTCATAGTTTCGTTTTCTAGATTCTCTGAATTTAAAACTGACGTTGTAGCCGATTATCGTTTATCGCTAGCTGGGTCGTCAGCTCATCCCTTATCTTGTGTTGCATTGTTCTCGGTTCTCTCCACTCATGCCACTCTGTGTACTCACTGCTCTAGTATATTAGATACCTTCTGGTTACGCACAAACCTCTACATAACACGATGTAAGAAATCAAATTCAAAAATGTGCTTTTTTCTGTTATAAGAGCGGTAAGAGATGTTGCCCATTGCTAAGATTTGAACAGATTTCGCTGTCGCAAACTGAACCCTGATTGATATCTTTCGAAAAACAGGTGTTTTGTTTAAATTAAAGACCTATCTGAAGTACCCTCATACGACTTCTTATTAGTGGTTATGTATTGTTAATTAGTTTCAAACGATGATGAACAGCATGTCCAGTATTCAATTACCATTTATTCGGAGTTGATAATTGTTATTATGTGCGATGCCGATGCCTAAAGGTGATAAGTTCTAATCTCCACAAAACGAACTGTTTGGATGAAAAACTGAACAAGTAATCGTCTACAAATATGAGTAACCAATAAAGTACATTCATTTCCGGTCATCCAATGGCCTTGTCATTAGAACACTTCTGATTGGCTTAAACGAAACACCTCACAAAAAATAAGTTGGGCTGTATCTGAAGCTCCTGAGAGAGTCGCCATTTTTACGATAATCTTCTCGATGACTCACTGTTACATTCGATTTTATGCTTCTCCACTAACAAAACATTTAAAACTGAACTTGAAGTGTTTACACTGAATTCAAAATTCAATCGGTGAATTTTGATTGATCAAAATAAAATGACAGAATATATTTTCAAGGTGTTTTTTTTTCTCTGAGATTTCATTCGATTCTCATTACATATACAAAATATAGAAACAGTGAACCGGATATTACTTTTTAAGAGATTAATTCAAATGTTATCAATTCAAGAGTTATAAATTAGATCAAAATATATTTTTTACATATTGATATCAGTATTTTCTTCTATCGAAAATATGTAATTAATCCACTTTAGTTATGTAGAGATCTATGGGGTAGTGATGCTTTTATCTGATGTTTAGGATCGTTTGTAGACATTAGAATTTTAAGAAATTAACAAATCAGTTGTTAAATTTATGGTCTGTGTGTAATTTGTTAAGTGACTGAAAGCAGTCGGTAAGAAACTTCCGTCTCGAATTGAAATTCGCGTTGGTTAGTACTCTTCAGAAAGGGAGTATTTGCATTTGTGAAAAGATGAATGCTTCCTAAGGTAAGATGACGTTAGATAATAACCCAAGGAGAAATGATTGATCACTCATAAATTCGCATTTGAATTAATCTGAAAGACATATGATGTTTTTGAGAATATTCGTAGGTGATTAGTGTTCAGTTATAGATGTCTTCGAATCATTTCTCGTGTATCGTGGGAAAATTGATTAAGCAATGCGCTCGTTAGGAAACGAGTATTAGATAGGGATGGCAGATCAGTAGATGAAGCTATATTACGCCAATAACCACGTTGAATCCTGTCAGAGGCAGAAATCAGAAGACCAATTGCGAGTGGAGTTAACATATATTCGTTGGTGATCTCGTGGTATTGAAATAATGGCAAGATCTGACCGAAATATACAAGCGAGACCACCAAGTGTACGTGAGCAAGCCCAAGGTCAAGGTAGGGAGGAAGATGTGTGTTTTGGATACAATTAAACAAACGAGTACAGTAAAACAATCACTGATACAATGGGTTGAATGAATATTTGTATTAAACCAATCACGTTCTCTTCATAAAAAAAAATTCACTACAAAGTATTGAAACTTTATCAGTTGAGGTGGTTGGAACAGATGTTACGTATACCCAACCACTGACTGCCTCGACGAGTTATGTTTTGTGGTGTGTAGGAGTAGGATAGAAGAAAGTTAGGGGCGGCCAAACCAAAACATGGCAGAAATCCACCAAGTCACTGACAAGTGGACTGAGTCATATTGGTAGATGTAGATTACCGGGTTGAGGTCCGTGAGACAACAGTAACCGATGGTTAGAGACCTTGAATGATATGGCTCACGTGCATCCACTCTTTGTCTTCTCTCAACTTCTAACCTTCTGAATTCCTTATCACTTTAACCGGTTAGGCACTCACTTATACAATGTGTATCTGATTTAATTTAAGTTGAATAGGTTTAAATTATTCTTTTCAAGCTTATATCATGGTTGTGGAATATTCATTGTGTAGTGAAGGAGAACACAGGTGAGGGCAACCGAATTGTATTTATCTCAGATTACAGAGTTACTCAGTAAAATAGGAAAACCATATCGTAAACGGTTAATTTGCAAATCTTCAATCCATCATCAATCCATTGTCTGACATTTCACTGTTCATGCGTTTCATACAAATTCCATTGTGTTCTTCTAACTCTTCCTTTCTTGATCTTCCCCCATCTTCTGCTGCCAGACATTACGTTTTCACTCGCGTCATATACTACTTATAAGTAGCGCGCACCACTTCACTATCGATGTGCTTGTTGATTGCTGAATGACTTGAGTGCGAAGCTTCAAAAAAATTCTCTTTGTACTCCTTCTATCCAGTATTTCCACATTGTTCCAATCGAATATATGTCCATAATTGTCGATATGTATTGATGATATACAAGAAGAAATGTTGTGACGTTTAACTGTTAATTGATGTTCACGTAGATGAAGCTGAAGAGGACGTCCGTGTAGCTTTTTACACAGTCTATAGATGATGAATGGTTTTTTCTTCTTTTGTCATTTTGTCCTTTGATCTTCAACATAGAATTGATTGAAGTGATTGTGGTTGGTTTGTGTGCTACACACATTCCAAATGGTCTCAGTAGTTTTGTTGTACGCTCTGATACTGTTGCTTATTTATGGTAAGATGATCAATTTTGTTGGTTCTTGTACTTGATTTCGCTCCTGTTGATGGTTTAAGTTTGTATTTCTTGAGGTTGTGTAGATAGCCACTCTTCTAGAAGATGGTCACCAGATATTTTTCTTAGTTTTCTGTGTACTGCAAAGTGTTTTCACTCTCTTGAATGAAAGTTTGTACACAGGTGATTTTGTGAATTCTTGGCTTGCTACTAATGTAGTTGAGATGAGTTGACTTCTGATAAACTTAGGACTCTAGTTTTCCTGCGTCAGTTCTTGTGATGAATACATTCAAGAATGATAATTCGTCATTTGTTTGCATTTCAAACTGTGAATTTTGCGTCATCAAATACTTTGGCATTAATCTCCATCACTTCAACGAGCTATGTTTCACGATGTAGGAATAGGTTGGAAGAAAGCTAGGGCTAACTAAATCAAAACATGGCAGAAATCCATGAAATCACTGACACTGCATTGAGTCATGTTAGTAGGTGTCGACTACCTGGTTCGGGCCCGTAAGATGAAAGTAATCAGTGGTTAGAGACCTTCAAAGACATGATTCAAAATCGTTTGGTATCAATCTCCATAACCTTATACTAACTATTTTGTCTATTATAAGCTTTAATCTGCTTTCATATGAAAATATAATATAAGTGGAAGATCCATTTTTGAAGGCGTTGGTTGTGAACATTCCTCCATGCATACATTTGTAATTTGTGCCTAATTGTTTCCATCAGTTGTACATTTTGTGTAGTCTGTTCGATTCCATTTTGAGATGATAATATTTGTATTTTATCAAAGTTTGTATTTCTTCTGCCTTTACTGAGTTTCTATGTTTCTTTCTGAACTGCATTTATGGTTGTTTAAGCTGATAGTTAGTCATGGCGACAGCCATATTGATTTGTGCCTCATTTGATTGTCTTGCTTGCTACTGACTGGAATTGTGCATTTTTACTGCAAATTGAAGCACTCTTCCAGAATAGGAAACACTCTGTGTTATAAAGCAACCAAATATTATCTGTCGAATGAATCTGATCTATCCAGGAGGGATAGAATATCATTTATTTGAATAATTGAACAACTGTTGGTGGAATAACTGAGTGGTAATATTTGTTTAGGTAATGATGTGTATTTATATTTATGATGAATATTAGAACCGTTATTTACCAAAATCACTTGTTTTGATTCCAACTGAGCAATAGCGCGTATCTAACCCAGCTAGACAATTATTCCTCAATCCAAACCTCAGTTTGGATCCTACAGTTAGTTAGTTAGATAGCTTTACTGTCCAGACTCGTAGACAATCACTCTAGAAATAACAAACAACAAAGGCGTAAACATGACAAGAGACAGTACAACTTTTGTCTTTCCCTCTCTCTCTATATACACAATACCATTAAAACAATACATACATTCATTGTATTGTCATTAAAAAAAACAATATTTTCCATAAATTAGTTTTCATTATTAAATTGACAATAAACTCAATTGTAGAATAACATAACTAGTTATGTAATTAATGTATTGTCCTTGTTATTGTCTGATTACATTCTGAATGAATCACAACAAAGGAAGTGTCTGCTTTCATTGTTCAATGTTCATTGAATCAGTTATTCATACGGTACATTGAAATTGTTTTAAACAATATTCAGAAATGATAAATACATATATGTAGTAATGATTAACTGATTGGATGAATGGTAGAAATTATTGTCTGTTTTAAGCTAACTCTTTTTTTTCCCAAAAATTTACCCATTAAAATGTATTATACATTTTAACTTCAGACTTTATTGACAAAATTAGTAAATTATTGGCTGTTTTCGTCATACATTTAAATCCGACACTTTTCACTTTCAACAGTAACTTCTAGTTGACAATCTACTTTGTACTACTGTGGTGTGAGCTACTTATAAGTAATATATGACGTGAGTGTCAACGTAATGTCTGGTGACAGCAGAAGATGTGGGAAGATCAAGAAAGGAAGAGTTAGAAGAACACAATGGAATTTGTATGAAACGCATGAATAGTGACAATGGATTGTTGATGTTTTGCAATAGGAACAGTCCAGTTCGATATGATGATGAACTGATATTTTGCAAATGAACGATTTACGATATGGTTTTCCAAATTTACTGAGTAACACTGTAATTTCGTTGAATACAATTCGGTTGCCCCACCTGTGTTCTCGTTCACTACACTACTTATAGATCACGTTATGAGTAGTATTCATCATATCATGTCAGAATGAGACATTGATTAATAGTGTGTTTTAAGTATTCTGTAATGGTAAAACGTTTTATACTGAGGTATCAAAATCCTTATACTCTGTTGGAAATGTTCAGTTCAGTCATTTACCGATCCGGTTTTCTGTATACAGACATACTGTCTGAATCAAACATCTCGAATGTATTTCACAAGTAATTACTGTATGTTACTTCACTATTACTGAGTTAGTTGATAGTATTTTAAACTGTAATGTTCTTAAATTTTTTTAACTTTACTTAGAAGTGTTTTTACTTTGCTAATCTATCAGTTCACCGTCAGATAAGACAGTTTGACCGACTTCATACAGTCTATTGTAGTTGAATTTCGGTGAGACTATGTATTTACATTACCGGGTTATGAAGATTGTTAAGTTACACATTTCAAATCACGAATCGATCAAAGTTAGACCATTATTAGAAACCTGGATGGACGATCGTTTCGTCCTGGTATGAGACTCATCAGCAGTGCGTATCCACGACTCCTGCACCTCGCAGTATTCGAACCCAGAACCTTCGGTTTTGTGCGTGAACGCCTAACCTCTGGACCACTGAACAGGTATCTAACGGTGTTAATATCTAACTTCGATCAATTCACGGAGTCACGCAACCTCACACTGCTTTCGGTAGTTACTGTCTATACCCGAACAGGTTGAACTTCACTGGTCATGACTTTAAACTAGAACACGGAGAAGATTTCTCACGTAGATGGTCACTGATGAGCACAGGTAATTGCATTACGAGGTTGTTGTTATGTTCGTCACTAAGTACACTTGAAGCTATTACGAGTTCACCTTAGTCGATAAACGCGAACGAGACTTTTACCAGCATCACGGTAGGCTACCTTGAATCCCAAGCTGTAAAACAGAAGTCTTTGTAAGCGTAGAAAGTATATTCTACAAACACCCAGCAATCACAATACAATCAAGCAGACAACTCTCGTTTATTTATACATCATAGAAACGTCCTTGGGACAGTTACTAAAATAGCACACTAAAATAAACGGCAACCAATCACATCCATGGATTTTCCTGGTGGGAAAGTTGACCTCAAGGTCAACCGATCATGCTGGCAAACATGAAATCCAAAATAAGGCATTTATCAAGCGAGTTCCGGTGATCTAACATCCCCAACAGTTGTGAACGTTGTTAAGTTACACATTTGCCGCCAAAAAAATAGTTTGTTCGTTACACGCATTCAGTTAAAATGCATGATGTAATTTGAAATATCTAACCGGAAATACTGTTTTCACGCGGTGCGAATTTATGATTCAATGTTTAGGAGGTCAATAAAATGTAGCCATTTGCTTGTAGAATGTAATCGGTTTCAATCTTTTGTATCTGAATTCTGTGTTTTCGAAAGCTTTCATTATCACTTGGAGTTTATACATTGTGGGGAATGTTAGATCCCCAAAATTTGCTTCATTAATGCCTTATTTTGGTTTTCACGTTTGCCAGCATGGGCTGATCAGTTGACCTTGAGATTTCATTTCCCACCAAGAAAATCCATGGCTGTGATTGGCTGCTGTGTATTTTAGTGTGCTATTTTCTTAACTGTCCCAAGGATGTTTCTATGATGTATAAATAAACGAGAGTTGTATGCTTGATTGTACTGTGATTGCTGGGTGTTTGTAGAATATACTTCCTACGCTTACAAAGCGTTTTTCCTTCAGCCTCGGATTCAAGGTAGCCTACCTGGACACTGATAATTGTCTCGTTTGCGTTTATAGACTAAGGTAAACTCGTAATAGCTTATAGCATACTTAGTGACGAACCCAATAAACATTAAGAAAGGTAACCATGAAGTCAATCTATAAATAGATATATCTAGAATTTCCGGTAATACTGAAAAAAATTTTTTGTTAGATTTCATTTTTCAACTATTTTGTTTCGTCGAAATTATCAATGGATTGATTGCTTAGAGCACCAATAGAAACCTGGAAGCACTGAAATGCCATTTCATCTAAGTATAAGGCTCGTTGGTAGTACGTATTCGTCGGGATCGAAGCAAAGACCTTCAGTTTCTCACACGAATGCTTAACTTCCTGACCACTGATCCGAAATTCAACGGTGTTAATGTCTAACTTTAATCAATAAACCATATTACGCGACCACTATTCATTTGTTTTGGGCTGGTAAATGCCTACACCTCACAGAGTTGGATCACACTGGTCACGATTTCTCAGTGGAACTTCATGAGATACATTTTGAGATTAGTCACTAGTAAGCACATGTTTATTCCTGTTCAATAAATACTCTCCGTACTGAAAGTCATAGAAAATTATGAGAGTTACAAACTTTTATTACATAAGAAGTCCTGGAGAGCTGTCATATTCTTGTTTGGTATTTAACAGTGGTGTTTTTTTTCAAGTGACGACTAATGGACCTTATACTTTCACGTTGTTTTGAAATGATTGTGTGTACTAGGCTTTTCCGATTGTTCTAAAATATTCACAAATCAAGGAAGAATTGCGCTTTTCTTACACAAAATGCAACTAACATACAACAACATCTCATGAATTGACTGCTAACGAAGGAAGATTTAAAAGCGTGCAGAGAATTGAAAGGATGTACTTGAGTTTATGTAGTAACAAAAACACGATCTTGAACTGTACAAAAAGTCGAACGAACTGAAAGTAGTGAGATGGTGACGGAAATTTTGATGATTGCGGTGTAGTTTCGTTCTCTGAGCTGGATTTTTTGGTTCTGGAGCTTTCATCTCTGTTCTTCTGAATAACATAATCAACACACACTTCAGACAGATAGATAGATCGAATACATCACTTCTATCTGAAGTTAGGGCTGATGATGGAGTTGAGAAGAACGATGATGAGAGCTCCACAAACAAACCATCCAGTTCAGTTAAATGAAAGTTGTGACAACCAATCAGAAAATGGCTCAGGTCATTCAGAAAATCGATTAGATATAAGGTACTATCAGTTACTGTTTAATTGTATGACTGTAGTGGGTAATCCTATGATCTTAGTAGCCTATTACTGAATATGACATCGATCAAATACTATTGGTAGTTTTTATAGTTTGCATTTGTGTTATAATCATGGTGGTGTTTCATTCTCTGAGATGGATGTGGTTTGTTTGTGGAGCTTTCATTGTTCTTCTCAATAACATCATCAGCACAAACTTCAGATAGAAGTGAATTATTCGAATTTCTCCTGCACGTTAGACCCGTAGCTTTTGCCGTTAGCCTCGATCATGATTGGTTCTTGTTAACCTTAAACCTGTCGTTGTTTTTTCACCTTCGTTTCGATTGTATCCCCCTTTCGATTTGTTTCTTCATTAGTCAACAAAATAACGATTGTTAGAATAAATGCAGTGGTGAACTGTAGCTTAATAATGATCTCTCATGGATTAGATCATCCGCTGAAAGAACTGTGGTATGTGCTACTTATACGAACGATATAAGTAGTATAAGAAAGGACGTGAAAGAAGAAGTCTCACGGTCAGAACAGGAAAACGGAAAGCAAATAGAGCAAAAGCAAGAAGTAAATGGAGTACCAACAGGAAGGAAAGGCAGCAACAACAGGAATGGGAGTAGGATGGAGCGTTGGTAGTCACGAATCAAAGATGATGTGCAAATAGAGAATTCAATGTAATGTTTTCGTTTTTAACTGACTTAGAGTGTAAATCTGCACAATACATTCATCCGCGCCTGCCTCAGTCTTCTCAGAACCACTCAAAGAATGAGAATACGAAAACTAGACTTCTGGATAATAACGACTTAACTATTAGGCTTAAATCTTCCTAACTTTAAATCATGAATGAATCATTGTTGTTAAACCATGACCATTAAAAACCTGGAAGCACTGAACAACCGTTTTGTCCCCATGTAGGACTCATCAGTGGCATTGCGCATCCATGACACTTGCTACTCGCCTGATTCGAAACCAACACTCTTGATCACTGAGCTGGCATCCAACGGTGTTCATATCTAACTCTGACTAATCTAGGGATTCTGTGCCACCTCACTCATTTGTCACCGGTAGTTACTGTCTACACCCAACAGGATTGAACTCCATTGGTTACGTTTTATCTCTATTTTACAGTTTTATTCATTTCCTGGTTCTAGCTAGTCAGTCAATCAATCATGTGCAGTAAAACAAAAGAACCCTGGGAATTTATCGGTTCATGCAATATGAACAAATATATATATATACACATATATAAATGAATGAATGAACCGTTAACGTAAAAATGCAAAAGTGCATGAATGATTTTCTTTCTTCTAACAACAGGAAATGGATATTTTTTTTCAGAATAACTATTCATAATGACAATTAGCTGACCTCGTCAATGAAATATTGATTAATTTCATAGCCTATAATTAATAATTATAGTAATTGGGAATATGAGATAAAAAACTGTCAGATTTCTACCGATTGTTTATCAATTAACTAGGACAGGAACCATTTAACCTTGAGATAAATCAGTTGGAAGATTGAGATTATATTCAGATGACCTTGAAGTTTAACACACATGGATTGGCGCAGTGTATTAAGTTTGTACAGCATGGAGTTTTGACAATAGGGACGAGTTTCTTTTGTGAGACTTGTTGAGTTCTAGATTAAAAAAAATTCTTGCGACTATTGATCGTTACAATGGTAATTTAGTAGTCTTTTTCTAAATCGAAACAACTCTTCAACAAGTACTTACTTGTAACAGTAATACTGTTCACTTATGTATACTTGGTCTTAGATTATCATCATAGGGGAACTATCGGAGCCATGTGGTAAGATGAAAACATAGGATAACGAAGATGTCTGTCGCAATAATCCTAGTTGTTGGTGTACTACACATTACCTGTTTTTACAATTCAAGGCAATGTTTCGCTCATGTCTGATAAAAATCCTTTTTTTTCAGAATGATGATAACTTGGGGGAAGTCGTGTATATTGAAGAAAGTCGGAAATTCAAGTTCATATTTTTATCAAGATCATGTTCATTTGTAAAAGAACCAGGGAAAGAAAGGAACACACTAAGGGATTTGTGTTTCAATGTTTTTCTGAAATTATTTTTCATTATAGGGTTTTCTAGATTATTGAGTTTCATTGAAATTATGTTGGTGACGTTAGATCTACCGGAACTCACTTGATAAAGGTCCTAATTTTGAATTTCATGTTTTAGCGCATTGGCTGGTCACTTGACCTTGAGATAACATTTCCCATCCGGAAAATCCTTGACTGTTATTGGTTGATGTATTATTTTAGTACGCTATTTTTGTGGCTCTCTCAATGGCATTTCTATCATGTATAAATAAACTCGATTTGCGTGCTTGTGGACCTCACATTTTCTGGGTGTTTGTACACCATATCAAGACTTTTTGATGCCATTAGTGGGGCCTTGAGGACGCTCCGCTCAGAGTAGCCTATCAAGTGACTGGATCATTTATCTTCGCTCTCATTTACCGAATAAGGTGAACTCGTTATAGTATTCAAGCATATCAATTGACGAGTATAACAAATTGCGAATCAATCATTGATAGACTACGGTGAACGAAGGTCGTGGATGCCCGATATTACAACGAAATGTCTGTCCAGTGAGTGCTTCAAAGGTTTCTAATGATAGTCCAACAATGATCGATTCATGATTTCAATGAAAAAAATGTTATTTTGTATGTAAGTGAGCTTGTTTTAATTCATGAATATCTTTGTTGTATTGTGGTACGAGCTACTTATAAGTAGTATATGACATGAGTGCCAAAGTAATGTCTGACAGCAGAAGATGGGGGAAGATCAAGAAAGGAACAGTTAGAAAACAATGGAATTTGTATGAAACGCATGAATAGTGACAATGGATTGTTGATGTTTTGCAACAGGAACAGTCCAGTTCGATATGATGAACTGATATTTTGCAAATGAACGATTTACGATATGGTTTTTCCCTATTTTACTGAGTAACTCTGTAATTTCCGTTAAATCAATCCGGTTGCCCCGCAGCAGTATGTGATTACAATTTAACACCAACAACTGACAGAAGTATCCATGAAGAAAACTTTGAGTAGAAATGACTTGATTCGTATTACTTGTTCACACATGACTCACAGCTCATTCCGCTGACCTTGATGACAGATTGGATGAGACTTCGTGACAATCGATCAGAATCAAAGCAAAATGACTAATCTATCAATAAATCCTACATGGAAGAACAGTGTACTAATTGTTACGAGTAAAAGAATGCAATCGACTTTCACAGAATACAGTACACAACACCAGTAAAAGTATACACATCTATACACATCTACAAAGTGTCTACTACCATTTGAAATAAACCGGTTAGAGATTGAAATTTGAAAGTGTGATGTGAATCTGTTTGAATAAGTGTACAATTTACAGAAAGTTGTCATGAAGATAACAACAAGTTAATCAGAATGTGATGATGAGTAGAAAATTAAATATTTTATTGTTGAGTAACATTGATTGGGTGATGATGAGATGATGCGTTTAGTTAGCTCGACGTCGAGCTCACCAGTTTAGTGGTCCACGTTGTTTGACTTCAGTTTTGACGAATGATCGAGTATGAGATGAAACAAATCTATCTTTCTTTCCATTTTCAGTACATCACATACTTAGGCAAACTTCATTTGTGCGAGGGTGGTAATAAGAAGTCGAATACAGAGTTCTGTGGATGAATTTATTTCATGTGTATTAACTTAGGCAGACACACATCAGAATGCATAGAGTGCAAGCGTGTCGAAGTGAATTGAAGAAGAGAAGGCGAATGAGCCAACTGTCTCATGCGCTGAAGCATGCATGACTTAGTATGTTTACACATTTTTTTGAAACCATGAATCGATCAACGTTAGACCAACACCATTAGAAACCTGGAAGCACTGGACGGCCGTCTCGTCCTGATATAGTCTAGACATGTAATTAGCGAGTAAGCATGCACACACACACACACAACCAAATATGCAATAGTCGATACTGTGATAGAATTTTGATTACGAATATGAAAAGTGATCGGTACTGCTGTCGAGTAATTTAAACAAACTCGAATGTCTATGACGTGCTATATTACATTTTGTCTTTTATGTTGGGGACGTATAGGCGACTCCGAAGAATTGCGAGTATATCCTG
The DNA here is from genome assembly GCA_944470395.2 of Schistosoma turkestanicum. Classification (NCBI taxonomy): domain Eukaryota; kingdom Metazoa; phylum Platyhelminthes; class Trematoda; order Strigeidida; family Schistosomatidae; genus Schistosoma; species Schistosoma turkestanicum. The sequence goes on along the minus strand of OX103975.1, from coordinate 15,010,218 downwards.
AGACCACCGAGTAAGCAATGTAGTTTTAAGATAAAAAGCGTTAGGTAAGGATGGCAGATCGACTGATAGCGCGGTAAAACTTCATCAGTTGGGGTTTTTGTGACATGTGTTAAGTGTGCCCGATCACCTACTGCCTCGAAGAGCAATGTTTTATGGTGTAGAAATAGGTTGGGAGAAAGTTAGAGGTGGCCAAACCAAAACATGGCAGAAATCCATGAAGTCACCGACAAGTGAACTGAGTCATGTCGGTAATTGTCGACTACCTGGTTGGGGTCCGCGAGACGAAAGTCACCAATGGTTAGAGACCTTGAACGACATGGCTCAAAATCGTTTGCAATGGTGCAGGTGCATCCACTCTTTGTCTTCTCTCAGATTCTAATCTTCTAAATTCCTCATCACCTTTATCTTTCTCCTTTTAAATTTATTTTACTGGAAAATACTCCTTGAATAATATCTTCGGAACGTAATCTTTCAGATTACTACTCATACGTCTACTATCTCTACCTTTCTGGGATTTTAATCAACACTTGTATCTCTGTGCTACCATACGCACATGCAAAGTTCTACGTTGTTACTGACTGAGTTTAAAGGTTAAGTATCCATTACGAAGTTTATAGTTGTTGCGTTCGATCCCTAGCAATGAGGGTTAATGTCTGCGTTCCGTATAGAAGTCCCATAATAGCATACATCATATGTCCAGTATTTTCTTGTCTTCAATAGTTGTTCAGTTGAGGCAGGTCTGGGATTGGAAGGATACAAAACTCAACAATCACCATGATCCTCTTGTGTTAATATAGTCAATCACTCATTCAGATATTCTTTATTTTGAGTACTCTCAGTATGGAACGTCATAGCTTCTCTCAAGAATGCTTTTTGCGCTCATATAGTACTAATTTGTCGAAGATATATATATGTACATAGGCATAGATATGGTCGATCGCTAGTATGCGTTATATACAAGCATAGAATATTTAAACAGGTCTACTCATTCTTTAAACACATATAGGCATAGACGTTTTCGAACACCAGTACACGTTATATGCAAGTTTAGAGTGGGATCCAAACGCTCTCATATGCACATGGGTACACATGTTTTTACCTTAGATCTTAGACCAATGGTGAATGACTATCGAGTAGTCATAGTGTAGTGAAGGAGAACACAGGTGAGGGCAACCGAATTGTATTTATCGAAAATTACAAAGTTAATTGATTTAATAGGAAAACCATATCGTAACCGTTAATTTGCAAATCTTCAATCCATCATCAATCCATTGTCTGACAGTTCACTATTCATGCGTTTCATACAAATTCCATTGTGTTCTCACTCTTCCTTTCTTGATCTTCCCCCATCTTCTGCTGCCAGACATTACGTTTACACTCGCGTCATATTCTACTTAAAAGTTGCGCGCATCACAATATCAGCTTAGGGAAATAAGTTGTCAGTTGACAACATAATTCTTCACTCGACTACCACAATAAGCGTCGCATCAACCACTACGCACTGGTTATTGGACAGTTTATGGTCATCGCTCTTGCATGAACCATTCGAACCTCATGTCTTTGAAGCATTGCTCGTGTATCATGGGATAACCGAGTAAGCAATGCTACCATTAGGAAGCGAGTACTAGGTAAGGATGGCAAATCAATTGGTAAAGTATTGAAACTTCATCAGTTGGGGTGGTTGGAACATGTGTTACGAATGCCTAACCACTGACTGCCGCGACGAGATATGTTCTGTGGTGTAGGAGCATGTTGGAAGAAAGCTAGTGACCGCCAGACCAAAACATGGCTGAAATCCATGAAATCATTAACAAATGGACTGAGTCATGTTGGTAGACGTAGGTTACCTGGTTGGGGTCCACGAGACGAAAGTCACCAATGGTTAGAGACCTTGAACGATACGGCTCAAAATCAATTGCAATGGTGCAGGTGCATTCACTCTTTGTATTCTTCCAAATCCTAATCTTCTGGATTCGTCAGCACCTCTACCTGAATATTATCTTCAAATCCTAATCTTCTCCATTAGCAGTATTTCTTCTACTATCTCTATCACTATGGGCTTTGAATTGACAATCACATCTCTGTACTAACATGAACCGATGTACATACCTACGAAATTCTACACAGTCATCATTGACTAACTGACTGTTCATTTCTGGATACAATTTAATGAGTCACAGAAAAGGAAATTTCTCTAAACAAATGACCACATTTAACTCTACTGATTGATCATTTTCGTCAATCTACAATTTAGACCAAGACTACAGGACTAGCTCGACCTCCATAGGTACACAGAATGTGGCTGCACAGAATAAAACAAGTTCAATGGTTTATTTCAAAATTAAATTCATTTATTTTCTCTGTAAGTTTTTATTTGTTTCACAATTTGTTCAAATTAATAATATAACTATTGTCAACACGTATGTGTTTCTCTCTCTCTCTCTCTCTGTCTGTCTGTCTATGTCTGTCTCTCTCTCTCTACAGATAACTCAATAAATATTATTGATTTTTTTTCACTTTAAAAAGTAAACACATCCGCTATACGTTGAATCCATGGAATATAATCAGAAACACGTGTATATACTCCAGGATAACCTGCTCTGCCACAACCATAACCGAAAGAAATAATTCCACTGACAATCCATTGCCGATTCATAAAACACATTAATGGACCACCAGAATCAAACTATAATTGAAATGAAAAGAAACATGATAGAGAGAGAAAAATAAAAGCGCAATTTTCATCAGACAATGAATTGTGTAGGTTCAAGTTTCATTTTTTTTAATTAGACAGTCAGTCATGTAATTGCTTGATCAATGTTAGGCCATCTCATTAGAAACCTGGAAGTAATGGATGACTACTCCGTCCTGGTAAGGGACTCATCATCAGCAGTGAGTATCCACTACTACTCTTGTACCTTGCAGGATTCGAACCGAGGACCTTTAGATTTTTTGGGCGAGCTAATGCCTAATCTCTGAACTACTGAGCTGGTACCTAGCCGTGATCAATTTACGGTCTTGCGCAACCTTATACACTGTGTTCGGTGAATACTGACTGCTCCACACCTCAATAGGTGTGAACTCCACTGGTCACCACTTCTCACTAGAACTCGGAGAAGATTCCTCACAGAGCTAGTCACTAGTGAATCAGGTAATTTTTGCATTATGCGTCAACCTTGTCAATGATTAGTTTATAATCTTGCTTGTTCCTACTTCAGCGTGTGTGTGTGTTTGTGTGCATACTTATTTCGCTGCTCATCGCACTTCTAGCCTGTCATTGTTTGACTATAAATGCTTGATCAAGTAACATCGTATGAATTTAGCTCAGTTGTTTCTCCACTTCGTTTTGCTTTGGTTTTACACTTTATATTTTCATGTCTGCCTGTGTGAGTACGATCACATGAACTGGACTCATCCAACTGAATCCATATTTGGCTTGTGTTTACTGTCGTTTCATAAATGATTTTCGCCTAAGTATGATATATCCAGAAATCAGAGGAAAGATTTATTTCATCGCATACTCGACTGTTCACTTGAAAAGGAGAAGTCTGATCACCGGCCACTAAAGTGAAGAGCCTTACTTGGTGACGACGCTGACAAAATACAGAGTCTTCTGATGACTACCCTAAGCAACAATGCAAGCATGTTCGGGATGCGATTTTCCCCCTCGAAATGCAAAATGTTGGTTCAAGACTGGATTGCATCGGCACCTGAACTAGTGATAAGGAGTGAAGTAGTCGAACGTGTAGACCGCTTCACTTATCCTGGGAGTATCATCAGTGCCGATGGCTTGGTGACTGACGAAATCTCAGCACGGATACAGAAGGCTCGATTGGCTTTTGCCAACCTGCGTCACTTATGGCGTAGGCGAGATATCCGTTTCCTGACTAAAGGACGAGTGTATTGCGCAGTCTTACTTTATGGCTGTGAAACATGGCCAGTGAGAGTAGAAGATATTCGTAGGTTACTAGTTTTCAATCATAGGTGTCTTCGAAGCATTGCTCGTATATCGTAGGACACCCGAGTGAGCAACGGTGTTATTAGGAATCGGGTGCTAGGTAAGAATGGCAGATCAGTAGATGAAGTAATGAAACTTCATCAGTTGAGGTGGTTGGGACATGTGTTGCGTATGCCTAACCACTGACTGGAAGAAAGTTAGGGGCGGCCAGAACAAAACATGGTACAAACCGATGAAGTCATTGACTAGTGGACTTAGCCATGTCGGTAATTGTCGACTACCTGGTTGGGGTCCGCGAGATGATAATAATCGATTGTTAGAGACCTTGAATATAACATGGCTCAAAATCGTTTGCAATGGCGCCGGTGCATTTATGCTTTGTGTTCTCTCAAATCCTAGTCTTCTGGATTTTTAAACCCCTCTACTTTTGACTTTCTAAACTTTTCTCACTAAATCATACTTCTTGAAAAATATCTTCTAATCCTAACCTCGTCGATTAATTCTTAGACCTTTACTACCTCTTCTACTATTGGATTTGAATTGACAATTACATCTCTGTGCTGATGTGGTATGGCAACATGAACTTATGTACTTACGTTGCATCTTACTAACTGACTGACTGAAAGTGAAGAGCTCTACTTTGAATTTAACTCATTATTTATTCTATTTAAAAAAACAAATTGATCCTTGTCATCAAATCTTCTCTGATTATTTCATCACACACATGGACAGACAACTTTTATTAAAATTAAAAAAAGTTTCATGATTCATCATCACCTGACATGCATCTTTACCGCCTTCGGCAAGTCCTGCACAAATCACATTATTTTCAATGGTCACATCAACAGGATTTGGTCCATTACGTAGAGTGGCATAATTCAGTGTACATTGATCGTTTGGTACAATTGGTACGCTAACATGCTTTAGAATTGTAGAAATATGTTTTGCTCCTGAATTTAACAAAGAATAAATATCAGTATCGGTTAATGAACTTCTGTTTTTGGAAAATTTTCACATGAAATCAACTGATCAACTGGTGTGAATCCGAATTACTGGTGAAATCAACAACTTACTTACTTACTTACGCCTGTTACCCCCAATAGAGGAGCATAGGCCGACCACCAGTTTTCTCCAACCAACTCTGTCCTGGGATTCCCTCTCCAGTTCTGTCCAATGTTTGTTCATTCTTCTCATATCTTTCTCTATTTCTCGGCGTAATGTGTTCCTTGGCCTTCCTCTTTTCCTTTTGCCTTGAGGGTTCCATGTGAGGGCTTGTCTCGTGACGCAGTTAGGTGCTTTTCGTAGTGTGTGTCCTATCCACCAACTCCACCGCTTCTTCCTGATTTCCTCCTCCACTGGAATCTGGTTTGTTCTCTCCCACAGTACGTTGTTGTTGATGGTGTCTGGCCAACGGATCCAAAGTATTTTGCGTAGACAATTGTTAATAAACACTTGTATCTTCTGGATGATGCCTTTCGTAGTTCTCCATGTTTCCGCTCCATACAGTAGAACTGTCTTGACATTTGTATTGAAAATGCTGATTTTGGTTTTGGTTGAAAGTTGTTTGGAGTTCCAGATATTCTTCAACTGTAGAAATGCAGCCCTTGCTTTGCCGATACGCGCCCTCATACTGCATCGGATCCACCTTTCTCGTCAATGATACTGCCAAGATATGTAAAGGTGTTAACGTCCCCCAAGGCATCTCCATCAAGAGTGATTTGGTTGGTGCATGTTGTGTTGCATCGGAGAATTTCGCTTTTTCCTTTATGTATGTTGAGAGGTACTGCTGCAGAGGCTGTTGCTACACTGGTCGTCTTCTCTTGTATTTGTTGAAATCAACAACAATACTGTTTAAATAATTTCGACGTAGAATATTGAGAGCAGACCATATTAAGAACTCATAACAAATGACCAATCACATTCTGCCCTACTCTATTATGTGACTGACTAAACCTGACCTTGAGGATGACTTACCTATCGCCCAATCATCAACTCAGATGAGTCAAACACCTTAATTATTGACATCTCACTGATTGGTCGTGAATTATTGTAATCAATATTATGCTGTAATAATTATTAGCTTCTCATTTAAACTTCGATAATTTTTTTTTTTCTGATAGAGTCGTCATAAATATGAATTAGTCGACATCATAATGTAAACTGTCAAAAAATTTCACATATTACAATGCTGAAAATTTAAATTCCCGTTTAACTTATGCAGAGTTATATTGTGTGAACTGCCAGTTGAATTGTTAGTTCAACTAGGAGGCTGATTGCAACCAATGGTTTTTGTGAGAAAACTATTGAAACCCATAGAGTATTGAATAGCTAGCTAGCTAGATAGCTTGAACATTCATGACTTCTTACTTAATAACTTACGCCTGTTACCCCCAATAGAGGAGCATAGGCCATCGACCAGTATTCACCGACCTACTCTATCTTCCGGCTTCCTTTCCAGCTATGTTTAAATTTTTGTTCATTCTTCTCATATGTTTCTCTATTTCTCAGTGTAATTTTGCTCTTTGGCCTTCCTCTTTTTCTGTAACCTTGAGGGTTACAAGTGAGAGCTTATCTTGTGAGATCTATCCAGGAATTCCAGCCCTTTTCCTGATTTCCTCTTCCGCTGGAATCTGATTTGTTCTTTCCCGCAGTAGGTTGTTGCAGACGAGGGCTCTAAACTCCACCTGGAGCCCCTCTGGGGCTAGTGCCGGACTTAAGCCCGGATAAAGTAGGAGAGTGGGGCATATGATTGGTAATAACATCCCAGAAAACATACTTCAACCGTTCATGACTTCACACAGTGTAAAATCCATCATGGATCAGTCCTTAGAACAGGGACAACCAATACAACCGAACCTTCATTCAAAGACATTCATTATTATTTACAGAAATTTAAGAAATCATTTTTTTGAAGATAATCAGTTTCTGAAGAAATTATTCAGACCATCGAAAGATTACACGGCTTTTCATACACTCATGGTCCCGGGGTGTAGGCGCGAGCGATCAGAAGAGTTGGGCTAGTTATGTACGAAGTAGAGGAAGGAGGCGATAAATGGTCACGCCATCGAAATCAGATACGCAAACGGCTAGCCCCAGATCGTCCGTCAAGAGCAGTAAATCTTCCCCTTTACATCCTGCTTGATACCTTCAACCTATCAGCAGCCCCCCCCCACGAGAACAAACTCATTCACAAGCTAATCTCCGTTCCCGAAGGTATCCCCTCAGACAGCGGCGAACAACGGTCAAGATGCAAGTCGACCTCAGGAGCGCACGCTATTAAAAAATAGGGGAGGAGTGTTGGGGATGTTAGATCTCCAGAACTAGCTTGATAAATATCATTATTTTGGATTTATTTCGTGGACGATAAGTTGACTTTGAGATCACACTTCCCACCAGGAAAATCCTTGGCTGTGATTGTTTACTGTGTCATTTTGGTGGGCTATTTTTAAGACTGTCCCAAGCACGTCTCTATGGCGAGTATAAATAAACGCAATTTCAGTGCTTAGCTTCATTGTGTGCTGGCTGAGTGTTTGAAGAATATACTTTCTACGCTATACCAAGACTTCTTGCTGGTACAATCGGGTCAACCTAGACGCTGGTTCATTGTTTTGTTCTCATAATTCGACTAAGATGAACCCGTAATAGTATAAGTATGCCTCGAAACGAATAAAACACTGTATTTTGAGTTTTTTTTTCGAAATTTTCCTGAGTAAACCATTCCGAGAGAAGATCTAGCTCATAAAACTGAACAGATACTGATGAAGATCCCAATCAAACGAAGTGTGTTCAGAATTGTTACTAAAATTGAATTAATGCTTTATTCACTCATATACAGCAGTATAAAACAAGGGGCAATCAGAGGTTTTTATTTACTAGTTTCAAAACTAATAATAAAACTTACCATCAGTTTCATGTCCCCAACCAACACTCATACATTCTTGACCAGGTTTCAATTGTTCTTTCGACCATGGTATACAAGCGATATTCACATATCTACCTAATTTTACTGGTTCTATCAATTTGACCAAAGCTATATCATTACCGCTACTAAAAGCAACTGGAAAATAAATCAATGAAAATCACTCTGACATGTGCAAAAATGGTTTTAAAACAAAGTGTAAGTCTTCAATCAAATATATGCATTAGGGGGTTGTGAAGATTGTTAAGTGACACATTTTTGAAACCATGAATCGATCAATGTTAGACCAACACCATTAGAAACCTGGAAGCACTGAAAGACGGCCGTTTCGTCCTGGTATGAGAATCATCAGTGGCAGTGAGCATCCACGACTTCTGCACCCACCCAGAATTCGGACCCAGGAACTTCGGTATTGTAGGCGAACGCCCTAACCATCGGGTGTAAACAGTAACTACCGAAGACTGTGCATGAGGTTGCGCAACTCTGTGAATTGATCAAGTTAGACATTAACACCGTTAGATACCGGCTCAGTGGTCTGATGGTTAGTCGTTCGCCTACAGTACCGAAGGTCGTGGGTTTGAATTCTGCGGGGTGCAGGAGTCGTGGATGCGCACTGCTGATGAGTCCCATACCAGGACGAAACGGCCGTCCAGTGCTTTCAGGTTTCTAATGATGGTCTAACATTGATCGATTCATGGTTTCAAAATTGTGAATCATCATATATATATATGTACATACAACTAAATAATAATTATTGGTTCAGGTAGATGTTACTTTGAAATGTAAACGAAATTGTTCAGTGTGTTTGTATGTGTCTATAAATTTTTACGGAAAAGCAAGGTTCTTGCATGGTGTACTCATATTTATTATCTAAATTGAAACTGTGTAGTTTTTGTGGGTGAGAATGGAGAGTTTCTTACCAGCTGAGATGTTGCTGATAAGTCATTGAGCAGAGAAAAACTGATTCATCCATGTATAAGTCCCTCGACTCATTCTGTGCTAGTAATCTAGCTAGGAACTTTAGGTTATCTAGTGGGTTACTATTTTTTGAGATCGCTGGTTTTGCACTCAGTTAATGTAGGCGCGATTACCATCCTTTATTATTGATAATGACTGTTTCATTCCAAAATAAAAAAAAACTTTCAAATGAAACCTGCTTATGAAAGACGAACATTGAGTGTGACAAGAAATACACCTAGGAGTAAAAAGTTGAAAAAAACTCATTGATTGACTGTTACTCATCATACAAGTCAAGAAAATAAATATACATATAAATTTAACTACTTAAAAATAACAAGTAGTTCAGCTAATATTTGAAAAAAAATACGATAGAAGTCATTTGTACGGTCAATTTTATATTTTTTGTAGAGAATTAAGTTCAGTAAAGTTTAATGTAACAACATAAAGTACAGACTTTGAAACTTGTAAGTGTTCATCTTAATATTACTTATGGTATAAAATAGAAATCATATGGCTAACAGCGGAATTCAATACTGGCCTTTACATGTCTGACATTGTGACTTGTCAGATAATTGTACTTACATCTCAGAGTTGATGTTCATTTCGGAACTAGAATCAATTGACCGTATGACCAACTGATCAACTGAGTTTTGTTGTTCTTGTTAGTATTTGTCATGATTTTAAAAACTTTTCAATGGTTATCAATCTTTAAAATTTCTATTAGTTAATATCAGTGTGTATATACTTACTAACTCACTTACCCCTGTTACCCCCAATAGAGGAGCATAGGCCGCCAACCAGTTTTCTCCAACCAACTCTGTTCTGGGGTTCCTTCTCCAGTTCTGTCCAATGTTTGTTCATTCCTCTCATATCTTTCTCTATTTCTCGGCGTAATGTGTTCCTTGGCCTTCCTCTTTTCCTTTTGCCTTGAGGGTTCCATGTGAGGGCTTGTCTTGTGACGCAGTTAGGTGATTTTCGTGGTGTGTTTCCTATCCACTTCCACCACTTCTTCCTGATTTCCTCCTCCACTGGAATCTGGTTTGTTGTCACCTACATTACGTTGTTGCTGATCGTGTCTGACCAACGAATTCGAAGTATTTTGCGAAGACAACTGTTCAAAAATACTTGTATCTTTTAGATGATGGCTTTCGTAGTTCTCCAAGTTTCCGCTCCATACAGTAGAACTGTCTTCAAATTTGTATTGAAAATCCTGATTTTGGTTTTTGTTGAAAGTTGTTTGGAGTTCCAGATATTTTTCAATTGTAGAAATGCAGCCCTTGCTTTGCCAATCCGCGTCCTCACATCTACATCGGATCCACCTTGATTGCCGATGATGCTCCCCAGATATGTAAAGGTGATAACATCCTCGAAGGCCTCTCCGTCAAGAGTGATTTGGTTGGTGCATGTTGTGTTGCATCGGAGAATTTTCCTTTTTCCTTTATGTACGTTGAGACCTACTGCTGCGGAGACTGCTGCTACACTGGTCGTCTTCTCTTGCATTTGTTGTTACGTGTGCGATAGAAGAGCTAGGTCATCTGCGAAGTCGAGATCGTCCAGCTGCTTCCTAACTGTCCAGTTGATACCGTGCTTCACTCCAGATGTCGACGTCTTCAGTGTGCATATATTTCAGTTTTATTTCCCAATTACACCTAATATGATTTCCTGATTGTTACGCCTACAGGTAAACACGTCATTTTGATATACTTGAACTATTACAAGTTTATCTAGTCGGAAAACGAGAGCGAGGATCTAGGATCCGGCGACACGACATGCTACTCTAATCCGATTATCCCAACCCCCATATTGAGTGAATATAAGAAGACTTGAATGTGGAATAGAACTGTGTATTCTACAAGCGTCCAGAAAGTACGAGGTACGAATTCAGAAGAGAATCAGGATCCAAGACTACGGATACGGGACTTGGTCCCGGTCCTGGTCGTGTTCACAAAACTTTACAAATAATGCGTATTTATACATTCTGGTCGAATAGGAAACAACATCGAAGTCTGTGACATTGACAGTTAAGACGACCAATAGGAAACAACATTTGAAGTGACATTGATAATCAGGACAACCAATAAGAAACAACATTGGATCACGTGACACTGATATCTACTAGGACGACCATAAAATTGACCAGTAGGAATTAACCAATAGGAATAGACCAATAATTCTCTTAGGATATTGGATGATTGATTATGCTAACACTGGTAAATTGTAAAATTGTACAATCATGCGATATAATCATCATGAATAACTTACCTTTATAATCGGGATGTACATATATGTGATCAACGTCCATATCATAATGTTCCATTGTTTCATTCAACATATCATGTTCACCAATTCGTATAATCCAACTTGTTGGATTATCAGATAGATCTGGATAAACTTGATTTGGACTGAAAATATAAATCAGAATTTAGTAAAAAAAAATCTTGAAAGATGTAGTTAGTTCAATGATCAATTCGTGAACAAATCCAGACTGTTTACCACTTGATAATAATGACATTTTTTTGATAAAAAAAGTATTTTCTAATGAAAAATGTATTCCAGTGGAATAAAAACAATGTGTTAGGATATTCATCCAATCCACTGAGAGAATTATTGGTCTATTCATATTGGTTAATTCCTACTGGTCAATTTTGTGGTCGACCTAAATATCAATGTCACGTACCCAAACGTTGTTTCTTATTGGTTGTCCTGACTATCAATATCACTCCAAATGTTGCTTCCTATTGGTCGTCTTAACTGTCAATGTCACAGAATTCGATGCTGTTTCCTCTTCAAACAAAATGTATATATACTCATTATCTGTGACGTCTTATGACTACGATCAGGACCAGGACTCGGTCCCTTCCCTTGTCCGGAATCCTGATTCTCTTCTGGATTCGGACATCGTACTTTCTGGATGCTTGTAGAATACAGATTCTACTCCACATTCAAGTCTTCTTATTTTTACAAAATATGGGGGTTGGGATAATCGGATTAGAGTAGCAGTTCGTGTCACCGGACCCTCTCTCTCGTTTTCCGTCTAGGTAAACTCGTAATAGTTCAAGTGTATCAAGTTGACGCGTTCACGTACAGGCGTAACACAATGAAAACTGTGAATCTGTCTGTCTGAAAATAAAGTCAGAACATTGAAACTTGAAAGCATTTTGTTTAAATTGGTATAACAACCTTCCGAATAAATTTGAATAAAATAATTAGACTTATTTATATATAAAGAAAACGATTTTATTTAGGCTGACTTTTAAATGGTACGCTGTGGAGTATCGTGCAGAAATTGCTACTGAAATAGAATATATCTGGAAACCAGAATGTAGTATGCAGTCAAAGTGTACGAAAGACTAGAAGAGACGTAAGACAAGACATTCAGAAGCCTGTTTGTATTGCAAACGGATGCTCAAACACTATATGTAAAAAATCGGTGTCTACAGATACTTTTGTTATACAGAAAGTGGTCATTTATGATATCAACAAGTTAATCAGAATGTGATTACTTTTCTGATGAGTAGGAAATTAAATATCTTATTGTTGAATAGCATTTATTGGGTAATGGTGAGATGGTGCGTCGAGTTAGTTCTACGTCCAGCTCATTAGTTTAGTGATTCGCGCAATTTGACTTCATTTTGGATGAACGGTCGAGTATGTGATGAAACCTCGTTTGTGAGACGCCAAATACGGTTTTGTGGATGAATTCTATTCATGTGTGTTCACTTAAGCAGACACACATCAGAATGCAAGAAGACGAATGAGCCAACTCTTTCATGAGCTGAAGCATGCAAAACTCAATATGTTTAGTCAGGCAATAATAGATTAGACATATAATTAGCGAGTAAGCATGCACTTATACACAATCAAATATGTAATAGTCGATACTGTAGATCAAATTTTAATTACAAATTTGAAAAATGATCAGTACTGCTGTCGCTGCTGTGGCTCTCATCAAGGACGTGATAGAGTAAATAATAGGCCAATGTGAATGAATGAACTGGAAAATCGATCATTGTTAGACCAACATTCGAAACTTCCAAGCACTGTTTAGGCGACCGTATCGTCCTAGTATGAGACTCGTCACCAGTGTACATCCATGACCTCCATCCGCGGGAGTCGAACTGAGGACTTTAGGCAAAGCACGTAAACGCTCAACCTCTAGACTACTGCTCATGTCCACCTCCGATCAATGAATCTCAACAATCTTCATCACTTTAGAATTAACATCATAAAATGTGTTCACTAGTGACTAGCTTCGTGAGAAAATTCTTGAAGTTCCAGTGAGAAGCTAGGACTAGTAGAGTTTCCTCCTGTTGGGTGTATGTGAAGTTGGGAAAGTTAGACATTAACACCGTTGGATGCCAACTCAGTGGTCTAGATGTTAGGGCATTATGCGCATGATCAAACTGTCCTGTGTTTAAATCCTGCCAGTAGCAGGAGATGTGGATCATGAATATCAAACTAATAACAGTGATTATTTTTAAGGGGGAAATACAGATCGACACAGATCGATAACATCACGACTTACACAAAACAATGCGCCGCTGTCAATACCCACTGAGGATGTATCAATGTACCACCGCATAAATGAAAACGTCGACTACCATCTGGATAATTATAAACCAAGGTAGGTGGTATAAACGGATCGACAACTTCTTCAACAACTGCCTCATCAGTTGTATTGATTTTATCTAAAAATTCCAGTTCCTCTTCTTCTTCATCAGCTTTTGTATGTAACTGTTTTTGTTTGATTACTTGTTCCACTGTTTGATAAAACATTAACGATGCTAACCATGGCCATTCACCATAGGCTGTGGCTTGTCCACCAACAATACGTTTATTAATTGATCGGCCGAAATATTTACGCCATTCATCATCGAATGCATTACGACCACAATGTTCCGGGATTTTTTCTACAGAAAAATTAACATGAATGGATGAAAATATATATATATATATATATATATATATATATATATATACATATGTAGAAGAATTCCGCCTTGGGCCCTTCTAGGCTTACTGCTGGTCCGAAGACCGGGCGAATAAAGGAGGAGGATTGTGCACCGGGCTTAGCGACCGACCCTGTAAAGATCCTGTTAAAATATTCATCCAATATCCTAAGAGGATTATTAGTCAATTCCTATTGGTTAATTCCTATTGGTCAGTTTTATGGTCATCCTTGATATCAATGCTACGTACTTCAATGTTGTTTCCTATTGGTCGTCGTGACTGTCATTGTCACTTCAAATGTTGTTTCCTATTGATCGTCTTAACTGTCAATTTCACAGACTTCGAAGTTGTTTCCTATTCCGCTTAAGTGTATAAATATGCATTATGTGTAACGTTTTATGACCCGGATCCTTAGTGCGGGATCCTTATCTTCTTCTGGACTCAGACCTCTTACTTTCTGAATGTTTTTTAGAATACAGGTTCTACATCATATCAAATCTTCTTCTTTTACTCAATGGGGTGGGTTTGGGACGCTCGGATTAGAGTAGCCTGTCATGTCACCGGATCCTCGATCCTCACGCTCGTTTTCCGACTACGGTAAACTCATCATAGTTCAAGCATATCAAATTCACATGTTTACATGCATGCGTAACAGATCCAACTCGCTAAAAAATAATCTCTTACTTGAAAAATTTTTTGCTGGTCAGTGGCTTATGCTTCATTAGGGGTAACAGGCGTAAGTAGTAAACATATAAGGATAAGGTTTTTCAGAGATGGCAAAGTTAAAATACTGAACTGATCTTGACTAACTCATCACTGGAAAAACCTGTAATCGCTGGACGACAGTTTTTTCCTACTGTAGTGAAGGAGAACACAGGTGAGGGCAACCGAATTGTATTCATCGCAAATTACAGAGTTAATCAGTAAAATAGGAAAACCATATCGAAACCGTTAATTTGCAAATCTTCAATCCATCATCGATCCATTGTCTGGCATTTCACTTATTCATGCGTTTCATACTAATTCCATTGTGTTCCGAGTCTTCTTACTTTCTTGATCTTCCCCCATGTTCTGCTGCCAGACATTACGTTTACACTCGCGTCATATACTACTTATAAGTAGCGCGCACCACAGTATAAGTTATAAATCATAAATTTTTAATACTTGGCACACTAGCAATAAATGACTTCGCGGTTGGTGGCCGACGTTCATTGCCTTTATACATCATTCTGTTGTTCGCAGTGATGAGTTTTCAATGATCAACTGATGTTCAAAACTCAACTATACAAGATAATTTTCTATGGGGAAATCAAAAGTTTAAAACTCTTATTTTTTTTAACTCCGGTAAATAAATTTATTTTTTCGTGATTTTTAAGCTAATAATTTAAATACTACTACTTATAAATAAGTAATATATTTCAAATATACCAATTAGACATTATTTTTACTCGTGAATAATTTCATTTGACCATGAATTTAAAAACAAAATGAAATAATTTAATTTTTAAAGTGTCATTAGCTTATAAAATTGTTAATCAACTAAATGAAACTTTGGAAAAAAAAATTTTAGAAAATCAAAATCAAACTTTTCATTATAGTTATTCATTTAATTTAAAAATTTTAAATTGTTCTAAAATTTCTTCAGTTTGATGTTTCCCAATGTGAAGCTTTTATTGTCAATATGGACGACTTTATCATCAATGCTCAAAAGACTAGATTGAAATATGAAACAATCATCTTTCAGTTCAAATAGCCGCTAATTTGTTAAACCAGTATGAAGTTAGCTGTAAGGATTGGATTTGTCCAATTAGAAAAAAGATGATAGTTTATGTCTGAAGACCACAAGTGTGTTATCCTCTCTGTATATGCAATGACCTTGTTATGTCTGTCCGCGTTGTCTAACATCACGTGATACAAAGAAAACACCATTCCGAATACGATTACGCATTAATAATAATCTCAAGTTAATAGCTAATCTCCTATTGGTTGGGAATTCTCTTCCTGCCCTGCCCGTTAAGTCCAGAAATCCGTGAATAGCCTGGACTATTGTGATGGAGTTTTGTTTTCTGTGCTGAATGTTTTGCTTATGGAGGTGTCTTCCTTGTTCTTCTGAACAACAACAACATCGTTATCAGTATAAACTTCAGATAGAAGTAAAGTGTTGAAAGGGGGATGCAATCAAAATAAAGGTGCAGACAATGGCAGGCTTAAGATTAATAACTATCAATCAAGATGGAGGTCAACAGAATAAGCTTCGAGTCATACGTGAAGCAATTTGAATACTTCACTTCTTCTATCTGAAATCTGTGCTACTGATGTTGTCGTTCAACAGAAGAACAACTGAAAAATCATTCAGCTCAGGGAATGAAACTCAATTCACAATCATTCACCTGAGCTACAAATTTTCTCTACCATCTCTTAATATAACTGTCTCTCTTCTATAAAAAGGGGTTAGTTAAAACCTGAATGTATCAGTGAAATTTTCACCAACTATGATTGACTGACAACGATTAGTGAGTTCGGTTTAAATTTCGATGCCTTTGCTGATACGTATCAAATGATATCAAAGTGAGTTCTAAGATTTCATTGCTGGCTAACTTCATTTTGAGGCAGAGTTTTGGAAATCATCAATTAATTGTTAGACCACCATTAGAAACCTGGAAGAACTGGACGGCCGTTTTGTCCTCGTATGGAACTCATCAGCAGTGAGCATCCACGACTCCTGCTTCTCGCAGGATTCGAACCCGTGACCTTCGGTATTGTGCGCGAACGCCTAACCATCGGACCACTGGACCGGCATCCAGTGGTTTTAATGTCTAACTCTGACTGATCTAGGGATTTTGCGCGATCTCACCCATTTGTCTTTGGTAGTTACTGCCTACACTCGACAGGGTTGAGCTCCACTGGTCACGTCTTCTCAACTAGATCTCCGAGAATTTCTTCAGAAAGCTAGTCACTAGTGAGCACTGTCACGATATTTTGGGGCAGAGGTTTGGAGGTTTGTGTATTTACACATTTGAACTCATCAATCGATCATTATTAGACCATACCAGGACGTCCAGTGCTACCAGGTTTCTAATGGTGGTCTAACAATGATTGATTGATGATTTCTAACTTAATTTTCACTGAAATAAAACTTTGAAAAACAAGTTAATTAGAGAAATTTGTGGACCCTAACGTACCAGCCAAACCAATTAATATATAAACAATTTCAATCAATCTTAAATTGACTTACTCGATGTGAAAGCGAATCCTTCTTGTGGCTGAAAAGAATAAATTAAATAAAAATAAAATCAGATAAATCTTTGATAATAGATAGACATGTTAACTGTTTTCAACGAGGTCAAGCAAAACATTACACAATATTTCAATGAGATCATGCATGGATTATTGTAAGATTACCAACGGTCGAAACGTGAAAGCTTTGGATGATCGTTTTGTCCTGGTATAGGACTACTCATCAGTAATGCATATCCACAACTCTTGCTGACCTTCGATCTTGCGCGCGAATGCTTAACCTCTAGACCATTGAACCAACATCCATAGGTGTTAATGTCAAACTATGATCAGTTTCAGAAATTTTGCACGACAATATCCACTGTCTTTGGTGGGTAACTGTATACACCAGACACTGCTGAACTCCACTGTTCATGGCTTTTCATTTGAACTTCTTGTCCGCACGTTTCACGATTTTTAATGATAGAATTATCGAGACTCTTCATCAGTACGCATTCACGGATCTCATATTAGGACAAAACGACTGTCCAGTGCTTTCAAGTTTCTATTAGTGGTCTAACACAATGATTAACACATGATTTCAACGTAAAATATCAATCTTCATAACTCTTTAATGAAAAATCATAAAATTAAACACCCGAACAAGAAATTAGTTTCCTTTAGAAAAATTATTTAATTTTAATTTTTAATGAAAGCACTGGAGGGCCGTTTTGTCCTAATATGAGACTCGTGAACGCGTACTGCTGAAGAGTCTCGATAACTCTATCATTAAAAATCGTGAAATGTGCTGACTAGTGACTAGCTTTGTTAGGAAATTCTCAACGTTCAAGTGAAAAGCCATGAACATTGGAGTTCAGCCATGTCTGGTGTATGCAGTTACCCATAGAAGACGAAGGATGAGGTCGCACGAAATTCCCTAGATTAATCATAGTTTGACATTAACACCGTTGGATGCTGGCTCAGTGGTACAGAGGATAAGCATTCGTGAGCAAGACAGAAGGTCCTTGGTTCAAATCCTGCGATTAGCAAGAGTCATGAATGTGTACTGCTGATGAACCCCATCTTAGGACAAAACAGTTGTTCAGTGCTTTCAAGTTTCTATTAGTGGTCTAACACAATTTTAACACATTTGAAATCATCAATCAGTCATTGTGTTAGACCACCATTAGAAACCCGGATGCACTAGACGGCTGTTTCGTCCTCGTGTGGGACTCATCAGCAGTGCGCATCCACGACTCCTGCATCTCACGGGACTCGAACCCAGGACCTTCGGTATTGTGCGCAGACCGCTAACTATTGAACCACTGGACCGGCATCCAATGGTATTAATGTCTAACTCTTACTGATCTAGGGATTTTGCACGATCTCACCCATTTGGTAGTTACTGCCTACACCCAACACAGTTGAAATCCACTGGTCAGACGTCTTCTCATTAGAACCGCGAGAGTTTCCTCACGAAACTAGTCACTAGTGAGCACATTTTAATGAAAAGTTATTTATCTATTTTGAGCACACAGAAAAACACATTTAGTTAACTAGGTCAATTAAGTAGTATATTTTTATTCACCAAAAAAAAATCATTGAAGCATCTCATAATAATTTTTTTGGTGTTTAACACTAAATGAAGGATATAAAATAAAATATGTTTTCTTTTCACATCTAGTTAAAGGTCATAAGTATGAACTTCAATACTTGATTTAACTTAACTTCACGCTTGTTATCACTTCTTGTAGAATACATCAGGACTATTATTGACCAGCAATCTCCTACCTACCAACCCACCTACCTACCTACCCACCTACCTACCTACCTACTTACTTTGTCCTACCAGACTCTCGTTTTTTCAATGATTTCCAAGTGTTATTCAATCTCTCATTCTCTAGTCTTTCCCTGTTATTTAACGCTCTTCTAGGGTTTTACTTCCAGTTCCCAAAACCCGATAAAAATGAGGAAGATTAGCTACTCTACCTTGTAGAAATTAACTTAGTTAAAGTATTATAGACTACTATGACCTCTGATAAGATTAAATTATTCACTTAACTACAAAAAATTTCCATCTCATTGAATTTGTTTCATAAATTTCTTTTCAGATTTTTATTCTACTTCTAAAAATACTGGTTGTTTGAATCATGCAACTAACTTTTTTTAGGTTAGTAGTGTTCATTGTTCAACTTTTTTAATTTCAGTTTTTTCTTTTTGTAACCAGATAACGTGAAACAATTAAATAAGTAAGCAAGAAAAGTAATTTAGATTGGAATTCATTGCATTGCATTGCATTTTGAACTGAATCACATGCAATGTGGTTATGTATGTGTGTGTGTGCGTGAGAGCGAGAGATTTCGCTAATCGAGGTCACGAGCATTTCAAATAGTTTTCCAATTGAATGATACGTATGACTAAACTTTAATATTGTTCAGGATTGAAATTTGTACACAGGTGAGTGAATATTTTATCAAATGTCATGCAAATATGTGAATTTACACGTAAGTAGATGTGGATTTGTAACCCAGTGTGAAGACATTCAAGGGCTACTGCCGGTCCTAAAGCCCAGATAAAGGAGTAGGGTTAGACATGGGGTTAGTGACTTCATCCCGTAGAGAACTAACTCATTGGAAAGACGCTAACCAGAAAAAAGTAAATACGTAAGATGTCTATTTGTGATGGAGGTTTCGTTCTCTGAGATGACTGTTTTGATTGTGGAGCATTCATTATTGTTTTTCTGAACATCAACAACACAAATGTCAGGTAGCTTGTTCTATTGAAAACGTAGACATTTTAACTGACTTACTGAAATCATGAGTCACCATTAGAAATCTGGAAGCACTGGACGGCCGTCTCATCCTGATATGTGTTAGGATATTCATCAAATATCCTAAGAGTACTATTTTTGGAAGTATAATCCTATTGGTCGATTTCTATTGGTCAAAATTATGGTCGTTTTAACTGTCAGCTGAAGTCAAATACTTCAATGTTGTCTCTTATTGGTCATCCGGACTGTCAATGTCACAGACTTTGATGCTCTTTCCTATTCGACCTAAATGTATAAATACGCACTATCTGTAAGACTTCATGATTCCGTTTCTTCCTGCCTACCTCTCTTCTGTACTCGGCCCAATAAACGACTCCATAGGAGATTTGGAAATAGTATTTTGGGTCATATTGGGATATTTGAATTTGGACGCCGCTAGGACTAAATAGCTATACTTAGCAGCATTATAACAGCATGGGACTCACCAGAAGTACGCATGCACGATCCTTGAACCCTACAGGATCCGAACCCACAACCTTAAGTCTTGAGCGCGAAAGCCTAATCTTTGAACCACTAAGCCACTATCAAACGATTTAATTGTCTAACTTTGATCAATTCACGGTCTTTCGCAACCGAGCACGCATTTTTCGGTGAGCACTGTTTCACACCCAAACAGGGTTGAACTCTACTGGTCACCACTTCTCGCTAGAACTTGTAGGAGGTGAGCCGCATGCCAGGACGAAACGGCCGTCCAATGCTTCTAAGTTTCTAGGTTCTAGGTTCTAATGAAGATCATGATTCGATCATTGTTAAATCACCATTAGAAACCGGGAAGCACTGGACGGAGGTTTTGTGCTAATATGGGACTCAACAGCAATGCACACCTACGATCCTTACTCGTGGGAATCGAAACCAGGACTTTCGGTCTCGTGTACGAATGCTTAACCTCCAGGACACTGAGATTGATGGTCAACACTACTGATGAGTCCCATGGTAGGATAAAACAGTCGTCTTTCAATGTTCCAGGTTTTTAATGATGATCTATCAATGATTAATTCAACTGAGTTTCATAACTGCCTGCTCGAAGGAAGGAGCTCCCGTGGCCGAAGGAGTTGGAGGACGGAGATTCGCAGAGCTTCCTGGAGGCGTTTGAGGCCGCGGTGGAGCTGGTGGGTGTGAAGGGGCCCGGGGCGGAGTTGGCGGTGCTGGGGACGCTGCGGAGAGGTGAGGCGAAGGCGGTGCACGCTAACCTAGACGGTGCCGCCGGGAAGACGGCGTGAGAGACGGTCACAGGGCGACTGATGACAGAGATCGACAGCCCAGTGGACAGGGAGGAGGCGCCACAGAGGTTCCGGTTGGCGTGACTGTCGGCTGATGGTGACCCGTTGATGCTGGCTGTGGAGCTCACGATGTTGCTGTGCCGTACGCTGCCGAGTATGGATGGGCAGTCGGTGGCACAGTCGTTGGCGTCGCAATTTATCGAGAGTGTGCCTGCCACCGTGTCCCAGCTGCGGGAACTAGTAAACGCTACACGTTGGATAGATGTCGTATCTTTTCCAGACCAGCGAGCTGAGACAATGACCGAAGTGGTAATCCGGCATATTGTAGCGTGTCACGGAATACGGAAGGTGATATTAACTGACCAGGGTCCCTGTTTTGAAAGTGACGACAGCTTATTAAAAGTTGGGACGAGTGTGGTGTGAGCTACTTATAAGTAGTATATGACGCGAGTAAAAACGTAATATCTGGCAGCAGAAGATGGGGGAAGATCAAGAAAGGAAGAGATAGAAAACAATGGAATTTGTATGAAACGCATGAATAGTGACATTGGATTGATGTTTTGCAGCAGGAACAGTCCAGTTCGATATGATGAACTGATATTTTGCAAATGAACGATTTACGATATGGTTTTCCAATTTTACTGAGTAACTCTGTAATTTTCGTTAAATACAATCCGGTTGCCTCACCTATGTTCTCCTTCACTACAAGCTCAATGAAACTCAACTATCTGCTCAACCGTATTATGAAAATCATAAATCGATATTATTTTTCATGCTGACCATGAACTCGTTTGAGTAAAAACAAAAATGCTTTGGGTTGTTGTCAGATTTTCATAAAATCTTAACATAAGACTCTAAATTTTCTGTCAGTACACTGTGTTAGTACACTCAGTTGGCATTCTTGTTCTCACTAGTAACTAGCTTCGTGAGGAAATTCTCGGCTTTCTAGTGAGAAGACGTGTGACCAGCCGAGTGTAGACAATGACTACCAAAGATCAATAGGTGAGGTTACGCAAAATCTTTAGATTGATCAGAGTTAGACAGTAACACCACTGGAAGCCGGCCCAGTGGTCCTGAGGTTAGGCGTTCGCACACAAGATTGAAGGTGCTGGGTTCGAGTGTGGTGAGGCGCAGGAGTCATGGATCAATCCCATACCAAGACTAAACGACCGTCTTTCAGTGCTTCCAAGTTTCTAATAGTAGTCTAACAATGATTGATCAATGGTTTCAATGTGTAAAAAAACACCAAATTTTCATCAATCTAATTAAAATATTTCTTGTTCTTATTTGTTTTAATAAAGTTTCACAAAGTTAGATTCATAAAAAAACAACATAATTCATCCAAACATATAATAACTCGACTGTCATTTTTTAACAAATATACCATAGCTAATTAAAAAAATGAAAAAAAACTGTACAAAAACAATAATGTTGCCTACTACTCATAACTAATTAATCAGTAATATAATTGCAAATGAGAACAAAAATAAAAGGCAATTGAATAAAAACTGATTAGAATATGAATATGCGAGGAACAATATGAAAGGAAATGTACATGTGAATATGCAAAAGGTTGTGGAGAGGAGGAAGAGAAACTTAATCAACTTGAATAAAACATAATCAGTCAGTTTACAAAAAGACGAACACATAACAATGTTACTCAGTTATTTTTGTTTGAATAACGATATTGTCTTTTGTCTTGATAATTTAATTAGATATCAGTTTGATAAACTGATTAAAACAATAGTTATATAAGCTAATTGTATGAAATATTTCAATTTATAAGGATATTCTGTGGTATATGAATTTTTCATTTTTCCCGCTGTTAATATTGAAGATTGAATTTTGATCAATCTTAGTTAACTTAAGTGTTGCGGTACACTTTTTATGATATAAATGATCAGTATGATCCAAGATAATATTTGTCATCTTAGCTAGGAGTTGTCAGTTGAATAAATGTTCACGCAGGGACTTGAATCTAGTAACTTGTTCCTTATACTCGATTCGCAGGTTACTGATTTTTCGATCATAGATGTCTCCGAGGTATTGGTCGTTTATCTTAGGACTATGGATTAAACAATGCTGTTGTTAGAAAACTAATACTAGGTAAGGATGGCAGAATAAAAATTGAAAGTTCATCAGTTAAGGCAGTGTTTCGAATGTCCAACCACTGACTGCCTCATTGAGCTATGTTTAGAGGTGTGGGAGTACGTTGGAAGAAAGCTAGGGATGGCCGAACCAGAACATGGTATACATCTATGAAGTCACTGACAAGTGGATTGAGTCATGTTGGTAAGAGTCAACTAGCTGGTTAGGGTCCACGAGATGATATTAACCGATAGTTAGAGACTTTGTAAAATTTGGCTCAAAATCGTTTGCAATGGCGCAGGTGCATTCGTTCATTCTGTTCTCTGAAATCTTAACCTTCTGAATTCCTCATCACCTCTATTTTTCTCTTTTTGAGCTTATTTAAATAGATTTTACTTCTTGAATAACATCCCCGAACCCTAATCTCTCTGATTACTGTTAATAATTCTACTATCTCTACTACTACGGTATTTAAATAGACATTTTGATCTCTTTGTGCTGATGTGGTACGAACGTATTAAGTTCTACGTTATGACTGACTGACTGACTGAATGACATACACAATTCAAGTCCTAGTGTGAACATTATTAGCGTAAGGAAACAAATGTATCCAGCTGACGAGGTCAAGATAAAAAACTACATGTCCTTACTCCAAACAAGATTTAAGATTAAAAGTTAAGATTTAAGATGAAAAAATGATTTACAACCAGTCAGATGGATTGTTTGTGTTGACAGGATATCAACTGCAAATTTCAAAAGCCGCTTAATTACCGTGGTATTACTGGAGTTAGGCATTAACATCGTTAATGACAACTTAGTAGTCTAAAGGTTAGGTGTTTGTACGCGAGATCGCAGGTTCATGGTTCAAGTCCTTCATTCAGAGGTCATGAATGAGCACCACTGACGAATTCCATACTAGGATGAAATGTCCATCCAATGCTTTAGGATTTCCAATGCTTCGATTCATGGTTCGAATGAATCTCTTACTTGCCACAAAAGTTAATAAATCTTGATAAAATACACTGTTTGTTTTGATTCTATTTTCTCAAATTTTTCGCACTTTTTCGGTCGATTCGGTAATCACTTAAGTTAACTTCTATATTTGGTCTCACATGAAACTAAATTTTGTTAGATAATAAAAATTGTGTTGGGGATGTTAGATCCCCAGAACTCGCTTGATAAATGCCTTATTTTGGATTTCACGTTTGCGAGCATGGGCTGATCAGTTGACATTTAGATTTCAATTCCCAGCAGGAAAATCCAAGGCTGTGATTGTCTGCTATGAATTTTAGTGTGCTATTTTTGTGACTGTCCCAAGGACGTTTCTATGATGTATAAATAAACTAGAGTTGTATGCTTGATTGCATTGTGATTGCTGGGTGTTTGTAGAATATACTTTCTACGCTTACAAATCCTTTTTACTTCAGCCTCGGATTCAAGGTAGCCTACCTGGACGCGCTGGTAAAAGTCTCGTTCGCGTTTATCGACTAAGGTGAACTCGCAAATAGCTTCAAGCATACTTAGTGACGAACATAATAACTTGTAACCAAGAAGTAAGCCCTAACTTGGACACTCAAGATTAGAGGGAAAGAGGAAGACATTACAAGCTAAGAAATGGAGACAGACATGAGAAGAATAAAATAAGATTGGAAAGAACTAGAAAGCAAGCCGGAAGACAGAGTATGCTGAAGAATGCTGGTCAGCCGCCTATGCTCCATCGGCGGTAACAAGCGTAAGTAAGTAAGTAAGTAAGTGCATAAGTGCATAAGTAAGTTAGTAAGTAAGTAAGTAAGTAAGTAAGTGCATAAGTGCATAAGTAAGTTAGTAAGTAAGTAAGTAAGTAAGTAAGTAAGTAAGTAAGTTAGTTAGTTAGTCAGTTAGTTAGTTAGTTAGTTAACTAGTTAGTTAGTAAGTAAAAAAGTAAGTCAGCCGATAAGTAAGTAAGTAAGTAGGTAAATTAGTTAGTCAGTTAGTAGGTAAGTCAGTAAGTAAATAGTACAAATGTCAATATAGACTAAACAAAGTTCAGTTCTATATAAAATTTGTATCTCTCAGGGCATAGTTATCAACTTTTCTGCATTAGTCTATCTACATATCCATGAATCTTTCTAAATCACAGTAAGTTTACTGAACAGATAATGTACTTGTACAATAAAGAGACTATAAGCTAAGATTTAGTATCATTTTGTAGAATTCGAATCTGTGCTATAACCAGTGTAATAAAACAAACGATTTCAAGGTCACGTATTGAACGAACAACTTTTGAACAATTTGTTTGAAATATAAAATATAAAGCGAAATCTTCATTTTGTTTTTTATCATCAGTAATTAAAACAAACTATTTACATGTGAATAAATAATAAACTTTGTCTAACTATTTCTTCATTACATATTTTTATTTATAAGTAATAGTTCAGTACATTTTGTTGAAAATTGAACTAATTTTTACCGCCAAAATATTTCTCTCACGTGAAAAAAACAATACAAAACAAAACTTTATTCAAAGTTCAAGCTTAGTCTGAATATTCTTATTCAAATCAATGCGAACAGTCTGTATTTTTATCACCTACTTCAAACAAAAAAATAATTGGGATCACTGCAGTTGAACATTGAACGAAAATGTTAACAGACAACGTTTCGGATCGGACTGAAGTAACACAATATTTGTGTTTTGTTTTCCTTATCTCTCTCTGTTCACTGACCTTGAATAATTAAACTATGAAGAATGCTATCGATGTTGTGTTCAAGGTCATCCCTGTACGAGGTAATAAATAAATTGTCTAGTAAATATAATTAAAGGTCGTGTTTGTTGTCTTGTTATTGATGAAGTTGGTAAGAATTATTTAGTAGTAAATATCATTAGGCTTGTTTTTTGGGTTTAAATTAGTTCATAAGATTGTTGAACATTGAAAGCATCTTAAATTTAAATTGTTCAGATTATAACAGAAATAATTTGGAGTAATTCATGTATATTATAGGATTTATGGAGTTTAAATTACGGAAACGATCTTTGTTAGACCATGATAAGAAAACAAGGAGTACTGGTGAGCCAGTTCTTCCTGATGTCAGACACTCTGACAGTGCACATCCATGATTCCATATCGAGAGGTCAGACCTGGGATCTTCGGTCTCATTTATGAATACATAACCTCGAAACCGGTGTTAATGTCTGATTTCACTGAATCTACGATCATGCATAACCTATCGCATACTGTCTACAGTAGATTACCGCCCCCTTTCCAATACGAATTGAACTTCATTGATTGAAGTTAGAGATATTCACACCATTGGATGCTATTTGAATAGCCTCAAGATTCGGCATTCACAAGCGAGAAACAGATGATCCTGAGTTCGATTCCCTCGTGCAAGGATCGTGGATATGCACTGCCGAGGAGTCCCATAATAAAACAAAACAACCGACTAGTACTTCCGAGTTTTGAATAGTGGTCTAACATTTATCGGTTCATGATTCTAATGAGACTGAGCAATCTCCACAACCCTCATAATATGTAAATATAGTTTTGTTATCAATTAACAAAATAAAATGTCTTTTAAAATTTATAACAAAAACTCAACTTTATTTAGAAAAAAGTACTCTTTAGTGACTAGCTTGATGAGGAAATTCTCAGAATTCTAGTGAGAAACTGTGATCAGTGGAGTTTAACTCCATCGTTTGTGGACAGTTACTCATCAAAGGAAAATGGGTAAGGTTGTGCAAAATCCACAGATTGATCAGAATTAGACATTAACACCGTTGGATGTCGGCTCAGTGATCTAGAGGTTAAGTGTTCGCGCGCAAGATCGGAGGTCCTTAGTTTGATTCCTATAAGTAGCGGGAGTCGTAAATGAGTTCACCTTAGTCGATAAACACGAATGTGACAATTACCATCGTCCAAGTAGGCTACCTTGAATGCCAAACTGCAAAACAGAAGTCTTGATAAGCGTAGAAAGTATATTCTACAAACACCCAGCAATCACACAATACAATCAAGCATACAACTCTCGTTTATTTATACATCATCATAGAAACGGCCTTCGGACAGTTACGAAAATAGCACACTAAAATACACAGCAGCTAATCACAGCCATGGATTTTCCCGGTGGGGAATGAGATCTCAAGGTTAACTGATCAGCCCATGCTGGCAAATGTGAAATCCAATATAAGGCATTTATCAAGCGAGTTCTCGGGATCTAACATTCCTAAAACACTGTCCCATATCAGGACGAAACGACTGTCCACAGTGCTCCCAGGCTTCTAATGGTAGTCTAACAAAGATCAATTTACAATCTCAGACTAATTACAAATTACTTAACCATTCGCTTTTTTTTAGAAAAAATTAGTTACCTTTTTTCACACGATACTTTAAGTTTAACATTTGATATCATGAATACATCAATGTTTGAATACCATTATAAACCTGGAAGCATTGGACAGCCGTTTCTTCTTGACATAAGACTCACCAGCGACAGTGCGTATCCACGACTTCTACCCCTCTCAGAATTCGAATCCAGGAATTTCGGTATTGCGCCTGAACGCCTAACCTCTGAACCGCTATGCCGGTATCTAACTATGGTAATGTCTAACTTCGATCGATTCACGGTTTTGGTCAACCTCATACACTGTGTCCGGTAGTTGCTGTCTACACCCGAACACGGTTGAACATTATTGGTCAAAACTTTCCATCATAGAACTCAGAGAAGATCCCTCACCGAGCTAGTCACTAGTGAACACAGGTAATTGCATTATTTTAAATTAGTCTACTTAACATCAATCACAAACTGATCTTAATTACACCTAATCGCTTGTTTGTCCTTAGTTCTATGAACAGTTTTAACATGATAATTGTATTCGTTTCAAAACTATTGAATTCGAAGAGAAATTTTTAGCTGTTGATAACTTCGCTGAGGACAATTAGGTTGTGTGTTTTTTATTTTATAAAAATTTTTTCGGCCTTTATTTAAAAACTCGCCCTAAAAATGTGTTTTTAAATGATAAAATTTTCCACAAAATTTTCAATGATCAATCAAGTCACAAAGCTTTTTTTTTCTGTATCAAATAAACTCAACCTATTCTGTTTTGTAGTGTCTCTCTTTCATTAAAAAAAAATTTTGTTAGATAAATTAAAGTGAATTTTTCAATTTATTTTATTTCATTTAAAAAATTACCTCATTTTCATTTTACACACCTAATATTGAATAACTTTGAATGTGTGTTTTTCTGTTTTTGTTGAAAAATTGGACATTGAAATTTATTGAACATTGAATAGGTGTAAAATAATGAAGCTAATTATTAATGATTGATGATTGAACAATGAATATATATATGAGGTTAGTTTAAAAAAATATATTTATGTAATGAAACTTTTAAATTGTGTACTTTTTATCATCTATGCCATGATTAATTTTGTTTGAATAAGTTAAAAAAAAAGAAATAAATTCAACATGAGTTTCATTTTGATTAATTTTAGTTATCTTGGTTAGTCTCATTAGTGCTGATGACCTGGTGACTGATGAAATCTCAGCAAGGATACAGAAGGCTCGATTAGCTTTTGCCAAGTTGCGTCACTTATGGCGCAGGCGAGATATCGGTACGTTTGTACATAAATTCACGTTGCCATACCACATTAGCACAGAGATGCAAATGTCAAATCAAATCCCATAGTGATAGAGATAGTATAGGTATTAATGGTAATGAAGAAGACTAGGGTTTGAAGATATGATTCGAGAAGTAGAATTCAGTAAGATAAATTTAGAAGGAGAAACATAGAGATGATGAGGAATTCAGAAGGTTAGAATTTCATAGAACACAAAGAGTGGATGCACCTGAGCCATTGCAAACGATTCTAAGGCCATGTCGTTCAAGGTCTCTAAGGTCTCTCTCTCGATGACTATCGTCTCGCGGACCCCAACCAGATAGCCTACATCTATCAAAATGACTCAGTTCACTTGTCAGTGACTTCATGGATTTCTACCATGTTTTGGTTGGGCCGCCCCTAGCTTTCTTCCAACCTACTCCTACACCACAAAACATAGCTCGTCGCGGCAGTCGGTGGTTAGGCATACTTGAAACATGTCCCAACCACCTCAACTGATGAAGTTTCATTACTTCATCTATTGATCTGCCATCCTTACCTAGTACTCGTTTCCTAACGACAACATTGCTTACTCGGTTGTCCCATGGTATACGAGCAATGCTTCGGAGATATCGATGATCGAATGCTAGTAACCTGCGAACATCTTCTACTCTTAACGGCCATGTTTCGCATCCATATAGAAGAACGGAGCGAACTGCTTAACAGTACACTCATCGTTTATTCAGCAAACGCATATCTCGCCTGCTCCATAAATGACGAAGGTTGGCAAAAGCCAATCGAGCTTTCTATATCCGTGCTGAGAGTTCGTCAGTCACTAGGCTATCGGCACTGATGAGACTTCCAAGATAAGTGAAGCGATCAACACGTTCGACTACTTCACTCCCTATCACTAGTTCAGGTGCCGATGCAACCCAGTCTTGAAGCATCATTTTGCATTTCAAGGGGGAAAACCGCATCCCAAACATGCTCGCATTGTTGCTTATGGTATTCAGAAGACGCTGCATTTTGTCAGCGTCTTCACCAAGTAGGACTATGTCATCGGCATATTCTAGATCAGTATGCGAGCCACCTGGTAGAAGGTCAACCCCTGAAAAATCTGACGAGCTTAATGTTATTTCTAAGAGGATGTCTACGACAAAGTTAAACAAGAATGGAGAGAGTGGACAGCCCTGACGGACATCACTTGATGTAGAGAATTCAGATGACAGTTCGCCATATGCTCTCACCCGACCAGTGGTGTTCGAGTAGAGTGCTTGTATAAGGGTTTTATGGTACGGAGAGGAAACCTGAGGAAGAAACTAAGAAAAAGCTACGAGGTTGACTAGAACACACACAGCAAAAATCACCCATCTACTTCATGAGACAAGTCCTCATTTGGAATCCTCAAGGTCAAAGGAAAAGAGGAAGACCAAGCAACATGTTACTCCAACAATTGGCAGCGATTGGACAGAACTAGTTGAATGGTATTTTAGGCTCACTGTGAAACCTAGGACTGAGATGTTAAGTATTATTTGAGATTGGTCAACTGGATGATATCCACTCCGGGACTTGAACTCACTGGTGTCCGGGATTTCACTACTGACATTTTTTTATCATTGCTAATAATGGTCGTAACCTTGGATTGGACAGGACTAGAAAGGAAGACCCAAGATCGAGTAGGTTGGAGAATGCTGATCAGCGATTTATGCTGCATTAGAAGTGATAGGTGTTGGTCATTAAGTAAGTAAGTAAGTAAGTTACTTATCAGGAAGATGTTACTGTCTTATTAAAGGGAAATCTACCATCTTAGTGTCCATAGAACTTTACTAATCAGTGTATAAAAACGGTTACATCAGGAAATATAATTCATTGAAACAAACATTAATTTGAATTACTGATGCATAAAAATTAAAACTGATCATGAGAATCATTTTCATAATAATAATAATAATAACTTGCATAATTAATTTGCATTTTCTTTTTTTAAAAAAATCCACTAATTCTCTGAATACTACTGAAATATACTACTACTACTATTTTAGTGTTAATTATGTTATTCTATATCGTAGTGGGGAATAAATAATATTTCGAATGAAATTTTCAAATTATCATTAATCTATTACGACGGTACATTGAAAAGTTAAATGTCCAAGGTTAGTAATTATGAAATATACTGTTACATTTTGATGAATCAATTGATGCATTATATATTACTTACAAAAATGAGTAGTATTTAACAGAGGCCTAATAAAAGTATAAAGCTGATGGATGACACTCATTTGGTGTTATGAACTGTAATTAAATGAACGGGAGCTTCACCTCTCGACATGAGGTTTTAACGACCTGAGTTCCATTGCTTAGTGGGATTAGATTTATTCAGTGCTTCTCAATTTTCAATTGTAATCCAACATGAATCAGTATCCTCTACTTACTTGAAAAGGATATTTGATACAAACACATATATAACTGATGAAGACTGTGTTTGTAAAGAATGATAGCACAGAGTGTAAGATATTACATAACCACTTTGAAACAGTAAATGTCCAATCACCTTCATTTGTCAGAAACCTATTCTAAATCAGAATAATGTATAAAAACTGATTTGTTTGAGTTTGAAACGTTATTCTAACATGTAACTAAACTATTAATCAAGGTTTCATAGATATATATTTTTTAAGCTTGTCACTTTATATGCTTGAAACTATTACGAGGTTCATCTTAGTCGATAAACGAGAATGAGACAATGAACCAGTAAGACGATAGGCTACTCTGATCCGTTGCCCCAATTAACTGAAGAAAAAGTTTTGATATGTATTCTACAAACACCCACCCAGCACACGATGATCTCAAGCACACAAATCGCTTTTATTTATACATCGTAGAAACGTCCTTAGCAGACTCACAAAAATAGCATACTAAAATAACACAGTAACCAATCACAGCCAAGGAATATTTTTCTGGTGACAAATGCAATCTCAAGGTCAACTGATCAGCCCATGATTTGTTAATCATAAATCAATAACTCACATACTTTCGACTTGAATGGTTGACAAGAATTAACAACATTCATATTTAACTGACGACAGTTGGTTCAGGAAGAGTTAGTTGACAGGAAACTTAGTTAGTGAACTTTTATATCTGTCGCAGATACGAAAACCCGACTACATGATATTCATTCAGCCTGATATTATTCTAAAGTGTTATTGCTCAGTCATAAATAATATATATACATGTATAAACGAGAACATGATACCATAGGTACTTGAAATTAGCGCCAACCTTTTAGGCATACAATTCAGTTAAACAAATATATAGCTAGCTACTTGTTAATTGAATTCAAATTGTTCCAGAATATTCACGAAAATTATAATAATAATAATAATCGTAATGAAAATTAATTTTTAAAAAAAACCAGCTTTTCATCTGCTTAATACATTGAATATTGAACGTGATTCAATGAAAAGAAATAATGGCGTTTAATTGAATTGCTTAAATGAACATTTTAATCGGCAAAAAACATATATATAAGGACTATTATTACACATTAAAACGTTTTTTTCTGCATAAAGGAGATGAGGAAATAAATATTCTGACTTATTTTTTTGGGTTGTGAAAATTGTTGAGTTTCATTAGGAATGATGAATAGAGCATTGTTAGACAACCACTGTGTTAGAAACCTAAAAGCATTGGGTAGCCGTTTCATTTTATTAAAGGACTCATTAGCAATGTGCATGAACGGGCATAACTCACAGGGATCGGATCCATGACCTCGAGTCTTGCTCTCGAATGTTTGATGTGCTGACTAGTAACTAGTTTCCTCATTAAATTGTTCGGGTTCTAGTGAGAAGCTGTAACTGGTGCAGTTACTCGCTGAAGTTAGTGGATGTTGGTCACGCAATACCGTCGATTGAATAAAGTAATACAAAAACACCGTTAGATACCAGCTCAGTGATCTAAATATAAGTGTTCGACTGTGAGTAACCGGGGGTCCTGAGAACGATTCCTCCTAGTTGCAGGAGTCGTGCATGGGCACTGCTGATGGGTCTCATACTAGTATGAAATGGCTATTCAGTACCTCCGGGTATCTAATAGCAGTCTAACAATGATCGATTCCTTATGATTCAAATGTCCAATACGTTATCCGATGAAAAAAATTCCGCTCAAGATAAACAACATATTTCACATTAAACTGATCTGTCATAGCTGTTAACAATGACAATGAGAAGATTTAAACAACCCTGACAATTGAAATGAGTATAACAACCTACGCAAAAATTAAATGACTTGCAGTTTTAAACAAAACTTCTTGTGTCATTGTGTGAATAATTTCAAATAGGCCGTTTAAATTCAATTGTTCAACATAACAAGATATATACTAACACCTGGTTTCACATCATAGACTCTAAGAAATCTTTGTAATCTTTATAGATTAAACTAAAAAACTATTTGAAACCAGATCAGCATTGATAACCAGGAGGGACTAGACAGATGATTCATTCCAACACAGAATGAATCAACCGGCCAGCATTCACGACACGAACATAAGGAATAAAGTACAAGCTTTCGATTTTGTGTGTAGACATTTAACCTCTAGGCTACTAAGTATCATCCGATGATGTAAATGTCACGTTTCAATGAATTCATGATACTGCTACTAGATTTCGTTGAACCTTATTAGTTCTGGGAGAGATATGAGTCTTTTGTAATCCAGACCGCATATCATACGTCCTAGCCCCGGTTGCACGATGTCGGATATGCACAGATCGAGCAGCTCTCCACCTCGGAAACGTTTTCAATGACAGATGTTCAATAAGATCAATTTTATGATTGAGGCCATGAAAACACAAATTCTACTGCTGCTTTGTCCTGTCGTGAAATAAGTGAACATTCTGTATTCGGAAGTAAGCCACTTAAGATGGTTGCCAAAACTTCCACTTCAAAAAACTAACCTAAGGATGTTAGTTAGTAACTCCCCCGAATTCAACCTGGTTGATCTCCACTAACTGTGGATGCTTGTTAAAACTTTAGAATTCGTCGCATCAAAGTTATTACTAGTAAGCACAAGATTATTATCACGATCAGAGTTACGTTTGTGTGTATTTGTGGACTATGAAATTCAATCAAATCCAAATATTTATAGAGATAAGAGTTTATACTACTTGAAGTACAGTGGCTGAGTAGAGTTTGTGTAAGCGAATCAAAAAATCATTAAAATTTTTAAAAAATGAATTGGACAGAACTATAAAGGAAGGTTCAGGACAGATTAGGTAAGAGAATGGTGGTTGGAGGCTTATGCTCCAAGAGGGATAGCAGGCGTAAGTAAGTAGGTATGCATTTTGGCTACAAAAAATAAAATGTTAATATTCAACTCATTTGTATTACAGTGGAAATCATCTGTGAGATGCAGGCACATGCAGCTCATGAGTTCCAAACAGAACGAAACGTGCATCCTATATTTTATTACTAGCCACCATCCGTCTCCGTCTGTATTTGACGGACTCATTAATATTATTTGAGCACACTAGTCTAACTACTTATAAGTAGATTGAATGAAACCGACCAATAAAATGTGTTTAAAGAAATCCGCGTTATTTAATCGACGTTTAAGAAAACTGAATAAATAATGCGTTACTTTGTAAATTGGTTGACATTACAAAGATTATTGCTTTTGAAAGTGCTCTTGTATAGTAGTTACATATGTCTTCGAAGCATTGCTCGTGTATCGTTGGGCAACTGAGTAAGCAATGCTATAGTTGGGAAAGGAGTACGAGGTAAGGATGGCAGATCAATAGATGAAGTAGTGAAACTTCATCGGTTGAGGTGGTTGGGACATGTGTTACGTATGTCTAACCACCGACTGCCTCGATGAGCTATGTTTTGTGGTGTTGGAATAGGTTGGAAGAAAGTTAGGGGCGGCCAAACCAAAGTATGGCACAAATCCATTACGTCATTGACAAGTGGACTGAGTCATGTTGGTGGATGTAGGCTACCTGGTTGGGTTCCTCGAGACGAAAGTCACCAATGGTTAGAGACCTTGAACGACATGGCTCATAATCGTTTGCAATGGCGCAAGTGCATCCATTCGTTGTGATCTCTCGAATCCTAATCTCCTGGATTCTTCAGCACCTCTACCTTTGTCTTTCTAACCTTATCTCACTGAATTATACTTCCAGAATCATATATTCGAACCCTAATCCTGTCCATTACTTTTAAAACTTCTACTATCTCTACCGCTATGGGATTTGAACTGTCAGTCGCAGCTCTGTGCTAATGCAGCATGCCACCCTGAACTGATGTACTTATGTACGAAGTTCTACGTTATAACTGACTGACTGAAATAACAGTTACCCAGTATCACGTTCTACGCTGCTATCATCAAGCTTGTCCAGGCATGATGACTAGTTAACTACTAACCATTCAGATTTCAGAGGCTTTAACTACAAATTTGTAGGAGAAAATCTAACCAACGTTTTAAAAAAAATTTTTTAGACAACTATTGAATAACTAATGATTTGAATGAATGTACATCAATGTGTATATAGTTTGCTAGACAGAAATAGTCAACAGAAATTTCATTTTTTGAAGAAGTTTCACATGATTTGAAAATAGTTTCGGCAATTCATATAACCAATTATTAAGTTGGCATACATGATTTTGAGCCATTTTATCGTGATGAGACAACAACAGTTTCATATGAAATGGAGTTCAAACTGATCATTCTTACTGTAACACTGATACAAGTCTAAATAATTATAACAGCTGGAAATGTTTTTTATATGATTTTTGAATTGGTTGTAAGATTTTTAATTTCATACGTTCATTTTCTTCTCAAATTACAATTAGTTTATCTACACAATCCCATCTCAACGTATTGATCTAGTGTGGAAATCGATTCTGACATAGTTGAAATCATGAATCAATTATTGTTAGACTACCATTAGAAACTTCAAAGCACGGGATGGCCGTTTCGTCCCAGAATGAAACTACTCATCAGTAGTGCGCATTCAAAAATCCTGCAACTCACAGGATTCGAACACTGGACACTCAGTGTTGTCTGCGAACTCTCAACCTCTAGGCAACCAGCATCCAACGATGTTAATGTCCAGCTCTGATCATTCTAGGGATTTGACACAACTTCTTTCTTACATTGTTTCTGACCATTTGACAGAGAAGAGTAAATCATTATTAGACCACCATTAGAAACCTGGAAGCACTGGATGACCGTTTCGTCCTGGTATGGGACACTAATCTCCATAACCCTTGTCGAAAAATCGTTAAATGTGCTTACTAGTGACTAGCTTCGTGAGGAAATTCTCGGAGTTCTCGTGATAAGACGTGTGACAGGTGGAGTTCAACCCTGTCGAGTGTAGGTAGTAACTACCAAAGACAAATAGGTGAGGTCGTGCAAAATCTCTAGACTGATCAGAGTTAGGCATTTACACCATTGGGTGCCGGCCCAGTGGTCCAGAGGTTGGGCGTTCGCGCGTCGGACCGAAGGTCCTTGGCCCGAACCCTTCGAGTGGCAGGAGTCGTGGATGCGCACTGCCACTGACGAGTCCCATACACCATGAAGAAAAGGCCTTCTTTTAGTGCTTCCAAGTTTCTAATGATGGCAGTCTAACAATGATTGATTCATGATTTCAATGGGCAACAATCACTAACCTCCTTAACTCTAATTGATAAAAAAGTGAGAGGAATAAATAACACGATGTGTGACATAAAAGTACCAAAAATGTAAAAGTTCAAATATCCATCAATCAAGATCAATGCCTTATTCGAGTTTATACTATCTTCCAGACACTATCAGCACCAGCCTATTGTGGGAAAGAACAAACCACAGGAAGAAATCAAGAAGAACCGGTGGAAGTGGATAAGACACATATTGAAGAAAACAGCATCGACTGCGTCAGCAGACAAACTCTCACATGGAGCCCTCAAGGTCAAAGAAAAAGAGGACGACCAAGAAACACATTACCCCGAGAAATGGAGACAGACATGAGTACAATGAATAACAATTGGATAGAACTAGAAAGGAAAGCGGTGAACAGAGTAGGTTGGAGAACGGTGGTCGATGTCCTATGCTCCACTGGAGGTAACAGGCGTAGTTAAGTAAAAGTGAAGTAAGCAAGTAAGTAAGATCATCTTTTTGAAATGAGTCAATATACACTTGTTCATTCATATTGATTGACAGAGTCTTCTTATTGAAGTTTATGAGACGACCGTTTCATTCTAGTATGTAACTCATCAGCATTGAGCATCAATGGCCCTTACTCGCGGCTATCCAACCAAGGACCTCTTTAGTTATCATTATTATTTTATCACCCAACTACTGTGAAACTATTCGTCAAATAATTCCTACCAACTACTACTGTTTTTTTTCTCCCTCAAGTCAACTTGTTAGTCTACAATAATCAAAATTGTATTCTAGTCTGATGAAAAACTGTTTTTTTTTGTTCTACCGACATAATCTTTGTTTTAACTAACTAACCATATTGTTTCTAGCGCTGTTTTGATTTCTCAGCGTTTATTGATAGTGAATATTTATTTATATACATGGAAGGAGATTGGCGGAACATCAAATGAGTTTTTCAATCTTCAGTTATTTTATAAAACTTTTCTGTCTAACAATCAAGTATATCAGTGGAGTGAACTGATATAAAATGCACATTTCCTCTTCAATACAAATGACTTTCTTGTTTGAGTATCACTGAAACGAATAACTTATTATGAATTATTGACAATGTGAAATCCAGTTTTGTGTAGAATAGTGGTTCATAGGTTAGGCGTTCACGCGCTAGGCCAAAGGTCTTGAGTTCGAATCCTACGAGGTGCAGGAGTTGTAGATGCGCACTGCCAATGATGAGTCTCATACACTGGACGAAACGGCCGTTATTCAGTGCCCTCAATATCAAATAAAATGGGATAGACCGAAGAACACAATGACTCAAGATTTGGAGGCAAGCATGATAAAAATCAAATACGTTTCTATCTGTAAATTTTAATATTTTCAAACTGTTTTTTCTTCGTTCTATTCACCTTACTGAATAAAAATTACCTCCGTAAAAATCTGCATATAATACAGTTTTTATCACATCACTACTATCAATGGGACCGTAAAACTACTTATTCAATATCAGTAGTATCGGTAATTATGATTTCTAATAATTGAACATTTTTACTTATTTTGACATTTATAATGATTGATTGATGAATTCAGTGTACGAAAAACACTAATCTCCATAATTCTAATTGAAAAATCTTAAAATTTGTTCACTAGTGACTATCTTCGTGAGGAAATTCTCGGAGTTCTAGTGAAGTTCAACCCAAGCGGGTGTAGGCAATAATTACCATAGAGAAATGCATGAGGTCCCGAAAAATCTGCAGATTAGTGAGAGTTGGACGTTAACACTGTTGGACGCCGCCCCAGTGGTCCAGACGTTAGTCAGTCGCGCAAAAAAGTGAAGGTTCACGGGTTCGAATCCTGTGAGGCGCACGAGTTGTGAATGCGCACTGTTGATGAGTCTCATACCAGGACGAAATGGTCGCCTTTCAGTGCTTTCAATTTTGACAATAATAGATTGTTGATTTCAAGCGTGTAAGAATAGAGAACACCTAAAGAAATAGATGACAATCACACTTTTTTTTAACTAAAACGTTTTCATTCAATTATTAAAAATAACAGCGAAACATATTAAAGTTTATCAATGCATTACAGTGGCTAAAACCATTGAATACGATGTAGTTTATGACCAATATTACCTTATAAATCATGAACGAATCATTGTTAGACATGGAAGCATTGGATGGCCGTTTTGTCCTGGTTTGGAACTCATCAGTAATACTGATTTATTTATGACTACTATATGCCATGCTAATCGATATGTGGCTTGTTCCAACCTTCAGACAAATTAATTAATCTATTCTTATCGAGTTATGATTCAAATGTCGTCTTTTGACTTTGTCTATTTTGCACTTATAACCTTGGTTATTTTTTCCTTGAGTGCCGTACGCATTGCTGCTTTGCTTATCACTGGTCATATGCCTTGGTCATATCTCTCATTCAAATGAGTTGACCCTACTCGATTTGTCCATTTTACATCACATCTTTTCAATTGCACACGCAACAATAAATGCAAGAGAAGACGACCAGCGTAGAAACAGCCTCTGTAGCAGTAGCTCTCAACATACATAAAGGAAAAAGCAAAATTCTCCGATGCAACACAACATGCACCAACCAAATCACTCTTGATGGAGATGCCTTGGAGGACATTAACACCTTTACATATCTAAGCAGCATCATCGACAATAAAGGTGGATCCGATGTAGATGTGAGGGCGTGGATTGGCAAAGCAAGGGCTGCATTTCTACAATTGAAAAATATCTGGAAGTCCAAACAAATATCAATCAACAACAAAACAAGGATTTTCAATACAAATGTGAAGACAGTTCTACTGTATGGAGAGGAAACTTGGAGAACTATGAAAGCCATAATCCAGAAGATACAAGTGTTTATTAACAGTTGTCTACGCAAAATACTTCGTATTCGTTGGCCAAACACTATCAGCAACAACGTACTTTGGGAGAGAACAAACCAGATTCCAGTGGAGGAGGAAATCAGGAAGAAGCGTTGGAGTTGGTGGATAAGACATACACTACGAAAAGCATCAAACTGCATCACAATACAAGCCCTCACTTGGAACCATCAAGGCAAAAGGAAAAGAGGGAGGCCAAGGAACACATCACGCAGAGAAATAGAGAAGGATATGAGTGGAATGAACAAACATTGGACAGAACTGGAAAGGGAAGCCCATGACAGAGTTGGTTGGAGAGGTCTGGTGTGCGGCCTATGCTCCTCTATTGGGGGTAACAGACGTAAGTAAGTACCATCCAACATTTCCAGGTCTTCAAGCTGTGTGTTTATATATATATCACAAATTAAGCAACATGGTCTCTTATTGACGCTCAAAAAAAACCTACACTTATTGTCCACTAATTAGTACACACATAAACACATACACTGTTTGATTCCTTCTAAATTAATCTATGCTGTGATCAGTGGAACTAATGAAAAGTATACCAACAAGTTTTTTATCAATCATTATGATACAATGTTATACAATGTCAATAACACAAGATTAACAATAAAACAACAATCATAAATTCAGTATTATTTGTCTCTTAGTTACCAATGTTTATCATTATTACTATTATTATTGTTAATAATATAACTGATTATCAATCTGAGTTTCTTTCCACATAATCATTGTCTATACTTGTACAAATGTCAATCTTTTTTTGATTACAATGTTTCGTTTAAGTTTAATTATAAAAAATTCACAGTGATTGAAGATTATTTCATTGGAATACTCTTTACATATATACGTATATGCGTATTTATCAATCTGTCAATTTTGAGTGATACATGTATCTGAATTGTTAACATTATTTCAATGATGATGATGATGATGATGATGGAGTTTTTATGTTTCTATGAGGTGAATGTTTTTCTCTATGTGCGGAATTGACGTCATTGTTCCACTACTGTTGAACACTAACAACATCATCATCAGCAGCAGCAAACAGTACAAACTTCTGGTAGATAGAAGTGTGAAGCATTTGAAATTTTCTTTACGCATGATTCGTAGTTTATCCTGCTGATGTCAATCTTGATTGATAGTCAGTTATTTGTGGAGAATTTTGCAGATATTTCAGTTCTCTACTGAAATGCTGTTGCTGAATATGTTGTGATCAGCTGAAGAACACTGATGAAAGCTCCGAAACCAAAAAAAACATCATCCATTTCAGAGAAATAAACCCGATTATAATCATCAAAACAGAGCTATCGATTTTTTCAACCATCTCAAAAGTTTAAATTAACAACACGTCAACATAATACTTTTTAGTGTCAATACTTCGAATACATGATCACCCAACGGTGAACTAATAATAAGTTCAGACAATTTTTAAACAGTTTAACAAGTATAAATGATATCTTGTCATGAATATTAAAGACAACGATTTCGATTGTTATAAGCCTTTGAGAGTGTTTTTCGCTGTACAAATAGATTACATAACAATCTTATAAAAAGAAGAACAGCTTGTGTAGATTGTTGAGTTTTTTCACTGAAATCATGAATGAATCATTGTTAAACCATCATTAGAAACCCTGGAAGTACTGAACAGCTGTTTCATCCCAGTATGTGAGACTCAACAGCAATGTGTATCCACAACTCCTGCACCTTGTATAATAATTTATCAGTGATTTTTGTAAATTGTTACAGTTCAGTTTTATGATATTTAAAAGTTGCATGCACAAATCCAAGTGTTCAATAATGAACATTGAATGCTCACTGAAGTGGCTAAAGATTAATCAATCAAGATACTGAAAATTCTAATTTAATTCTTCTGTGGTTAAAGCCGTGAAATAGAGAAAGATATCAGAAGAATGAACAAAAACTGGAAAGAACTGGAAAGGGAAGCCCAGGACAGAGTTAGTTGAAGAAAACTGGTGGGTGGCCGATGCTCCATTGGGGGGTGAGAGGCGTAAGTAAGTAAGTAAGTAAGTAAGTAATTAAGTAAGTAAGTAAGTAAGTAAGTAAGTAAGTAAGCAAGTAAGTAAGTGAGTAGTGAACACATAAATGTACGCTATTGAATTACACTGCAAAATGGTACAAAACAGCTTTTCAGTAATGATTTAACTCATGATTTAAAAAATACAACTCAAACTAACATTAGTCAGTGTATATCATCGTACTAGTAACAATCTGTACTACAAACAATCCTCAGGTCATATACTGTAATTTAAAACAATGTATTTCATCTTTGGGATTAATAATTTTGAATGTAGTCATGTATGCTCACTGTCACTGATGAGTAGTGCCATACAAGGAGAAAACTGCAATCGAGTGCTTCTAAGTTTCTAATGGTAGTTTAACAGTGATTGATTGATGATTTTAAATGAGTAGAAACATTGATCTCTATAACTCTAATTTTTAAAAAAATGTACTCCTACTTGAACAGAATTTATTTCACTAAAACAAATATTCTTTGTTCATTTTATCTGTGTTTAAATGGACGAAAGAAAATTATATCAATGATTTCATTTTAAAATATTTTTTTTAAAACTCCATTAAAAATAAAACATTTTTTAACCGTGAACATTGATCATAATGAAAAAAATGATCATCTTAATAGCCCCTTATTCAGTAGTATAAGTAAAATATATACTAAAACGAATTTATGAAATAAATGTTAATAATATCTAACGCACTTATTCTCATTATCTCTTTCAATAATCAATTAGTTAGATAGATATTAAAAATGTCAGTATTTGAAACAGAGTTATTCAGTTTTTTCAATTATCGTTTGAATCAAACTAATTTTCATTGAAACGCTCAATCGATCATTGACGGAGCATCATCCTATTTGAAACCTCCTGAAAGCACTGAACAACTGTTTCAATCTAGGAATGAGACTCAAATATACTCACTAGTGACTAACTTCGTCATGAAATTAATTCTCAGAGTTCTAGTGTGACTAGTCGTGTGACGACTAGCTGAGTTCAACTGTGTTGAGTGTTAGTTAGTTTACTCATCGAAGACATTTACACTGTTTGATGCTGTCTCGATGGTCTAGAGGTTAAGCATTTATGCGCGAGACCGAAATTC
The DNA here is from genome assembly GCA_944470395.2 of Schistosoma turkestanicum. Taxonomy (NCBI): domain Eukaryota; kingdom Metazoa; phylum Platyhelminthes; class Trematoda; order Strigeidida; family Schistosomatidae; genus Schistosoma; species Schistosoma turkestanicum. Next base: position 14,967,837 of record OX103975.1, on the reverse strand, counting down.
TTGGGTTCGGTCCTCTCGTGCAAGGAGTGATGGATGCCCAGTGCTGATGATGATGATGTTTATTATTATTACTATTATTACTATTACTATTTTTATTAATAATAATATAACTGATTATCAATCTGAGTTTCTTTCCACGTAATAATTGTCTATACTTGTACAAATGTCAATCTTTTTTTGATTGCAATGTTTCATTTAAGTTTAACTAAAAAAAATGAAGATTATTTCATTGGAATACTAGATACGTATATGCGTATTTATCAATCTGTCAATTTTGAGTGATACATGTATCTGGATTGTTAACATTTCAATGATGATGGAGTTTTATTTTTTCTATGAGGTGAATGTTTTCTCTGTGTGTGCGGAATTGACGTCATTGTTCCACTACTGTTGAACACTAACAACAACATCATCATCAGCAGCAAACAGTACAAACTTCTGGTAAATAGAAGTGTGAAGTATTTGAAATTTTCTTTACGCATGATTCGTAGTTTATCCTGCTGACCTCATTCGTGGAGAAATTAGAATATATTTCAGTTCTCTACCTAACAGTTGTTGCTGAACATGTTGTGTTCAGCGGAAAAACACTGATGAAAGCTCCACAACCAAAAAAAACATCATCCATCTCAGAGAACAAAACTCCATTGTAATCATTAAACCAGAGCGATCGATTTTCGCCACCATGTCAAAAGTTTAAATTAACAACACGTCAACATAATACTTTTTAGTCTGAATACTTCGAATACATGATCACCCAATGGTGGACTATTAATAAGTTCAGACAATTGTTAAACAGTTCAACAAGTATTGTAGTGAACGAGAACACAGGTGGAGCAACCGAATTGAATTTAACGAAAGTTACAGCGTTACTCAGTAAAATCGGAAAACCATATCGTAAATCGTTCATTTGCAAAATATCAGTTCATCATATTGAACTGGACTGTTCCTGTTGCAAAACATCAACAATCCATTGTCACTATTCATGCGTTTCATACAAATTCCATTGTGTTCTAACTCTTCCTTTCTTGATCTTCCTCCATCTTCTAAGGCCAGACATTACTTTGACACTCACGTCATTGTACTACTTATAAGTAGCTCACATCACAAGATGATTTCAAAAGAATTTTCCCTTAGAAAAATTACATAATAATTTTATATAGAAGAAATGCCTGTGTAGATTGTTGAGTAACTTTATTGAAATCATGAATGGATAATTGTTAAACCATCATTAGAAACTCTGAAAGCACTGAAAAGCTGTTTCGTCCCAGTATGTGAGACTTATCAGCGATGCGCATCCACAACTCCTGCACCTCACATAATCTATCAGCAGCAAACAGTACAAACTTCTGGTAGATAGAAGTGAAAAGTATTTGAAATTTTCTTTACGCATGATTCGTTGTTTATCCTGCTGACATCAATCTTGATTGGTAGTCAGTCATTTGTGGGTAGAATTTCGAATATATTTCAGTTCTCTACCTAACAGTTGGTGCTGAACATGTTATGTTCAGTGTTCAGCGGAAGAACATTGATGAAAGCTCCACAACCAAAAAAATTATCATCCATCTCAGAGAACAAAACCCGATTATGATCATTAAACCAGAGCCACCATCTCAAAAGTTTAAATTAACACGTCAACATAATAGTTTTTACTTTCAGTACTTCGAATACATGATCGCCCAATGGTGAACTAATACTGAGTTCAGTTTGAATGCTAATGACAAAGATTTCGATTGTTATGAGTATTTGTGGGTGTTTTTCGCTTTATAAATAGATGATTTCAAAAGCATTTTCACTTGAAAAAAATTACATAACAATCTTATAAAAAGAAGAACAGCTTGTGTAGATTGTTGAGTAACTTGAATGAAATCATGATTCGATCAATGTTAGACCATTATTAGAAACCCTGGAAGCACTGGCTGAACAGCTGTTTCGTCTCAGTATGTGAGACTTATCAGCAATGCGCATCCACAACTTCTGCACCTTGTATAATAATATATCAGTGATTCTTGTAAATTGTTACAGTTCAATTTTATGATTTTTCAAAGTTGCATTCATAAACCAAGGTGTTCAATAATGAACATTGAATACTGACTGAATAACCTAAAGATTAATCATTCAAGATACTGAAAGTTATAATTTAATTCTTCTGTAGTGAACGCCGAGAAATAGAGAAAGACATAAGAAGAATGAACAAAAACTGGAAAGCACTGGAAAAGGAAGCCGAAGGACAGAGTTGATTGGAGAAAGCTGGTGGGCGGTCTATGCTCCATTGGGGGTAACAGGCATAAGTAAGTAAGTAAGTAAGTAAGTAAGTAAGTAAGTAAGTAAGTAAGTAAGTAAGTAAGTAAGTAAGTAAGTAAGTAAGTAAGTAAGTAAGTAAGTAAGTAAGTAAGTAAGTAAGTAAGTAAGTAAGTAAGTAAGTAAGTAAGTAAGTAAGTAAGTAAGTAAGTAAGTAAGTAAGTAAGTAGTGAACACATAAATGTACGTTATTGAATTACACTGCAAACTGGAACAAAACAGCTTTTCAGTAATGATTTAACTAACATCAGTCCAAGATTTAACAAATACAAACCAAACTATCATTAGTCAGTGTATATCATCGTACTAGTAATAGTTTGTACTACAAACAATCCTCAGTTCACATAATATAATTTGAAACCATGTAACTCATCTTTGGGATTAATAACTTTGAATGTAGTCATGTATGCGCACTATCACTGATAAGTAGTCCCATACAAGGACGAAACTGCAATCCAGTGCTTCCAGGTTTCTAATGGTGTTGGTCTTACAATGATTGGTTCATGATTTTAAATGAGTAGAAACATTGATCTCTATAACTCTAATTTTTAAAAAAATGTACTCCTACTTGAACAGAATTTATTTCAGTAAAACAAATATTCTTTGTTTATCTGATCTGTGTTTAAATGGACGAATGAAAGTTGTATCGATGAATTCATTTTAAAATATTTTTTTTAAAACCCCATTAAAAATAAAACATTTTTTAACCGTGAACATTGATCATAATGAAAAAAATGATCATCTTAATAGCCCCTTAATCAGTAGTATAAGTAAAATATATGCTAAAACGAATTTATAAAATAAATGTTAATTACATTTAACGCACTAATTCTCATCATCTCTTTTAATAATCAATTAGTTAGATATAATTAAAATGTCAGTATTTGAAACAGAGTTATTCATTATTCAATTATCGTTTGAATCAGATTAATTGATCATCGTCAGACCATCATTCTATTTGAAAACTACTGAAAACACCGAACAACTGTTTCGATCTAGGTATGAGACTCAAATATACTCACTAGTGACTAGCTTCATCATGAAATTAATTCTCAGAGTTCTAGTGTGACTAGTCGTGTGATGACTAGCTGAGTTCAACTGTGTCGAGTGTTAGTTAGTTTACTCATCGAAAACATTTACACCATTTGATGCTGGCTCGATGTTCTACAGGTTAAGCATTTCTAAGTGAGACCGAAATTCTTGGATATCGGTCCGCTCGTGCAAGGAGTAATGGACGTACAGTGCTGATGAATCCATTTCTACTAATGTTTCTAACATTGATAAATTGACAATTCTCTAATGAACCTTAATTATACTTTATACAGTGTGAATTATTAATTTACTAACTCAAAAATCAATATGATTTCTTTTTGCCATTTTTTCCCATAAATGATGTCATCATATTCACAAATAATAAATATTTTTATACAATATTAATGTTAATAATGACGAGAGATAAAAAAAATAAATTTTACAAACTTTATTTCATTATTCATTCATAATCATTCAATGACAATGTAAAAAATAAAACTGAACTACTACATTCTTTCAGTGATTATTATTATACAGTCAAGACCACCACATGGGTATCATTATAAATTAATTAAAAGTAAAAAAGACAATTAACTTTATTTATCAAGCGATCATAAATAATATGTATGCCGATATATGGCAGATGATTGTTTCGGCTTCTTATTGATTTTTCTTATAGAATAATAATAATACTGATGATGATGATGGTGATTAGTAAAAACGCACATTGAACATTGAACAATGTTCAATATTCAATAAATTTTCTTTTCTTTTTCTCTCTCTAAAACTGCGTAATTTTTTTGGCGAAGTCGAACAGGTATGAATGAGAGAGAGAAAAGACAACATGAAACTTTCTGCCCATATATATGTATACAGAACATTTTTGTGGTTATATATACATTTTTTCCTGGTTCTGTGATGACAGAATGAGGAACGGATGCCATAGCAACGTTTGATTGTTTTAAGTACCTGTTCAATAAGCAGCTGATATTGAGTTTTTTTCTAACTGGCTAAACGGTATTTTTTTTACGAAAAAAAACGTGAAAATATCCGACTACTCCATTTTCATGCAATAATCTAGTTTCTCAGAGAGAGAGACAGAGATTATTTGTTTATCTGGGCTAATATACATTTTGAAATGATTGTTAAAAAAAAGGCGCATAGTAAATTTTTTTTTGACATAAACGTAATCACGATTCAAATAAAAATCAACTATAAACTGACTAAAAATAAAATGCAGTGATACATTTGAAAGGATGTTTCGTTTTTGGTTTTTTACTATGAATTCAGTTTTATTTGTAACCATGAATCGATCAATGTTAGACCAACACCATTAGAAACCTGGAAGCACTGGACGGCCGTCTCGTCCTGGTATGAGACTCGTCAGCAGTGCGCACCCACGACTCCTGCACCCCGCAGGACTCGAACCCAGGACCTTCAGTATTGTACGCTAACGCCATAACCGTTAGACCACTGAACCGGTGTCTAACGGTGTTAATGTCTAACTTGATCAAATTCACGGAGTTGCTCAACCTCATACCCTGTATTCATGAGAACAGGTTTGAACTTCATTGGTTCACGACTTCCCACCACTAGAACACAGAGAAGATTCCTCACCAAGCTAGTCATTAGTGGACACATGTAATTACATTGCGGGGTTGTTGTGAAGATTGTTAAGTTTTATTTGTAACCATGAATCTAATGGTGGTCTAACATTGATCGTCGATTCATAGTTACAAATAAAACTTAACAATCTTCACAACAACCCCGCTATGAATTCAGTGTCCAATGTTACTAATATAGTTTGTTTTACTCTGAACATTAAAAAAACGTCTTGTCTATCATGATTTATCACTAAAATTATTCGATAGGTGATTATTAGTCACTTAACACTGTTCTTTCAAGGTCATTTCCTAGTAAGTTTGTTTTAATCATCTACTTAATAACAGAATCCGAAAAAAATGACCAAATGAAAGAGTTCAAGAGTGAAATGAATGCAATGACCTACTAGTTGTTATGCAATCAGTAATACTCTGGTAAAGAAAAGCCTCTCTTTTTAAAAATAGAAAATGCTGTTTTAAAAAGGTGAACAGAACCAATCATAACTTACTGTACTGCACAGTACAATTTCTATGAATAAATGCAATAGCCAAATACTAATTAAGTGTACTGTTTGTTTCTTTGTGAACATGTTCCTCTGTGCTCAATGTTGTATGTGTGTGTGTGAGTCTGTGTGAATGTGAGTGTATGCGGGAACTTGTAGGAATTTTGTAAATGCGAATTTTGGAATTTCGCGCCCAAAAAATTTAATGGTCCGGAGAAACAATTATGTGATTTTATTGACACGAAAATGCATACAATTTACAGATTGATTGTTGATCCAGTGCAGTATTTTATGAAAGTGTATTTCTAGTTTTGTTTTTACTAAAAAAGTGAAGTATTTATTATAATTTCAAGGAGGAAATTTCACTAGGTAATCATTTTAATTCTACATTTTGATTGGTTAATTGAGTTGTGACCAATCAGAAATGAGAAAGTAAAAATGTTTGTTTTTTTTAGAAAAAATTATATTCTGTCAAAGAAAAGGCATGTCGGGGTTTACAAGTGTGGTCAGTAGTAGTGTGGCATGAGCTACTTATAAGTAGTATATGACGTGAGTGTCAACGTAATGTTTGGCAGCAGAAGATGGGGGAAGGTCAAGAAAGGAAGAATTAGAACACAATGGAATTTGTATGAAATGCACGAATAGTGACAATGGATTGTTGATGTTTTGCAACAGAAACAGTCCAGTTCGATATGATGAACTGTTATTTTGCAAATGAACGATTTACAATATGGTTTTCCTATTTTACTGAGTAACTCTGTAATTTTCGTTAAATACAATTCGGTTGACCTACCTGTGTTCTCGTTCACTACAGTAGTAGTAGTTGTGTGTAGTAGTAGTGTAGTGAAGGAGAACACAGGTGAGGGCAACCGAATTGTGTGTAACGAAAATTACAGAGTTACTCAGTAAAATAGGAAAACCATATCGCGTAAACCGTTAATTTGCAAATCTTCAATTCATCATCAATCCATTGTCTGACATTTCACTATTCATGCGTTTCATACAAATTCCATTGTGTTCCCACTCTTCCTTTCTTGATCTTCCCCCATCTTCTGCTGCCAGACATTTCGTTTACACTCACGTCATATACTACTTATAAGTAGCGCGCACCACAGTAGTAGTGTGAGTGGTAGTAGTAGTAATGAGTAGTAATCATAGTATTAGTTGTAGTCAAAATGAAGAGTATCTTCAGTTGGAAATCAGTATGATTTTCGAGTGAGAGAACTGTGACATTGTGTTTGAAAAATAAAACAGTGTATCAAGCAGGACGTTGTAAAACACTTGAAATAATCTACATCTTGAGGAAAGAATTTATAAACAGACAGCATTGAGCCAAACTAATAGTGATCACCCGAAGCAATAATTCAAGCATGTTCGGGATGCGATTCTCCACGTCGAAATACAAAATATTGCTTCAGGATTAGCTTACATTGACACTAAAACTACTGATAGGAAGTGGAGTAGTTGAGAGTGCTGACCGCTTCACTTATCTCTGGAGACTCATCAGTGTTGATGGCCTGGTTACTAAAGAAATCTCACCACAGAAGCAAACTGTGTAATTTATGGCGTAAGCGAGATATCTGTCTGTTAACTAAAGAATGGGTCTACTGTGCAGCAGTTTGCTCCGTCCAACTTTATAGCTCTGAAACATGGCTGGTAAGAAGAGAGGATATTCAAGGAGTTAATAGTAGTCGATCATAGATAGGTACATTCGAAATATTGTGCGTAGAAGAAAAACTTACTAGGTAAGGATTGCAGATCAATTGATGAGGTGTTTCTAACATGTGCTACGTATGCCCAACCACTGACATTCCCAACGAGCGATGTTTCGTTGTGTAGCAGTAGGTTGGACCTAACCGTTGCACCAGTCCATGAATTCGCTTACAAGTGAACTGAGCTATGTTGGTAGCTGTAAACTATCAAGTTGGCGTCTGCAAAGATGATACTAACCGATGGCTTAAAATCGTTCGCAATCTTACAGATGTACCCTCAAATTCTAATCTTCTGAATTCCTTATGACCTTTATCTTCTCCTCCTTTTTTTAAAAATTTATTTCACTAGATTATACGTCTTGAATCATTTCTTCAAACCCCTTGATCTTATTTGATTTCAATTTTTTTTTTAACAATCAACCAACTCAATGCTCTTATCATCCAGTGAACATTTTACTCTGAATGTCAACTTTTTTAAATTCAAAATTAATTTCTATTTAACCATGTGTGTGTTTATCAGGCTTGTTTAAACAGTCTTCTTTTTTTCTGTCTAAATTGGCCTGAACATTTGATGATAAATTAATTTCATTCTGTATGTTGTTAACAAAAAAGTTGTTTTACATATATCAATAACCTTTTTTTTAAAACAAACTTTTAGATAAATTATTTTTCTTACTATAGGGAGAGTGAAATGAACACTTTTAAATATTGAATGCTCAGTAGAAATAATCAATTTTTTGAAAATTTTTAAGTAGTAAGGACTATTGAACATTGAAAACAAATATTGAACATATTACGTTCATTATATGAAGATTGTTAATTTTTACAGCAACATCATCAATCAATTGAATGCTAGACACCGATCGTTAGATTGATCAAAGTTAGACATTACCAATTTTCAACGTCGGACGATACAGTGGTCAGCAGGTTAAGCGTTTTCACCCAGGGCCAAAGGTCTCTGTTACGATTCACGCTAGCTGAGATCCATGGGGGTTAACAGAGGTAAGTAAGTACGTAAGTAAGTAAGTAAGTAAGTAAGTAGGTAAGTAAGTAAGTAAGTAAGTAAGTAAGTAAGTAAGTAAGTAAGTAAGTAAGTAAGTAAGTAAGTAAGTAAGTAAGTAAGTAAGTAAGTAAGTAAGTAAGTAAGTAAGTAAGTAAGTAAGTAAGTAAGTAAGTAAGTAAGTAAGTAAGTAAGTAAGTAAGTAAGTAAGTAAGTAAGTAAGTAAGTAAGTAAGTAAGTAAGTAAGTAAGTAAGTAAGTAAGTAAGTAAGTAAGTAAGTAAGTAAGTAAGTAAGTAAGTAAGTAAGTAAGTAAGTAAGTAAGTAAGTAAGTAAGTAAGTAAGTAAGTAAGTAAGTAAGTAAGTAAGTAAGTAAGTAAGTAAGTAAGTAAGTAAGTAAGTAAGTAAGTAAGTAAGTAAGTAAGTAAGTAAGTAAGTAAGTAAGTAAGTAAGTAAGTAAGTAAGTAAGTAAGTAAGTAAGTAAGTAAGTAAGTAAGTAAGTAAGTAAGTAAGTAAGTAAGTAAGTAAGTAAGTAAGTAAGTAAGTAAGTAAGTAAGTAAGTAAGTAAGTAAGTAAGTAAGTAAGTAAGTAAGTAAGTAAGTAAGTAAGTAAGTAAGTAAGTAAGTAAGTAAGTAAGTAAGTAAGTAAGTAAGTAAGTAAGTAAGTAAGTAAGTAAGTAAGTAAGTAAGTAAGTAAGTAAGTAAGTAAGTAAGTAAGTAAGTAAGTAAGTAAGTAAGTAAGTAAGTAAGTAAGTAAGTAAGTAAGTAAGTAAGTAAGTAAGTAAGTAAGTAAGTAAGTAAGTAAGTAAGTAAGTAAGTAAGTAAGTAAGTAAGTAAGTAAGTAAGTAAGTAAGTAAGTAAGTAAGTAAGTAAGTAAGTAAGTAAGTAAGTAAGTAAGTAAGTAAGTAAGTAAGTAAGTAAGTAAGTAAGTAAGTAAGTAAGTAAGTAAGTAAGTAAGTAAGTAAGTAAGTAAGTAAGTAAGTAAGTAAGTAAGTAAGTAAGTAAGTAAGTAAGTAAGTAAGTAAGTAAGTAAGTAAGTAAGTAAGTAAGTAAGTAAGTAAGTAAATATCTGAATAGAGTTTCCATACGTAATCAGGATTTATTAACGATTGGTTTCAATTTGCAGACTGTTAAAACATGGAGGATAACTTGACGAATATTTCATTTCAATATGTCAACTATCGACAATAAGCACTCATGACCACATCATAGGTTCGTCGAATCAGGACATCTAAATGTCCAGGTGAATGCATAAAATTTTGGTCACTAGGTTGGTATTCAAACGATATTACACTTCTAATCACCGTCAGTAGGTAAAACACCTTGAAGACCATACCATAACTTCAGAGACCTCTGTTTGTTATAGACAAATAAACGGTATAATGATCTATCCCAGTGAACCAACAGCCTCAGCAGCAGTAGGTCTCAACATACGCAAGATTTTCTGGTACAACTCATCATGCACAAACTTATTCACACATGACGGTGAAGCTTTGAAAGACGTAAACACCTTTACGTATCTACGCAGGATCATAGATAAGCACGGTGGATTACATACAGATATGGAAACGCGGATCGGCAAAGCAAAGTCAGCATTTCTACAATTGAACAGTATCTGGAACTCAAAACAACTATCAACAAACATCAAAACCAGAATTTTCAATACAAATGTCAAGACAGTTCCATTTTAATGGGGCTGAAACTTCAAGAACTATGAAAGCCATCATCTGGAAGATACAAGTGTTTATCAACAGTTGTCTACACACAGTCAGTCGGGTCCATTCGATAGGCACTATCAGAAACAGCTTATTGTGAGAGAGAACAAACTAGATTCCAGTATAGGAGGAAATCAACAACACGCGCTCTGAGTGGATAGGACACACATTGAGAAAAGCATCAAACTGCGTCACAAGACATGCCCTCCTCACTTGGAATCCTCAAGGATAAAGGAAAAGAGGAAAGATGAACAATAAATTACGCCGAGCAACGGAGACAGACATGATAAGAATGAACAACTATTGAACAGAACTAGAAAGGCAGGCCTAAGATGGAGTAGGTTGGAAAGTGCAGTTGACAGCCTATGCTCCATTGAGGATAACTGGCGGAAGTGTTTTCCTCTTCATGACCAGAGTATAACAGCAGTTCCTCTGAAGCTAGTCTCAGTGGTCCTACCTGTGTCCAATGCGTTTCACTGATGTCGAGTACCTCGAGGTTGTATCTTTTCATTTCTGCAGCAACTTGAAATAGTCTTCCAGTCTCTCACAATGTACGAACGTTCCATGTACCTAAAAGAATGTTTGCTCTGGTTGTCAGAAGAGGCATCGGCCCCGTGACTTCCGAGGGAACTCGGCTTTCATCACGAGACGTCATAATTCTTCTTCCAACTCCCAGGGTAGAGTTAAAATGGTTTGAATTAGTTTTTCTGGTTAGCGTTTTTTCGGCAATTTAGATTTCGACAGAATGGGGTCGCCAACCCCATGTCCAACCCCTCCTCCTTTATCCGTGCTTGGAACCAGCAGTAGCCCCGAAGGGTCTACAGGCAGAGTTACTTAAATTACACTTCAATAAAAATTTTTATCATCAGTAAGCTATAATAAATGTCCTAAAATCTAACTGATTAATATAATAATATCGCACTTATGACACAATTTAAAAAAAGTTTAAGTCCACTGATAAATTCAAATGTTTTATATCGGTTTATTGAAAATGGTAGTTTCAATGAGTATATCTGATATCGTATGAGTAATTGAACAAAACAAACCCATACTGTAGTGAAGGAGAACACAGGTGGGTCAACCGAATTGTATTTAACGAAAATTAGAGAGTTACTCAGTAAAATCGTTAATTTGCAAAATATCAGTTCATCATATCGAACTGGATTGTTCCTGTTGCAAAACATCAATCCATTGTCACTATTCATGCGTTTCATACAAATTTCATTGTGTTCTAACTCTTCCTTTCTTGATCTTCCCTCATCTTCTGTTGCCAGACATTACGTTGACGCTCACGTCATATACTACTTATAAGTAGCTCGCACCACAATACTACTTTTATATTTAAGTAATCTCACTTACAAAATTCACTGTAATCTGAAAACTATATACACGAAAGAGAAATTAGATATTCCTGATCGATAAGATAATTTGCGGATGAGAGAACGAAGTCTATCGAATGATATTTCTGATATTATCGCTTCAATAATGGACATAGTTTAAATAAGCCACCCTTTTTTTCTTAAAAATACAACAAATCTGTTAGAACATTAAAACAAAACAAAAATAATTGACCACTAAATCATGTCTGAACAGAAATTTTTATCGTGTATTTTCTCATTTGACTTTCTTTAATCAGAAACATACTACTTTTTACAAATGATACTCTAACCATATCCATTTATGCGCAACATGTTGTTAACAGGCAAAAACTAATTTATTTATTGAACACTGAATCAAAAAATTGACACATTGAACAATTCGATGAAAAAATGATGCGAAACATTTGAAGTTGAAAAAAAAGAGATGAAATACATTTTCTATTTCATCATATAAGCGTAACAAATAAACGCCAAAGCTCGTTTAGTTTGCATGATAAATGAAACTGATCACCAAAAAACGGGGGTGTTTTTTTTTAAAATAATATTTGGCATTATGTTCTATTGTGAGAAAAAGTATATGTATATATTTTAACTTTGGTTAGCTCTTACAAAGAGCTTAAGATGAGATAAAAGCTTTGTTGAACGTGATAAAAAGTGGTTTTATAATATAGATATATATATGGAATGTTTATTTCTTTGTCTCAACTAAACAGTTGAGTTAACAGAAAGTTTACAACAGCTACTTAACAAATGTATTATTCATTTTTGAAACCATGAATCAATCAATGTTAGACCACCATTAGAAACCTGGAAGCACTGGACGGCCGTTTCGTCCCGCAATAGGACCCCTGATGGTTTCATGGTTTCAGAAATGTGTAACTACACAATTTTCACATCCCCGTAATACAAATTACCTGTGCTCACTAGTGACTAGCTTCGTGAGGAATCTTCTCCGAGTTCTAGTGGGAAGACGTGACCAGTGAAGTTCAACCTGTTTGGGTGTAGACAGTAACTACCGAAGACTGTGTATGAGGTTGCGCAACTCCGAGAATTGATCAAGTGAGACATTAACACCGTTAGATGCCGGCTCAGTGGTCCGATGGTAAGCGTTCGCCTAAAATGCCGAAGGTCCTGGGTTTGAATCCTGTCGGGTGCAGGAGTCGTGGGTACGTATTGCTGATGAGTCCCGTACTAGGAAGAAACCGCCGTCCAGTGCTTCCAGGATTCTAATGGTGGTCTAGCATTGATTGATTCATGGTTTCAATAAGACTGGACAATCTTCACAACCCCCTAATGCAAATGTATTATTATTTGAAATCTTCAATCAATCATTGTGTAAGACCACCGGCATTAGAAACCTGGAAGCACTGAAAGACGGCCGTTTCGTCCTGATATGGGACTCGTCAGTGGTAGTGCGCATCCACAACTCCTGCACCTCGCAGGGTTCGAGCCCGGCACCCTTGGTATTGTGCGCGAACGCCTAACCATCGGTCCACTGGGCCGGCACCCAACGGTGTTAATGTCGAGCTCTGATTGATTTAGGGATTTTACGCGACCTCACCTATTTGTCTTTGGTAGTTATTGCCTACACCCGACAGGGTTGAACTCCATTTGTCACGTCTTCTCACTAGAACTCTGAGAATTTCTCCACGAAGCTAGTCACTAGTGATCACATTTTACGATATTTTCAGTTATAGTTTTGGAGATGATGGTCTAACAATGATTGATTGATGATTTCAAATGTGTGAAAAACACAAATCTCCAAGTATTATTATTACCTGTGTTCATTAGTGACTTGCCCTGTGAGGAATCTTCTCCGAGTTCTATGTTGGAAAGTTGTGACCAGTGAAGTTCAACCTGTTCAAGTGTAGACAATAACTACTACTAAACACAATAGTGTATGAGGTTGCACAACTGCGTGAATTGATCGAAGTTAAACATTAACATCTTCAGATACCAGCTCAGTGGTCCAGAGGTTAGGCGTTCGCGCACAAGACCGATGGTCCTGTGTTCGAGTCCAACCAGGTGCACCAGTCGTGGATACGTCCTGTCACATGAGATGGCCAGGGCGGCCAGACCAAAACATGGCAGAAATCCATGAAGTCATTGACGAGTGGACTTAGCCATGTCGGTAATTGTCGACTACCTGGTTGGGGTCCGCGAGATGATAATAATCGATGGCTAGAGACCTTGAATGACATGGCTCAAAATCGTTCGCAATGGCGCACGTGCATTTATTCTTTGTGTTCTCTCAAACCCTGATCTTCTGGATTCTTCAACACCTCTAGTTTTGACTTTCTAAACTTATCTCACTGAATCATACTTCGTGAATAATATCTTCTAATCCTAACCTCTCCGATTACTCCTAATACCTTTACTACCTCTTCTACTATTGGATTTGAATTGACAATTATATCTCTGTGCTGATGTGGTATGGCGACATGAACTGATGTACTTCCGTACGAAGTTCTACGTTGCAACTGACTGACTGACTGACATGAGATGGCCATCCAGTGCTTCCAGGTTTCTAATCGTGTTCAAACACTGATCGATTCATGATTTCAAATGTATGACTTAACAATCTTCACAACCCCGTAATGAAATAAAAATCACACAATGCATGCATTCTTAAGCCTGATTCATTGTTAACTTGGTTATTATTCAACATTTTTTGTTAGTATGGCACTGCTCCATAGAAAGTGTACTCGATCTCACAAACGACAGTCCAGCCTAGAATATTCTGTTCGAATGATCGGGATTCAATGGAGTACAAGTTTGATTTTATTCATTGAATGATTACATTTCATGAACTGCTTAGTAAAACAAGAATAATTTAAAAGAAATCATGACTAAATTACTAGAGATGCAAGGCATAAATTCAGTTATTTACCACAAATTCTGACTGTTTTATCTATATTTGTCATGATAGAGTTGTGAAGATTGTTGTTTGATATTGGAATCGTGAATAAGAATCATATTTAGACCTTCAAAAGAAACCTGGAAACACTGGAGGGCTGCTTCGTCCTAGTATAGGACTCTTCATTAGCGTGTAACCACGACCTGCGCAGGCGTGAGTCGACCCTAGGACCTTCAGTCTCCTACGCGGACGCTAGTCTCTGGACCACTGCACTGGCATCTAATGATTTTATTGTCTAACTGAGATCAATCTAAGGATTTTACGCATCCGCACTCATTGCCTTCGGTAGTTACTGCCTACACCCGACGGGGTTGAACTTCTTTGATCAAGGGCTTCTCACCAGAACTTTGAAAATTTCCTCACGAAGCTGCTCCACTAGTTAACGAAAAAAATATTAATCTCAATAAATTCTCATCAAACTTTACAATTATTCAGTGAGTCAGCTACGTTGTAGAACTTCGTATGTACGTACATCAGTGTTCAAGTTGCGATAACACATATTTACGCAAAGAGAAAGAATTTTCAATTCAAATCCTTATAGTAGTAAATGTATTAGCAGTAAGGGATGGGATTAGAGACCGAAGATGTGATTCGAGAAATAAATTTGAGGCGAGAGAGAGAGATGAAGGTCATGAGGAATTGAGAAGATTAGAATTTGAGAGAAGAAAAACATTGGATGCATCTGCACCATGGAAAATGATTTTTACACATGTTATTCAAAGTCTCCAACCACCTGTTACTATTATCTCACGAACCCCGACCAAGTAGACTACACCTACTAACATGCCTTAGTCCATTTGTCAGTGATTTCATGGATTTGTGCCACGTCTTGGTTTGGTCATCCTCAGCTTTTTTCGAACCTACTCCGACTCTTCCAGCCTATCCTAACATCATAGAGGCAGTCGGTAGTTAGGTATTCGTAACACACATCCTAACCACCTCAACTGACAATGATTCACTGCTTCAGCAATTGACTTGACATCCTTACTTGGTACCGTTTTACCAACTCTAACGTTGCTTACTCCTTTTTCCGAGGATATCGGGGTAGTGCTTCGAAGATACGTATGATCGAATGCTAGTAAGCAACGAATATCCTCTGCTCTTATTAACTGTACTTACCATCCACAAATTAGGACGGAGTGAACTGCTGCACAGTAAACTCACCATTTGGTTAACAGACGGATATCTTGCCTACGCCATTAGTGATGCAAGTTGGCAAAAGCCAGTCTAACCTTTCTGTTTCTGTACTCAGATTTTGTCAGACATCAAGCCAACAGCATTGATTTGACCATCAAGATAAGTGAGGCGGTTGACACGATCGATCACTTGAAGTCATACCACTAGTTCACTGTAGCAACATTTTGCATTTTACATTTCGACAGGGAGAATCGCATCCCAAACATGATTACACTGTAGTTTAAAATGGTCAGAAGACTCTGTGCTTTGTCAAAGTCTTCACCACAATAAACCCAAATTAATCATCCAAAAAGAAGTGACCAGGTTTAATTAAGATAAGCCAAATCGTTTTTAAATTGTACTGCACATATGAAGTTACGATTGTTTGTGACATGAAATTAAAACTGGTGACTAATATACAAGTACATATTGACTTGAAATAAGTTTATAAATTTAATGAAGTTATGACGTCAATTTTGCAAAGAATAAATAAGGGGTCAACTATGGACGAAAGAAGTAACCATGATTCTGACAGTTACGGAAATCGATCGAATGTTTAGTAAATAATGTTAGTATTAGTGTAATGAGAGTTAATAAAAAGTGCTTTGAACAACACTAAGTAAATTGATCATGTGTTTAGGGAATCAACAGTGATGTCATAACAATAATCATACAGTTGATTAAGTAAGATTGTATACTTACTTACTTACTTACGCCGGTTGACCCCAATGAAGCATAGGCTGCCCACCAGTTTTCTCCAACCTACTTTGTCCTGAGCTTCCCTTTCCCGTTCTGTCCGATGTTTGTTCATTCTTCTCATGTCTTTCGCTATTTCTCGGCGTAATGTGTTCCTTGGCCTTCCTCATTTCCTTTTGCCTTGAGGGTTCCAAGTGAGGTCTTGTCTTGTGACACTGTTGACAGATACTCGATTCTCCAAGTTCCCGACCCATACAGTGAAACTGTCTTGACATTTCCCTTGAAAATTCTGATTTCGGTGTTTGTTGACAGTTGTTCTGTATTCCAGATGTTGTTCAATTGTAAAAAAGCAACCTGTGCTTTCCCTATCCTCGCCTTCATATCTGCATGAGATTCACCATATTAGTCAACAATGCTGCCAAGATATTCCTCTACTTCACATACAGTGTCAACAAGGAGAAGATTTAATCCACAACAAACATGGAGCATAGGCTGTCAACCATTTTTCCCCAACCAACTCTGTCCTGGGCTTCCCACTCCAGTTCTGTCCAATGTTTGTTCATTCCTCACATATCTTTCTCTATTTCTCGGCGTAATGTATTCCTTCGCCTTTCTCTTTTCCTTTTGCCTTGAGGGTTCCAAGTAAGGCCTAGTCTTGTGACGCAGTTTGATGCTTTTAGTAGTGTGTGTCCTATCCACCAACTCCAATGCTTCTACCTGATTTCCTCCTCAACTGGAATGTGGTCTGTCCTCTCCCACAGTACGTTGTTGCTGATGATGTCTGGCCAACGAATCCGAAATATTTTGTGAAGACAACTGTTAATAAACACTTGTATCTTCTGAGTGATGCCTTTCGTAGTTCTCCAAGTTTCCGCAATAAACAGTAGAAGTGTCTTGACATTTTTGTATTGAAAATCCTGATTTTGGTTTTGGTTGAAAGTTGTTTGGAGTTCCAGATATCTTTCAATTGTAGAAATGCAGCCCTTGCTTTGCCAATCCCCTCGCTCACATCTGTATCGGATCCACCTCTCTCGTCGATGATGCTGCCCAGATATGCAAAGGTGTTAACGTCCTCCAAGGCATCTGCATCAAGAGTGATTTGGTTGGTGCATGTTGTGTTGCATTGGAGAATTTTGCTTTTTCCTTTATGTATGTTGAGACCTACTGCTGCAGAGCCTGCTGCTACACTGGTTGTCTTCTCTTGCATTTGTTGTTGCGTGTGCGATTGAAGAGCCAGGTCATCTGCAAAGTCCAGATCCAAATACAAATCACGTTCTTGAAAGAGTTAAAAAATTAGCATACTAAAGGAGAAAACAAACCAATGGAATTCAAGGTTGTTTCAGCGGGGAAACATAAACTGAATAATAATAATGGACGCTTTTGGTGTGAAAACGATATGCTTAAAACTATGACGGGTTCACCTTACTCGGTAAACGAAACAAAGTTCACTGATACAGTGAAATATTAGGCTATTTTAATCCAATTGTCACAGGCTCCACTAACTAGAGAAAGTAGTCTTGATAAGGCATCGAGAGAGTGTATTCTACAAGCACCCAGAAAATACGAAGTCAACAAGCACACAACTCAAGCTTATTTATTATACAATAATAGAAGCGCCCTTGATGAACGCCACAAAATAGCCTACTAAAATAATCCATCAATCAATGACAGCCAAGGATTTTCCGAGTGGGAAATGTCAGCCGAAGGTCGACTAAACATTTTTGGCGCGAAAACATTAAAAATTTAAAAATTCAGAATAAAATTATAAAATCAGGAACTTTTCCCAGTGAGTTCTGCGACATCTAACGTCCCCAACAGACAATAAGATATTCAAGTTTTTAAAATAATAGATGAGAAAATTAAGGAGTTTATCAAGAGGTTTCTTAGGATTTAGCAAATCCTTAAAAAACTACCTAACTTTTCAGTGTAATTATGGTGAACGAGAACACAGGTGAGGGCAACCTAATTGTATTTAACGAAAATTACAGAGATACTCAGTAAAATTTGAAAACCATATCGTAAATTGTTCATTTGCAAAATATCAGTTCATTATATGGAACTGGACTATTCCTGTTGCAAAACATCAACAATCCATTGTCACTATTCATGCGTTTCATACAAATTCCATTGTGTTCTAACTCTTCATTTCTTGATCTTCCCCGATCTTCTGCTGCCAGACATTACGTTTACACTCACGTCATATACTACTTATAAGTAGCTCGCGCCACACTCGTCCCCCCTTTTAATAAGCTGTTGTCGTAGTCTTTCAAAACAGGGCTCCTGGTCAGTTAATATCACCTTCCGTATTCCGTGACACGCTATAATATGCTAGATTACTACTTCGGTCATCGTTCTTGCGCGCTGGTCTGGAATGGATACGGCATCTATTCAACGTGTAGCGTTTACCAGTTCCCGATGCTAGGACACGGTGGCAGGCACACTCTCGAATAATTGCGACTCCAACAACTGTGCCCCCCACTCCTCACGACGCAATCGGGTGAGCTCCACAGCAAGCACCCGCAAATCTCTGTCCTGCAACTCCTTCGGCCACGGGAGCTCCTTCCTACGAGCAGGCAGCGACACCAAATGTGGTGAACGAGAACACAGGTGGGGCAGCCGAATTGTATTCAATACTGTCAGTATGTGTTGTTGACAAACGGTAACCAGTTAGACAAAAAAACTTAGTCGAGCACCTTCACAAAATTAACAGTCTAACTGATAAAAACCTTAGCAATTCATTCATGTTAGACTGATAGTATAATTAAGTCAATTGACAATTTCATCAAATCAGTTTTTAGTGACCCATTATCTGACTCCAATTTTTAGACGAACATTTGAATGAGGTTATTGAAGTAAATCTGCCCTTCATTTTTCCTCTTATCTTACATAGGTGAACTATGTTTGTGCGACGGTGGTAACCAGAAGTCAAATACAGATGTGGTTGAATTTGTTTCATGCGGTTGTTCACTCAGACACACATGAAAATACAAACCTTGGAAGCAAAGTCAAGCGAATTGTAGTGAGCCCAGGTAATTTGCATTACGGGGTTGTGAAGATTGTTAAGTTACACATTTTTGAAACCATGACTAGTGACTAGCTTCGTGAGGAATCTTCTCCGAGTTCTAGTGGGAAGACGTGACCAATGAAATTCAACCTGTTCGGGTGTAGACGGTTATTACCGAAGACTGTGTATGAGGTTGCGCAACTCCGAGAATTGATCAAGTTAGACATTAACACCGTTAAATACCGGCTCAGTGGTCCGATGGTTAGCCGTTCGCCTAAAATGCCGAAGGTCCTGGGTTCGAATCCTGTGGTGTGCAGGAGTCGTGGATGCACACTGCTACTGGTGAGTCCCATACGAGGACGAAACGGCCGTCCAGTGCTTCAAGGTTTCTAATGGTGGTCTAGCATTGATCGGTTCATGGTTTCAATAAGACTGGACAATCTTCACAACCCCGTAATAAACAAAGTAAGCAATACACTCACATATTTAAATAAAAACAATCAAGTTATAAGCAAATACTTGACAAGGTCAAAAGACAATAGAATCGATTGAATAATTCGCTTCTCCTCAAGAGGGTACGTATGTGTCGACTAGATTCTTATGCAAGCAAGTCGGACATCCAACCTGAGCGCGTACGAACAGTGACCTCCGCACGGTTGGTTATAAATCAATTCGATCAAAGCAACCATACCACTACTTACAATCCCCAATCGGTAAGGGCAGAAAGGCGTGTTCACCTAGCTACTCCTGTCACCCTGTGAAGGGTATCAGAGCGACCCATGGGTGCACTAACCAAAAGACTTTCTAACCAACTGGCCTCCAACTGCCTCACGCTAATATAATTGACCAGATCCCTCTAAACCCTACTTAAAGCCAAGGATAGAATTGGTCTCGCAAGGTCAGCCAGAACGTATACCCTCCTATGGGATACATTTCATGTACTCGATCGAGCGCAAGTACTCAGCCAAGCTGAGCTAATCCCACCACCTAACGGTGGGAAGACATTATGTGCGATCAATTGCCGGTTCATCACAGGATCCCATACGCTTAACTGGAGACCCTTGTTTAAGGGGCCTCCACAGCAGTTGACACACTACACCGAGGTGCAGAGTGTTCGGGACAACCAGATAGGGTCGAACGTTAATAATCCAGGATCTTTACAGCTGCTTCCTCAAACAAATGGTCCGGGGCTGATTTAAAGAAAGCTGGTACACTACATCCCTTATAAAATATTTGCAACTATTAGAATGATGAAGGATAAGTCCTCAAACCATTATTTCAATTTATCTATGCTAGATGGACGGAGTTCAGACTTACAAGAGTTCAGCCCTAATCCCCCAGAGTGACGAATTCGCATCCACAGCTTTGTGACCATGAACACATACTATTATTCTGGACCATGCCAAGCACCACGGTATCCTAAGCGTACGGAACGACTTTTGGCAGCAGCGCTGTAAACAACGCCACACTGCCTTGCGGGACCTCGAGGAATAAGTTGCCACCACAACTTTTAAAAGCCTCCAATTATGCAACAGAATCGTCCACGCTCCCCATTTACGACACACAGTACATGCCACTGCAAACGGGTAACAACACTCAACAGGCCAGGAATGAGCCAGGACGTCACCTACCAACCCAACATAGCCTATTCGATCCAGACAGACAGGCAGTTATGCTTAACAAACTGCGTGTCAATTAGATGATGGGGCGTTTGGCTAGTCATGGTTAACCAACAAGCCTGCTGCACATGCACATCTCTGCCTTTTAGGCAACACAAGGATTCCCACTGTAGCCAACAGTAATCACCCCTGCCCCAATCGGGAACATACATGTTGTCCAGTTTGGTCTGCAGACAGGTGGACGTCCAAAAAGCACACAGACAAACAGTGGCCCCCGTTCGGGCACTTATGAATCAACAAGATACCTCCAACCAGACCACTACCCACAAACCCAATCGGAAAGGGCGGCAAGGTGAGCTTACTCAGCTGGACCTGGCACCCCGAAGCGGGTTACCGAGCCACCCAAGCAGTACACTAACCAGCAGCCTTTCCGACCGTCTGGCCTCCAAATGCCTAGCGCTGGTACAATCGATCGAAGTCCCCAAGGCCCCACATCGAGCTAAATATCGAGTTTGTCCCACAAGGTCAGTCGGAACGTACACCTTTCCATGAGGAAGATGTCATGAGCTGGACCAAGCGCAAGCGCTCAGTCAAATAGGGTTCATCCCACTACGTAAGTGGTTAGACATCATTGGCGTCCAGTAGCACTGCAGCACTGGAACCCCGGAGCCCTACTGGAGACCCTTGTTTAAGGGGCCTCGACGCCAGTTCACACACTACATCGGGTGCAGAGTGTAAGGGAAAACCACATAGGGTCGGCGCCAATAGTCCAGGATCTTTACGGCTGCTTCCCCAAACAAATCGTCCAGGGCAGCCTTCAAGCACCCTAGAAATCTATATCACTTAAAAGTGATTCAATTTACCTACGCTCGATGGACGGAATTCAGACTTGGAGGCGTTCAGTCCTAATCCCCCAGAGTGGCGAAATTGCATCCACGGCCTTGCGACCATGAACACGTACCATTATTCTGGACCATTCTAGGCACGGTATCCTAAGCGTTCTGGACGGCTTTTAGCCGCAGCGCTGTAAACAACGCCACGTTGCCTGGCAGGACCACGAAGAGGTAGCCGTCAGCACAACCCCCAAAAGGCTCCATTTACGCGCGTCACCATTCAATTAGATGACGAGGCATTTGGCTACATTAAGAGAGTCATAATTACTCCCGCCACATTACGGTTTGTATGCTCACCCCTAATAGAGCATAGGTTGCCGACCAGAGTTATCCAACCTACTTTATTTTGGGCCGCCGTTCTACCCAGTCGCTATCCGTTCTTTTCATGTCTGTCTCAAGTGTGTTCCTTTGTCTACCACTTTTCCTTTGATCTTACGGGTTCCAAATAATGGCTTACCTTTTAAATGCAGTTCGGTGTTTTCTTCAATATATATCCTCTAGCACATTTCCCTGATGCCTTCCTCTACTGGAATAACAGTTTACATGGACATATATAAAAGAATGAACACTGAAAAGACAGAGAGTCAAGCGCACATTTCATTGAGAATATTTTCAAAAAACTGATAAAAACAAGAAAAGGTCAGTGTGCCCTAAATTCGTTAGCTATCTCCAGCTGGCTTAATACAGATTAGATTGCATGAAATTATTCCCTTCAAAATAATTCACAAACAATTTTTAACCTTGCCTTGTAAACACTCAATTATTTTTGAAAACAACCTTTATCCCTCTTAATTAATGAACAATTCAAATCTTTAAATTAATCACGATGAATTCTGAATATTTTGTAAGCATAATAAGTTTTCCACCCAAATGTTTTAAAATTTCCGTTGATTAACAATGGAGATGATGAGTGTGTTTATTGTATACAATCAAATTCATGGAAAAAAATTACGATGTTCAGTGTTCAATATTCAATATTCAATATTCAATATTCATTTTGAATTCTTGAACTATGTGGATAAATTTATTTTCTTAATGTAAAATAATTGAATAAATTTTTTTATTCCCTTGTTAGTTTGTTATTATTACTATTACTAACTACTATTACTACAATTCATGTCCAATATTTGTTTAAATTCTGTGTTAATTTATTCAGTTGTCATAGTGAATGTGACAATACTGTTCAATGTTCAATTGTACCAAAATTTTGAACAAAAAGACAAAAAACAGAACTATGTTTTGAAATAAGATGTTGTTATTTATGATAAGACAAAACAAAACTAAATGTGTTCACATTTTTTAAATAATAATAATAATAATAATAATAATAATCAGTATTGATGCGTACTTTGAAAATTTCTGTTTCAATTGTCAATATCAATTGTAAAATTCATTGAATTGCAGTATGATTAGAACCGCATCCAAGTACTTATATTGTGGTGCGAGCTACTTATAAGTAGTATATGACGTGAGTGTAAACGTAATGTCTAGCAGCAGAAGATGGGGGAAGATCAAGAAAGGAAGAGTTAGAAAACAATGGAATTTGTATGGAACGCGTGAATAGTGACAATGGATTGATGTTTTGCAACAGGAACAGTCCAGTTTAATAGGATGAACTGATCTTTTGCAAATGAACAATTTACGATATAGTTTTCCGATTTTACTGAGTAACTCTGTAATTTTCGTTAAATACAAATCGGTTGCCCCACCTGTGTTCTCCATCACTACAATACGAATATCAGTATCAATGTTAACCACAATTTATATGTTTTGAATGAAGACCTCGTATTGAAGTGTATAAAATGTGTTTCAGAATGTTTACAAAAAAATCTATATGATTGTAACTTAAACCTTTGGTTAATTTGCGTTTAGCTAGGAGGTGCCTAATGTGCTGGAGGATATGTGTGGAGTAGAGTATGAAGTTGTTCTGGACGTTAGATCCCCGGAACTCACTTGATAAAGGTCCTAATTTTGGATTGCGTGTTTTCGAGCATGGGTTGATCAGTTGACCTTGAGATTACATTTTCCACTCGGAAAATCCTTGACTGTTATTGGTTGATGTAGTATTTTAGTACGCTATTTTTTGTGACTTTTCCAAGGACGTTTATATCATGTATAAATAAACTCGATTTGTGTGTGCTTGTCAACCTCGTATTTTCCAGGTGCTTGTAATATTCACTTTCTACGCCATATCGAGACTTCTTGATATAGTTAGCCGGGCAGGAAACAACGGATTAGAATAGCCTATCGTGTCACTGCATCATTTGTCTTCGCTCTCGTTTACCGAGTATTATGAACTCGTAATAGTTTCAAGCATATCAAGATGAATATTTCTAGTTATTGCTCAACAATACAATTTCACCAAGTATCACCAGGTTGTATCTTTTCATTTCTGTAATAACTTGGATAACTCTCATGGCCTGCCTCCTCCATGTATCTACATTAATGGTCGCTCTGGTTATCAGAAGGGGTATCGGCTTCATAACTTTCCGAAGAATTTCGGCTTTCATCATGAGATGTCATAACTCTTCTAAGCGAGGACCTTCTAACGCGCTGAGGTAGAGTTTAAGTGGTTTGAATTATTTGTTCTAGTTAGCGGTTTTTTTGGCGAGTTAGTTTTCTACGTTATGGGGTCACCTAATTCCGCTCCCTACTCTCCTCCTTTATCCAGTCTTGGGATATGCAATATCCTCAGAGTAGCTTCAGTACTGTTCGGCGGCCTATGCTCCACTAGGGACTGGCAGATGTAAGTAAGTAAATTCCGTTTCTTTCTCAGTAAGAATTAAAATACATATTTTTTATCACGTATGATGTCCCAGACGTAAATGTGATACGTGTGAACCCCTCCTCCCTCCTAACTACTACTATTACTACTACTACTGTGGTGCTGTGGTGCGAGCTACTTATAAGTAGTATATGACGTGAGCGTCAACGTAATGTCTGGCAGCGGAAGATGGGGGGAAGATCAAGAAAGGAAGAGTTGGAAAACAATGGAATTTGTATGAAACGCATGAATAGTGACAATGGATTGATGTTTTGCAACAGGAACAGTCCAGTTCGATATGATGAACTGATATTTTGCAAATTAACCGTTTACGATATGGTTTTCCAATTTTACTGAGTAACTCTGTAATTTTCGTGTGTTCTCTTTCACTACATTACTACTACTACTGATAAATATATATACCATTCATTCCCCTTAGAAGATCAATCTATTTCTTAACCAATCATATGCATTCATCCTTGTAGGATATTCTTTTGTTTGTCATCAAAATAAGCTTCTCTCTCACCTAATCATTTCTAAATGGCTAACTATTTCAAAACAAAACAATTTCCAGGTATATTTGTTTCATTTTTCGTTCTTTTTGTAATAGAATAAACAAACAAACAATAGAACATCTTGTGTAAAATTGATCACATTGAACATTTTCTAATTCTCATTATCACAATATTAATTACATTTGAAAGATGATAAACAAACATTTTACTTAACTTTAATCAATCTTGTTAACATACTGAGGATGTTTTTCTCTCTTTCTTCTAACAATAAGATGGATAGAATAGATAAACAAACAAACAAGAAAAAAAAGCCACAAACATTTTTACTAATTGATCAGTGATCAATGATCAAAATGGACTGACTGCGCTGACTGACTGATTAATCACTTAAATTGTTTTAATTAATTAGAAAGCAGCAGCCATGTTGATAAATGAATTCGAAATCTTAGAATTTATCAAAAATACTATTTCTAAAGATTATTTATTCATGTGATTTAAGAGCTTAAGAAATAAAAAAAATATGATTTTTAAGGTTACGAACTAATGTTAATTTAAACAAGAAAAAAAGCGCGATTTTTTAAAAAAAATTCTACTTTTCTTTTTATCAAGATTGTAATTAGTTAGTTTTATAGTTAATTAGTTAGTTAGTTAGTAAAATAACTTAGATTTTCAATGATAAACTTTGTGTCTTCAGTACAAATGATGCCTCTCAACTTTGACCTTCATCGTTTCGATGTCTTAATTACAACCTTAAATGATCTTAATTATATTTCGTATGAACTTAAAAACTATCTTAGAAGCTATGTGACATTGATGTACGAGGAGCTTTCTCTCTCTCCTGTGAACTCAAAAACTTCTTTGGTCACCTTTTTTTTGTGCTAAAAAATAAATTTTTAAATTATCTTTAAAATAACTTTTCTTATTATATAACAGAAATGACTATTTTTTTCGCTAATGTAGAAATGATAACTTAACGAATTAGTTAAATTGTTAGAGTTAGAGAGAGTTTTTCCTCACTCATCACACTGTGGTGCGAGCTACTTATAAGTAGTATATGACGTGAGTGTAAACATAATGTCCGGCAGCATAATATGGGGGAAGATCAAGAAAGGAAGAGTTAGAAAACAATGGAATTTGTATGGAACGCGTGAATAGTGACAATGGATTGATGTTTTGCAACAGGAACAGTCCAGTTTAATAGGATGAACTGATCTTTTGCAAATGAACAATTTACGATATAGTTTTCCGATTTTACTGAGTAACTCTGTAATTTTCGTTAAATACAATTCGGTTGCCCCACCTGTGTTCTCCTTCACTACAACACGACAGCATAGAATGTATTATTCCCTGAGGTGAAAGACTGAGGAGATGTTAATGTTGACCAAGTTGATCAATAATGTGAAATCTATGTGTGCGTGTGAGTGTGTGAGTGTGTGTGTGGTGAGTAAAAAGCATAATTCATTAGTGTATATCTGTCTACTAAGAGTCGTATTTGATGAAAGCCTAATCACATGAGTGAACAGATATATGGATTTGACTCTTTATAAGTTGATGTCATTCGAGCTCATTTTAGTCTGATTTTATTGATAATTAACGGAACCTGTCTTTTAGTCGGTAGGTGATTTATCGAGATGCTGATGTCATTTCATAGTAGACTTATGGTTGGCATTCATCTACCCTATGCATATATATATGATTCCGCCTAGAACGGTTCTAGGGTTACTCCCCATCTCGAGACCGGATAAAAGACAAGGGTTTGACATCGGGTTAGGTATCTCATATAGGAAAAGAAACACTTGTGGTGGCCAATGGTATCACTAGTCTCGTGACGGTCAATATTCAACGCTTTCTTAGTCTTCGTAATTTGTTCGTCTAGGCAACAATCGTCACCAAAAATATCTCCTGACAGTTATAAATGGGAAAGCAAACACGACGGGTTGAATATGTTTATTTTTGACACACATCACAAATTAGACCAGCAGATCACATTCACAGAGAGCAGGGCAAGTACACTGGTGAACGAGTTGTCAAATCGGTGAATGTATTGATAAGATTAAACTGTTCATATATGTACGTAGGAGAATCTCTAAGTTATTGAGATATTCAAAAGATTAACGTTAAAGTAAATGGGATGAATATGCGCGTATGCGGTAATCAATGTTCAGTCATACCAGACAATAGTAAAAACCAATGGTACATATATAAGTTTTTACTATACAAATGGCTTGGTTAATTAAGTTAATCGAAAGGCCTAATCAAATTAAATATAAGCGAACTCAAATGTATATGGAGGCACTAGACACTAACTAGAAAATCGATTCAAACGATTTTAACTGTACCCTGGGAATTTGAAGATCTTCATTTCGAAGAATGATGACGCCTTATGATGAAAGTCAAGTATTTTCGAAAGTCACGAGGGCCGAAACCCATTCATACGATCAGAGTAATAATTAATATAGGTACATGGAATTTTATTACAATGTGGGAAACCAAGAGAACCATTAAAGTTGATGAGTAAATGAAAAGATACAATATAGTGGTGCTTGGAATAAGCAAAAAAGGCACTGAAAGTAGGCTGAACAAAAATAGGACTAGCTTCAGGGGAGATGCTGTGTTGTACTCTGGCCATGAGTAAGAAGTTGCACTGGTGCTTTACGAAGAATTTTATGGACTGAGCATAATCAGAATATCCTTCCATACAAAGAAAGAAGGGATCACAATGAATAACAGTGAGGACGATAAAGATCAATTCTATGGGAGGCTACAATCAATCGTAGAGAAATGCCCAGTATAGGATTTGACTATTTCGACGTTGGAATGCACATCACGGGATATGAAGGCATCATGGAACGACATGTACTGGAAGAAAGGAACAAAAACGATGAGATATTCGCAAACTTATATGTCTTCAATGAAATAGTCAAAGACGGCACCACATTTATATACAAACACGTTAACAAATCTATACAAAACCAAATCGATCACATCAGCATCAATAAAAAGTTCAGAAGTTCCATATAGTACGTGAGAACCAAGAGAGAAGCTGAGAGCTTCAGATCACCATTTACTGGTGGTGAGCAAAATGAAACTAGGTCTTGAGAAGTACTCGACAGCTGAGCGATCAGCGTCACAAATGTTTAATACGGCTCATTTCTTGAGATACTGGCCAACTCAATGAATTCAGCATAGCCCTCAGAAATAAGTTACTACCCTTTCATGGAAGCAATAACTTCTACATGTCATAAGGTTCTGGATCACAAGCAGCAGCACCACAAGGGATGAACCTCCATTGATACTCTGGATAAGATTCAAGAAAGGAGGAACAAGAAAGCAGTAATCAATATCAGCTGAACAAGAGCGGAGAAAGCCAAGACACAATCTGAATACAGAGAAGATGACAAACTTAAATATGCGGAAGGTCTAGCAATGACAACAACAAAAACTGCAATAGAAGGAAACATGCGACAGTCGTATGATACGACGAAAAACCTCGATGGGAAATATTGTAAACCATAACGACCAGTGAAAAGCAAGGAAGGCAAAGTAATCACCGACATTCAACAGTAGCGAAACAGGTGTGTAGAGAACTTTGAGGAACTCTTGAATCTCCCAGTCCCACTGAGCCTACCTGACATCAAAGCGGCATATACGGACCTCTCAATCAATGTTGACCCATTAACGAGTGAAGAGATTAGCATGTCTATCATTCAAATCAAGGCAATGAAAACAAACATAGCAGTAACTACAAAGATTTTCCTTTCTCTCTCCATGGGCATTTGCAGTGAAGAAAGTATCAATAGACTGGGAATAAGGACACCTGTTCAAAACACCGAAGATAGGAGACTTCAGCAAGTGTGAGGAGTACGAAAGTAAACGTCCAACTTCGAGATAAATAGGCAGGATTTCGTAAGGATCGGTCATTTCCCTCTAAATCTCAATATTACCGATCATTGTGGAACAATCACTTGAATGATACTCACCACTCTACATCAACTTCATTGACTACGAGAAAGCATTCGACAGTGTGGACAGGATGACACTAAAAAGGCTTCTTCGATATTATGGTGTGCTTGAGAAGATAGTTAACATCATACGGAATTCTTATGATGAAACAAAGTTCAAAACTGTGCATGGAAGAAAGCTAACAGACTCATTTGAAGTGAAGACCGGTGTCAGGCAAGGTTGCTTACTCTCACTCTTCCTTTTTCTACAGCTGGTTGACTGGATTGTGAAGATGTCAACATCCCAGGGGAAGCATGGAAGATGTGAGAACCCTGGCAGCACCATTGATGAGCAAGGTGGATATGATACAGATGGGAAGACACGGATCGGCAAAACAAATGCAAATTTTTTGACAAGCGAACAACATCTGGGATTCAAAACTACTACCTGTCAGCTAACACCAAAGTGAAGTACGAAAGCCATCATCCATAAGACACATGTGTCAATTAAAAGTTGTCCACACAAGATTCTCTGGATCCGTTGTCCAGACACTGTCAGCAACCAGCTAGTATGGCAGAGAACAAATCAAATTACAGCTGAAGAAGATATTGAGATAAAGCTCTGGAAGTGGGTAGAAAACGGTTTGGAAGAGGTAGACAAGAGACATTGACAAACAGTGAAAGCATATTTTAATGACATTATTGTACCTCAATTTAAGCCAGTTAAATAATAGCACTTGCAGTCTTGTTTTGGTACTGTCAGTCAGATGTGCGGATCGCGTATGGTGAAATCGAACCCAGGACCCTGGATCTTGTACGCTAACGCTTAATCTCTAGACAATAGTGTGAATGTCTAACTTCAATCAATCTAAAGCACTGAGCAACCTCATTCATTATCTTCGGTAGGTAACCGTCTCATACTCAACAAGGTTGAACTCGATTGATGACAGCTTCTCACCAGAACTGTGAGAATTTTTTCACGAAGCAATCCACTAGTCAGCATATTTAAGTCCTATCCCAGGACGAAGAGGTCATCCAGTGTTTCCAAGTTCCTACTGGTGATCTAAACAATGACCGATTCTGGATTTCAATAAAACTTAACAATCTACAAAATCTAACTACAATGAAAATCATTTCAAAAATATCAACAGACCAAATGCCTTAGGTTCAAATCCTGCGATGTGCAGAAGTCTTGGATGTGTACTGCCACGGTTGAGCCTCATTTCACAGGACGAAACAACCGTCTAACATTGATGATTTCAAATGTGTAACTTCACAATTTTCACAACCCCTTGATGAAATATAACTGCGTCACGAGACAAGCCCTCACATGGAACCCTCAAGGCAAAAGGAAAAGAGGAAGGCCAAGAAATACATTAAACGCCGAGAAATAGAGAAAGATATGAGAGGAATGAACAAACATTGGACAGAACTGGAGAGGGAAGCCTAGGACAGAGTTGGTTGGAGGAAAGTGGTGGGCGGCCTATGCTCCTCTGTTGGGGGTAACAGGCGTAAGTAAGTAAGTAAGTAAGCAAGTAAGTAGGATTATGAACGAAATTCGCAGTGAAAATTACACCCTCATATCTAACATACATCTTCTAAGAAAAATGCTAAGTTACTGAATGAGTTAGTTAATTAGCCTGGCTTCATGAAGAGGGAAGCCAGTTAGCTTTTCGAAGTGACAAGGAAAAACTTTCGGTAAAGTGAAATTCAGCATTTATGAAAAGAGGAGAAAAGAGCGATTCTAGTACGGGGAGATCAATACAAACAGATTATCTGTAGTAGACAGAATTCTTACCATCTATATTTTTCTTCATACAAACATAGAGGCAGATGTTTTCAATACAATCTGTTAATGTATATGTATGTATCCAGCAGCTGTATGGGGCGGAAACTTGGAGAACTATCAAAGCCATCATTCAGAAGATACAAGTATTTATGAACAGTTGTCTACGCAAAATACTTCGGATTCGTTGGCCAGACACTATCAACAACAACCTACTGTGGGAGAGAACAAACCAGATCGCAGTGGAGGAGGAAATCAGGAAGAAGCGGTGACAGTGGATAGGACACACATTGAAGAAAAGCCCTTAAATGGAACCCTGAAGGCAAAAGGAAAAGAGGAAGGCCAAGAAATACATTAAACGCCGAGAAATAGAGAAAGATATTAGAGGAATGAACAAACATTGGACAGAACTGGAGAGGGAAGCTCAGGACAGAGTTGGTTGGAGAATGCTGCTGATGTGCGGCCTATGCTCCTCTATTGGTGGTAACAGGCGTAAGTAAGTAAGCTTAATAAAATATGTAAACATATGATGATTTGTACTTTTTTTCACTGTTTTTTTAATAAGCGCTTGACTGATTTAACTAATCTTGTTAACACAATGAATGAATGTTACAATAGCAGAATAAACATTGATCATTGAGAAAGAAATCAGGTCAAACATCATGAGTAGATCATTTTCAATTTTTATTTGTTGACCATTTTAACAGACAGAAAATAAAGAAGCCTAGAAGAACTTGTTTTGAACTTCATTTCAATTTTCAATCTAATAATCATAATAATAATAATTATTATTACTATTATTCATGTTTATTTCAAGTAACATGAAATGATTCGTTTTTTGGAAAAACATTTTTCCTGAATATTGGTGGTTTCAAACATGTAACATTTATTATTTGTAAGTCAGGGTGAGAGAAAAATGAATTTAATGATTGATGTAAGTTAAGAAATTACAAGGTAACTTTATCATATAATTCTGTTTGGTTTTTTGTTGTTGTTGCTTCTTGCATTCCATGTAACATTTTCGTGGTAGTGAGTTTTTTAAATCAAATAGGACGCCATTTTGTGTTTTCAATGTTCAATGTAACACTTTTCAATCAGTACAATATGGAGTTTATGATTGTTATGATTATTATTATTCTTTTCACACTTTACGCACACACACATACCAACTGGCCTGATACATAAAAGTTGATATTAAGTACATATAGATAGACAGACAGACAGCCAGATACAACGCAGAACTTCGTAAGTAAGCACATCAGAGTTCAGGTTGCCATACCACATCAGCACAGAGACGCAACTGTCAGTTCAAATCTAAGAGTGATAGTGATAGTGGGAGAATTAGCAGTAATGGAGAAGATTATGGAGCGAAGATATTATTCGAGAAGTATAATTCAGTGAGATAAATTTAGAAGGAGAAAGATAGAGATTATGAGGAATTCAGATGGTTAGAATAAGAGAGAACACAAAGAGTGGATGGACCTGTATTATTGCAAACGATTCTGAGCCATGTCATTCAAGGTCTCTAACCATTGGTGACTATCGTCTCACGGACCGCAACCAGCCAGTCTAGACATAGCAACATGGGTTAGTCCACTTGTCAATGACTTCATGGATTAGTGTCATGTTTTGGTTTTGGCCGCCCATAGCTTTCTTCCAACCTATTCGTACATCACGTCGAGGCAGTCGGTGGTTAGGCATTCGCAGCACATTTCCCAACCACCTGAACTGATGAAGTTTTACTACTTCATCTATTGATTTGCCATTCCTACCTAGAACTCGTTTCTTAACGACAGCATTACTTATACGTTTGTCCCATAATGCATGAACAATGCTTCGGAGACAACGATGGTCGAAGACGAATAACCTTCGAAAGTCCCCTACTCTTAACAGCCATGTTTCGAATCCGTATAGTAGGACGGGATTAGGTACGCATAGAATCAGTTTTGGATCAAATCAACATGATATCGATACACTCACGATTTATTTTTATTAAATTTGAATCAAAGGTGAATATTGAATCTCGGTTACTTTTTAGGAATCATGACATGAACAAAAATGGAGAGTTTTATATTAGAAATAAAAGAAGACAGTTACCTAATGTTTTTTTGCATTTTGACACTGATCAGAGTTAAAATGTAAAATAATTTTGTACTTACTCCTCAATCAAATAGATTTTATATGTTTATTGGCTGTGATCTTATGGAGAGGTCAACATCTCACAGGAAGAATTGGATACAGTGGACAGCTCGGTTGCAGCTAGACGATTTGCACATCACAGATGATCTAGTTTTTTCTACTTCACACAAAAAGAAAATTGTATATGAAGACACCGATTGTAACAGGCGACGCCAGCCGAAGCATTACAAAATTTCTTGTACGTCTATCGGACAACACCAAATGAATTGTTACCGGAGCAAAAGTCCCCAGCAGAAATCCTGATGGGAAGAAGATTGAAAACGATCCACAGCCTGATGCATCCGACTAATGCACCCTCATCAGTAGAGACAAAGCAGCAAAGACAATCCGCTTACGAAGTAGGATGCCCTGTGTTTGCCCGCGACTACAGAACGAACCATGGTCCTTGGGTAGAAGCGAGAGTGGTCAGAAGGGTTGGTCGAGTTATGTACGAAAGGGAGGTAGGAGGTGATAAATGGTCACGTCATCGGAGTCAGATACGCAGACGGCTAGCCCCAGATCGCCCATCAAGAGCAGAAAGCCTTCCCCTTGACATCTTGCTTGATACCTTCAACCTACCGAGAGCCCCGCCACGAGAAGAAACTCAGCAGCAAGCTGTTCTTCGTTCCCGAAGGTATCCCCTCAGACAGTGGCGAACAATAGTCAAGATGCAAGTCGACCCGAGGAGAATACGCTATTAAAAAGGGGAGGAGTGTTGGGGATGTTAGATTCCCAAAATTCGCTTGATAATGCCGTATTTTGTTTTTCACGTTTTGCCAGTATGGATTGATCAGTTGACCTTGAGATTTCAATTCCCACCAGGAAAATCCATGGCTGTGATTGGCTGCTGTGTATTTTAGTATGCTATTTTCTTAACTGTCTCAAGGACATTTCTATGTTGTATAAATAAACGAGAGTTGTATGCTTGATTGTACTGTGATTGCTGGGTGTTTGTAGAATATACTTCTACGCTTACAAAGCCTTTTTCCTTCAGCCTCGGATTCAAGGTAGCCTACCTGGACGCTGGTTTATTGTCTCGTTCGCGTTTATCGACTAAGGTAAACTCGTAATAGCCTCAAGCATACTTGGTGACGAACTTATCAAACATACAGAAAGGAAAATACAAGATCTTCTGATACAAAACAACATGCACCAACCAAATCACACTTAACAGAGAAGCTATGAAATATGTAGAAATGTTTACCTATCTCTAAACAGAAACACTGATGACTAAAAAAGAATCTGATCCATATGTGAAGACACAGATTATCAAAGCATGGGTAGCTAATATCAAAGTCAGAATTTTCTTTAATGAGAACTTCAAAACAGTTCTATTGTATGGAGAGATAACTTGGTAGAAGACATCATACACAAGATACAGGTGCTTATCAACAGTTGACTATGCAAGATACTAGGGATTCGCTTTCCAGAACCCATTAGCAACAACCTACTGTGAGACAGAACAAACCAGATTCCATATGACTGAGAATTTAGGAAATGATGCTGGAAATGGTTAGGACATACACTGCAGAAAGCACCGAATCGAGTCACAAGACAAGTTTTAACTTGGTATTTTCAAGGCAAAATAGACCGAGGAACACACTGCACCGACATCTCAAGATACACATGAAAATAATCAATAGCAATCTAGCGGAATTGTAAACGGCAATCCCAATGATAAGAGTTATTTAATAACTAGATTATATAGAATCGTACTTACTTAGTTCTGCTACCCGCCGACCAATAATCCCCAACCTACTCTGTCCTATGCCTCCCTTTCCGGTTCCGTCCAATTTTAGTTCATTTTTCTAATACCTGTCTGCATTTCTCGGCGTAATGTGTTCCTCGACCTTCTTCTCTTCCTTTTACCTTGAGGGATCCATGTGAGGGCTTGGCTCGTGACACAGTTAGGTGCTTTTCGTAGTGTGTGTCCAATCCACCAACTCCAACGCTTCTTCATGATTTCCTCCTCCACTGCGATCTGGTTTTTTCTCTCCCACAGTACGTTGTTGCTGATCGTGTCTGGCCAACGAATCCGAAGTATTTTGCGTAGACAACTGTTAATATACACTTCTATCTTCTGAATGATGGCTTTGGTAGTTCTCCATGTTTCCGCTCCATACAGTAGAACTGTCTTGATATTTGTATTGAATATCCTGATTTTGGTTTTGGTTGAAAGTTGTTTGGAGTTCCAGATATTTTTCAACTGTAGAAATGCAGCCGTTGCTGCGGACCCACCTTGGTTGTCGATGATGCTGCTCAGATATGTAAAGATGTTAACGTCCTACAAAGAATCTCCATCAAGCGTGATTTGGTTGACGCATGTTGTATTGTATCGAAGAATCTTACTTTTCCCTTTATGTATGCTGAGACTTACTACTGCTGAGGCTGTTGCTACACTGGTCGTTTTCTCTTGCATTTGTTGTTGCGTGTGCGATAGAAGAGCCAGGTCATCTGCAAAGTCCAGATCGTCCTGCAGCAAACTATTGGATTGGTTTAGTGTTTTAATCGCTTCACTTATATTGGGGTCTCATCACTGCTGATAGGCTGATGTCTGACGAAATCTCAGCAAGGATACAGAAGATTGGAGCTTGCTTTCGCCAACTTGCATGACTCATGACGTCGACGAGCTATCTGTCTACTAACCGAAATACCAGTGCACTGCGCAACAGTTCACTCCTTCCTAATCCATGGCTGTGAAACAAGCCCAGTAAGATGCGAAGATATTCGTTGGTTTCTGATATTCAATCATAGTTATCTCCAAAGTATTGCTCTTACATCTTGGGACCACAGAGTAAACAATCCTGTTATGAGGAGAAAAGTACTAGGTAGGGATGACAGACTAACTGATGAGGAACTACATGTTCATCAGTTGAGATGATTAGGACATGCGCTACGTAAGCCACTTCGCTAGCTTCCTTAAAGAGCGATGTTTCTTGCTATAGGAGTAGGTTGGAAGAAAGCTGGGGGTGGCCAAACCAAAACGTATCACAAATCCATAAAGTTACTGACAACTGGATTGAGTCATGTTAGTAGATCTAGACTACTTAGTCGGAGTCCACAAGACAAAGGTAACCAATGTTTAGAGAATTTGAACGCTATGGCTCAAAATCGTTTGCATAAGTGCAGGTGCATCCACTCTTTGTCTTCTCTCAAAAATTCTAATCTTCTGAATTCCTTATATCCTTCATCTTTCTCAAACTTATCTCATCGGATGATACTTCTTCAATGATATCTTTGACCGATAATCTTCTCCAATATTATCTCATACTTCTACTATCTCTACCACTATGCGATTTCAATTGTCAATTACATCTGTCTTTGCTAATGTAATTGGTATGACAACTTGAACACCTACGAAGTTGTTGTTCTACATTGTAGCTGATTGTTTAACTCAATAAATTATTCTCACTGTTAAATTTTTTTATCTTTCTATCATCATAAAAAATCAACCAGCCAACCAACCAACTGAACAAACAAGACCAATCAATAAAAATAATGTGCCTCATTTTGCAACAATAAAATGAAATCCATTATCTATCCATCTATGTTGGACGTCTATGAAATAAAAATAATTCTCTAATTACATTCATGATTAGATCAGTTAATCAGTGAGTGATATTTATCATTCATGTATAGACGAAATTTAGACAGTTAAAGATAACACAACCGTATATATATGTGTATATATATACATAAATGTTGTCTCTTCACGAAATAACTTTATTGCATAGCATATGATACGAGACTTGTAAATATGGATGATAATAAGTCTTGTTTACTTGTTTGTTATTGATTTAAGGCAAAAATAAACTTTTAGTTTGGTAAATTACCTGTTTGCATTGCCATGAATGTATATACTATTATTATTACGTAAAGGGATTGTGGAGAGTGTTGGGTGACTTCATTGAAATCATGAATTGATCAAAGTTAGGCTGTTTTGTCGTGGTGTGAGATTCATCAGAGGTTAGGTGTTGGAGCTGAAGACCGAAGGTTTTGGGTTTGAATTCTGCGAGTAGCAGAAGTATCCCATACCAGGACGAGGTAGCCGTCCAGTGATTCCATGTTTCTCTAATGGTGGTGGTCTAACAATGATTGATTGACGATTTTAATGTGCAAAACAACACTGATCTCCATAGATCTAATTGTAGAAATCGTTAAATGTACTCACTAGTAACTAGCTTCATCAGGAAATACTCGGAGTAAGAATATGTGATCAGTGGAGTTCAACCCTATCGGGTGTAGGCAGTAACTACCAAAGAAAAATGAATGAGGTCGCGCAAAATCTATAGATTGATCATTAACACCGTTGGCCCAGTGGTTCGAAGTTAAGGGCGTTCGCGTCTAAGATCAAAGGTCTTGGGTTTGAATCCTGCGAGCGGCAGGATGCGCATGGATGCGCACTGCTGACGAGTATCTCGTATCAAGACGAGACGGCTGTCCAGTGTTTTCAGGTATCACTGATCGATTCATGATTTCAGTACAATCATTTTTGTAGTATGGTCACTGGTCTAAATGACTTAACATGCAGTATACTATGTTGAGATGTTATTCAGGAGACTATACTTGTTTAAGATCTCTAAATAGTTGATATTCTTCAGTGACGATTATTTGTATTCTTAAGGTAAATTATACTCTCTACGGTGACCCAATCTTAAATTTTAATGACATTACTACTGATCTATTTTGAGCTACAACTGACCTATTGTTGGAAATAAGATACTTGTAATTCAATGAAGTAGTTAGTGACTTATTCGATATAAGTTGACCATCAGTTTGTGATGGGGTTTCTCTCTCTCTCTCTCCCTTTGAGATGGATGTTTTTGTTGTGGAGCTTTCATCATTGTTCTTCAACTGAACAACATCATCAGCAGCACGAAAATTTCATATACAGACGTGAAGTATTCGAATTTCTCCATGTATAACCTTGTCGACCTTGATTTTGATTGGTTGTTATTGACCTTAAACATGTCGACATGCAGTTATCAGTAAAAGTTTAGACAAATATGACTCTAATCATTATTGATAGATCAATCAATTATAAGCTTTGGTTTTAACAGTTTGATAAGTTCAATAAAATGACATTCAAAATCAGGTTTATAAACTTGCTTCGATTATTTGTCCGAGTCAGTGTTTTTTTTAGTAAGTTTGTTTTCTATGGAATGGCGTCGCTAACCTTATGCCTAACCCTGCTCGTTTATCTGGGCTTCGGCCTGGTAAGAAACCCAAAACAACTTCAAACAGAATGCGTAAGGCCCAAAGGAAGAGAGATAGACTGCAGGACACATTATGACGAGAATTGGAAGTAGATATTTAAAAGAATGGGTAACAGTTGGATACAACTGGAAAGGAAGACCCAGGACAATGTAGGTTGAACAATACTGATTGGCGATCTATACTCGATTAGGGTGAACAGGAGTAAGTAAGTAAGTAATGTATACATGTATGTTTTACAAAGAAATACAATCAGTCTTCAAATGTGCCTTAGCAATCTCAGGAAGTAAGAAATACACCTCATATTTTTACAGCTGTTAAATCTCCATAAAAGTGTAGCTTCTTTCAGAGAATTTGGGTATACAGTCTATTTAGAGACAATTCCAAATAACTGAGAGAACTAAAAGCTTAACGCTAAACTCCAAACCACAATATTCAGACAGTTAGTCAATTACTAAAGAGAACGTCGTATCTGCGTATATCCGTTCAAGGTGCCATACCAAATTAACACAGAGACGCAATTGTTAGTTGAAATTCAATAGTGGGAGAGATAGTAGAAGTATTAGCCAGTAATGGAGAAGCTGAAGGATCGAAGAAATTATTCAAGAAGTATAATACACCGAAGAACATTTAGAAAGAGAACAGTAGAGGTGATGAAGCGGTCGACTCACTCAACCACTTCACTGCCTATCACTAGTTCAAGAGCCGATGTAACACAATCCTGAAGCAACAGTTTGCATTTCTAGGAGGTTAAACCACATATCGAACATGCTTGCATTGTGTCCTGGGGTAATCAAAAAGCTCTACATTCTTTCATCGCCTTCACCAAATAGAACCATCTCTCATCGGCATATTCTAAGTCAACAAACGCCTCTCTTGGTAGAAGGTCCACCCCTGAAAAATTAGACGAAGACAAAGTTATCTCTTAGAGCATGTATATGACAAACCGTAATAGTATATACTGCAGAAAATTTCAGAGCTTTCTTTTGTGACCCATTTGGTTCGCATGAGCTCTAACTTCACTAAAGGTAACGATTCCTTGTGATTGTTTATTAACTGTCAGCTTCCATGTTTGTTCAACGCCTTAATCATCATACTTTCAGTTTAGTTTTCAACGTGTAAACAGTGAGTTTCAATAAAATGCAAACTTCTTGTAATATACACCAAGATGAATTCATCATTCAAACAATTTTCAGAAAAATTTTTATTAGCAAACAATTTAACAATGATATTATAATCAGTCAAGAGTTAGTTAGTTTGTGTTAGTATTCCGTGAAAAATAACCTACAACTTAACAGCTTCACTAGGTATCAAATGTAGACCAAAATGGAAAATCAGTTTAAAAAAAATATGCACCCTTGAGTAGTCCTCTGTCATAATCCTTAGAAGACATTAGTAGGTGTCTTCGAAGCATTGGTTGTATATCTTGAGACAACCGTGTAGGCAATACTGTCGTTACGAAACGAGTTCAAGGTAGGGATGGCAAATCAATAGATGAAATAGTGAAACTTCATCAGTTGAGGTGGTTAAGACATGTGTAACCTATGCCCGACCACCGACTGACTCGACGAGCGATGTTTTGTGGTGTAGGAGTAGGTTGGAAGAAAGTTAGGGGCGGCCAAACCAAAACATGACACAAATCCAATAAGTCACTGATAAGTGGACTGAGTCATGTTGGTAGATGACATTCAAAAAAATTGTTTCACTCAATAACTTCACTAGGTATCAACTATAGACCAAAGTGAAAAATCAATAAAAAGTTATGCACCCTTGAGTAGTCCACATTCATTATCCTTAGAGGATATTCGTAGATTGCTAGTATTCAATCATAAGTGTCTCCAAGCATTGCTCGTATATCCTGACACAATCGACTAAGCAATACTGTTGCTAGGAAACGAGTACTAGGTAAGAATAACAAATCAATTGGTGAAGTACTGAATCTTCATCGTATGAGATGGGACATGTATTATGTATGCCCAACTACCGACTTCCGCCAATGAGTGATGTTTTACAGTGTAGGAGTGGGTTGGAAGAAAGCTAGTGGCGGCCAGACCAAAACATATCAAAAAATCCATGAGGTCACTGACAACTAGGCTGAGCCCTATCAGTAATTGTAGACTACCTGGTTGGGGCCCACGCGATGACAGTAACCGACAGTTACCCACATTGAATGACATGTCTGAAAATCATTTTCCATGGTGCAGATGCATCCTTCATGACCTTTATCTCTCTCTCTCGCCTCAAATTGATTTCACTGGATTATACTTCTCGAATCACGTCTTCGATCCCTAATCCCATCCCCTACCACTGATACTTCTACTATAAAAACTACTAAGGGATTTGAATTGACGATCTGATCCAACTGTTCTTATATGGTATGACAACTTGAACACTGATATACGTACGTACAAAGTTCTACGTTATAGTTGACTGACTGATCAGTAATAAAAAATCTATTTTCAAATTTATTTAAAAGTATCTTGTTGATTCCTTTACTTGGAAAGCAAAA
The DNA here is from genome assembly GCA_944470395.2 of Schistosoma turkestanicum. Lineage (NCBI taxonomy): Eukaryota > Metazoa > Platyhelminthes > Trematoda > Strigeidida > Schistosomatidae > Schistosoma > Schistosoma turkestanicum. The sequence goes on along the minus strand of OX103975.1, from coordinate 14,927,388 downwards.
TTCAAACTTCCGATTATTATTATTATTATTATTATTATTATTATTTCTGTGAATTTGTCGATTTTCTAAGGTCAGATAATCCACAACATTTGACTGTTTAGTTTTTTGTCTACAAGAATTGAATATGAACGATACACGGTGCTGGGAGAAAACTGGTCGGAGTGTGGTGTGAGCTACTTATAAGTTGTATATGACGTGAGTGTCAACGTAATGTCTGGCAGCAGAAGATGGGGGAAGAATCATGAACCGATAGAGATGTTAGACCACTATTCGAAACTTGGAAGTACTAGGCGATTGATTTGTTTTAATATGGGACTTCTCAGCAGTGCATATCCATGATCTTTGCACGCGGGAATCTAACTCAGGATCATCATCAGTCTCGCTTGTGAATGCTAAATCTTGAGGCTATTCAAACAGCATCCAATGGTGCGAATATCTCTAGCTTCAATCAGTTCATGGTTATGACCAATGAAGCTCAATTCGTATCGGATAGGCGGCGGTGTGGTGCGAGCTACTTGTAAGTAGTATATGAAGTGAGTGTCAACGTAATGTCTGGTGACAGCAGAAGATGGGGGAAGATCAAGAAAGGAAGAGTTAGAACACAATGGAATTTGTATGAAACGCATGAATAGTGACAATGGATTGTTGATGTTTTGCAACAGGAACAGTCCAGTTCGATATGATGAACTGATATTTTGCAAACTAACGATTTACGATATGGTTTTTTCCTATTTTACTGAGTAACTCTGTAATTTTCGTCAAATACAATTCGGTTGCCCCACCTGTGTTCTCGTCCACTACAGGCGGCCTATGCTCCTCCAATGGGGCTAAAAGGCGTAAGTAAGTAAGTAAGTATGGTGATGGGAATTGGTGACAGACATCAAAAGAATGATTAGTACTTCACAATCATTAGAAAAGGTAACCTACGGGAGAAGTAGGTTGGTAGCCTATACTTCATGACGGATAATTGGCCTAAGTTAGTATACAACATTTCGGTCATGCTTCCTATTAACTTGCAATGCTTAGTAAAATATTTTCATTTCATATTAATCTCTTTTAGTTATCCTCAACTGTGCATTGTACATCCAATCCAAAGCACCGATTGAAAAACGTTAATAATCATTGGAAGTTAGATGTTAAAATGAAATTTCTCATTAAAACTATACTCTACTACTCATTAATTAACTACTAACTGAAATAAGCAGTATCATATTCCTTTTAATAAATATCTTTTTTCCAATGGTTCTACAATCCTATGTGATGAAGTTAATTAATTTAATAAGAAGAGTTGACCTGATTTAAGGTGAGCGACATCTATTGACCTCCAGTATTGTGTGCGAACGCCTAACCTCTAGACCACTGAGCCGGTATCTAACGGCGTTAATGTCTAACTTGTTCAATTCATGGACTTGCGCAACCTCATACACAGTCTTCGGTAGTTACTGTCTACACCCAAACAGATTGAACTTCACTGGTCAAGTCTTCCCACTAGAACTCAGAGAAGATTCCTCACGAAGCTAGTCACTAGTGAGCACAAGTAATTTGCATTACGGGGTTGTGAAGATTGTTAAGTTACACATTTTTGAAATCATGAATCGATCAATGTTAGACCATCATTAGAAACCTGGTTACGCGTTCGCGCTTAATACTGAAGGTCCTAGGTTCGAATCCTTTGGGGTGCAGGAGCCTTGGATGCGCACTGCCACTGAGGAGTCCCATACCAGGACGAAACGGCCGTCTTTCAGTGCTTCGAGGTTTGTAATGGTGGTCTAGCACTGATCGATTCATGGTTTCAAAAATGTGTAACTTAACAATCTTCATAACCTTGTGATATAATATTAAAGTGTTTAATTGCTGAATCTGTTTAGTGAATAGCTCACTACTTGACCATTTTATGGTAAACTAGTCAGCCACAGAGTCAGTATAGATAAATCTTTGTTGATAATTTATTGGGTTGCTGGTAATTGTTTGCTAATATTTTGCTGCTGGAAGATCTGGATTTAAGCAGATGAGTTGGCTCTTCTATCGCACACGCTGGAGGGAAGCATGGTATCATCTGGACAGTTAGGACGCAGCCGGACGATCTGGACTTCGCAGATGACCTGGCTCTTCAATCGCACACGCAACAACAAATGCAAGAGAAGACGACCAGTGTAGCAGCAGCCTCTGCAGCAGTAGGTCTCAACATACATAAAGGAAAAACCGAAATTCTCCGATGCAACACAACATGAACCAACCAAATCACTCTTGATGGAGATGCCTCGGAGGACGTTAACACCTCCAAATATCTGGGCAGCATCATCGACAATCAAGGTGGATCCGATGCAGATGTGAGCGAGCGGATTGGCAAAGCAAGGGCTGAATTTCTACAGTTGAAAAATATCTGGAAGTCCAAACAAATATCAATCAACAACAAAATCAGCATTTTCAATACAGATGTCAAGACAGTTCTACTGTATGGAGCCGAAACTTGGAGAACTACCAAAGGCATCATCCAGAAGATGAAAGTGTTTATTAACAGTTGTCTACGCAAAATACTTCGGATTCGTTGGCCAGAAACCATCAGCAACAACGTACTGTGGGAGAAAACAAACCACATTCCAGTGGAGGAGGAGATCAGGAAGAAGCGTTGGAGTTGGTGGATAGGACACACATTGCGGAAAGCACCTAACTGCGTCACGAAACAAGCCCTTACATAGAACCCTCAAGGCAAAAGGAAATGAGGAAAGCCAAGGAACACATTACGCTGAGAAATAGAGAAAGATATATGAAGAATGAACAGAAGTTGGACGGAACTGAAAAGGAATGCCCATGACAGAATAGGTTGGAGAAAACTGGTGGGTGGCCTATGCTTCATTTGGGGTTAACAGGCGTAAGTAAGTAAGTAAGTAATTAGGTAAGTAAGTAAGTCAGTAAGTATAGTGGTTGGTTACTCAATAGGATAAAATAACTCTGTTTAACGTTGATTTTTCAAACATTTTCTAACCAAAAAAATTCGCTCAACACCAGTAAAACATTCATATTATATTATAAATTATTAACCCTAAAAATATTAGAATTTTTCATGTTTCACAAAGATAAATTGATAAATTATAGATGGACAAAATGTGTGTTTTTTACTTATGATAATCTCATTCGGGTAAATATGTGTAAGTGTGTGTGCGTGTGTTTATCGTGTTGTTTTTCCCCATGTAATTTCCCTCCTTGTTCATGTAGGAAATCAGTTTTATTTTTTTTTAAATGTGAATTCAACATGAAATTCATTGTGTTCTATTCTGTGTGTTTTGATTGAACAAACGTGTAAATAAACCAGTGAAAAATTGTAGTTGATTTTTATTTTTTTTAACCTAAATTCATTTATTTCCACATGATTTACTTAGTGAATTGTTTTTTCTCTCTCTAGAAATGATGTCTAGATTCAACAGAATTTGGTTGATATCAGCAAAATGGAATATTTGGCCATTGACATATTGCTCTACTTCACATACAGTATCAGCAAGGAGAAGATTTATTTCCATAACAAATACTCTATTCGTGTACTATATATACTTGCTTAATTACTTGCTTGCGCCTTTTACCCCAAATGAAGCATAGGCCACCCACCAGTTTTCTCCAACCTATTCTGTCATGGGCATTCCTTTTCAGTTCCGTCCAACTTCTGTTCATTCTTCATATATCTTTCTCTATTTCTCAGCGTAATGTGTTCCTTGGCTTTCCTCATTTCCTTTTGCCTTGAGGGTTCTATGTAAGGGCTTGTTTCGTGACGCAGTTAGGTGCTTTCCGCAATGTGTGTCCTATCCACCAACTCCAACGCTTCTTCCTGATCTCCTCCTACACTGGAATCTGGTTTATTCTCTCCCACAGTACGTTGTTGCTAATGATGTCTGGCCAACGAATACGAAGTATTTTGCGTAGACAACTGTTAATAAACACTTTCATCTTCTGGATGATGCCTTTGGTAGTTCTCCAAGTTTCGGCTCCATACAGTAGAACTGTCTTGACATTTGCATTGAAAATCCTGATTTTGTTGTTGATTGATATTTGTTTGGATTTCCAGATATTTTTCAATTGTATAAATGCAGCCCTTGCTTTGCTGATCTGCACCCTCACATCTGCATCGGACTCACCATGGTTGTCGATGATGCTGCTCAGATATGTAAAGGTGTTAACGTCCTCCAAGGCATCTCCATCAGGATTTATTTTGTTGGTGCATGTTGGGTGAACAACATAACAAAAGTTTGATATGGCCTTTATATTTGATACTGACAAACTTAACGAATTCAAGAAAGCAGTTCCAGGTTCCAGGCCTTGCACGATCTACTCAATGGAGAGGAAACAACTATAGAGAACAATTGGAAAGGAATCAAGGAAGGCAATCACTTCAACTCGTCAAGATTTTCTGAGACAAATGATGTACCATCACAAGGAATAGGTCTCTATTTGTAATCTTGAGAAAATTCTAGAAAGAAGGAACCATAAGGCAGCTATCAGCGTCAACCTAACAAGAGCAGAGAAATCTAAGGCACATGCTGAACTCAAAACCACTACCAAAAAACATCAAAGTCAGAATTTTCAATACAAATGTCAAGATAGTTCTACTGTATGAAGCGGAAACTTGGAGAACTACCAAATCCATCATCTGGAAGATACTAGTGTTTATTGACTGTTTTTTATGGGAAATACTTCGGATCCGTTGACTGGACACCATCAGTAACAGCCTACTGTGTGGGAGAACAAACCAGACTTTAGCGGAGGAGAAAATCAGGAAGAATCGCTGAAGTTGGTGGGGATCAGTCAACTGCGTTGCAAGACAAGCCCTCACGTAGAACCCTTGAGGCCGACCGAAAAACAGTTTACTCTGAGTAATGGAGACACACATGAAATAAGAATGACTAAAAATATTGGACAGAACTGGAATGGGGAAGCCTAGGACAGAATATGTTGGAGAATTTCTGTTTGGTGGCCTTTTTCTCCATTGGGAGCTAGACAGGCGTAAGTAAGTTAGTTAGTAACTGTAAACTAACTAGACCACCATTAGAAACCTGGAAGTATTGGACGGCCGTTTCGTCCTGTTGGGAGATACTCATCCATCCACGACTCCTGCACCTCGTGGGATTCGAACCCAGGAACTCCGGTCTTGCTCTCGAACGACTAACCTCCGGACCACTGAGCTAAACTATCCAGCTAACTAACTAACTAACTCATCATTAACATCAGTGCTGCTCAATTCACAATTTCATTCGACATTGAACATATGATTATTTAAGTTTTTCACATTTTTGAAACCATGAATCGATCAATGTTAGACCAACACCATTATAAACCTGGAAGAACTGGATGGCCGTTTCGTCCTGGTATGGGACTCCACAGTGGCAGTGAGCATCCATGACTCCTGCACTAAGAAACTTCGTGAATTCAATCAAGTTAGACATTCACACCGTTAAATACCGGCTCAGTGGTCTAACGGTTAGGGCGTTCGCACACATAGCCGAAGGTCCTGGGTCCGAATCCTGCGAGGTTCAGGGATCGTGGATGCGCACTGCTGAGGAGTCCCATACCAGGACGAAATGTCCGTCTATCAGTGCTTCCAGGTTTGTCTAATGGTGTTGGTCTAACATTGATCGATTCATGGTTTCAAAAATGTGTAACTTAACAATCTTCACAACCCCGTTATGCATATTTAAGTCTTATCGTAATGTCTTTACATACGAAAAAATAAACTCGCTTTTCTGATGTATAAACTGTATGTTTTATTTTTTTCCTCATCATTTACAAACATATTTGTTAATGATACGCTTAGTTGATTATGTTGTGTAGGATGACGATAATTTAAGAAGAACATGTGTACAAATTAGTAGTTTGTGAATAAAATTACATATAATCGGAATTTTACTCAACAACTTGCATACCCTTTGGCTAATTAAGAAAATCACTGATGTTTACTTTCACAGACATCATTCATTCTTGTAAGTTTCTTATTTGTTTCTGATTTGTTAATGAATTAATCTGTTCAAAGTATTATTATTAGCATTACAGGGTTGTGAAGATTGTTAAGTTAGTTACACATTTTTGAAATCATGAATCGATCAATGTTAGACCACCATTAGAAACCTGGAAGCACTGAAAGAAGGCTGTTTCATCCTGGTATGGGACTACTCATCAGCAGTGAACATCCACGACTCCTGCACCCCGTAGGATTCAAACCTACGACCTTCGGTATTCTATGCGAACGACTAACCATCGGACCACTGAGCCGGTATCTAATAGTGTTAATGTCTAACTTGATCAATTCACGCAGTTGCGCAACCTCTTCGGTAGTTACTGTCTACACCTAAACAGGTTGAACTTCACTGGTCATGACTTCCCACTAGAACTCGGAGAAGATACCCCACGAAGCTAGTCACTAGTGAGCACAAGTAATTTGCATTACGGGGTTGTGAAGATTGTTAAGTTACACATTTTTGAAACCATGAATCGATCAATGTTAGACCATCACTATTAGAAACCTGGAAGCACTGAATGATGGCTGTTCCATCCTGGTATGGGACTCCTCAGCAGCTCCTGGGTTCGAATCCTTTGGGGTGCAGGAGTCGTGGATGCGCACTGCTGATGTGTAGTCCCATACCAGGACGAAACGGCTGCCCAGTGCTTCGAGGTTTGTAATGGCGGTCTAACATTGATCTATTCATGGTTTCAAAAATGTATTATTATTAGCTTTTGTCTTTTTTAAATAAATTTATGAAAATAATTCATTAGAAGAATTCTAATAATTTTTGTCTAGTTTGAATTATTCAACAACTAACTACATGTACATTTTCTGTGTTCTACGAACTACACAAAGGTGATGAGATGTAGAGTAGTGGGACAACAGTTTTTTTAATGTTTATCTAATTCAGCGTCAACTTCAATTGGTTACGAGGAAGCAGTCGATAGCGTGGACAGAATGATATTATGTAGACTATGATCTATCTGAGAACATAGTCAACAAACACTATACACAATCCTTATAATCAATTAAACTGCAAGAGTGTGCACGGAAGAAAGCTGAGGAATTTGTTAATAATGAAGATCGGTGTTAGGTAAGGTTGCTTCCTCTCACCCTTTCTCTTTCTGCTGGTCATCGACTGGATGATGAAGACGTTAACTTCTGAGGAGAAGCATGGTAAGCGATGGACAGTTTGGATTCATTAGAGTAAGATATTAGGAAGAAGCGCTAAAGGTGGATATGAGAGCACTTCACTGCCTCACAAGACAAACCCTCACTTGGAATACTCAGGACTAAAGGAAGAAGAGGAAGGGAAAAGAACATATTACTCCGCGAATCGGAGACAGATTTGAAAAGAATGAATGGCAGTTCGATAGAACCAGAAAGCAGGGCGAAGGAAACAAAAGGCTGGCAAATACTGGTCAGTGGCTTATGCTCCAATAAGGGTAACAGGCGTCAGTAAGTAAATAATCAAAATGATGAAGAAAATGTGTCATAGACTTGTTTTCATCATCAGAGTTTTCGGGGGGGTGGACCTTTCACAAGGAGATTCACTTATTAACTTGGAATACGCTGATAATGTTATACTGTTCGATGAAGATGTCAAACAAAGACAATCTTCTTACCATCTATAGTGACTTTGAGAGCATGCTTAGGATACGATTCTTCCCGTCCGAATGCAAAATGTTGTTTTACGATTCGTTTGCTTCGATGCCTAAAACAACAATAGGAAGTGAAATAGTTCAGCATGTTGACCGCTTCAGTTATCTTGGTTGTTTCATCAGTCTTGATGATCTAGTATCTAAAGGAATTCACAACGCTCATTTGACTCTAGTGGACTTGCATCACTTACGACGCAGGCGAGATATTTGTCTGTCAACTAAAGGACGAGTTTTCTGCGTAGAATTTCTCTCTATTCTAATTTAAGCACGTTAAACGTCGATATTAGGAGTAAGGTTTCACTAACACGTTACTAACACTTGATCATAAATGTCTTTGGCGTACTGCTAAAATATTTTACAACCATTCAGTGAGAAATAAAGAAGTTAGGCAAAAAACACTTCGATTGTGGTTGAGTTTCGTTGTTTGAGATGGATGTTTTAATTGTGAAGTTTTCATTGTTCTTCTGAATAACATCATCAGCACAAACTTCAGATCGACGTCTGAATTTGAAGTTTATGCTGATGACGTTGTTCAGAAGAACAATCAAAACTCCACAACTAAAACATCTAACCTAGAGAACGAAACCCTATCACAATCAACCAACCTGAATTGAAAAAAAATTTCCATCATCTCACAAGACTTCGAACCCGGATACAACAAATTCTTCTTATCTTAAAACATAGATCCAATAATCAAAATTAGTTTGATAAAAATCCTTGAAGAACTAACCATTATACTCAAGTTTATTCATTTTGTATATCGATTCGGTTCCGTGATCATTGAAGGATTTTAATAATTCTCGCTACAATTTTTCAAAACTAGTATAACAATGTTCATGATTTAATTTGCTTACAGTTGAATTTCCCTGAATGAATAAGTACCTTTACTGTTGAATATAGAGTCTTAGTAAAGTTATAGTTAAACACAGGTGACTATTTATGTAATGAACACTTTTAATCTGTTTGTAAAATATGATCGGTAGTTAAATTTTAAAAAAGGCTGGACATTTAAATCGAATATTATTTCATCGGAATCACGAACTGATCAAAGTTAGATAATTATTTTAATGATTGGAAGTATTAGATGGTTATTTCAACCTAGGAGGTCGTTCTTCATTGACGAGGTAGTGTACACCCACAGTACGTCGTTGTTGATGGTGTCTGGCCAACAAATACGAAGTATTTTGCGTAGACATCTGTTAATAAACACTTGTATCCTCTGGATGATGGCTTTGGTAGTTCTACAAGTTTCCGGTCCATACAGCAGAAAGAACTGTCTTGACATTAGTATTGAAAATCCTTATTTTGGTTTTGGTTGAAAGTTGTTTGGATTTCCAGATATTTTTCAATTGTAAAAACGCAGCCCTTGCTTTGGCAATCCGCGCCCTTACATCTGCATCCGATCCACCTTTCTCGTCGATGATGCTGCCCAGATATATACACGTGTCAACGTCCTCCAAGGCATCTTCATCAAGAGTGATTTGGTTGGTGCATGTTGTGTTGCATCGGAGAAATTTGCTTTCATCTTTAATGTATGTTGAGACCGACTGCTGCAGAGGCTGCTGCTACACTGGTCGTCTTCTCTTGCATTCGCTGTTGCGTGTGCGAAAGAAGAGCCAAGTCATCTGCGAGGTCCAGATCGTCCAGCTGCGTCCTAGCTGTCCAGTTGATAACGTGCTTCCTTCAGATGTCGACGTCTTCATAATCCAGTCGATCACCAGGAGAAAGAGAAAGGGTGAGCGTAAGCAACCTTGCCTGACACCGGTTTTTACCTCGAAAGAGTCTGTTAGCTGTCCTCCGTGTACGATTTTGCAGTTGAATCCATCATAAGAGTTCCGTATGAGGTTAACTATTTTCTCAGGCACCCCGTAGTGTCGAAGAAGCTTCCACAGTGTTTTCCTAACCACGCTATCAAATGCTTTCTCGTAGTCGATGAAATTGATGTAGAGTGGTGAGGTCCATTCAATTGATTGTTCCACAATGATCCGTAATGTAGCAATTTGGTCAGTACACGATCGATTATTACGATTTTCAATACAAATGTCAAGACAGTTCTACTGTATGGAGCGGAAACTTGGAGAACTACGAAAGACATTATCCAGAAGATACAAGTATTTATGAACAGTTGTCTTCGCAGTGGAGGAGGAAATCAGGAAGAAGTGGTGGAAGTGGATGGGACACACAATACGAAAAGCACCTAACTGCGTCACAAGACAAGCCCTCATATGGAACCCTCAAGGCAAAAGGAAAAGAGGAAGGCCAAGGAACACATTAAGCCGAGAAATAGAGAAAGATATGAGAAGAATCAACAAACATTGGACAGAACTAGAAAGGGAAGCCCAGGACAGAGTTGGTCGGAGGAAACTGGTCGGCGGCCTATGCTCGATTGGGGTTAACAGGTGTAAGTAAGTAAGTAAGTACTGACTGTAAAAATAAACTAATATGGGTTAGGGTTACGGCATATATGTCTAATTTTGATAATTTCTGTCGATTATAACAATTCGTTTTCAGACAAAAAAATTCCTTAATTTAATCAGACGATGTAGTTAGTAACTGCAGAAGAAAATGGTTGAGGTTGTACAAAACCTTAGATTGATCAAAAGTAGACGTTAACAGGGTTGAATGCCAACTCAGTGATCCAGAGGTTAAGCGTTCGTCCACAAGACTGAAGATCCACGGTTCGATTAGCACATGCAGGGGTCACTGATGTACACTACTGGTGAGACCCATACGAAGACGAAACGGCTGACCAGTGCTTCCAAGTTTGTAACGATGGTCTAACAATGATCAATTCATTGTTTCAATGAAAACTTTTGATTACTTTACAAAAAGGATAATCTTTTTAAACGGTTGTCCACTTTCTTCTTTTTCTTTCTGTTTCCTTTCAAATTGACGATTTGAGGGTTGATTTTTAAATATATGAGAATAAATAATTAGGATTTAACAGATATTCAAGGCTTTACATCATTTGTTTATACTTGATCAATTTGTTCAATGTATCATATTGATAAAACTAGATTATATTTTAATATTGATCAGTCAATATTTCTCACTACTAGTTTCTATATTTTCAGATCGTTTTCTAAGTGAATGTCACATCTTTTGTTTTATAGATTGTATAAAATATGATGCTTTACATAGATAAGTAACAGTTAAGGAAATTTTTCAACACAGTTTAGCATTTCACTTATACAATATGGCTATTTCTTGTATAGAATACAAAATACAGGCTTCTAATACAAATTATCGAATAGTGACATGTTTTCAGGATCTCTGGAATATAATTGTAAACATAAATACGTTTGTAAAATTATGTAAACGTATATCAATACTTGCTACTTACTTACGCCTGTTAACCCCAATGAAGCATAGGCAGACGATCAGTTTTTTCCAACCTACTTTATCCTGGGATTCCCTCACCAGTACTGTCCAATTTTTGTTCATTCTTCTCATATCTTTCTCTATTTCTCAGCGTAATGTGTTCTTTGGCCTTCCTCTTTTCCTTTTGCCTTGAGGGTTCCTAGTGAGGGCTTGTCTCGTAGGTGCTTTTCGTAGTGTGTGTCCTATCCACCAAACTCCACCGCTTCTTCCTGATTTCCTCCTCCACTGGAATCTGGTTTGTTCTCTCCCACAGTTGGTTGTTGCTGATCGTGTCTGACCAACGAATTCGAAGTATTTTGCGTAGACAACTGTTAATAAACACTTGTATCTTCTGGATGATGGTTTTGATAGTTCTCCAAGTTTCCGCTCCATACAGTAGAACTGTCTTGACACTTGTATTGAAAATGCTGATTTTGGTTTTGGTTGAAAGTTGTTTGGAGTTCCAGATATTTTTCCATTGTAAAAATGTAGCACTTGCTTTGCCGATCCGCGCCCTCACATCTGCATCGGATCCTTCTTGGTTGTCGATGATGCTGCCCAGATATGTAGACCCTTCGGGGCTACTGCCAGTCTCAAGCCCGGATAAAGAAGGTGGTTCGGTCATGGGATTGGCGACCCCATCCCGTCAAAAAACTAACTTGCCAAAAAAACGCTAACCAGAAGAAATAATTTAAACGCATATCAATGTTTGACATTAAAACTCAGATTTTTCATCAATTTTTTCTTGACTTGAGAATAATATTCATCATGAACCGTTGTAAATCAGAGAGTCACTGAACACTTCTATGTTGCTTGACAAGTGGATTCTTGACTGTCGCTCAACAGTGACCACTCACTAAATTGGACTGTGCACTTTCGAAATACATGGCTGCCGCGATAATTTAGGACTAATATACGAGTTTTTTCATAAACGAATCATTTTAGACCACCATTAGTAACCCACAAACACTGGACGGCCGTTTCGACCTAGTATGGGACTCTTCAGCATTGCGAATCCACGACTCCTGTTACTCGCGGGATTCGAACCCCAGACCTTCGGTCTTGCACGCAAACGCTAAACCTACGAACCGCTGAGCAGGCATCCAACGAATCAATCGAAGGATTTTGTGCAACATCACCCACTGTCTTCGCTGAGTACTTCTTCACACCCGGACAGGGATGAACGCTACTGGTCACGTCGTGAGTGCGCACTGCTGATGAGGCCCTAACCAGGACGAAACGGCCGTCCGGTGCTTCCAGGTTTCTAATCATGGTCGAACAAGGATTCATTCATGATTTCAATATAATGTAAGAGTCCATATTTTTAAATTTCTCCTCAAATAACTAACACTTCAAGGTTTTTGACTTAAGCCTAGACTATATTGTCGCGTGCTCATTTTTAACTTGTCACTTACAAGGATAGAATATCAACCTTGTATTCCTTTATTGACAATGGTCCTCCGCAAAACCCATCCAATAATATTATACTGTTTAAAATTATTAAACCATTTTAAAGCTCTTCATTATTCAAATCAATTAAAACATTATATTCAATAGTAAATAAACATAAATAATTTTGTTGTTCAGTGATCAATGACAAATAAAATGAGATTATAAATAGTGTAAAATGTAAATTACACAAAATTAATTTTGGAATTGATCAACATTTTACTATGTCCTCATTTTGTGATCCAGACAGACTTATGAATAACTTTTTTATGCACAGACACACACACAGTTATAGAGTGTGATACACACAAACAAGATAACCTTGAAAACAAAAAAAAAGAAATGCTCATCGCTTCAACCAATCATTGAAAAGTAAAAAATAATAACAACACAAACAATTGACATTATGACTGGATAATATGACCTGTTTAGATAGACAGACAGACGTGAGTAGAGAGTAAGATAGATAGATAAACAAACCAGAAAACCTTCAATGACCTTGTGTAGTGATATGAAAAAACAAAAATGTTGGCGAAAAAGTGTTATTTTGCGTGTCGGAATAAAACAATAAGAGTAATAAATAAATAAAACTATAAATGACATGATCAAATCTTATTGTTAAATTGAATTGATGAACTCAATCATTGTAACATTTCTGTAGGATTGGTAGTTGTTTCAAAGAAATGTTGAAGATTCTTTTGAATGGTTCTGATTAAATCTGTGACAGAAAGAAGAAGATAAAATGAGAAGATAGTGAGAGAGAACAAAATGAAATCACCAATTAACTAATGAGGTTTGATAACTGTTGACACTCTGCATGCACTGGATGGTAGTCTTATCTGAAGTTCTGTACTACTATATCAAGCGTACATGGGCGATTCTAGTTTCCGACAAACTAATCAGTGCTTCCAGGTTTCTAATGGTGGTCTAACAATGATTGATTGATGATTTCAAATGTGAAGAAGCAAAAACCTCCAAAACTCTGCCCCAAAATATCGTAACAGTGCTCACTAGTGACTAGCTTCGTGAGGAAATTCCACGGAGTTCTAGTTGAGAAGAGGAGTTCAACCCTATCGGGTGTAGGCAGTAACTACCAAAGACAAATGTGTGAGGTCGCGCAAAATCCGTAGATCAGACAGAGTTAGACATTAACACCGTTGGATACCGGCCCAGTGGTCCGATGGTTAGGCGTTCGCGCACAATACCGAAGGTCCTGGGTTCAAATCCTGCGAGGTGCATGAGTCGTGGGTGTGCACTGCTGATGAGTCCTATACCAGGACGAAACGGCCGTCCAGTGCTTCCAGGTTTCTAATGGTGGTCCAACAATAACTGATTGATGATTTCAAATGTGTAAAAGCACAAACCTCCAAAACTGCCCGAAAGTAATCAGTATATGCTTTTCGAATCTTTGTCATCTATTTACACCTTTGTCAATTACCCGCTTATAACCTTGACTGATTTTATTTCGGGGTGTATGTATGCACACTGCTTATGATATTCATCTTATACTTACAGTATACTGTATTTATGGCTATAAATAGTGAATCACGTATGCCTTCTGGCTTTGCTTCGTTTTCCAACTTTTCATCTTAATGTGTATGTCTACATAAACGAGTGCGTAAATCAGAGAAAAATAATGAGCCACTATACGTCTTGGTATGGGACACGTCAGAAGTTTGCGTTCATGACACTTGAAGCAGGAATCGAAGCTAGGGGAATTCGGTTTCGCGTGCAAACTTTTAACATGTAGACCATTAAGATGGCGTCCAAAGTTATTGATGTCTAACTTCAGTCAATCCACCATATTGCGCGACCTTATCTATTTTCCGTAGTGATGAACCGTCTCACAGACTACACTGCTTAGCCAAATTGATCACAACTTCTCGTTAGAACCCCAGAAATCTTCTTTCAAACCTAGTCATTAGTCAGCGTATAATACTTGTCAGTATAAGGTTGTACAGACTGTTGAGTTTCATTGAAAACATGAACTGATTTAAGTTAGATCACTGTTGAATACTGATTCATTGATCTAAGGGGTTAAGAGTTCGTGCGCGAAACCGAAGCTCATGGTGTAGTGAAGGAGAACACAGATGAGGGCAACCGAATTGCATTTAACGAAAATTACAGAGATACTCAGTAAAATCGGAAAACTATATCGTGAATTGTTCAGTTGCAAAATATCAATCCATCATATCGAACTGGACTGTTCCTGTTGCAAAACATCAATCCATTGTCACTATTCATGTGTTTCATACAAATTCCATTGTTTTCTAACTCTTCCTTCCTTGATCTTCCCCCCATCTTCTGCTGCCAGACATTACGTTGACACTCACGTCATATACTACTTATAAGTAGCTTGCACCACAATGGTTTCGATTTTCGCGAACTAGCCATCGAGGATAACGCACTCGTTACCAACATCACAGTTAGATTTCAAATCAAATGAACATTCCAATAGGATGACAATTACACTGTTAACACTTGATAATTTAAAGCCAACTTCAAAATAATCGCATACTGAAGACAGAGAAAAATTTTAAACTCTTATAATATTCAATAACAAAATTTTTACTGAAAAACTAACCATTAGGTAAATTTGTTGCACTAGCTTGTTTACGTAGAAAATCCACACATAATTCATGTCCCATTCCTAATGCATACATACGCCATAGAAATTTGCTATAGACATATAAAAAACAACAGAATCACAATAGAAGAAACGGAAAAATATGAATCTAGTACAAACAATTCGACATATATTCGTCAGACATCTTCTTACTGACATGATGAAGTTGTGGAGATTGTTGAATTACTTTTTGAAATCAAGGACGGGCCAATGTTAGACTGCACCATTAGTAACGTGAAAGCATTGGATGGACGTTTTGTCCAAGTATGAGACTACTTATCAACAGTGAGTATCCATAACTCCTGTAACTCATAGGATTCGAAAACTCGAGACCTCCATTCTTGCACTCGAATGCCTAACCTCCGGATTACTAGCCTGGCATCTAATGGTGTTGATGTCTAACTCTGATCATTCCACGAACTTGCGAAAACCTAATCTACTGGCTTTGGTAAGCACTGTTTCACAGCCGAACAAGGTTGAACTCCACTGGTCATCACCAGTTCTTACTGATATGATAAGGTTGTGGAAATTGTTGAGTTATTCATTGAAATCATGGACCATCAATAGAAACCTGGAAGCACTGGAGGGTCACTTCGTCCTAGTATGGGACACACCAGCAGTGCATATCTTCGGTCTAGCACGAGAACGCCTAACCTCCGAACTACTAGCCCGGCATCTAACGGTGTTAATGTCTAACTCCGATCAATCGACGGTCTTGCACAAACCTAGTAAACACTGCCTCATATCCGAACAGGGTTGAACTCCACTGGTCATCACCACTTTTCATTAGAACTTGGAGAAACTTTCTCATGGAGCTAGTCATTAATAAGCACATGATAATTTGCATGATAGGTTCATGATTTTAAAACTTGTTTTGATTTTCGCTAATCAATGAATGTGGTAGATCAGGGTTGAAAAGTACTAGTTGATATAACGAGCCAATCAGAAGTGACTTAATGACAAGGTCATTTAATGACCATCAGAATAAGTTTCAAAGTAGAGCTCGCTTCTTTAGTCGCCTGCGAACAGTCAAATAGCCTTGGAAATAAACCCTACCTTCAGTTTCCATATATCATAATTAGGCGAACACTGTTTGTGCAACGGCTGTAATTGGAAGCCAAATATGAATTCCAGTTGGATGAGTTTATTTCATGAAATCGTTCACGTAGGCAGCTATGAGATACAAAGCGTTAAAGCAAACCAAAGCAAAGCGAAGCAAAGTGGAGAAGGTGAGTGAGCCAACGCAATCCAATGAGGCACGACTAAATTAATTATACTCACTCAAAAAATAGGATAGACATGCGATCAGTGTTATGCTCTTCACTTGATATACTTGAAACTATTACAAATTCATCTTAGCCGATAAACGAGTACCAGACAATGAACCAGTGACACGTTATGCGACTCTGATCGGTTGCCCGAAAGGAACTAACGAAGAAGTCCTGATACAGTATAGAAAGTGTATTCTACAAACACCCAGCAAGCACAATGCAATCAAGCAGACAAATCATGTTTATTTATACATCATAGAGACGTCCTTGTGAGAGTCACAAAAACAGCGCACTAAAATAACGCAGCAACCAGTCATAACCAAGCAACCTCCTGGTGGGAAATGTGATCTCAAGGTCAACTGACCAGCCCATGAATAAAATCAAAAATTAAGACATTTATCAAGCGAGATCTGGGGATCTAACGACCCCAACAATCAGCAAAGTAAAGCAACACATACACGTACTTAAATTAAGGCGACCAAGGTTACGAGCAAATGACTGACAAGTCCAAAATAAAGACATATCAATGGTGACTCGAAAACGATGCACTAAATTACTTGTTTCAAATGATGGAACAAGCCATATGGGTACAAAAAAATATTCAATTATTTTACATTTCTTTCTTCATTCATCCAAAGAAAAATCAATGCAATAATCCATCCGATCAATGAAAAATAATCATGAATATTAAATATTACTTAATGTGATTTCCGAGTTTTAAAACGTTTTTTTTTTCTGATTTGATTTGATGTTATCGTGTAGACAATAAACTCAATGGATTTCCGAGTGCTTTTTTCCTATGAATGGCTTATTCCCCAAAAAAAATTTCTTATTATAAACAATGAAATAAGAAAGAAAATGTTATCAGACATATACCATCTACTGAAAAGTCTCATATTCAGACGAAATAACTGACTAGCCTCAATTGGTTAGATGAAGTTGAATCTATGACATAGATTATAAAAAAAATTTTGAACAGAAGCAAAAATATATACATATAAGTTACATGTTTCTTTCATTATCGATCGAATCGATAATGTCTATTTGAGAAATCTTAGGAGAATTAATTTTGGAAAAATGAGGGACTTAAGAATCATCTAAGTGTAGTATTTCTTAAAAGCTCGCAGAGACTATCTAAAGGGATTTGTATGATCGGTAATACGCATTGAAATAATGTTGCAGACTATGATAAAACAGTTGGTCAGTTCTCCATTGTTTCCGGTAGTGATACCCCAATTAATATCAAACCGTGATGTAAAACAATGATGAATTTCAATATTATTAATTGACCTACTTAAAAAGTTATTAAGTAGTACAAATTGAAAATGACAAACAAATTGGCATGAATATGACAAATATTGATTGGAACACGAATTTAATTAGATTTATCAAAGTTACTGTTGCCGTAATTTAAAGTTTTGTTTCATTTTCAATAGTTTACAGCTTTTCAATGTTAACTCATGGAAAATAAGTTCAAGAGGGCAAAAATAACAGACGGACACTGTTGTCTAACAATGGAACAGGTCAGTATAAAATACTTGCATTTAAATATGAAACTAAAATGTTTTTAGATGATGTAGCCCTAAAAATAATTCTGAACAAAAATTCTTTTGTATTGCTGACTAGCCGCTACATTTCAATTGAAAGCAACTAAGTAAAACCCAGTTACTCACCTTTGACGCTTAATTCCCTTTCTTTTTTATATTAAATTATACTACTTAATAATGATAAGTAACTTATATAATTCTTATTCACTTTTCAGCACATGTAAATGGTATATACATGAATCTGTGACATTTCATTTTACTACTTATTATGATTTTATCCTCTTAGCATGCTTAATAGTTTTATTGTGTGTTCATTTCAGATTCAATTGTTTTTAACAAGTTTTATATTAAGCATGAATAATTACTGTTTCGATCAGTTATATGTTACTGTTAGGTTTGATACAGTTATAGGATATTACTTGGTTTCATAAATATACAACTACATATCTTACATACCGAGTTCTGTTAACTCTATACCTAACCAATTACCATATGCAACTAAATTCTGATTTTTGACAAAGCACTGGCTTTTGAGATTTTTTTCTGGTTAATGTTTTTTTAGCGAGTTGGTTTTCTGCGGTGTGGGGCTGATTATCCCATATCCAGCCCTCCTCCTTTATCCGAGCTTCGGACAGGCAGTAACCCTAGAAGGTTTCAAGGCACGGAATGGAAGGACAAGGGCAGTATTTCTACAATTGAAGGACATGTACAACTCAAAACAACTATCAACAAACACCGAATTCTGAATTTTCAATACAAATGCCAAGATAGTTCAAGTGTATGGAGAGGAAACTTAGAGGATGGAGTAAACAAACCAGCTTCCAGATGAGGAAGAAATCAGAAGAAAAAGCTCGAGGCGTATATGACACATCACAAAAGTTATCCAACTGCATCAAATAACAGGCTCTCACTTGGAATCCTTAAGAGCAAAGGAGGAGAGGAAGATCAAAGAACTCATTACGTTGATTATTGGAAGCAGACATGAAAAGAATAAACAACAATAGGGTAGAACTGGAGTGACAAGCCCAAGACAGATTAGGTTGGAGAATAATCGTCGGCGGTTTATGCTTCATTAAGGATCATAGGTTTTGAGTAGGCAAGTAAGTAAGTAAGTGACATGCTTTCAATTTGCGTTTCATGAGTGACTCAACCAACTGATCTGAATCTTCAAACGAATTTCCCAAATAGGTTATTTCAATAACAATACAAATTTTTTTTATTTAACACAATTGTCTAACTCACCTTAACTGTGAATATGCAATATCATTTTGAAAATCAGTTTCTGCTTGAATTGGATCATCACCTTCAGCGCTAAATAGGAAGAAACATTGGAAGAAATAAAATACCATTCATTCTCGTTAAACATTACTTTCTTCTAAAGTATAGTCTCTTTTATTCAATATCAAAAGAAAAGTTGACTTAATAAGAAATCAACACGTGGTATTTTCGTCTAAGAGATGGAGTATTATCGGTTCATTCATAATTTGTGCGCAACAAACCGTGATCTCTTTGTGAAATCGCAATATCATTCGACAGCATAAAAGCTAATCATTCCAGATTTAAACAATGAATAATTAGTCAGTTAAACTCTATAAAAATTACAATAATAACTGAAGAGAATACACTTTAAATACACGTTATACATTTATGTATCAGTCAGTTAAACCAAGTTAATTACTGAACATTAACCGAATAAAAACACTTATAGGATTGAGTTCAATATTTAAACTTGGTATAAATAGAGCTTGGAAAAGTAGTTAGCACCAAATAACAGATATGTAGAGAGGAGGAAATAAAATGCCGAAGTGATTAAAAATATGAATTAAGATAGTGTCACGAATGCATGAAAACGTGTCAATTTCATATGCTTCAACTATGACGAGCGAGGGTCCGGCGAAACGACAGGCTACTCTAATCTGAGTGTCTCAACCCCCAATTGAGTAAAAAAAGAAGACTTGAATGTGAAGTAGAACATGTATTCGACAAGCATCCAGAAAGTACGAGGTTCGAGTCCAGAAGAGAATCAGGATCCCAGATTAGGGATCCGGGTCCGGGTCATAAAACCTTACAGATAATGCGTATTTATACGTTTAGGTCGAGTAGGAAACAGAATCGAAGTCTGTAACATTGACCGTTAAGTCGACCAATAGGAAGCAACATTTGCAGTGACATTGATAGCTAGGACGACCATAATATTGACCAATAGGAATCGACCAATAGAATTTACACTTACAAAATGATTCTTCGTAGGATATTTGGTGAATATCCTAACAGACAGAGACATAACAATGTTCATAATTCAGATAGATGGTTGATTGTTGTAATGAAGAAATTGTAAGACATAAAATTGTTGTAATTAACTTTGAAGTACTTTTGTATTTGTAAGTAGTATGACAAACAAAATGGAAAAACGTTATTAATAGAGGAGTGGATTCGAAAACACATGTAGTCAAAACTAAGCAATCAGTTAGAATTCTCACTAGTTCATATCCAATAAAGTATAGCTGATTATGTAACAATTGACCTGAAACAACAGATTATTTAACACCATCTTAGAATATAAAATTTTGGTGTAAGAAAAATATTTCATCAAATTATAACGAGTTTTACAGAGATTGGACAACTGGCTTCATTCTTTGATCATCAATCTAAGTCATTGTATGATTTAATTTGTCCCTACAGATGTACTGCTACAATCGTAAACGTAGTGCTGGAGAATATAGAATCGATGAGAAAGCTATAGCCAGAAGAAAAAGAACAACTTGGCTTTAAACTTTATCTGTTACTAAACATTTAAAACAATTAGATTAGTACAATAATTAAGGAAATTACTGTTGTCATAAGTTGAAATGAGCAAACATACTGACCAATATGGCGCGTCTTAAGAAAATGAATAAAATTATGAATCACATCAATATATATGATAACATAATCATGTTCTTCAATTAGTAGGTCATTTACAACAAAGATAGTTTACAGACACGTCAGACCAGATCACGTGGTAAGTGCTTAGATCACGATTTGATTGGTCAGTTATGGACATAACTAACAGTCACAATGAATAGATATTATACATTTATACATCAGTTTAGACTCGACAGTAAATTATCTAAGGCTTTGTACATTCGAAGCGAAAGATAGTGTGATCAACTCCTCTAATATGAATATCAACACTGAAATGCATAAATATTCAACTGATGAGTTCCAAAAAAGGATGAAACTCCATTTTGGTTGCTTGTGATCTGACTTCGATTTGAACGAACGATTGCATATTCTATGAAATGAATCTTCCCTTAAATTTCCGTATATGAAGCGTAGGCGAAACCTGTTTGCGTGACAGACGTAATAAGATGCTAAATAAGGATGGATGTGTTTATTTGGTGCATTCACATAAGCAGACAGAGAATCTTAAAAGTGAATGGAAGCAAAGTGAAGTGGAGTAGGTGAGTGAAGCCAACTCAGTGTGATGTGATATGACAAAAATAAGCAAGACATGGGATAAACGAAGCAAATGAAACCAACCAAGGTTATCAAGTGAATAATAGACAAGGTCGAAAGACGACACCTGAATCATAACTTGAGAAGAATGGGTTAATTAAATTTGTTCAAAGGCTGGAACAAGCCATTTGGACACGATATATCTGTACACAATACAACATGTTTGAATCTTATGCCTAGCCACATCATCGACGAGATACAAACTTGTAAGAAATTCCTGTCTATAACCAACCCGTATAGAATGCATTTACAAACCAGTTAAAAACATATCAATAATCTAAAGGACTCTTTATGAACAATGACAAGTAAACAGATTTTAATTTACCTATTTCAACCCGTATTTCATATTTTCTGACATAAAATATCTTATGTACTACAGATGTACAACAATCTTACCGTTCGTGGTGGTGTTTCGTTCTCTGAGCTGGTTGTTTAGGTTGTGGAGCTTTCATTGTTCTTCTGAACAACATCATCAGCACAAACTTCAGATAGAAGTGAAGCATTCGAATTTCTCCTCCACGTTTGACCTGTAGCTTGTTCTGCTAAACCTCGATCTTGATTGGTTGCTGTTGACTTTTGACCTGTCGTTGTTTGCAACTTTGTAGTGATTGCATCCCCCTTTCGACCTGTTTCTTGATATTGTGTCACCTATGATTTTTGTGATTGGTTGGTAAATTGAGTCAATGTCGATGTGTTTGTTGATTGCTGATTGATTTGAGTGCCAAGCTTCTAAAAATTCTCTTGTGTTCTTTGTGCTCCTCCTATCTAATATTTCCACATTGTTCCAATCAAATGTGTGTCCATATTTGTCGGTGTGTATTGATATAAGCGAAGCGTTGTCGTGGCGTTTGACTGCTAATTGGTGTCCACTTTGTCCTATGTAGTGTTTTTCACAGTCTGAGTAATTTATTTTGTAGATGATATTTGGTTTTTCTTCGTTTGTCATTTTGTCCTTTGGTCTACACATAGGATTGATTGAAGTGATTCTGTTGGTTTGTGTGCCACACCTATTCCAAATGGTTTCAGTAGTCGAGCTGTATGCTCCGATATGTCTTTGATGTATGGTGGGATGATGCGTTTATTTGTTTCTGTGCTTGATTTCGCTTTTGATGATGGTTTCGGTTGATGTTTTTTGATGAAGTTGCGTGGATAGCCATCCTTTTGGAAGATAGTCATCAGGTGTTTTTCCTCGTTTTTTAATGCTTCATATGTGCTGCAGTGTGTCTTCGCTCTCTTGAACAAAGTTTGTATGCAGTTGATCTTGTGGGTTCTTGGGTTGTTGCTGTCGTAGTTGAGAATTACGTCTGTGTGGGTTGGCTTCCGAAATACTTGAGTTTCTAGTTTTCCTGTGTTAGTTCTGGTGATTAGTACATCCAGGAATGATAGGCTGTTGTTTGATTCCTTTTCCATCGTGAATTTGATGTCATCGAAGCTCCACAACCAAAACAACCTGCTCAGAGAACGAAACACCACCACAATCATCCACCTGAGCTACAAGTTTTCTCCACCATCTCAAAATCTTACCGTTCCACTATGTTATAACACTCTCTTAAATAAAACCCAGCTAATTCCTAATGCTTAGTTAGTATTCTGTGACAACAGATACACTCGATAAGTTCCCACCCAAATCAGAACATGTTGGAACAGGAATAGAGATTATATTCCAAATAGCAAGGTTAAAACGCAAGTCGGAAGGTCGAAGAGAAGACGACGGCGAAATAGAAACAACTTTAGTATCTTTATAGTTTTTTTCATGAGAAGCTTCTGGAATCAAATCCACGTGATTGACCAGCACTGACCGGATTAGGAAATTAGCCAATCAGCGTGCAGCTAACGCAGTCATGCTTTAATCCATCTATGTCCCACTAACACACTATTATTATAATAAACGTTACATATTACGTAATATTAATAATAATAATAGCGTTGCATTGTTCAACCAGCACATAGAAATTTCTTTTACATAATGAATAATTATATCAAGATTTGTAGTTTAAACGTTTAATTTAGTTTATAAAAAATCAATTTTCAATTGTATTCAAAATTATGTACTGCTAAAATCTTTCCTACTTATGACGATGGACATCAAATCGCTTCTCGTTGTATTTTTTGGCGGCTACATGATTTCATTGACAAGATTTCATTGTCATCCTAGACAACATCATGCATAAAATGAGCTTTCTAGTCATTCCATAACTTACTTACTTACGCCTGTTAGCCATGATGGAGCATAGACCGCCGACCAGTATTCTGCAGTCTACTCTGTCCTGGGCTTCCCTTTCCAGTTCTGTCCTTTCATTGTTTATTCTCCTCAAGTCTGCTTCCATTTCACGGCGTATTGTGTTCCTTGGCATTCTTCTTTTCTTTGACCTTCAGGGTTCCAAGTGAGGAGTTGTCTTGTGACGCATTTGGGTGCTTTCTTTAAAGTGTTTCCTATCCACTTTCACCGCTTCTTCCTGATTTCTTCCTCCACTATAATCTGGTTTGTACAATCCCACGATAAGTTTTTGCTGATGATGTCAGTCATTTCGTAAGCGGTAATTTAATTCTCCCTGATAACTTCGCCCATAACTGGCCATCATCCATGGTTCTTATATACACCTTGACTGCCTATTTTGTCAGGTGACCATGGGATTAACTCATGTCACCAAGATGAGTTGATAGATCAGATCTATATCAATGTTTGTATTGATCTTCAAATGATCTGAATTCCATGCTTTTAAAAATTCTTTATCATTCTTAAGTTGTGGCCGGTCCACAATTTAGACTTCTCCACCTAGAGCCCTTCAGGGGTTATTCCCGATCCTAAGCCCAGATTAAGGAGGAAGGTTAGGTATGATGTTAACGACCCCTCCCTGTAGAAATACAACTTCCTAAAAAAGAACTAGCCAGAAAAATAACCCGCTGGTCAGCTGCCTATGCTCCATTAGGGGTTACAAGTGTCAGTAAGTAATTAAGTAAGTCAATTGAATTCGTGCTCAAGATTGGTTTAAATACATTGAATTCGATGGTAACATATAATATTCCGTGAAATAAACATTGATTATATTGGCTAGAACTAGAATGTCAACTTCAGAATTGAACTATTCAGTTCATACAACACAGCGCTAATAATATTCATATGTACACCGAACTACTTACTTACAATGTAATTGTATATGAATGAAGAAATAGATAGTTGGATGAAAAAGAAGTATATATATATACTTACATTGGATATCTTTGACGTTCAGCACGTTCACGTTGTAGCGCAATGAAAAAAGCCGCATTCCAAAATCGCATTGATTGCCAAATCACTTGATCTTTCAATAATACATAAAGATATTTTTGTTCAGCCGTACCATTTGGAGAGACAGCTGCAACAATAGAAAAAAATGATGTACAGTAAAAAGCAAGAATACTGTTAGACTAACATTAGAAGCCTAGAAGCACTTGACCACTGTTTCGACCTACTATAGGACTTATCAGCAGTGTGAATCGAAAATCTCCGCTCGTATTAAAGCGTTCGTGAGTGAGACTGAAGTTCTTTGGTTTGATTCTCACGAGATGGGATCGTAGACACACACTCCTGATGAGTTCTATACTAGGACGAAACGGCCGTCCAGTGCTTCCAGGTTTCATTATTTCTATGGAAAATAAATTTTTAATCAAAATACGGATTTACTGGTCCTACGACGACCATGTCTCGATTCTACGTGAAATCCTATTCGTATACTGTGAAAGAAGTTTAGTTATAGTAGAAATCTATCTGTGTACAATTGTCAATGGTCCTCTACTTGTCTTCACTTTATGAAGTAAAGTGTGTCTGTTATGCTCGTCAATTGATATGCTTGAAACTATTACGAGTTCACCTTAGTCGGTAAATGAGAGAGAAGACAAATGATTCAGTGACACGATAGGCTATTCTGAATCGATTGTTCCCGGTCGTGCTAAATATAGGAAGAAGTCTTGACAAGACATAGAAAGTGTATTCTACTAGCACACAGAAAATATCAGGTGGACAACCACACAAATCGAGTTTATTTACACAAGATAGAAAGGTCTTTGGAACAGGCACAAAAAAAGCGTACTAAAATAATAAATCAATCAATAACAGCCAAGGATTTTCCGGGTGGGAAATGTAATTTCAATGTCAATCGATCAGCTCATGCGTGAAAACATAAAATCCAAAATTAAGACCTTTATCAAGTGAGTTCTGAGGATCTAACGTCCCAAACAGTGCCTAAATGGCCGAGATAAAAAATACTTTTAGAATTTTCCGTCTAATCACTATTGTACTGGTGGTTCCATGTGGATTGTTTTTCCTGTCCTAAACAATGAGGCTGACGATATTAGTTCTTCTGGACACACCTCTAGCTAAATTCCCTAGGTCAAGCATCCATACCAAATAATGTTAGGATATGATGTGCTACTCATCTAATTCGAAGACTAGCCACCTAAGATTGTATACTCCTGGACATATCAGATATTACACAAATATATCTTTACATCCTTCTATTTTCCTGTTATCCATTAACTGGTATTGAGGAACTCTACGTAAGAAGACGCTTTGAATGTCACCATAATTAAAGACTATATATGCATCACATTTTCAGATGTATAGGAGGTTCTTTGAAACGATAAATCGATCAGTCTTAGAAACCTGAAAACACTAGGGGACCGTTTCGTCCTGGTATGGAACCTGTGCTTATCTACGACTCCTGCTACCCGCAGGAATCAAACTCACGATCTTCAGTCTCACGTGTGAATGCTTAACCACTGGACCACTGAGCCAGCATCCAGTGGTGTCAGTGTCTAACTTCGATTTATTTATGGTCTTCTGCCACCTCATCTACTGTCTTCTGTGAGAACGTCTTCATACCCGAACAGGATTGATCGCCACTGATGACTTCTTCTCAGTGGTCTAGAGGTTAAGGGTTCGCGCGCAACACTGAAGATCCTGAATTCGATTCCTGTGAGAGGTGAGAGTCGTGGATGCACACTGCTGTTGAGTCCTATATCAGGACGAAACAACAGTCCAGTGTTCCCAGGTTTCTAATGGTGGTCTAATACTGATCGATTCATGATTTAAAATTAAGTTTTATTTGTAACCATGAATAGATCAATGTTAGACCAACACCATAAGAAACCTGGAAGCACTGGACGACCGTTGCGTCCCATTATGAGACTCATCAGCAGTGCGCATCCACGGCTCCTGCACCCCGCAGGATTCGAACCCAGGGCCTTCGGTATTGTGCGCGAAAGCCCTAACCGTTAGACCATTGAGCCGGTATCTAACGGTGTTAATGTCTAACCTGAGGAGTCCCATACCAGGACGAAACGGCCGTCCAGTGCTTCCAGGTTTCTAATGATGGTCTAACATTGATCGATTCATGGTTACAAATAAAACTTAACAATCTTCACAACAATCCCGCAATGCAATTTAAAATTAACTCAACAATCTCCAAAATCATTTAATGAAAATGTATAGGCCGATGACAGTTCGAAACGAATATGGTTTTGATAAAGTTTTCCAGATTGATTTTTAGAATTCACATTTTGTATAGGAAGCTTTTAGGAATTTCATTTGCTAGATTCGCTATCACATACATAGCAGAATGAACAGCTTGTGCGGCTGCTGATTGAACACTGACACTACACCACACTAGAAAACTCAATTCACCGAATTTAAAGTTACAGCTATGAATTACTCAACTATTTAATCAGACATTTAAAATACATCCGATAACGTGTAATATACTGAGCCAATCGGAATTGACCCTAAATAGAAGGTCATTTGATGACCTTCAGAAAATAATCCATAAGATGAATGCCCATTATCGGTTAAGAAATGGCGTTCATTTTTTTATATGGATGGAGTGTTTGTTCATAATATTCTGTAGCCAAATAAACTTCCCATTTCAATCTAGTTCACTCATTCAAACATC
Source organism: Schistosoma turkestanicum (assembly GCA_944470395.2). Lineage (NCBI taxonomy): Eukaryota > Metazoa > Platyhelminthes > Trematoda > Strigeidida > Schistosomatidae > Schistosoma > Schistosoma turkestanicum. Next base: position 14,900,063 of record OX103975.1, on the reverse strand, counting down.
TAGTTCTGAAGAGGGTTAGCATATATCATATTCAGATCTCGGATTCCCTTATAGTGTGTGTACTCAAATTAACAATGTATGTGTACTAATGTGTTAAGCCCACAGGGCTTGTCCTACCTTTTGGACAAACTCATTAACCTTTTATTCCCTAGTTAGTATTCACTCATCTTTTGACCTCGCCAATTATTCGCTCATATCTTGGTCATTTCGATTCGAGGATGTTTGTGAACTGCTTACTTCGCTTACCAAAGTCTAGCTTATTTTGTCTGACTATAAATACTGAGTCATGCTTTATCGCATGCAGTTGGCTTGCCAACCTTCTCCACTTCACTTCGCTTTGCTTTCAAGCTATGTATTCTCCAGTCTATCTACATGAACGATTGCTTAAATTAAACTCATCCAACTTGAATACGTATTTGACGCCGTCGCATAAACGGGGTTCGCCTACATATGATATACGGAAACTGAAGGAGAGATTTATTTCAGAGCATACTCGAACATTCGTAAATAAAGGAGTCAGCTCACGGGCCATTGAAGTAGTAATCCCTATCTCGAGTTCAATACAGACATAACACAATCTCACAAACGGCATAACCTCAACAACTTACTTTCATGGTATAATGAAAAACTTAATTGCATAATAATGTAAGCTGGTGTATAATCTTCATTTTCATTACATTGATTTAATAATGGACCAACAAATAAGGCCAATTGTTCCAATAGTTGATTTGATATACATTTCATACCTTTTGTCTATTAAAAGAAAAACGAAATTCCATCATGTCATTGTGTTCAATATTCAATAACATTTAATCAATTGTTCATTGAACTGATTGAATATGAAAGAAGAAGAAAGCAAAGACACATTTAAAGATATTTTTATTTCTTTGAATTCTTTCTATAATATTTTTAAAAGAATTAGTAATATTCGACTGTTTGATTTGAAGATTTCATCACTGCAGGATACTACTTATAGAATTTTGTTAGTAGTCTGTCTAGTATTAGTAAAATTCCAGGATTCTATTACTTCAGTTAATGGAGAATCTGTAAAATTTAATTTCAATTTAAGCTGAACTACTATTAAAAGTACAAGTTTGTAAGTATCTTACAGATTCGTTTCAAATTAAAACTAATTTCAGGTAAGGTTGCTTACTGTCACCCATTTCTTTTTATTCTGGTGGTTGACAGAATTATTGAAACCTCAACATCTCAGGAGAAACAAGCCATACAGTGGACAGCTCGGATGCAGCTAGATGGTTTGAACTTGGCAGATGATCTTGCTCGTTTATTCAGCAGCTAAGACAACCAATCTAACAGTAGCCTGTGCAGCAGCAGTAGGCCTTATTATACACAAAGGAAAAAGCAAAATCCTTCGATACAACATTCAACGAATAAATCACACTTGACTAGCAAAACTAGTCACTAGGGGGCACATGGCTTTTATTATCGAAGGGGATCTGTGGAGACTGTACTATTTTGATAGTTGGAACAGGTATCCACCAAAGGCAACGGATGAACTATTGCTCTAGACCATGGATTCACTGAAGTTGGACATTTAAACTGTTGAATGTCAACTCGAAGGTCTTGAAATTAACTGTTCGCTCGTGAAATAGAGGCACCTGAGTTTGGTTCCCATATCTGACGTCCTAAATGCTGACTTCTAAGGTGTCTTATAGTTGATCGAAACATCCATCCAATGATTCTCGTTTTGCAATGATTGTCTATATGAGAACAGTTCATGATTTCAACCTAACTATTCTCAGATATTAACAGAAGAAGAAACCTAGATGCTAAGTGAGATGTCGAGTATACGAAATAGGGATTTCACTGTGTCACTACGGCTATCTCAATACAAATTATGTTCATATGACTTAACAAAATAATAGCTTACTTGAGATCTTAGTTCTTTAGCATATCTTGAACGACCACTGTGCCTCTAAAATGGTAAATAAGTGAACATTAATGAAATCTTAAATAATTTTTCTGAAAGAAAACATTATTTTCAATTAGTTTATGAAATCCTGTTACCCTCATATATTTTTATTTTGCTGTTTACGCTATATTACTTAATAAATTTGAGTAGTATTTCTTTTTTAACACAAGTTTATGGAATGATTATGACAACTTGCTATTATTACTGAATGTGAAAAGGTAATGGGTCAATCATTCTGTGTTTTTCTCACATGATTCCCTTAAAAAATCATTGGAACACTAAGAATTTTTAGATATCTCTCTTTTAAACGATAAATGGTTTCAATGTTCAATGACTAGGGAGAAAGGGAATTTAGTCAGTCAGTCAGATGCAACGTAGAACTTCGTACGTAAGTACATCAGTTCATGTTGCCATACCACATTAGCACACAGAGATATAATTGTCAATTCAAATCCAATAGTAGTAGAGGTAGTAAAAGTATTAGAAGTAATCGGAGAGATTAGGATTAGAAGATATTATTCAAGAAGTACGATTAAGTGCGATAAGTTTAGAAAGACAAAACTAGAGGTGTTGAAGAACACAGAAGATTAGGATTTGAGAGAACACGAAGAATAAATGCACCGGCGCCATTGCAAACGGTTTTGAGCCATGTCATTCAGAGTCTCTAACCATCGATTATTATCATCTCGCGGACCCTAACCAGCGAGTCGAAAACTACCGACATGACTCAGTCCACTTGTCAATGACTTCATGGATTAAACGGGAAAGGGAATTAGGTAAACTCAGACACTGGTAGACTATTGGCCCGATAAATTAGTGGTCATCACACTGAAATTTTTTCTAAAAAGATTTTTTCCAGCGGAATTGTCAGTTGTTTAAACACACCGATATTTCAACAGTAATCAGTATGAACTCGAAATATTTATTGCTTGGATAGAGATTTCTGTTAGTTTTAGCCTATAAATCTGGAAAATATGGTCACAGAGTATATTATCTTACATAATCGTATGCATATTTTAGCTTGATATTTGAGAAGCGTTTGCATTAGCATGGAATATAAAGGAGTCTCTTTAACGTGTCTTGAATTATAACTTATCAATATATCATGCTCCTCGTATGTCTGATCGTACTCAAGGCTATTATATAAAGATTTCAAGACAGATCTCATGGAATAGTTAACGATTGGAACATGGTACTAGGAGGAAAAATGAATTCAACTCAATTCGTGGATGTTTTACAAGGAGAAACTGGATTTTTACTGGAAAGATATACCCCAAGGACTAATATTGGTCAAACAACCTACAATCCTTATTATTGAAGACTGATATGCATGTACCATACTCTCCACTAACTCTGAATATCTTGAATTGAACCTTGTGTATTTAAAACAATTAGTCTCTTATATAAATTTTGATAGAACAGTGAGAAGACGTAATTGATCCGAAATATGCGTTTGACTGAAACACTGATTTCAAATGGTTATCCACTAAAGTTTATCAATAAGTGTACAAAACAGTTAAGACAAAAGCCTGTTTTTCATTCTGCTGGAAAGAAAAATGTTTATATCACTCTACCATTTAAAGGTGAATCAAATGGTCTAATCTTAAGATAGAGAGACTAAAAGCAGTCATAGAGAGAACATGCTACTACGCTGCTAAACTGATTCCACATAGGCTTAGACATTGCTCGAATGATGATTACATAACAGCCCATTGCATTTATCAATTTACATGTTTGTATGGACAACCATACATATGGAGGAGTAATCGGACTTTGCGATCAAGGGTTATGGGGCACATGTACCTAAGTGGCTTCAAAATCAGTTAACTTCAGATGAGCCGATAAACGTTGGGAAATAGAAAACCATGTTCAGTAATCGCAAAACACATAATTGAGACTATGCGTAAGTTGACATCAAGACAGCCGTCAAAACATTGTTCAGAAACGTTGAAGGACGAATTTAGAGGGTCATAGAAGTCTTGGCTATTTGTAAATTAAAACCCCATTTAATGTTTACAGAAACAATATGTTATAACCTTGAATTTACCCTGGAAATCTTTAAGTGATTTTATGGCCAAGTGTAATGTGACAATTTCCTACCCTTTCTTATTAATCCCATATTACGTTAATTTTCTCACTCTCCTTGATCTACAATGATCACCTTATGGCTATTTGAATTTTCATTTATAATTAACCTTTTATCAATCTTGAATCATGAATCGATCAAAGTTAGACCAACCTTAGAAACCTGGAGGCACTGTAAGACCGTTTCATCCTGGTATGGGACTCATAAGTGGCAGTGCGTATGCATGACTCATGCACCTCGCAGAATTCGAACCCGGTCTTGTGCGCGAACGCCTAACCTCCGGACCACTGAGCCAGTATCTATCGGTGTTCATGTCTAACTGTTCTATCAAAATTCTTGTGTATGCACTACTACTACTACTACCATCACTACTACTACTCACACTACTGCTACTACTACTACTACTACTACTACTACTACTACCACTACTACAACTACTACCACTACTACTACTCACACTACTACTACTGTGGTGCTGTGATGTGAGCTACTTATAAGTAGTATATGACGTGAGTATCAACGTAATGTCTGGCAGCATAATATGGGGAAAGATCAAGAAAGGAAGAGTTCGAAGAACACTATGGAGTTTGTATGAAACACATGAATAGTGACAATGGATTGATGTTTGGCAACAGGAACAGTCCAGTTCCATAGGATGAACTGATATTTTGCAAATTAACGATTTACGATATGGTTTTCCTATTTTACTACTGAGTAACTCTGTAATTTCGTTAAATAAAATTCGGTTGCCCCACCTGTGTTCTCGTTCACTACACTACTACTGCTCCGACTACTACTACTCGCACTACTACTACTACTACCATCAGTAATTCTCCTACCGTTACCTAGATTTTAATCTTTTTTGTCCCTTTTAGTTTTTCAAAAAAAATATCTATCATAAAACGCGGAAGTAATGTAAATGGTTTGTTTTTTTTTAAAAAGAATAGTTCATCAGTTCGATATATATATCTTTGACTGGGGGGCATAATAAAAGATTGACAAATTTTTTATTAGATTACAAATAATAAACGGAAGTTTACTTCATTGAATATGATTATTAATTTTTTCTAAAAATTTAAAATCAGTGGTATAATTATCAGGCAAATTTTGGAAATTTGATTTGTTTTTTTTTTGATATTTTCAATTTTAATTACAATGTTCATTGAAACAAAAAGAAAATTGAAATATGTTTCGTTTGATTGTGAACTTTTCTCTGCTACTTGTTTTCAATTAAACTATTTCAAGTAGGGTTTTGTAGAGTTGAGTTTAATGTGTGAGTACTATTTAGCAGCAAGTGTGATGAATGCTACTCACAAAGTATCATATAAGTAGTATGTAATGTAGCATGGGTTAGAAGTATCTATCAGAGAGGAGAATGGAAAGAGAAGGAAATGCTTAATGTGATTAGTGTTGTTAGAAGACTAGAAGACATGTAGGAGAAGATAGTCAATCATCTATTTGTTTTGAAAATGGAAGAGTGAAAATAACATGTACACATTTTGTTAATAAACAAACAGTGTCTTCTCTCTGAATATATATGCATCTTCCATCTGATATGGACCTATTCATACATCAGACAAGGAATACTGAAAATCTGTCTTGTTCTATTTTTTAGACTGTCCAACTGCTAACCTACGTGAGCTCCACCAGTCACAGTGTCTCTACCGTCCCTTGGTTTTCAATCGTCAGTCAGTCAGTCAGTAACAATGTTGAACTTCGTACCTACATACATCAGTTCAGGTTGCCATACCACACTAACACAGAGATAAAATTGTCAGCTCAAATCACGTAGTAGTAGAGATAGTAGAATTATGAGCAGTAATGGAGAAGATTAGGGTCCTAAGATATTATTCAAGAAGTATGATTCAGCGAGATAACTTTAGAAAGAGAAAGTTTAAGATGATAAGGAATTTAGAAGGTTAAGATTTGAGAGAACACAAACAGTGGATGCACCTGCACCATTGCTAACGGTTTTGAAGCATGTCGTTCAAGGTCTCTAACCATTCGTGACTTTCGTCTCGCGGACCTCAACTAGGTAGTCTACATCTACCAACATAACTTGGTCTAGTTGTTAGTGACTTCATAGATTTGCGCCATGTTTTAGTCTGGTTGCCCTTAACTTTCTTCCAACCTACTCCTACACCACGAAACATAGCTCGTCATGGCAGTCGCTGATTAGGCATACGTAACACATGTCCGAACCACCTCAACTGATGAAGTGTCAATACGTCATCTATGAGACATATCAGTAATACGAATCCACAATATACAGGCGGAAAATTGAACGCAAAACCCTTAAATTCCTGACCATATTTAACTTCAATCAATTCATAATATTGCCCAACCCTGTCTTCGGTAGGTAACTGCCTCACAACCCATAAGTTTGAACTCCACTGACCACTACTATCCCCTGCTTTCAAGTTACCTAATAGTGCCTAACATTGATTGATTCATGATTTCAATAAAACTCAACCATCTTCACAACCCCATATTGGTATTTTGCATTTACTAAGTTGATCAGTTCACTACACAACGTTACAATCAAGATGACTAGTTGTAATTGTTTCAATTCAATTACATAGTGAATCAAACAATAAAAAACATTAGCAAAAGGTTTTCAGTTTATATCTCTCTCTCTTTATCATAACTGCTTTATGCTAATGAAGTACTATACTGTACTGTAACGAAATAGTTGTCTATTTCCTTTTTGAGTTTTTGCTTCCTCCTTTTACTCTAATTCATGAAAATCAGTGACAAGCATCAGTATTTACATGTATTTTTTTTTTGAGATAAAGAACCTATTCAATAATTACAGGAAATGAATGATTAAAATAATTTCATGGATATGTGTGTAAGTGTGGATAAAATGTATTACACTGATTGATTGATTGATTGATTGTATGAACAAAATGATAGAGGTTTTAAATGCAGTTCAAGTCAGTCAGTCAGTTACAATGTAGAACTTCGTAGGTATGTAAATCAGTTCAGGTTGATATATCACATTGGCACACAGAGATGCGATTGTCAATTCAAATCCCATAGTAGTAGAGGTAGTAGAAGTGAGAAGACTGAGGCAGGTGCGGAAGATTGTATTATGCAAATTTACACTCTGAGTCAATTAAAAACGAACGAAAACATTACATTGAATACACTCTATTTGCACACCATCTTTGAGTCGTGACTTCCAACACTCCATCCTTCTTCTTCCATTCCTGTTGTTGCTTCCTTTACTTCTTCCTGTTGGTACTCCTCCATTTACTTCTTGCTTTTGCTCCATTTGCTTTCCGTTTTCCTCTTCTGACCGTGAGACTTCTTCTTTCACGTCCCTTCTTATACTACTTATATCGTTCGTATAAGTAGCACACACCACAGTAGAAGTATTAGCAGTAATCAGAGAGATTAGGGTTCGAGAATCCTGGTCACACGTTTTGGACTCGTCAGCTAGAAGTACCTGTATCTCTGAGTTGATGTCCACTCTAGGATTCGAACTCCATACCGCTCGCCTCAAATGTTTAACTACTCATTCCATATAACCACTCATGCATAGAACGTCCATATACCAACCAAGACTGATCACATTTCAGTCAAAATATCAACCACGGAAGCATCCAAAACCATTTTATAATAAATTCAACTTCAAAAGATATCTTATCAATAAATCTTCTTGTATAAATCATTATATTAATGGTGTATGCAGAATATATTGATTAAATTTAAACAGAGTATAAGAAGTTGTTAAGTTCGTCAATTGAGATGCTCGAAACTATGACGAGTTCACCTTAGTCGGTAAACGAGAGCGAAGACAAATGATCTGGTGATACGATAGGCTATTCTAATCCGAACGTTTCAAGTCCCCACTAATTAGATGAAGAAGTCTTGATATGGCGTAGAAAGTGTAATCTATAAGCAACCAGAAAATCGAGGTCCTTAAACACACAAATCGAGTTTATTTATACAACATGATAGAAACGTTCTTGGGAGAGCCACAAAAATAACGTACTAAAATAACACATCAAGCAAAGACAGTCAATAATTTTTCTGGTGGGAAATCTCAAGATCAACTGATCAGCCCATGAGTAAAATCCAAAATTAGGACCTTTGTCAAGTGAGCTCTGGGGATCTAACATCCCCAACAGATGCTTTGTTAAATTACAATAAATACAATCTAAGAAGTATTAGCTAACAATTTTGAATAAGTGATTGATTCAAGCACAAATATGTTTTTTAGACCATTATTAAAAACCTGGAAGCTCTGGATGACCGTTTCGTCCTGGTATGGGACTCATCAGCAGTACGGATACATGACTCTTGCAACTCATGCCATATAAATCCAGGACCCTTGGTCTTGCGCGCGAACGCCTAACCTCTGGACCACTGAGCTGGTATCTAACGGTGTTAATGTCTAACTTCGATTAATCCACTGTCTTGCCCAACCTGCGAGTTGCAGGAGTCATGGATGTGCCTTGTTGATGAATCCTATACCAGGACGAAACAGCCGTCCAGTGCTTTCAGGTTTTTAAATGGTAGTCTAAGACTGATCGATTCATGATTTTAAAAAAACTAACTCATCATTCTCCACAACCTCATAATACAAATCTATGTTACTCAATAGATTATGCAGAGAAAAATAGCAATACTACTTAAATGTTACTAATAAATCTTTCTAACTAATTCTTTGAGTTCTATTTCTGTATGGTTAGACTGATCAAGTGATAACATGAGGCATAGGAGTTGAATAGGATAATAGATCATGCCGTTGAAATAAATATATGAGGAATGGTTCATTAAAGTGTCAAATCTCAAATTAAATCATCAGATTAGATACTCTATCCGCATTTATCTTATTTTGATATAAGATAATATTACGTAATAGAGAATCTCATATTATAGAGTGAACTGTTAAAGCATAATAGCTGTTAATTTCATGTCATCATAACTCACAATTGAATTTTTACAACAAAGTTGTGTTTGATTTTGATGTTTAACTAAAAAAAAACCTCTACACATTGTTACATTTCAGTAAGAGAAATGAATTGACATATACAATTTAATGTTTTTGAAACTGATGTTATGTGTGTGTCAGCAGTGATAGAATTCTATCTGTCAGGTTGCAATATGACCAGTAATATAGGTGACTTGACACTCACTGAGTGTAATATATTGAGATGTAAGATGGTGTTTGGCGGTAGCTGATAACAAACCTTAGACTTAATCTTCTTATAATTGGGTATTTGTCAGCAGGATGTATCTGTAATATTGAGGTAATTGATACTCTCTAGCTCTTGTATCTCTCAGATTCACAGACATTACTCTTAGAAATTATTAGTTCTGTGACTAAACTCCTGTAGGATAGAAATGTGTATTTACGATTGATCGATTACTCAGTAGTAACCAATGTCATGTATATCGGGTCTTTCCTAATTCTGATCGAATTCGTAAGATCTAAGTGTATCCACCTGATGAATCCTAAATAAGGTGAAATGTGCATCTTTGATTCCACTGTTAGCCATTAAATCTATCTACTCAGTTAGATTTGCTTTTTCATTTATTTATCAATCATTGTTAGACCGACATTAGAAACCCGGAAGCACTGAAAGACGATCGTTTCGTCCTCGTACGCAACTCATCAGCAGTGCATATCCACGATTCTTGCTACTCACAGGATTCGAACCCAGAACCTTTGGTCTGCCGCGCAAACGCTTAACCTCTGAAGCACTGGGCCGGTTTACAATGGTGTTGATGTCTAACTCTGATCAATTTAGGGATTTTACACAATCTCACCCATTTATTTTCGGTATTTACTGTCTCGGAATTCTTATGATGGATTCAACTGCAAAATCGCACACGAAGGACAGCTAACAGACTCTTTCGAGGTGAAGACCGGTGTCAGGCAAGGTTGCTTACTCTCACCCTTTCTCTTTCTCCTGGTCATCGACTGGATTATGAAGACGTCGACATCTGGAGGGAAGCACGGTATCATCTGGACAGTTAGGACGCAGCTGGACGATCTGGACTTCGCAGATGACCTGGCTCTTCTATCGCACACGCAACAACAAATGCAAGAGAAGACGACCAGTGTAGCAGCAGTAGGTCTCAACATACATAAAGGAAAAAGCGAAATTCTCCGATGCAACACAACATGCACCAACCAAATCACTGTTGATGGAGATGCCTTGGAGGACGTTAACACCTTTACATATCTGGGCAGCATCATCGACGAGAAAGGTGGATCCGATGCAGATGTGAGTGTGCGGATTGGCAAAGCAAGGGCTGCATTTCTACAATTGAAAAATATCTGGAACTCCAAACAACTTTCAACCAAAACCAAAATCAGGATTTTCAATACAAGAGAGTTCTCCTGTATGTAGCGGAAACTTGGAGAACTACGAAAGGCATCATTCAGAAGATACAAGTATTCATTAACAGTTGTCTACGCCAGACACCATCAGCAACAATGAACTGTGGGAGAAAACAAACCAGATTCCAGTGGAGGAGGAAATCAGGGAGAGGCGATGGCAGTGGATAGGATACACACTGCGACAGGCATTCAACCGCATCACAAGACAAGCCCTCACTCGGAACCCTCAAGGCAAACGGAAAAGAGGAAGACCAAGGAACACATTACGCCGAGAAATAGAGAAAGATATGAGAGGAATGAACAAAAACTGGACAGAACTGAAAAGGAATGCCCAGGACAGAGTTGGTTGGAGAAAACTGTGGGCGGCCTATGCTCCTCTACTGGGGTTAACAGGTCACGTGACGTCACGTAATGAACAACAATCTCTCTTATTTTTCATATAATTGCTAAGAAACTCAAGAATTACATTCACTGTGGTTGGTACTGTTTCTTCTTAATGCCCCCCCTCCCTATGAAGTGAACAGAACTGATTGCAAAATAGACTTCAAACACTATCCTTATTCAGCCATAAAAAGAGATGTCATCAAAGCCAAAATAGTTATAAAAATTTGAGTATGAATATGTACTTGAAAACTTAGAATTACTAAACAAAACTCTAAATGACCTTGCAAAAATAAGCCAATCCAAGTAGAGCATGAAATGAAAGTGTTTTATAAGAAGAAATCATTTCATGTACTTCACACACCGGTTAAAAATCACTTACCATAATGAAATCTTTGAAATTTTTCACCATTTTCTCATTGATTGGGCTAGTGAAATTAAAAAATAATTAAAAACAATCATCATAAAATTATTTTTAATTATTTGAAATCATCAACCAATCATTGTTAGGTCAACCATCAGAAACCTGGAAGCACCACTGGACGGCCGTTTCGTCTTGGTATAGGACCGGTGGAGTTCAACCCTGTTGGGTGTAGGCAGTAACTATCGAAGACAAATGGGTGAGGTCGCGCAAAATCTCTAGATTGATCAGAGTTAGACATTAACACCGTTGGATGCCGGCCCAGTGGTCCAGAGGTTAGGCGTTCGCGCACATTGTCGGGGTTCGAATCATACGAGGTGCAGGAGTCGTGTGCGCACTGCTGATGAGTCCGATGCCGGGACGAAACGGCTGTCTTCCAGTGCTTCGAGGTTTCTAATGGTGGTTCAACAATGATTGATTAATGATTTCAATTGTGTAAAATCACTGACCTCCATAACTCTAATTGAAAGTATAATTATTTGGTGTTATTCAAATGAGTTACTCTACCTAGAGCTCTTCTGGGTTTACTGTCAGTCTTAAGCCCAAATGAAGGGAGAGTTTCCGGGATACTGGTTAACGGTTCCATCCCGGAGAAAATCAACACGCTACAAAAACGCTAATCAGAAAAAAATAACAACGCTGGTCAGTGACCTATGCTACATTCAGGATGTAACAGGCATAAGTAAGTAAATACAAATCCCTTCTTAAGAGCACATACATAATGTTATTTTTACATACTGTAATGATTGAATTGTATATTCAGTAGTTTATATCACCAGTAGTGTATTATTTAGACAAGAATCATGGTATTACGCATCCATTGGTTAGATGATTTAATCTTGAGAAGTTATCATCTATGCATATCAACTTGATCAAATATTATGTAGAAGTCTTTAATCTAATTTATATGACTATTTTGGGTTTTACCTAGTAATCTAAAAAGGGAAAAGATCATTGACTATTGAATTTCATTTATTAAATGTCACGCACTGCACGTAAACACGTCATTTTGATATGCTTGAACTATTACGAGTTTACCTTAGTCGGAAAACGAGAGCGATGATCGATAACCCGGCAACACGACAGGCTACTCTAATCTGATTTTCCCAAACCCCCATTGAGTAAAAGAAGAAGACTTAATATGAAGTATAACCTGTATTCTACAAGCATCCAGAAAGTAAGAGGTCTGAGTCAAAAAGAGGATAAAGATTCCGGACTAGGGATCCGGGTCCGGGTCATAAAACGTTACAGATAATGCGTATTTACACAGTTAGGTCGAATAAGAAACAACATTGAAGTATGTGACATTGATAGCTAGGACGACCATAATATTGACCAGTAGGAATTGACCAATAGAATTAGACTTACAAAAATAATTCTCTTAAGATATTTGATGAATATCCTAACAGTAATCTTCATTTATTTATAAGCTTGAGTGTATATTTCATACATATTGGATAAATGTGTATTTTCGCTTACGAAGACGAATCGATAGAGAGTTAAGAAAGTATCCTCAAAGAATCTCAAATGACATTATTACATATAACCGAAATTCTAATAAGAAACTATGACCAAAGGTTTTCCGGTAGCGTCTGAATGTTCTACATTCTCTCTCTGATGAATCTACTGATTTCTAGTTTTAAATAGTCCCCTTACTAAACCTTGTTTACTAATAAAACAAACTATTTTCTATCAATACAATATATATACAAATCAACAATTTACCTTTGTTGAATTAAATTAGAAACTAAGGCACGAATTTCTATTTTACGTCGTTCAGCATCTTCATCTGGTAAACTATCAACACTTTCAACGGATACTTGACGTTCAATTGGTGCAACTTCTGCATACATTGGACGATCACCATCATCACCATATTCACTAGCTGAACTGTCATCGTCATCTCCATCGCCATCTCCATCATCGTCATTGTTGGTGGTAGATTTCTTTTTCTTTCCACTCTCATTGGTTGATTGTTCGCCGGGTATTTTAAATGATGTTAATTTATGTGATAAATCATTGATTAAACCATTCTTTTTTGTTTGAACTGAATCAAGAAATTTCGATGTACCAGATAAGAAATTATTTACTCCAGTTGTAGCAGTCCCAGCGGTTGTAGTTCCTTCTTCTTGTTCTCCAATTTTCACATCAGTATTTAATACATTTTTAAAAAATCCTTTGACACTCATTTTAACATGAGTAATAGTAGTAGTAGGTCAAAGACAATTTGACAGCTTGAAATATACAGTACGAAAAAAACAAAATGAATTTTGTAGGATTGAATAAAACACAATATAGAATGATGGTTAAGCATGACAGTGTTTACAATTTATTGACTGTAAAATATCACAGTGCTGAGGTAACTCAGTCACGATCTGAATAACTCAGTGGTAATACATCTATAACAATATCCTGAAGACCGACAATTCCAGATACAATAACTGACATGAAACCGAAGTTACAAGTATTTGTTTGGACTGTCTCCAACCTCTTAATACAGTATCATTGATTTTATTCAATGAACTGAAGTAAGTTTGAGGGTGTTGATAAACTTAGCCAAAGATTTCATTCAATTTTACAATTGCTAAGCTTCAGAGAGTAAATAGTTTCAAACTAAAGAAATACACATGAGAGTTATTAGTAAATCAGTTTGAGGTTCTAAATTAAATGAACGAAAACATTAGTCTAACAGATAATAACCAATGTGTCGTAACACTCGCTTAAATAATTCCAAGCTAATTCCTGTTGCTTAGTATTCTCTGACCACACAATACAGTGGACAAGTTCCAAAGAATCAAAAAACATGGTGGAACAGGGATTGGATTATTTTCCAAATAGCAAGGTTAAATGGAAAATAAGAAGCCGAAGGCGAAGGCAAAAAAGATAAAGCGTTAGTTTATTTATAGCATTTACATGAGAAGCTTCTGGATAGAAATTCACGTGATCGGCTGGATTAGTCCTAGCCAATCAGAATGCAGCTAACAATACGAGAATTTTCTACCCTGCTCTCCAAGAATCGATCAGGCACTGATTGGATAGGAAATTAGTCAATCAGCGCGCAACAACGTAGTCATGCTTTAATTCCATCTATGTCCCACTAACACAATGATTATTCAGTTTAAAAATACTCTTTTGACTGCATCCCATTCTGTAATCGATACTATCCAAATTTAGAATATCTATTTACTCGGTAAGTTTACTAGTAAATTCTTGCATTGGATGATGGCCCAGTATTTTATAGATTAGGCATTTGTGTGCATAACTGAACCTCTTGGGTTAGACATTAGTACCGATGGATGCCAACTCAGTTATCAGCAGATTAAGCGTTCACGCATGAGACTCAAGATACTGAGTTCGACTTCAGTGTGCAGGGTTGTGGACTCGTCAGCTGGATGTACCTACATCTCAGAATTGATGTTCACTCTGGGATTCGAGCTGAGTACCGTTTGCTTCAAGCACAATCATGCAATCCACTCAGCTACTGAGTTCAGATAACCGCTCAGTTGTGCGATAACACGGTACAAAGTTCGAGTCCCAGAGTGGTACAGGTACATCCAACTGATGAGTCCTAAAAAGGACAAAATGCACTTCTTGGATTCCACTGCTTATCATACTCTATATAAACTTGTGTCACAATGGTTTTATCAAGTCAACACGCATAAAATGCTCATATGCCAACTCATACTAATCAAATTTCAGTCAAAATATCAACAACGGAATTATGCAAACTATTTCAAGTTGAACCAATTATAACAATAAAAGTTCTCATTTCTTTACAATTCAGAAAGTACAAAATCTCACTGGATACGTCGAAACTCCGTGATGATCTATCATAATATAAACTAATGGTTTATTCCTCTATGACGTAAGCACTTAGTGCTATATATATATATATATATATATATATATATATATATATATATATATATATATCACTTTTTGGGCTCAACAATTAAACAGTAACCAATTTCTGAAGACAAGAGATGATACTGGATGTCAATTAACAGCCTAAACATTAGGCTCTGGTATTCATATATGAAAGTCATGTTTTCTATCTTCGACAGAGTCTCATACTAGGGTGATGTTATGTTCGTCACTAGGTACGCTTGAAGCTATTACAAGTTCACCTTAATCGATAAACGCGAAAGAGACAATAACCAGCGTCCAGATAGGCTACCTTGAATCCCAAACTGTAAATTGGAAAGCGTAGAAAGTATATTCTACAAACACCCAGCAATCACAATACCATCAAGCATACAACTCTCGTTTATTTATCCATCATAGAAACGTCCTTGGGACATTAATGAAAATAGCACACTAAAATACAGCCATGGATTTTGCTGTTGGGAAATGAAATCTCCAGGTCAACTGATCAGCCCATGCTTGCAAACGTGATAAGGCGTAGAAAGTGTATTCTACAAGTACCCCAGAAATATGAAGTCGAGCTTCTTTATACATGATAGAAATTTCCTTGTAAGAGCCACGAAAAAAACGCGGACTAAAATAATCCATCAAGCAATGACAGTTAAGGATTTTCCGCGCGGGAAATGTTAGCTGAATGTCAACTAAGCAACTTAAGCGCGAAAACATAAAATATCCAAAATTATGGCATTTTCCAAGTGAGTTCTGGGGATCTAACCTTACCAACAATATTATGCTTATGCAAACCTCGTTTGTGTAAACGCGGTAATAACGGGCTAAATATGGATTCAGTTGAATGAGCTTGTTCCATGCAATCGTTCTCGCAGATAGACATGAAAATACGAAGCGTAAAAGCAAAGCAAAGCGAAGCTAAGTATCGAGAAGGCAAATGAGCTAATTCACTGCCTTGAGGTATGACTCAGTATTGATAGTCAGACATAAATAAGCTAGACATGTAATAAGCGAAGCAAATAATGCACACACGCACACATACAAGTGAAAAAAACCATCAAGGTTATCAGCAAATGATTGACAAGGTCAATTGATGTGTGAATAATACCTCGAGAAGAATGGGTCAATCAATTTGTCCAAAGATTGGGACAAGGTCATGTGGGTTCGGCATATTTGTCACACAATACGATAATAACTAACATTTTTAAATGACACAGTCATTAGTAATTCATAATTAATTAATTAATTGATTAGTTAATTCAATTATAATAAATTTTTAATGAAATTTATTAATTACATATTATATCAAACATTGATATGGTATGATATGATAGATGAATGTGTCGTTTATTATTGAAATTCAGTGAGAACTGTTATTGAAGTCAGTCTGTCAGCTACAACTTAGAACTACGTACTTGCTTACATCAGTTCAAGTTGTCACACCACATTAGTACAGAGATGCAATTGTCTATTCAAATCCCATAGTAGTAGATGTAGTAGAAGTATTAGCAGTAATCGGAGAGATTAGGGTTCAAAGAAATTATTCAAGAAGTAAAATCTAGTGAAATAAACTTAAAAAGATAAAGATAGAGGTGATGAGGAATTCAGGAGGTTAGGATTTGAGAGAACACAAAGAATGAATGCACCTGCGCCATTGCAAACAGCTGTGAGCCATGTCATTCAGGGTCTCTAACCATCGATTACTTTGATCTCGCGGGGCCTCAACCAGGTAGTATAGTATTGTATGCTTTATTAATAGATTTGTACATGCTTTTTAAAGAGATATCTATCACTGTTTGTTGAAAAGTTAACTACCTACAATACATACGTTACAGGCCGATTCTATGAAATGAATATATTTCTAGATATCATTAATATTCAGGACTGTAGACAATCAATTTTTTATTGTTATGTTGTCTATCCACAGACGATCACTGTTATCAAATCATTTTGCGGACAACATATTGATATTTGGTAGCAGTGGAATTCAAGAAGTTCCTTTTTATGTCTTATTTAAGACTCAACGTATGAATAACTCTTCAACTGAGTGTTGTTATTCGTAACGAGACTCCAACTTGAAAAAAAACCAATATAATTTTTAAAAGTGAACACACAAGTGTATTGATTATTTGTGTTCTCCCAAATTCTAATCTAAACTGCTCATCACTTTCATCTATGTCGTCTCAAATCGATTTCACTGGATTATACTTCCCACTGTGATCTTTCCGATTACTGCTCATACTTCTACTGCCTCTAGCATTAAGGGATTTGAATCGAAAGCTGCATCTCTGTGCTACCACGGTATGTCAACTTGAACTGATGTACATACATACGAAGTTCTACGTTGTAACTGACTGATTGACTGACTGAACTACTGAGTGTAGATAGTTATTAACTTGTTTAATAGCCATGCTGTTCATACCATGAATAACAAAGGTTTACACTATCCTTACGATATTGTTTAGAACTAAATTTTAATAAGTCTTGATAAGAAAATAAACACTGAGCTAAAGTTATTGTTTGATGATCAGTTTCTATAAAAGACGCACATTATGAACTCTGCTGACAGCCACAATCTATGGTTTCAAGTTGATTAGTCATTTCATTCGGTTAGTTAAAAGTTAATTTGGCTTCATTTCCTTTCATAGTTACAATTCTGCGTAAAGATACAACTCAGTCTAGAAAAATAATCCGAAACACATTTCAATCAATACCATTTAAACTCTAACCCTAACTTGGAATTCTCAAGGCGTATGGAGAAGAGGAAGACCGAGGGACACATTACGTCAAGGACTTGAGATAGATATGAAAATGAATGAACAGCGATTGGGTTTAACTGGTAAGAAAATCCAAGGACAAAGTAGGTTGGAGAATCCTGGTCGATGGCCTATGCCCCATGAGGGATGAGAAGCGCACGTAAGTAAATATTAAATTTCTAACACACTTTACCACTCATTCTTATCACTTTCATAAATTTATAAGTATTTATCTAGGTGAAATTATTCTTAGAGGTTAAAAATTCAGAAAAATGCGCTTATTAGTGAGATTCTTTTGCAATAACCTACTTACTCTCTCATTAATCCTATTTGCAACAAAAGTATTTGAAAAGTCAAACGCACAAATATGACTGTTACTTTTATTTAGCCGTAAAAAACTTTCCTTAACATCAAAATGAATCGAAAAATGAAAGAATACTTTTTAAAAAAATTTCGTATCAGTTTCACTGTCGTTTTCCAAAAACAAATCGAATTCAAATTCTTGAGTGCCATTTTTTTTTAGAACAGTTTAAACAAAAATGAATGAGTCAAGATTTAATATTTATTGAACTTACCTTTAAATTGTTTTAATGAATCGATTATTAGAATATAAATGATTGTTCTTAATAATTAAATACTTATCCTTTATTTGTAATAAAACAAAATGTCGAGGTAAATTTGATAAATTTGAATTTCATATTTTACATGCTCATCTTGTACTTTTCTCTCTCACACTCTAATTGTTGATTGGTTGAAAAAATCTACTCATTTTTGATTGGTTAATTCACTCAAGGCAAAAAAACTATATATATATTAATTATCTTAGTATATATTTACTATAATCAATAAACAAAGTAGCAATAGGGATAGAAATTGAGCGAATAGAATATCTTTCTTATCGATTAGGCTAACATTCAAAATATTGATTATATGAAATCTTTGCAAAGCTCCAATGAAAATGGAAATACAGTGATACAGATAGATCTACTACTAACTGTAAACTCATTTGTCATTTATTTATTTTTCACTGATTTCAGATAAAAAAAAACCATATTGAAAGTTTTATTAAATTGACCATTAATAGACAGCCACTAGGAACCTGGAGATACTGGACGACAGTTTCATCTTAGCATAGGAGTCACCAGTAATGCATACACACAACCTTCGCTCACGGGAATCGAACCCAAGACATTCAGTTTCACAAGCGGACACTGAACCTGTGGATCACTGAGCTGACATCCAACGGTGTTAATCAATCCCTGACTAAAAGTAACATAACTAAGCATAAATATATATTTACATGTGTTCATTCATTAATGACATCATGTCGTCCAGGTATTGGATGAGAAAAAAATTAGACAGTTGTTTGCGTTAAGCTTAGTCAACAGTTTGATAAATTGAAACGTTAGAATATACGGTAAAACGAAACCTGGAGTTTCATTTCTTTAGGTTTTTGGGAATAAGTTAAAAAAAAACTCATGAATTTCTAGGTCAAGTATGTAGTTCTATCCTGTAAAGATCGCATTTTTTGTTATCGATAGCCCTTCATTTCAAATCATAAATCAGCTAAAGTCAGAATCATACCACTAGATGTTGACACGCCTGAATATCCTCAGAATCTACTGCCGGTCCCACGACAGGATAAGAGAGGAGGGTCGGCGACCACATCCCATAAAAAACTAACTCGCTAAGAAAACGCTAGCCAAAACAATTATTTCAAACCATTTTATCCATACCCTGGGAGTTAGAACATCTTCATTCAGAAGAGTTATGACGTATCACGATAAAAACCGAGTTCCTCTGGAAGTCACGAGGCTGATACCCCTTTTTGACAACCAGAGCAACCATTAATTTAGATACATGGAATGTCCGAACATTGTGTGAGACTGGAATACTATTCCAAGTTGCTGCAGAAATGAAAAGAAACAACCTGGAGGTGCTTGGAATCAGTGAAACGCATTGTACGCAAGTTGAACAACTAAGACTAGCTTCAGGAGAGCTGCTGTTTAAGTAGGATGTTGACCCACTCGTCCTGATACTTCAGTGCTTACTTAAATAACTCGATGTCTTAAGTTCATTGCTGTGGGTGTTGTTCATTAAATAAAAGTTTTACGGTGCGATGAAATAGATGTCCAACTCTCTCCACTTCACACTGAGAACGCTAACTAAAATCAATTATTAAAAACTTCAAAATCATCTACACAGAACCCTCTTAACTTAATTTTATAAACTGTGAATCAGAAAAACTAAATTTAATTCACGTTGATTAACTGCTCATTCAACAAAAAACATTTTAAAACATGTATTTTTAAATATTCAAAACAATAGCCCTGTTTTTGACTACTCATAAAAGATATTAGTAGCAAGAAACATCGTATGTTCATTTAAAACAAAAGACATTTTCAACATTCAATGTGAATTGAAAAAAATTTGAATCGTTCTACAATTTTAATCTCTTTTGTATGGTAATTTCATAATGTGATTAAATATATTCTTCTGACATGTCAATATGGACACTGATTTGACTAGATATGAAGAAACCAAGTAAAAATTTTGAAAATCACAAGATTAAAACAATGATTGATTACTTTATATTGAAGACTGACTTCAGATAAGCAGAATATCATAGGAATATCATCACTCTTATTCATATAGTAGAGTCGCGCGATATTTCAAAATGACTTTCGTTAACTGATACCATATTAAAAGTTGTAGCAGTAGTAGTCAGTCAGTAAGACAATCAGCCTATCAGCTATAACTGCATTCTTAACTTATGTCAGTTCAAGTTGCCATACCATATTAACAAAGAGATGCAATTGTCAATTCAAATTCCATAGTGGTAGAGGGAGCAGTACTATTAGCAGTCATGAGGAAGATGAGGGGTTGAAAACATGATCAGAGAAGTATAATTCAGTGAAAAAGTTTAAAAAAACTACAGATAATGGTGACAAGGAATTCAGAAGATTAGAATTTGAGAAAAGCCAAAGAATGGATGCACCTGTGCGAATGCAAACGATTTTGAGCAACCATGTCGTTCAAGGTTTGTAACCATTGGTTACTATCATCTCGCGGACCGCAACCAGGTAGTCTATACCTACTGACATGGCTCAGTCCCTTTTTCATTGACTTCATGGATTTGTGCAAAGTTTTGGTTTCCTCGCCTCTAGCTTTCTTCCCACCTACTCCTACACCACTAAACATTGCTAGACAAGGTAGTCGGAGGTTGGTCATTCACTAATTCCTCCATTGACGTGCCACCCTTACCTAATACTCTTTGCCTAACAACATTATTGCTTACTCGATTGTCCCATGATACACGAGAAATGCTTAGAAGACACCGATAATCGAATAACAGTAAACTAATAACATCCTCTACTCTGACTGTCAATGCTTCTCACTCATATAGCAGGATGGAGCGGATTACTTCACAGTACACTCGTACTTTGGTTAACAGATGGATATCTCACCTACGCCATCATCGACTCAAGTGGTAGTAGTGTGGTGCGCGCTACTTATAAGTAGTATATGACGCGAGTGAAAACGTAGTGTCTGGCAGCAGAAGATGGGGGAACACCAAGAAAGGAAGAGTTAGAAAACAATGGAATTTGTATGAAAGAGCATGAATAGTGAAATGTCAGACAATCGATTGATGATTGATTGAAGATTTGCAAATTAACGATTTACGATATGGTTTTCCCAATTTACTGAGTAACTCTGTAATTTTCGTTAAATACAATTCGGTTGCCCTCACCTGTGTTCTCCTTCACTAAAGTAGTATTAGTCGTCTCAAAACGAATACAACAAGTCATTCAACTAGAACAACGCATATAAACAAACAAATGTTTCCTATTCCTATTGAATACAACTGACTTTGATAAATATCTTACTCAGACGAAGGAATTTTTGAAAATCGTTCGATTCACTTCTGATCTTGTTTATATTCTATGACATTTTTTTCTCAAAATATACAAAAATAAAAACAATCACATTTTTCTATAGACATTCATTCATCTTATCAGATATTACATACATATTATATGTATGTATCTATATATTATTGAACATTGAATATTGAACACAATACAAACATTGAACATAGATGTTCATTCATTCTATTTAAAAGAAAACAGGTCAAAATAAATGTGAATACAACAATAATATGACATGATTTTTATATGATACGATATGTTTTTTGAAAGGTATTTCAGTTTTATCCAATGACAAGAATTTATATGAATGAGTAAGTAGAGGAGATAGAAAGGAAATTACATTAGTTATCATGGTGGAACTTGTTTGATTATTATTATGACTAGATTTACAATACATTCCATACAGTATGGTGAAGCTTTAGAGCATAGAAAGAATATGAAAGTTGTAAGATCCAAACTGAGGTTTGGACTGAGGAATAACTGTCTAGGTAGTTTAGATATGCACCTTGACCCAGTTTAAAAACCAAAACAAGTAATTTAGGTAAATGACACTTCTAATATTCATCATCACCTAAAGAAATATTACTACTTGGTTATTCCTTCAACAACTGTTCAATTAATCAAATGAACAGCAACAACCAAATGATATTCTATCACTCCTGGATAGATCAGATTCGTCTTAAAGATAATATTTGGTTGCTTTATAACACAGAGTGCTTCAATTCACAATCGAAATGCACAATTCCAGTCCATGCAAGCAATATAATCAAAAGCGGAACAAATCAATATGGCTGTTGGCATGAATAAGTATCAGAGCTTAAACAACTAAACTATCAATACTTAGTCATACATCATGGCAGTGAGTTGGCTCTCTCACTTTCACTATTTCGCTTCTCTCTTCTTGAGTTCTTTTTATCCTCATGTCTGCCTGCATGAACGAACCCAAGACCTTCGATAACACTTACTCTCTATACCACCGAGCCGGCATCCAAAGGTGTTAATGTTTAACTCTGATGAATTTAAGGTTTTAGTGCTTACAACTGGATGTACTATAATACAGGCGACTGGATCATTCGTGAATATCTAAAGATCTGCGATTCAGTCTTCGGACAAGAAAACACACTTTACTGCTCTCTGTAACTTTTATTATTTCCCAAATAACACTAGATTTGATGATAATATTCAACAGCAGAAACATCCTCATGGTGTATTTGTCTAAATACATATTTATGTGATATACAGTGATCTATAGGTCGACTGATAACTACTCATGTAAAGGCAAATAGTGGAGACTGTTTTATTTCCACAGATGAAATCGTGCGCGCTGACGATAACTAAACCATCACCGAAAACCTGTAAACACTGGTTGGTAATTTTGTCTATGTTGTGTACTATTATGAGAAGCCTACGTAGGTATTTTAGGCTTCCAACAGACCAACCAATTCATTCTTCGCAAGTCATCATCATGCAAACAAACCTCGTCAATTACCTTGACTGTTTTTGTTTGAGTGTATGTCAAGACAGTTCTACTATATGGAGCGGAAACTTGGAGAACTACCAAAGCCATCATCCAGAAGATACAAGTGTTTATTAACAGTTGTCTACGCAAAATACTTCGGATTCGTTGGCCAGATACGATCAGCAACAACGAACTGTGGGAGAGAACAAACCAGATTCTAACGGAGGAGGAACTCAGGAAGAAGTGGTGGAGTTGGTGGATAGGACAGACACTACGAAAAGCATCTAACTGCGTCACGAGACAAGCCCTTACCTGGAACTCTCAATGTCAAAGGAAACGAGAAAGGCTGAGGAACACATCACGCCGAGAAATAGAGAAAGACATAAGAAGAATGAACAAAAACTGGAAAGAACTAGAAAGGGAAACCCAGGACAGAGTAAGTTGGAGAAAACTGGTTAGCGGCCTATGCTCTAATGGGGTAACAGTCGTAAGTAAGTAAGTAAGTATTAATCGCCTACGATATTCATCTTATATCTTTAGTATACAATTTTCTAGTGAATCACGCATGCCTTCTGGCTTTACTTCGTTTTCCTACATCTCATTTTGATGTCTATTCACATAAATGAGTGCATGAAATAAATTGGTCCTATTTGATTGGCATTCCGTTTCTTAGGATCTCCGTCGTCGTCAAGATGTAATGTATGGAAATGGATGGAAGATTTGTTGGTTGTATAGCATGTTCAGTCATTCGTCTAAAAGGTGGAGAAAAATAACTGGCTAATGAACCTCCTTGTATAGGACTGCCTAACAGTACACATCCGCGACAACTTACGTACAAACGCTTCACCGCTAGATCATTGAATCGGCATACAACAGCGATAATATTTTATTTTATATGTCCAGCTACTAACAGTCGATAAGTAACTGGTTGATACATTTAGTTAAAATAAGATTCTGATAACATGACAGTCTGTTATAACTCGGACAACATGGTCTATAAAGAGAACTTTCATATCATCTGTTAAGTTGGTTAGAAGAAAGTTCACTCCTTAAATTCATCTGATACTTAGTAACGTCCAAGTTGAAGGTGTCTATGAGATCACTGACTGTCATACTAAACTATGTGAAGAGTATTCAATTTGTTTCGTAGCGGAAAAGAAGTATTTACTCATTTTATCTTTCATCAAACTCGAAATTCTATTTTGTCTTCAAAATCATCATCTGTTGATTTCATCCTATTGAAAACCTGGCAGCACTGGATGGTCGTTTCGTCCTTACTGACTGACTTACTTACGCCTGTTACCCCCAATAGAGGAGCATAGGCCGCACACCAGTTTCCTCCAACCAACTCTGTCATGGTCTTTGCTTTCCAGTTCTGTCCAATGTTTTTTCATTCTTCTCATATCTTTCTCTATTTCTCGACGTAATGTGTTCTTTGGCCTTGAGGGTTCCATGTGAGGGCTTGTCTCGTGATGCAGTTAGGTGCTTTTCGTAGTGTGTCTTGACATTTATATTCAAAATCCTGATTTTGGTGTTGATTGACAGTTGTTTGGAGTTCCAGATATTTTTTAATTGTAGAAATGCAGCGCTTGCTTCCGCCAATCCGCGCCCTCACATCTGCATCGGATCCACCTTTCTCGTCGATGATGCTGCCAAGATATGTAAAGGTGTTAATGTCCTCCAAGGCATCTCCATCAAGAGTGATTTGGTTGGTGCATGTTGTGTTGCATCGGAGAATTTTGCTTTTTCCTTTATTTATGTTGAGACCTACTGCTGCAGAGGCTGCTGCTACACTGGTCGTCTTCTCTTGCATTTGTTGTTGCGTGTGAGATAGAAGAGCCAGATCATCTGTGAAGTTCAGATCGTCCAGCTGCGTCCTAACTGTCCAGTTGATAATGTGCTTCACTCCAGATTTCGACGTCTTCATAATCCAATCGATTGATGACCGGGAGAAAGAGAAAGGGTGAGAGTAAGCAACCTTGCCTTACACCGGTCTTCACCTCGAAAGAGTCTGTTAGCTGTCCTTCGTGTACGATTTTGCAGTTGAATCCATCATAAGAATTCCGTATAATATTGACTGTTTTCTCAGGCACACCGTAGTGTCGGAGAAGCCTCCACAGTGTTTTCCTATCCACGCTATCGAATGCTTTCTCGAAGTCAATGAAATTGATTTCGGGTGGTGAGTTTTATTCGATTAATTGTTCAACAATGATCCGTAATGTAGCAATTTGGTCAGTACACAATCTATCCTTACGAAATCCGGCCTGCGGATCTCGAAGTTGGACGTCTACGAAGTCCTTCATTCTGTTTAACAATACCCTGTTGAAGACCTTGCCTGGTATTGAAAGAAGAGTGATGCCTCTGTAGTTCTCACACTTGCTGAGACCGCCTTTCTTTGGTATTTTGATCACGTATCCTTCTTTCCAATCTGATGGTACTTGTTCCTCATCCCAAATCTTCTTGAAGAGGATGTGAAATGTTTTCGCCGTTGCTTCCACATCTGCTTTCCTTGCCTCTCCTGCCATGCTGTCTGGTCCTGCTGCTTTGCCGCTCTTGATTTGTCTGATGGTCATACTGACCTCCTCAATCGTAGGTGCGCCAGTATTAATTGGGAGGTCCGTGGATGCTGCTTCGATGTTGGGTGTGTTCAGTGGAGCTGGTCGAGTCAGAGGTTCCTGAAAGTGCACTACCCACCTATTTCGCTGTTCTTCAGTGTTGCTGATTACGCTGCCTTCCTTGCTTTTCACTGGTCGTTCTGGTTCACTTTAGCTTCCGGCCAGCTTCTTTGTTGTTTCGTACAATTGTTTCAAGTTTCCGTCTCTTGCAGCCTTTTCCACCGTCATTGCTAGATCTTCCACATATTTTCGTTTGTCAGCTCTGATGCTATTCTTCACTTCCCTGTTTGCTTCTGTGTATGCAGCTTGTGCGGTAACTTTCTCTGCTCTTGTTCGGCTGACATTCACTGCTGCCTTCTTGTTCCTCCTTTCTTCAACTTTTGCAAGAGTATCAACAGACATCCATTCCTTGTGATGGTACTTCTTGTGACCCAGAACTTCGTGACATGTTGAAGTGATTGCCTCCTTAATCCCTTTCCAATTGTTCTCCAATGTTGCGTCCTCTCCGTTGAGTAGATCCTGAAAGGCCTGGAACCTATTGGTGAGGGCTATCTTGAATTCGTTGAGCTTTACAGTATCCCGAAGAAAGGCCGTATTAAACTTGGGTGATGTTGTCTGCCCGGTTGTCCAGTGCTTCTTGAGTTTCAGTTTCATTTTGGCGACCAGCAAGTAGTGATTTGTTCTTCGTTCTTGAGGATTCCCAGTGAGGGCATTTCATGTGACACAGTTAGGTGTTTCCTTCAATGATTCAGTGATTAGATTAAGTTAATCACTTATCATTTTATTGAGATTTCATGCGTATTTAAAATCTATGTGATTTTCTTTTATATGGAGTGCAGTTTTATACAATCAACAGATAGATAGTAATATGTTTACATGTAACGATAACCAGAGCAAGAGGTCTAATCACTGAATTGCAACAAATACCTTGTTTCACTTTGTGTTATAAGAACTCTTTTTAATGATCAGTGTACTATGAGACACAAAGTGAAGGTCGATCAAAAGTTTGAAAAGAGTTATTTCGATATAGTAAAAACTTTCTAAGTTATGTAGGTTGATATAAGAAATTGAAATCTTTCGGAAACTGAGTAATATATATTTAGTTTGTCCTGTTTTAAGATTCAACGACAGCGAACATCCACAACACCATCAGCTATCAAACCTAGTAAATTCAGATTTCTTGAAAACTACTTAACATGTTTATCATATCGGTTACTCACTAATGGGTTTACAAATGATCTGAAGGTTAAGCCTAAATGTTAGAGTTTGGTAGTCCTGAATTCAATTACTGATATAGGATCATAGGTGAAATAAAATAATGATTTAGTTCTTTCTGAATTCATCATGTTTACCAAAATGAGTCATCAACTTATGACTCATAAATCTAAATACACTTTGAACCAATCATAAACATCCTTGCTGTAGCCAATCGTCATTGAAATAGTATTTCATTATATATGATTATGAAGATTGTTGGGTTTCATTGAAATCATGAATCGATCCATGTTAGAATACTATTAGAAACTTGAAAGCACTGGACAATCAGTTCGCACTAGTTAGAGACTCATTAGCAGTGTACATCTATGATCCCTGCTTTCAGGAATCTAACCCAGCTTCTTCGATCTTGATTATGAGAATACTTAAACTCTAAAATGTTGGATGCCAGCTAAAAGTTAAGTGTTCACAAGCGAGATCGGAGGTCTCAGGTTCGATTTCCATGTTCGGATCTCGTGGATGCTTATTGCTGATACTAGGATGAAACGCTCGCCTAGTACTTCCATGTTTTTTCTAATTGATCGTCGAACATTGAATGATTCAGCATTTCAATAAAACACAAATTCTCCTAATATAAGTGTACAGTAGGAGGTGTTGTAATTTTTTATCTTCACACTGATAACTACTCATCGATAATACATAAGAAATATTTTTGAAATTGCTTACGAATCGATATTTTAAAACCTATATTGTCTTATTTGGATATAATTTTTATAAAAACTTCAATTAAATGGTCATATTTTCTGAGATTTCAATCTTCTCAAATCTATTATACTCAATCACTCATTCACTATTTTGTTCATCTACATATTTTTTTTCTCATTCAATTATTCAGTGATGCATTGTTTAAATTTGAAATACTATTCAAAACACATCGTATCATATCATGTCATATTATTGTTGTATTCAAATTCGTTTTGACCTGTTTTCTTTTAAATAGAATAAATGAACATCTATGTTCAATGTTTGTATTGTGTATTCAATATTCAATGTTCAATAAACTATATATACATACATATAATATGTATGTAATATCTGATAAGATGAATGAATGTCTATAGAAAATTGTGATTGTTTTTATTTTTTTATATTTTGAGAGAAAAAAATGTCAAACGAATATAAACAAGATCAGAAGTGAATCGAACGATTTTCAAAAATTCCTTCGTCTGAGTAAGATATTTATCAAAGTCAATTGTATTCAATAAGAATAGGAAATATTTGTTTGTTTATATGCGTTGTTCGAATTGAATGAATTGTTGTATTTGTTTTTAGACTACTAATACTACTACTGTGGTGTGAGCTACTTATAAGTAGTATATGACGTGAGTGTCAACGTAATGTCTGGCAGCAGAAGATGGAGGAAGATCAAGAAAGGAAGAGTTAGAAAACAATGGAATTTGTATCAAACGCATGAATAGTGAGTGACAATGGATTGATGTTTGGCAACAGGAACAGCCCAGTTCGATATGATGGACTGATATTCCGCAAATGAACGATTTACGATATGGTTTTCCAATTTTACTGAGTAACTCTGTAATTTTCGTTAAATACAATTCTTTTTCCCGACCTCTGTTCTCGTTCACTACACTACTACTACTACCTGAGTCGCTTATGGCGTAGGTGAGATATCCATCTGTTAACCAAAGGACAAGTATACTGTGAAGTAATCCGGTTCATCTGGCTATATGAGTGTGAAGTATGTCCAGTAAGAGTGGAGGATGTTATTAGGTTACTATTATTCGATCATCGGTGTCTCCTAAGGATTGCTCGTATATGCTAGGACAACCGAGTAATCAATGATGTTGTTAGGAACCGAGTATTAGGTAAGGGTGGCATGTCAATGGAGGAAGTAGTGAAAAACCAACCTCCCACTGCCTTGTCTAGCAATGTTTAGTGGTGTAGGCGTAGGTGGAAAGAAAGCTAGGGGCCAGCAAACCAAAACATGCCACAAATCCATAAAGTCAATGAAAAAGGGACTGAGCCATGTCAGTAGGTATAGACTACCTGGTTGCGGTCCGCGAGATGATAGTAACCAATGGTTATAAACCTTGAACGACATGGTTGCTCAAAATCGTTTGCATCGGCACAGGTGCATCCATTCTTTGGCGTTTCTCAAATTCTAATCTTTTGAATTCCCTGTCACGATTATCTGTTGTTTTTTAAAAATTTTTCACTGAATTTGAGAAGTAACTTCTCAAATCATGTCTTCGACCCTCAGTGTTCTCTATGACTGCTAATACTTCTACTATCTGTACCAATGTGGGATTCGAATTGACAATTGCATCTCTTTGCTAATGTGGTATGGCAACTTGAACTGACATAGGTTAATTATGCAGTTATAGCTGATAGGCTGAGTGACTTACTGACTGACTACTACTGCTATAACTTTTAATATGGTGTCAGTTAACGAAATTCATTTTGAAATATCGTGTGACTCACTATATGAATAAGACTGATGATGTGATATGCTGCTTATCTGAAGTCAGTCTTCAATATAAAGTAATCAGTCATTGTTTTAATCTTGTGATTTTCCAGATTTTTACTTGGTTTCTGCATATCTAGTCAGATCAGTGTCCATAATCACATGTCAGAGGAATATATTAATTCAGATTACAAAATTACCATACAAAAGAGCTTAAAATTGAAAATTAGATTGTTTTATTTTTAGCTTGAATAGGAAACATTTGTTTGTTTATATGCGTTGTTCGAATTGTGTGAATTGTTGTATTTGTTTTCAGACTACTAATACTACTACTACTACTACTACTATTTGAATCACTTATGGTGTAGACTAGATATCCATCTATTAACCAAAGGACAAGTATACTGTGAAGTAGTCCGCTTCATCTTGCTATATGAGTGTGAAGCATGACCAGTAAGAGTAGAGGATGTTTGTTATTAGGTTACTGTTATTCGATCATGGATGTCTCCTAAGCATTACTCGTATATGCTAGGACAACCGAGTAAGCATTGCTGTTGTTAGGCAAATAGTATTAGGTAAGGATAGCAGGTCAGTAGATGAAGTAGGGAAATTTCATCAGTTGAGGGGGTTGAGACATGTGTTACGAATGCCCAACCACCAACTACCTTGATGAACTATGTTTTGTCGTGCAGGCGTAGGTTGGAAGAAAGTTAGGTGTGGCCAAACCAAAACACAACACAAATCCATAAAGTCATTGACAACTGGACTGTGTCGTGTTGTTAGTAGGTGTAGTCTATTTGATTAAGGTCTGTGAGACCAAAGTAACCAATGGTTTTGAGACTTTGAATAACATGGTTTCTCAAAATATTTTGCAATGGTGCAGGGGCATCTGTGGTGGCCATTTTCAACGTGTACTTAATCTTCGTAAATAGCTCGTCTAGGCAATCAGCACCAAATAACGCCTGACGGTTATCAATCAGAAGGCAAATACGAAGTGTTGAATTCGTTTATTTTTAGCACACCACAAAATTGGACAACAGACCACAAGAAGACAGGGCAGACATACTAACGGGCGAATGGGAGTTGGCTCACTAGCTTTCTCCCATTCGCTTCATCCATTCGTTCGCTTGCTTGCTTTCTGGCGCTCACATGACGAATTTATCTTTGAGTGCTTGTGGTCCGTTGTTCCATTTTGTGGTGTGCTAAAAATAAACGAATTCACTACTTCGGTATTTGCCTTCTATTTTATATAACCGTCAGGCATTATTTGTTGCTGATTGCCTAGACGAACGAATTACGAATCTTAAGAACACGTTGACATTGACCACCACACATCCACTCTTTCTGTTCTCACAAATTCTAGTCTTCTGAATTCCCCATTACCCTTGTGTTTCAGTTTGAAATACTTTTCAAACAACATATCGCATCATATAAAAATCATGTCATTATTAGTATTGTATACATACATTTATTTTGACCTGTTTTCTTTTAAATAGAATGAATGAACATTTATGTTCAATGTTTGTATTGTGTTCAATATTCAATGTTCAATAATATATACATACATACATATACATATAATAAGATGAATGAATGTCTATAGAAAAATTGTGATTGTTTTAATTTTTTTGTTTTGTTTAAATAAACTGATACGATATGAATGTAAAATTTTGAGTTTTTGCAAGCATCTATTGTTTGTATATTTCTCTCTCTCATTTTCTTTTGTTTAGAAAAATTTCTAGTACATAAATGATCCGATATGATGGTCAAGTAATTGAAACATTGAATGGTCCAACATGATATTAACACTAATGATAATAATAAGAAGAAGAATAGCGTAATTTTATATTGATTTTCAGAAGAACTCAACCTTCTATGAGAGAGAGAATAAATCAAATTTCAGTGGAGGAAGAAATCAGGATGGAGTGCTAGAGTCAGTGGATAGGACATGCACGGAGGAACGCGTCTCACTGCGTCTTAAGACAAGCCATCACTTGGGACGCTCAAGGTCAAAGCAAAAGAGGAAGGCTAAGGAACACAATACGTCGAGAAATAGTGAAAGATATGATATGAATGAACAAAAATTGGGCAGAATTGGAAAGGGAAGTGCAGGACAGAGTCAGTTGGAGAATACTGGTCGGCAGCCTATGCTCTTTTGTGGGTAACAGCCGTTAGTAGGTAAGTTTCAGGACAACTAGACATTGTCCACGTGTTTAACACTACAACCTGTGAACAGTACAGTTCAATCCTGTGGTACAACCCTACACAGGTATCTGACACACTGGTGGATCATTCCCAACACTTATATGCACTAGTACATCGGTAGTGATTATTTCTGATTCATGATCGTGTCAATCAGTATACACAGCATGAATAGGCCAGCCAGACACATCCCGCTTACATGACTGTCACAAACTCATTATTGTTAGCAATGGTGTTATGCACTACGGCGTCCCAATGACAATGGCACTTGGGAATGTTGCAAAACAACCACCAACGGTAATCAGTGAAATCAGTTATTCTGCATACTAAATCTGTGTATGGACTGTCAGTAAAACGTGCCAAAGTAATGTCAAACTATCCACAATGTTTATCACAACAAACCTCTGGTCTTATCGGAAACTTTCAGTTCTATGTAGAGCAGTTTAACTCATGGCATGTACATTTTATGGCATAGGATAGTAAGAGATGCAGTCTAGCTTGACGCAAATCGGGCTCAGATACACTTATTACCCTTTGTTTCATGTCGGAGGACGTTTTTAATCGCGGTAGTGAAATTTTTATTTTTATGACCATAATAATTTAACGACTTATTTCAGATTGATGATTTTCTGTAAATATTTTTCATGATCAATTAATTAAAAGCCAAACATCATCCTTGAATGAATGAATGAATGAGTGGTTTTTTCAAAAATCAATTTTTTTTTACAGATAATCAAGATGTATTCAAGATAAATGATCACTGATATGAAATATTTATCATTGAATAACAGAGTGAATATCAACTCTATGACTCAGTTACATTCAATTGATAGATTTTTAAATCGAATGAAAGGTGAGTTCTGGATTCTAGCGCCAGACATATTTCATTAAATCAATATCAACCTGTATCATAATCTGTAAATCGAGGTAATTCATATAGAATGATTTATATACTGACCGTTATCATATGCGCTATCCAAGATCGGAATGTAATGTGCACTAATTAGAAAATGAATTCATTCCTAGGCCACAATCATAAGTACTTGTCCTTTAGGACATTTCTGATGGTCAACAAATGGCCTTCCCACTCGACCACGTCTGGTTGGCTGTCTATCACCAAGATTGATCACATTTCGATCAAAATCATCAGTTATCGAATATTTCAAACCATTTGAAAATGAATTGATAGTCTCTAGTAAAAACTACCATTAGTGACAGCCTACTATGAGAGAGGACAAACTAGATTCCGGCAGAGGGAGAAATTAGGAGAATGGTGTTACAGTTGAACGGGACACACATCGAGGAAATCACCAAACTGTATCAATAGGCAAGCCCTAATTAGGAATCCTCATAGTCAGAGAAGGAGAGGAAGATTAAAATACACATTACGTCCAGCATTGGGGGCAGACATGAAAAGAATAAAGAGCAGTTGTGTAGAACTGGAAAAAAAGACTCAGGACACAGTCGGTTGGAGAATGCTGGTCGATGTCCGATGTTCCACGAGGGGTTAAAGGTGTATGTAAGTAAGTAATATATGTACTTCATATCTAGTCTGCTGAACTACATGTTATGAAGGACTTGTTATCTATTAGGTGAAACAGTATTCACCTGGAATCTTAAAGGCCGAGGAACACATTAAGCGGAGAAATGGAGACAGACATAGAAAGAATGAACAATAATTGAACAGAAATAGAAAGCAAGGCCCAGTACAGAGTAGGTTGGTGGAGAATGATAATCAGCGGCCTATGCTGCTTTGCAGGGTAACAGGCTTAAGCAAGTTAGTAAGTACCTATACATACCTAAGAGGTTCCCTATGGGTTGTGCTGTTCGACTGTACAGTAGATTTAGTATATATTTTTAAAATTATTTTCAATTGACTGAAATGAATTCGGAATTTCAATTAGGAAAAATAGGTTAATGATGGTTATCGAATACCCAAAGGATATGTTTCTTCAGTTTACCTATAAAATGACAAAGCTCTCAGTCAGAAATAATTATTTAACAAGTGAGAATCACTTGTTACTTACTTATTTATATACTTACGCCTAACACTCCGCATGGAGCATAGGACGCTCATCAACTTTCTCTAACCTGTTCTGTCCTGATCCTTACTTTCCAGTTCTGTCTAATAGCTGTTCATTCTTTTCATAAGTGACTCCGATTTTCCGCACGAAGTGTTCTTTAGTGTACCTCTTCTCCTTCGGCCATAAAGATTCCAAGTGATGGCTTTTCACGTGATGCAGTCGGCTGCTTTCCTGAATGTGAGTCCTATCGACTTCCAACGCTTCTTCCTAATTTCTTCATCAGCTGGAACCTGGTTTGTTCTCTCTCACCATAGATTGTTACTGATAGTGTGGTGCGAGGTACTTATAAGCAGTATATGACGTGAGTGTCAACGTAATGTCTGATAGCAGCAGAAGATGAGGGAAGATCAAGAAAGGAAGAGTTAGAAAACAATGGAATTTGTATGAAACGCATGAATAGTGACAATGGATTGATGTTTTGCAAGTGGAACAGTCCAGTTCGATATGATGAACTGATATTTTGCAAATGAACGATTTACGATATGGTTTTCCAATTTTATTGAGTAACTCTGTAATTTTCGTGAAATACAATTCGGTTGCCCCACCTGTGTACTCCTTCACTATAATAGTATCTGGCCATCTTACTTCGAGATGAAATCCTGTAATTTTAATACGAACTAGTTGCTGTTTGTTGGGGATGTTAGATCGCCAGAACTCACTTGATAAATGTCTTCATTTTGGATTTTATTCATGGGCTGATCAGTCAATCTTGAGATCACATTTCCCACCAGGAAAAGCCTTGGCTCTGATTGTTTACTGTGTTATTTTAGCATGCTGTTTTTGTGACTCTCCCAAGGACATTTCTATGATGTATAAATAAACGCGATTTGTGTGCTTGATCGCATTGTGCTTGCTGAGTGTTTGTAGAATACACTTTCTACTCTATATCGAGACTTTTCGTTAATTCCTTAGGTTCAATGGATCAGATTAGTCTACCCGTACACTGGCTCATTGTCTCGTTCTCGTTTATGGACTAAGGTGAACTCGTAGTAGTTTCAAGCATAGCAATTGACGAGCATAACACTTTTGAAGTCTTACCATTTCTAAAATGAAATTACTAAAGTCAATGAAACTGTATAGTAATTTTTAAACTGCATTAAAGGGTTGTGAAGATTGTTAAGTTACACATTTTTGAAGTCATCAACCAATCATTGTTAGACCACTATTAGAAACCTTGAATCACTGGACGACCGTTTCGTCCTGGTATGGGACTCCTCAGCAGTGCGCATCCACGACTCCTGCACCCCGCAGGATTCGAACCCAGGACCCTCCGTGTTGTGTGTGAATGCCTAACCATCAGAGCGCACTGCTGATGAGTCCCATACCAGGACGAAAAGGCCATCCAGTGCTTTCAGGTTTCTAATGTTGGTCTAACATTGATCGATTTATGGTCTCAAAAATGTGTAATTGTTAAACTGTTTAGAGTTTAGAACTGTTAACCATTAGATTTCAATGGAGTAACCTGAAAAGTAACCACTTCACTACAAGAGCTGTCATTACTAAGATTCAATGCCAACTGATATGATACGTTCGCTTGCTACTAATGAGCAGTCTTATCCTAAGATGAACTAGTTTTTCAGTCCTCTTTCATTCTCACAATTTTACTGTCAATGACAAATTCTGCTTTAAAAATATTCATAAACACAAATTTCATCTGAAGTCTTATAATTCCCTTACTAATGGAAAATGTCTTAAGAATGATAACTATAGGCAAACAAACATTGGTTGTTGTCAAAACCACTGGCTAAATGTTTTAAACAATATGATAATTAGATTTGCTTCAATATATTTCAAGTGTTCAAGTGTTTGTTATTGATCAATATGGAACAGTTATTTTCATATTGGAATATTTGTTTAAGTGTGTTACTACTACAAGCTTGAATTCTTTTGTCCGCCTTTTTCAATTTCAGAATAACTAACATTGAAAACAGACAGATAGACAGATAGACAGACAAACAGACAGACAACATTTTAGAGTCTAGGCAGTCAGCTGCCGAAGGCAATGGGTGATTTAGTGATATTAAAAAACAAGATGGGATGTTGTCGGCTCAATGGTCTGGATTTTAAGCGTTCACGCTTGAGACTAAAGATCCTGAGTTCTGTTTCCTCAGGCGAGGAGTAGGGGATGCGTACTGCTGATGATTTGCATAATATTCTGTGATCATTCAAAGGTTGAAACGCATATCAGACTGATACTGGGGCATATTTACAATCTCGTTAGAGAACCAATGTAGACAAATGTTTGATAGTAGGACTGTAGTGAACGAGAACACAGGTGGGGCAACCGAATTGTATTTAACGAAAATTACAGAGTTACTCAGTAAAATCGGAAAACCATATCGTAAATCGTTCATTTGCAAAATATCAATCCATCATTTCGAACTGAACTGTTCCTGTTGCAAACATCAATCCATTGTCTGACATTTCACTGTTCATGCGTTTCATACAAATTCCATTGTTTTCTAACTCTACCTTTCTTGATCTTCCCTCATCTTCTGCTGTCAGACATTACGTTGACACTCACATCATATACTACTTATAAGTAGCTCACACCACAGAACTACTTCTTGATTGTCGCTAACCATCTAACAATAAAAATGCATTACAGTGTCGAATTAATTATTCATGCGTGGCATAAATGCCTTGGAGGACGCATAAACCTTTACATATCTCGGCAGCATCATTAATGAACACAGTGGATCGGACGCAGATAAGAAGGCGTGGAGTGAAAACGCAAGGGCGGCATTTTTACAAGTGAACAACATATAGAACTCAAAACTGCCATCAACATAAACGAAGTTAGAATTTTCAATACGAATGTCAAGCCAGTTCTACTATATCGAGCGGAAACTTGGGGAATAACGAAAGTCATCATCCAGAAGATACAAGTATTTACAATCTGCTGTCTACAAGAGATACTTCGGATCCGTTGGCGAGACACCATCATCAACAACCTACTGTGTGAGAGAACAAAGCAGATGCCAACGGAGGAGGGAATCAGGAAGAAGCGCTGAATTCGGTGGATAGGATACACAATGCGGAAAGCACCCAATTGCGTCATTAGACAAACCCACACTTAGGACCCTCAAGGTCAAAGAATACATTACACGCTGAGAAATGGAGGCATAAATGAGAAGAATGAACAAAAATTGAACAGAACTAGAAAATAAGGCTTAGGAGATAGAGTAGGTTGGAAAATACTGGTCAGTAGGCCAATGCTCCATTAGGGATAAAAGGCGTAAGTAAGTAAGTGCATAAGTAAGTAAGTGCATAAGTAAGTAAGTAAGTAAGTAAGTAGGTAGGTAAGTAAGTAAGTAAGTAAGTAAGTAAGTAAGTAAGTAAGTAAGTAAGTAAGTAAGTAAGTAAGTAAGTAAGTAGGTAGGTAAGTAAGTAAGTAAGTAGGTAGGTAAGTAAGTAAGTAAGTAAGTAAGTAAGTAAGTAGGTAGGTAAGTAAGTAAGTAAGTAAGTAAATGCATAAGTAAGTCAGTAAGTAAGTAAGTAAGTAACTTAAACCATTCGGATGATTTAGTAGTTAGGTCGTTCTAACTTTCAAAAAAAAAGGAGGACTAATTGATCATTTGTAAAGAATGATATTTTATTTGTTCAATCTTATCTGATTTGTTCAATTAACAATGACAATTTCAACAACATTGAAAACAAAATGTTTGTTTTTGAAAGTAGCTTATCATTTCTAACAATAGAGTAAGTTTGCAAAGTATTTTTTTATAAGAAAGATGAAGTTGACGGATCTGAACTAGTTCATTGTTGAATTTAATATGACAACCGTTGAAGATTATCAAAAACACTGTACAATTATTGTCGTTGTATTAATGCGATGATCAACACTGGAAGTCACAGTTAAGAAAATGTGTAATTTGCAAACTGAATTATAAAATCTAATTAATTATGAACGTATTCAAAATGAGTAAAAACGTTTATTTTATTTGATTCACTGATAAAATTATGATTTAATACTATTGTAGTGAAAAAGTACACAGCCGAGGGCAACCGAATCGTATTTAACGAAATTTACAGAGTTACTCAGTAAAATTGGAAAACCATATCGTAAATTGTTCATTTGCAAAATAACAGTTCATCCTATCGAACTGGACTGTTCCTGTTGAAAACATCAATCCATTATCACTATTCATGCATTTCATACACAAATTCCATTGTGTTCTTCTAACTCTTCCTTTCTTGATCTTCCCCCATCTTCTGCTGCCACCAGACATTACGTTGACACTCACGTCATATACTACTTATAAGTAGCTCTCACCACAGCAGCACACTATGAATTAGAAATAAAGATAAAAAATTTTCATTTTGCTGACCATTAAACACTACAGCCTTGTCAAGCAAGACTCAGTAGTCCAGTGGTTTACGTTAAAAAGCACCATGTTCGAGTTCCAGAGAGAACACTGACTTGGATGTAGCTGATGAGTCTCACATGGAGTGAAATATGTGCCTTGGATCCTACTGACAGCCAGTGTTCATCTCTGATTATAATCTTATTTATAGTTTGTTTGGGTGAGAGATATCTGAGATCTGAAAGTGATGCTTGCTAACTCACCACACTGATTACTTAGGCGGGAAGGCAAGAGCAGAAGAGAAATCCTAGATGACTACCGAATCATGTACTTAATTATTCATTTATAGATAACTACTCTTCTTGTTTAGAAAATGAGGCTATTTCTTTAACAATAATGATATGTATTCGTCCTTCAAGATGTGTTTTGACGGTCATCGAATGCCTTTCTCATTTGGTCACTTCTGATTGGCTCTCTAGTTTGCATTTATTTATATATCAATGTAGAATTTTGGAGATTTATAGATTTTATTAAAATCATGAATCGATCAAAGTTAGGTCATGAATGAAAATCTATGAACACTGAAATGTCATTCGTTCAGGATATTTGAATATTACTTGGTTGTATCTGTTACCCACCCCGATGGAGTATAGGCCACTGAGGACCATCCTTCAACCAACTTTGTCTTGGGACTGCCTTTCCAGGTCAACACAATCGCTATTCATTCTCTTTATGTTTGTCTCACTCAGAGTTTTCTTTGGTGTACCACTTTTCCTATGGCCTTGAGGATTCCAACGCAGTTGAATGTTTCCTCAATGAGTATCCTATGCACCTCCAGCGCGTTTTCCTAATTTCTTCGTCAATCGGAATCTGGTCTGTTCTCTCACACTGTAGGTTGTTGCTGATGGTGTCTCGTCTCATGCAGATATCTGTTTATAAATAACTGTATCATGTGGACGACGGCTTTCATGGTTCTCTAAGTTTCCTCTCCATACATTAAAACTGTTTTGACTTTCATACAAAAAATTATGACTTTAGTGTTGGTTGTCAGTTGTTTTGTGTTGTAGATGTTCATAAATTGTAGAAATACTACCCTTGCTTTGGTAATCTATGTCTTTACATGTATATCTAATCCACCTTGTTCATCAGTGATGCTTTCCACAACTTCCAAAGCTTCTCCTTCAACAGTGATTTGGTTGTTGCATGCTGTGTTATATCAGAGGATCTTGCGTACAATTAGTAGTAGAATATTATAATACCAGTATCCTTGTTTATTTATTGAATCAGAATACATTAAGTCTGTCATAGTTAGACCATCAATAGTAACCTGGAAGCTCCACTGGACGGCCATATCGTCCTGGTATGGGACTCATCAGCAGTTGCGCATCAGAGTTGGACATTAACATCGCTCACTGCCGACCAGCACAGTGGTCTATAGGTGAGGCGTTCACACGCAAGACCGAACATCCTGGATTCGAATCCTGCGAGTAGCAGGAGTCATGCGTGCGCATAGCTAGTGATGAGTCCCATATCAGGACGAAACGGCCTTCCAGTGCTTCCAGGTTTCTGATAGTTGTTTAACAGTGATTCATTCGTGATTTCCACGTAACAATGACTAATTATTAATTTTCAAGCAGTAATAACAATAATTTATTGAACATGGACGATAAAAAAGGGAGATTAAGCTCAGAGCACAAGTAGGATTAGATCAAAATTAGTGCCTCGTTAAGGCGACCAGAGCACATACGCTAATGACTTGTAAACACTTTTGAAGCATGTTTAAGAGATTTTTAATCATTTCAGTGTTCAATAATAACTCCGCCCGGATCCCCTCTGGGGCTACTACCAGTCCCAAGTACAGATATAAGAGGGGGGTTGGGCATGGGGTCGGTGACCTCATCTCACGAAAAAAACTAACTCGATGAAAATCACTAACCAAAAAGCATAATTCAAACCATTTTAACTCTACCCTGAAAGGTCTTCTTTCAGAAGAATTAAGACGTCTCATGATAAAAGCCGAGTTCCCTCGGAAGTTACGAAATCGATGCCCGGTTCTAACAATCAGAGCAACCATTCTTTCAGGTACTATTTATTTAATCATTTCAATGTTCAATAATCAAATTGTGTTTATTTAAACAAAACAGTTTCTGTTCTGTAAAATTAATTACAATTCTCATCGTTGTTATTTCTAATTTAGTTTGAAAATATTGAGAGAAAAAAACATATTTTCATTGTTTAAATTAGTGACAAGATAGACCCGCATTTATTTAAAAATATGAGCAATTGTGAAATAATAATGCTATCTTAAACCGTCCAATGTTCAATGGAATTCAGTTTGCTTGTTTTTTATTCTAGTCATTTTATGAATTATCTGGGAGATATGTGGTTTTACAATAAATTACTTATTTATTTTCTGTGTTACATGAGAAGTGAACGAGAACATAGGTGGGGCAACCGGATTGTATTTAACGAAAATTACAGAGTTACTTAGTGAAATTGGAAAACCATATCGTAAATCGCCAATTTGCAAAATATCAGTCCATCATATCGAACTGGACTGTTCCTGTTGCAAAACATCAATCCATTGTCACTATTCATGCGTTTCATACAAATCCCATTGTGTTCTAACTCTTCCTTTCTCTTAATCTTCCCCCATCTTCTGCTGCCAGACATTACGTTGACACTCACGTCATATACTAATTATAAGTAGCTCAAACCACACATGTAGTGTAGAAAATATTTGATGCTTTCTTGGATGTAATTTAACATTTGTTTTAATATTTCTATACTTATTTTTGTTGTTGAGTTTTGATATTCATGATAACAATCAATGATTTGTAGATTGCTTGCTCTACAGACTGATCGCGTTTGTAATACGATTGAAAACTGTTGTATCAAGATTAGCTTGCGACTGGAAACTGAACTAATGATGGGGAGTGAAGTAGTTGAGCGTGTTGACTGCTGCACTTATCTCGGGAGTCTCATCAGTGGTGATGGTCTGGTGACTGACGAAATTTCATCACGGATACAGAAGGCTCGCTTGGCTTTCACTAACCTGTGTCACTTATGGCGCAGGCGAGAGATCCATCTGCTAACCAAAGAATGAGTCTACTATGAAGTAGTTCGCTCCATCCGGCTATATGGGTGCGAAACATTGCCAGTAAAAGTTGAGGATATTTGTAGGTTATTAGTATTCTATTATAGATGTCTTTGAATTAGTGCTCGTTTATTGTGTGACAACCGAGCAAGCAATGATGTCGTCAGGAAACGAGTATTAGGTAGGGATAGCATATCGGTAGATGAAATATTGAAACTGCATCAGATGAGGTGGTTGGGACATGTGCTGCGTATGCCTAACCACCGACTGCCGCGACTAGGTATGTTTTGTGGTGTAGGAATAGGTTGGAAGAAAGCTAGAGACGGCAGACCAAAACATGGCAGAAATTCATGAAGCCTCTCGTAACTGGATTAAGTCATATTGGTAGGTGTAGGCTACCTTGTTGGAGTCCTCGAGACGAAAGTAACCTATGGTGAGAGACCTTGTACGATATGGCTCAAAATCGTTTTCAATGGTGCAGGTGCATCCATTCTTTGTTTTCTCTTAAATGCTAATCTTCTGAATTCCTCATCACCTTTATCGTTCTCTTTTTAAATTTATTTCACTGAATTATACTTCTCGAATCGTTATTTTCGAATCCTTATCTTCTCCATTTCAGCGGATACTTCTACCATCTCTGTCACTATGGGATTCGAACTGATAGTTGCATCTCTGTGCTAATGTGTTATAGCAACTTAAATTGATGTACGTAGGTACGAAGTTCTACGTTGTAACTGACTGACTGACTGATGATTGAAAACCAAGAGACGGTAGAGACACTGTCCCTGGCGGAGTTCAGGTACGTTAAATGTGGGACAATTAAAAAAATAGAACAAGACAGATGTTCAGTGTTCCTTGTGTCCTATATGAAGAGATCCAGATCAGATGGAAGATGCACAGATATTTAGAAAGAAGACACTGTTCGTTTAAAAACAAAATGTGTAAACGTCATTTTCAAAACGAATAGATTAATGACTGTTTTCTTCTTCGGTCTGGTAGACATTTCTAGCCCATGCTACACTACATACTACTTATATGACACTTTGTGAGTAGCATCCATCATACCTACTCTTGAATAGTACCCAATGTGACCGATTTGTCATGAATATAAGCTGCACATTAAACTTATCTCTATAAAACCCTACTGGAAATAGTTTAATTGCAAACAAGTAGCAGAGAAAAGAACGTACACTATCGCCTATTTGGAACTCTTCAGACGGATGTATCTGTAACTCGAGAAGAATAAATCGGTCGGTCTGTCAGAAACTAATGTAGTGAATCCACTGTTATTAAGAGAATGCGATTAGTTTAATCGAAACATTCCTTATTATAACCAGCTGTTTCAGTGATTGTTTTACTGAACCTCTTTCTTAATTACTACTCTGTAGGTGCAAACTTCCGGTTTGTGTTGCTGCCATTCTGGCTCCACTATCTCAGTAATTTTTGCCCTTCTTTTCTGTCACGATTTCGGTATTCTTTCGATACCACAAAATTGCCAGCAAATGTATACTTTAGTATGGATTTACTTATCTTCTCAGTGATGGGTATGTCATTGAGGTGTGTAGTGGTAATCATAGTTAATCTCAACTGCGACTCGCTCTATTACACTAGAATAACTCAATGTAGACTTGATATTGATACTACTACTGGACACTACACTTCTACGTAGGGTGTACTGCACAATAAACCAGTTGTGTCAGTTAAACTAGCAGAAAACGTTCAAAAATGAAAATGGCCACCGGATAGTAACTTCGAAAAAATCCAAACTTTATTTCTGACCATTTACAATTCGAATGTATATTTAGGGGGTAGTTTATTGTCATAGTAAATAGTTAGTTCTGAGAATTGATCACTGTAACAAGATTTTTAGTAATTAATAAATCTAGTATTATTATTATTACTGAAATCGTGATTTAGTCATTGTCAGAACACCATTAGAAACCTGGAAGCACTGGATGGCCGTTTCATCCTGGTATAGGACTCATCAGCAGTACTCATCCACGACTTCCCCTACTCACAGGGTTTGGACCCGGGACTTAAAACCTTGCGCACAAAAGCCTAGCCTCTGTGACCACTGGGCCGATATCCAGTGGTGTTAATGTCTAACTCTGACCAATCTAGGGAGTTTCTGGCAACATCACTCATTTGTCTTCGGTAATTACTGCTTACACCCGACTGGGTTGAACTCCACTAGTCACGTCTTCTCACTAGAACTCCGAGAAATCGCTCAAGAATCTAGTGACTAGACCACCACTAGTAACCTGGAAGCAATAGACGGTCGGTTCGTCCCGGATGACGTTGGATGCAGGCGTTCTCACGCAAGACCGAATGTCCTGGGTTCGAATCCCGTGCGAGTAGCAGGATTAGTGGATGCGCACTGCTGATAAGTCCCATACCAGGTCGAAACGACCGTCAAGTGCTTCCGAAAGTTGCTAATGATGGTCTAACAATGATTGATTCAAGATTTTAGAAATACACAACAATCTCTCCATAACCCTAAAATGAAGAAAAATTGTTATTATTACGGCGGACTGATGCTGTAAGTCAATTAGGAATGATTAGTTTACA
The DNA here is from genome assembly GCA_944470395.2 of Schistosoma turkestanicum. NCBI lineage: Eukaryota > Metazoa > Platyhelminthes > Trematoda > Strigeidida > Schistosomatidae > Schistosoma > Schistosoma turkestanicum. The sequence continues at coordinate 14,856,297 of OX103975.1, read as the reverse complement.
TAATTGACTCTTCGTCATGTATCCAATTGCTAATTCGTATTATACAAAACCGAATTTTCAAATCCATAATTATAATTTTCAAAGTGAGCCGCCATATTGGGATAAGCAATCACATTCTATGCTATTATGTACTCACTCTACTGACAAATATGCAATATATTACTGGTTTGTCAATAGTTGTGTGTATCTCATCTCTTGCAAGCGTGTATGTGTGTGTGCTTATATGTTTGTGTGTGTGTGTGTCTGAGCATCACTAAACTGATTTCTATTTGTCAAATATTTTAACTAACCAGTCTCTATTACATATTATCTTTGTGACACATATATATATATCTATGTATATATCTACATATATATTGTATATCCGTCTAGTAGACGACATCTTGTAAGTTAGTATAGTATAAATTCCATGGCGTATCATGTACAATGATGAGTTGTTTGACAGGATGGTCATCTATCTAATCAAGTTAGATTTGTGGAGTTTTCGATTTGTTTTTTTTTTGATTTTCTTTCTACAATACGGGTATTTTTGGTTTGTAGTCCAAAAAAAAATCTCGACAGTTGGTTTGGATGTACACATAGATTGGTTGGTTGATTGATGGATTGTGTAATGATGATTGTTTTAATCGACTCATTCAATGTTCATTTAGAATTAAGTATCCAATTCAAATTCGTTTATTATAATTTAGATATTTATATACAATAATCTTTTGTTTAAAGCATTAGTTCACGTGTGTCTCTCTATATATATATATATATTTATTTCCAAATAGAAATTAGATGAGACGATCAAAATTTGGTTTACGCAATAAGTAAATAAATATATAAGTACATATATATATGTACATCAGTTAACAATTGAAACATTACAAGTTAATTTTGGTTTGTTTTATCTCGTGCGGATATTGGATATTAAATTCATTGAACATTGAATTTATTGAATATTGAACGAACTCTACACAGAAAACAGAAACAATGTAAGTATATTATTGTAATTAAAATAAATATTTGTATATATTTTTATGAATGTTATTTGTTATTAAATGTAATTAGTTACCCTATCGGTATTAATTTACACTGAGTGTGATACATACTTGATGTTATTAAAACTTACGCATTATAAAGTAACAGTTTTTGTTACATAGTTTAGTTTTGAATCATGATAAAAATTGATTTTAATTATGTTGAGGGCTAGATGGGGTTATGTAACACAGGCAATAGGTGTTGGTTAGAGTTATTTATGTATGATAATGTATACCAAATCAATGGCTTAGAGGTTGGTTGATCGCAGAAAGTTTGTAAGTTCTCATTTCAACTTTTGATGAGGTTAAAGACTTACTTACTTACTTACTTACTTACGCCTGTTAACCCCAATAGAGGAGCATAGGCCACCCACCAATTTTCTCCAACCAACTCTGTCCTGGGCTTCGCTCTCCAGTTCTGTCCAATGTTCGTTCATTCCTCTCACATCTTTTTTCTATTTCTCGGTGTAATGTGTTCCTTGGTATTCCTCTTTTCCTTTTGACTTGAGGGTTCCATGTGAGGGCTTGTCTCGTGACGCAGTTAGATGCTTTTCATAGTGTGTGTCCTATCCACTTCCCCTGTTTCTTGCTGATTTCCTCCTCCACTGGAATCTGGTTTGTTCTCTCCAACAGTACGTTGTAGCTGATGGTTCCTGGCTAAAGACTTACACTCACTAAAGAGTCACATACTAGAATGAAAAAAACTGTTCAAACCTTTATGGTTTTCTATAGTTATTAAACTAAGATCACTTTAGAGATCATAATTATTTACTCTTTTGGGTTATCGATCATGTAACAACTCAATTTCTTATTCTCAACTTCATTTAATCATAGTGAGTAGATTTAAGTCATCAGTCAATCATTGTTAGATCAGCGTTAGAAACCTGGAAGCACTGGACGGTCATTTTGTCCTGATATGGATCTCATCAGCTGTGTGCATCCATGAATCTTGATACTCGCAAGATTTGGACCCACGACCTCCAGTCTTGTGCAGGAATGCATAAACCCTGGACCACTGGGCGGCCTTCTATCGTTGTTTATGTCTAACTCTGATCAATCTAGGGATTTTGCGTGAACTCACCCATTTGTCCTCGGTATTTACTGCTTACACCCGACAGGGTTGAACTCCACTGATCATGTCTTCTCACTAGAACCCCGAGAATTCCCTCAAGAAGCTAGTTACTACTGAATACAATGTACGGTTTTTTTTAATCAGAGTTATAGAAGTCAGTGTTTTACACACTGAAATCATCCAGAGGGTAGCAGGTGTCGTGGATGCTCACTGTTGATGATTAGTCCCATATCAGGAAGAAACGACCGTCCATTGATGCTTTCAAGTTTCTAATAACGGTCTAACAATGATTGGTTGATTACAGAGTTACTCAGTAAAATCGGACAACCATAGCGTAAATCGTTCATTTGCATATCGAACTGGACTGTTCCTGTTGCAAAACATCAACAATCCATTGTCACTATTCATGCGTTTCATACACAAATTCCATTGTGTTCCCACTCTTCTTCTTTTCTTGATCTTACCCCATCTTCTGCTGCCACCAGACATTACGTTGACACTCACGTCATATACTACTTATAATAAGTAGCTCACACCACAATAGTAAACAAGTCAGCATTTGACTTTCTGCACTACAATCTCATTTCTACTCTGTCTAGTAGTTAGTTATATAGTGCATGATTCTAGTTGAGAGTAAGTGAATTTCACACAGTTTATATTTCAACTCAGATCATTCAAAATCGATCATAACTTAATAGAGATAAATTATTTCATCAATTAATATGATGATACTTTTAATTAACTAATCATGAGGTGTTTCAATATTTAAAAAAAATAATTATTTTTTTTTCTAAAGTATCAAATAACAATGACGTGATTAATTAATTAATTGAATCGATGTCTATTAGAAATAGAAAAAAAAACCCATAGTTGAGTGAGTACTTAATTAAATGACGTCATATCAATTGATGTCATGTTATACACAAATGTAATTATTCACCTATAGACAGATAGATAGACAGACAGACAGATACAACGCAGAACTTCGTACGTAAGTAAGTACATCAGAGTTCAAGTTGCCATATCACCACATTAGCAGCACACAGAGACGTAACTGTCAGTTCAAATCCAATAGTGATAGCAATAATAGAAGTATTAACAGTAATGCAGAAGATTAGAGAGTATATGTTATGTATGATTCCAGAAGTATAATTTAATAAGATAAATTTAGAAGGAGAAAGGTAAAGATTATGAGGAATGAAGAAGTTTAGAATTAGAGAGAACACAAACAGTGGATGCACCTGTGCTATTGAAAACAATTCTGAGCCATATCGTTTAGGGTCTCTAACCATTGGTGACTATCGTCTCGCGGAACACCCAACCAGATAGTCGACATCTACCAACATGACTCAGTCCACTGATCCGTGACTTCATGGATTTCTGCCATGTTTTAGTTTGGACGCCCCTAGCTTTCTTCCAATCTACTCCTCCTACACCACAAAACATCACTCGTCGAGGTAGTCGGTGGTTAGCCATACGTAACACATGTCCCAACCACCTCAACTGATGAAGTTTCACTAATTCATCTATTGATTTGCCATCCCTACCCCTAGTACTCGTTTCCTAACGACGCCATTGCTTATACGGTTGTTCTACGATAGACGAGCAATGCTTCGGAGACACCTATGATCGAAGACTAGTAACCTACGAAATTCACCTATTATAAACTTGACATCTATTTTGTTACTGTTAAAAGCTAACCATAGATCTGCTTGAAAAAATGTGTTATAGGTCGCCAATTTCTAATTGATACTGCGCTCTGTTATGTCAGTTATCAGAATTAAACTTACCTTACATATTCAATTGTATTATTCCCCCTTTTGATTCGTCAATGTACAATATTCTCATAGGGATCTAAAAGTTTTTATGTATTCAATATTCAATAAAGATTAACTGAGAAGCACAAGACTTACTTACTTACGCCTGTTACCCCCAATGCAGCATAGGCCGCCCACCAGCAGCATTCTCCAACCAACTCTGTCCTGGGAACCCCTTTCCAGTTCTGTCCAATAACTTTTCATTCTTCTCATATCTTTCTCTATTTCTCGGCGTAGTGTGTTCTTTGGCCTTCCTCTTTTCCTTTTGCCTTGAGGGTTCCATTTGAGGGCTTGTCTCGTGACGCGGTTAGGTGCTTTCCGCAATGTGTGTCCTACCCACTTCCACCGCTTCTTCCTGATTTCCTCCTCCACTGAAATGTGGTTTGTTTTCTCCCACCGTACGTTGTTGCTGATGGTGTCTGGCCAACAAATCCAAAATATTTTGCGTAAACAACTGTTAATAAACACTTGTATCTTCTGGATGATGGCTTTCGCAGTACTTCAAGTTTCTGCTCCATACAGTAGAACTGTCTTGACATTTGTATTGAAAATCCTGAAAGTTGTTTGGAGTTGCAGATATTTTTCAACTGTAGAAATGCAGCCCTTGCTTTGCCGATCCGCGCCCTCACATCTGCATCGGATTCACCTTTCTCGTCGATGATGCTGCCCAGATATTTAAAGGTGTTAACTTCTTCCAAGGCATCTCCATGAAGAGTGATTTGGTTGGTGCATGTTGTGTTGCATCGGAGAATTTTGCTTTTTCCTTTATGTATGTTGAGACCTACTGCTGCAGAGGCTGCTGCTACACTGGTCGTCTTCTCTTGCATTTGTTGTTGAGTGTGCGATAGAAGAGCCAGGTCATCTGCGAAGTCCAGATCGTCCAGCTGCGTCCTAACAAGAGCACTACTGTAGATAAAAAAAAACATTTATGCTTCTTTGAAGGATTTACTTCAGTCTATACACACTCCAAAGACTTTATACTGGACCAAGTCTAGTCTTGTAACAAACAATCAGGCGACATTTTAATTACAGTGTCACTTTATCAAATAATAGTAACCATATATTTCATAACTTATTCGCATTCAAAAGTATTCAACTCTTAAAATTGGAAAAAAATCCAATATATGACACGTTAATATGACAGAAGTTTCCCGAAAGCATTGTGAAACTGACTAAAACACCGATCAATGTCCAATATGAGGAGGGTATGAGGATAAAATTAATGGTTTCTTAAAAATTGTGTGAAAGTTTCTCAAAAATACTGATCCATCAAAGTATTGACAGTATTTTCTTGACTTTTGGAAACTTCTTTATAAAAGAACTATCAAGATTTCCTAACAGTTAGTGTAATGATAGTAATGATCTATAATGTCAGCAAACTTTCCTAATCACACTAAGATGATATCAAAATGAGGATCGTATCATTCCCATAAATCCACAAAAAATATAGAACTGTGGTAAAACGATCATTTATGAGTGACCTTTGAACGACACCACAGTGACCTTGAGAAATAACACGCCTACTTACTTAATGAGGGTCGTAAATTAGCGTGAGACAATAAAACTGGAAATGTAGAGTTAGAAATTAGGCTGTTCGTCAAGAACTGACGTAAACTATAATGCCAAAGTTCTTTATCAGCTATACTCATGAATGAATTTTACTCCAAGACTCATACCATCTAATATCCATCCATAAATAGTCATCTCACTGGAACTGTAAGTTACAGAGTAACAGCTGTATAACATCATGCTTCGAATAATATGCAAAATCAATAAATTCACTCATATACCATGCATGTCCTGACTATTACTTACTTACTTTCGTCTGTTACCCCTAATGGAGCAAAGGCCGCCCACCAGTTTTCTCCAACCAACTCTGTCCTGGGCTTCCCTCTCCAGTTCTGTCCAATGTTTGTTCATTCCTCTCATATCTTTCTCTATTTCTCGGCGTAGTCTGTTCCTTGGATGTCCTGACTATTCAATGTTAAGAATTCAGTCAGTCAACCACAACATAGAACTTCGTACATACGTACGTACGTACATCAGTTCAAGTTGCCATACCTCATTAGCACATAGACATAATTATCAGTTCAAATCCTATAGTGGTAAAGGTAGTAGAAGTATTAGCGTTGATTGGGAAGATTAGGGTTTGAAGATGTTATTCAAGAAGTAAAATTCAGTGTGATAACTTTAGAAAGAGAAAGACAGAGGTGATGAGGAATTCAGAAGATTAGTATTTAGAGAGCACAAAGAATGAATGCACCTGCTCCATCGCAAACGATCCAATAGTAGTAGAGGTAGTAAAAGTATTAGAAGTAATCCAAGAGGTTAGGATTAGAAGATATTATTCAAGAAGTATGATTTAGTGAAATAATTTTAGAAAGACAAAACTAGAGGTGTTGAAGAATCCAGAAGATTAGGATTTGAGAGAACACAGAGAATAAATGCACCTGCTTGCTCCATTGCAAACGATTATAAGCCATGTCATTCAAAGTCTCTAACCATCGGTTACTATCATCTCGTGGACCTCAACCAGGTAGTCTACACTTACACTAACATAACTCAGTCCACTTGTCACTCAGTGACTGCATAGCTTTCTGCCATGTTTTAGTTTGGCCGCCCATCAAACTACCAACCTTCTAACTGTTAAGAATTCTTTAAACTTTTTAATCTAAAATATTATTTAATTATGTAATGACTATATATATACTAGAGCTAATCAATCTCTCTCTCTGTCTTTTAACAAAATTTTTATAAAAAAATAAATCTGATTATTTCTTTTTGCGTTTTTATTTTTTATTTCTGCACGTGTAAACTCTATTTCAATAAGCATATTGATTTCAAGAGAAAAAAGTACTGATGAGCAAAATTAGAAAGAACACAAGCTCACACTCACACACACACCTACACACTCACTCACTTACTTATTCAAGTGATCTTCTTTTCACCAATAAGTAGTATTTCTCTTTTTTTCTAAAAAAAAAGCAGAAACAAAGCGATAATTAACAATCCGATATGTAAGCTTCTTGTTCAATCATTCACTCATCTAATTAGTTATCTATCTGTTCAGCAGATAGATTACTAATCAATCATTTAACTAATCAATAAAGGATGACGCTCAAGGTCATGTGATTGGTTCAATGGTGTGTGTTTTTTTTATTGATCGTCCAAACAAACAGTGAACAGCGCATTCAATGTGTCAATGAATGTTATTCTTTGTTGTTTTTTTTTAAGAAAAAAAATGCCTGTGAAAATTGAAGTGAAGTATTTTTTTGATGTTGACTGAATTTATTTGTTTTTTTTTGAGAATTTGTCAAATTTTCAAACTTATAAGTAGTAAGTAGAGTGCGAGAGATGGACAGAAAGAGTTTTAATGGAATGACATTTCTTACCATGATGATTATGTTGAGATGTTTTGTACACTATTGATTAGCATGGTGTTTTTTGCTAAGTAGGATATTTTATGGAAACACTATAGTCGGCTATTCTACTGAAGGAAATTCTAATTTCAGTCAGTTTAAGACATAAGATCAGATACTCAGTCTTGAAAATACGGGGGATGTACGAGTATGATGACGGTTGTCACTTCCCGGCTGCCTACAACGTGGAAGGATGTTTCTTGAGGAACCTGATAAGGAAGGTAGATTAGTGTTGGTCTTAGAGACCTAGGAGTGTGACCGCAGAGTCCAACGGATAACTGCTTGAGGCCGGTCACGCACGGCCTTTTTATGAGTAGTATTTAAAGTGTTAGCTCTGTTCTTGTTTAAAGGGCCTTACCACAGGAGATGGAAATTCGTGAGGTAAGGTGAGGTGTGACATTTTTAGGGTCGACTTTTTTCGAACCCCTTCCTACCTTGTGAGAAGGCAGCATCCCTCCAGACGCTGGTTGTCTGAGGGAAATACCTTACTGCTGTTACACCTCTCTACAGTCAGCAGTACGATTTCGCCCTCAGACATGGAGTAGCTGCTTTTGGTCTCATCGTTCTCCAATCAACATTCCTGGCATGGTAGAACCTACAGGAACATATGTTCAGATCACTATAGCTCGGTTGGGTCATCACAATAGGCAAGCCTGACCACCACGTCAAGGTTACAGCTACGGACGGGATAAAAATAAGTGGTTTATTTGGAGGAGACATTCAGTTGAAAAATAGGCGGATTATCGTCCGTATTTTTCAATGTGTCTTCGAGTCTTCAAAATACTCTGGTTGCGCCATACACTCTTCACTTCAGAAGTAACTTTTGGGTGACATGTTGCTGTATATCCATTGAAAACTACTCATAATCCACGTTGCGAGTAGTATGTTGAAATTTCACTAGTCAATGTTTCACTAGTAAGTCACTAATGAGTTGAATGCTCCTAAACGGTCATTGGCACCCACTGCATAGGAGTCACTGATATCTAATATTCCCTGATTTCTCGTGTTATCTCATCAGTGATCAACCTGTGGAAAAGATATTACCTGCTTGGAATGCTTTAAATGTATGTAAACATTTTATTAACGTTCTATCCTAAATAACTAAACTATGTGTCTCTAAAGAGATCCTGTTTTACATTGACTCACTTTGTTTTTAGCCATGTACTGCATACTGAATTATTTTATTATAATCTAACCATTGATGAATATTTCTTTATAAGTCAATGAAACGAACCAAGCGGCTGGTCATTAAACACTTTAGAACTCTGAAAAATCTTTACAAAAACTTTGTGGTTGGTATCAGATAATGTGGGCTAAAAACGGCCAATGTAGCAGCAACCTCTACAGTAGTAGACCTCAACATATACAAGGGAAAAAGTAAGATTCTCCAATACAACATAGTATGCAATAACCAAGTCATCCTTGATGCAAAAGCTTTGAAGGATGTAGAAACCTTTACATATCTCGGCAGCATTATTGCTGAACATGGTGGATATGATGTAGATGTGAAGGCACCGATAGACAAAGCAAGGACAGCATTTCTGGAGCTCAAAACAACTATAAACCAACACTAAAGTTAGAATTTTCAATACAAATGTCAAGACAGTTCTACTGTATGGGGCGGAAACTTGGAGAACCACGAAAGGCATCATCCAGAAGATAGAAGTGTTTACCAAAAGTTGTCTACGCAAGATACTGAGGATCGGGTTGACCAAACATCATCAGCAACAACCTACTTTGGGAAAGAACAAACCAGATTCCAAATGAAAAGAAATTAGGAAGAAGCACTACTGGTGAATAGGACACACATTTCAGAAGTCACCCAACTGTGTCACACGGCAAGCCCTCACTTGGAATCCTGAAGACCACACAGGGCGATAATAGGAGACATACACGAAAAGAATAAATAGCGGTTGGACAGAACTGCAAAGGCAGTTCTATGACAGAGTTGGTCGGAGAATGGTGGTCATCCGCCTATGCTCCATGTGGGGGGGGGAGAGTAACAGACATAAGTAAGTAAAAGTAAGTCAGCTAAAATCCCATCATTGGTAACAGTTCTTTTGAAATTATAAAAATATATCATTCTCAAAAAACTCAACTAGTTTAACAATTAGATGTGATGTTTTAGCTGGATTATTACCAGTCACTTTAGAACACGTGATCTTCAGATTTTGAAGCGAGAAACTACAACCAAAGGAATTCACCTAACAGTGATATCGGAATATCACCTTGTTACGTTCGTCGCTAGGTACGCTTGAAGCTATTACGGGTTCACCTTAGTCGATAAACGCGAACGAGACAATGAACCAGCATCCAGGTAGGCTACCTTGATCTGAAACGGCTAAAGAGAAGTCTTGATATAGCGTAGAAAGTATATTCTACAAACACCCAGCAATCACAATGCAATCAAGCACACAACTCTCATTTATTTATACATCGTAGAAACGTCCTTGGGACAGTCACAAAAATAACGTACTAAAATACACAGCAGCCAATTACAGCCAAGGATTTTCCAGGTGGGAAATGAAATCGCAAAGTCACCTGATCAGCTCATGCTCACAAACGTGAAATCCAAGATAAGGCATTTATCAAGCGAGTTCTGAGGATCTAACGTCCCCAACACACATCTTGGTCAAATTTATACCTGTAAACAGTTGATAGCCAACTCTATAGTCTGAAGATTAAACACTCATCTAGTGATCTGAAGGCTTTTTGAATACAATTCTTGACAGGATCATAAATGTTCATTGAGATAGAGTACTACTACACTACAACTTAACTACTCTAAATGATTCTCTATTCCTAATAATTTTCTGACTCATATTAGTAGGTAATTTAAATATAGAATGTGTGTATCACACGATCAGTCTGATCATTGTTCAATTTGTTCCGTTTATTTGTATGAAAAAATAAGAGATAAACAAATCAGTTTGAACATTTAAAAATCATAGTCAAACTATTATATTTTTACTCCTAATGCTTAATTCATTGCAGATATTGAATTTAAACATAAAATTTTTTATCGCACACATAAAATACTACTTAAATCAGTAGTACCTTGCCATGAGTGTGTTGTGTCAAGAAAACAAAAACTAATTTTAGAATCTACTAAATTTAACCAAACACTGAGTAATTTGCTTTTTTAATGACTGATTCAACTAAATATGGCAAGCACGTATTAAATCAGTCCATCATTGTTTACGGTATGAATTAGGCATGCGTTGTTGACTGACAATATAATTTAGGCAACTAAAAAAACATATTTCACACAGGCAAACTTATCAAATAAAATGCATGTTTCGAGCAGTCATTTAGAAAAATGGTAGGTTTATCCAAAATTTTAAAATTAGCCCGCTTTTTGATAGATTGACTGCACTGTTGTTACAGAGTGAGTAAGTGAGTATCGTAGACATTTGAATTTATAAACAGAAAAGAAAAGAAAACTGAACAACTTTCAAATCCTTTCAATATTCGATTTCATGGATTTAACGTTTGAAATTATGTAATTTGTCAATTTAAAATTTCCTCTTACGAGTATAAATGACATGATGTTTTGTTTACCAGTGTTAGTCGTGAATTTCTAGAATATTTGATAACATGCTCTCGAAATTATCGGTTTTAAATTTAAACATTTTGGAGATTTAACTAACTTTTATTTGAAACCATGAGTCGACTAACACCATTGGAAACCTGGAAGCACTGGACGGCTGTTTCGTCATGGTATGGGACTCCTCAGCAGTGCGCATCGACAACTCCTGAACCCCGCTGAGGAGTCCCATACCAGGGTGAAACGATCGTCTTTCAGTGCTTCCAGCTTTCCCTAATGGTTGTCTAACAATGATCGATTCATGGTTTCAAATAAAATTTAACAATCTTCACAACAACCCCGTAATACAGATTTAAACAAAGTTTCATTTACAAATCGATACAAAGGTTTTTTGTTCAGTGGTTCAATCAATTGATTTGCGTTCAAGGTATCAATTTTTTTCGTAAAAACCAATTTTTCAAACGAAGAAAATAAGTCATAAGATTGTTTACTTCATTTTATATCAGTCAATAACACGAAAATTCCAAAGTATTTCAGTAAAACAAACAGGTCAATGTTAATAAACTAACTCATTAGTGAATATATTATAAGTAGAAATGTTAGACTGATGTTTAAATGTGGTTGGGTTGTTTAAAATGACTTTCAGTATATTGAATTGATAAGTGAAGAATGAAAATCGTCATGTCTTTTAAGTATGTACAATTTTCACTGTTTTGATTCATCAATCGATTTTAACTTTTTCTGTTTCGTACTACTTTGTGACTCTGCGACAATGTTCATCCATGACCAGGGAATCGGACTGAAAACCTTCGTCCCCACATATGAACGCTTAACCTTATGACCACCAGGCCGACACTGAACGGTTTACTCACTAATAAATAACTTGAGTATATGATTCCTAGCGTTCCAGTGAGAAGCCTAAGTTAGTAAAGTTCAGCCATCCCAGGCAGTAGAAAATGGTCCCTCAATAGTGTAACACGTGTTATCAGCAGTCACCGAACAGCGGATCAGATCTAACATTGCAACACAGAGTTAGCTTAACACTTCACACTAAGAGAGAACACGAAGTACGGCGATGGCACTCTTTTATTTTTACAGAAAAAGGGTGGTTAGTGTACCAAAGTCTTATGAGTCATCCCATAAGTTCAGAGCACTCAGGGCTTGTTCTTCAGCTTCCAAAACGTTTATGTTTGGTTGCCCTGAAATAGAAAGAAAACAGAACCGGTTAGCAACATCATACATGGTGATTTTGACTCCGTTACGGTGGTTGATTGGAGATAAACACTAATGCTGTTAGGTCTCTAGAGAATGAAGGTCCTCGGTTCGGTCCACTGATGTTAAGTCCTTAATGCGCACTACCGAAGAGTTCCACACTCGACCAAGACAGCTATGCATTACTGTCACGCTTTCAACAGTGTTTTATAATAGAAACTGCAGGTTTTTGATCACCCTAACAATAAGATGTCCGTCTTTTTTAACTGAATCATTTTAAATTTTATTTTAGATTTTTTCTCTCGATGTAAAAAGTTTGTTTGAATGAAACACGTCATTTACAAGTTGACATTGTTATATATTCACTGATTATTGATAATTTCATAGATTTTTATGAGTAAAATACACTTGACTGACAGACTGACTCTCTAATGAAACTATATACTTGATAAAAAATAGTTGGATAGTTTCTATATAGACAGAAGAAAATTTTTCGTGTTAAAAGGTTGTGACTATTTTGTGATGCGAATCGGTTGATTTATAAAAAAACGATGAAAGAATTAGGCGTTTGATGTGTGTAAATCATGATTGAAGTGGTTGAGAATGATTAGTAGTCATATATCTGATTACTTCTATGACACTCTATGTAGCCATGGTTTATTAGTTTAAAAAGAATGATTAACTTGTAACTGTTTCTTCATAGGTTATAGACTTGTTTCGTTAATTCACTGTAGTAGTAGTAGTAGTAGTAGTAGTAGTAGTAGTAGTAGTAGTAGTAGTAGTATTTTGAGTAGTAGTAGTAGTAATAGTAGTAGAAGTAGTAGCAGTAGTAGTAGTAGTAGTTGGAGTAGTAGTAGTAGTAGTAGTAGTAGTAGTAGTAGTAGTAGTAGTAGTATTTTGAGTAGTAGTAGTAGTAGTAGTAGTAGTAGTAGTAGAAGTAGTAGCAGTAGTAGTAGTAGAAGTAGTAGCAGTAGTAGTAGTAGTAATAGTAGTAGTAGTAGTAGTAGTAGTAGTAGTAGTAGTAGTAGTAGTAGTAGTAGTAGTAGTAATAGTAGTAGTAGTGGTAGTAGTAGTAGTAGTCGGAGTAGTAGTAGTAGTAGTAGTCGGAGTAGTAGTAGTAGTAGTAGTAGTAGTAGTAGTAGTAGTAGTAGCAGTGTGACTTATGGCGTAGGCGAGACACCTGTTTGCAGACTAAAGGATAAGTGTATTGCGCTATAGTTCGCTCCGTGTTACTTAATGGCTGTGAAACATGGCAGATAAAAGTAGAAGATATTCGTAGGTGTCTCCGAAGCATTGTTTGTGTATCATGGGACAATGGAGTAAGCAATATAGTTGTTAGGAAACGGGTGCTTAGCAAGTATGGCAGATCAACCTCACTAGTTGAGGTTGTTGGGATATGTGTTAAGTATGCCTAACCACTGACTGCCTTGACAAGCTGTTTTGTGGTGTAGGCCAGACCAAAACATGGCAGAAATCCATGAAGTCACTGACAATTGGACTGAGCCATGTCGTTAGGTATCGACTACCTGGTTGGGGTCCACGAGATGTTAGTAATCGATGGTTAGAGACCCTGAATGACATGGATCAAAACCATTTGTAATGGCGTAGGTGCATTCATTCTTTGGTTTCTCTCAAATCCTAATTTTCTGGATTCCTCATCACCTTTATCTTTCTATTTTTAAGTTTATTTCGTTAGACTGTATGTCTTGAATAATATCGTCGAACCGTGTGATCTTTCCGATTACTGCCAATACTTTTACTACCTCTACTCTTATGGGACTTGAATTGACTGTGGAACTTATGTGCTAATGTGGTATGACAACTTGAACTGATGTATGTATGTACGTACGTAGTTTTACGTTACCATTGATTGATTGTTGTGATGAGTACAGTTTTGTGATTAGTTTTCGCTGAGAATTATTACCAGCTTACTGACCAACGTCAAAGTTTAAAATGTCGATATGTCGGAATCATAAAGTTCGTCATTTTATGGTTACTACAATAATTTATTTTAAAAATAATCAAGTAAACCGAAGCTGATAATCCTCCGTTCATTAAGTCTTTAAACAATCACGATAATATAAGCACCAGTCAGTTACAATGTATCAACTGACAAACTTTAGATTCTATTCATTTTAACTATTAACAAGAAATGACTGTTTCATTCTTCAAACTTGCCTGATGTCAGTACATCCTAAATGAACTGAGTTGAAAGTAACTTACTAATGAATTATTAATAGTAGACAGAATTGCTGTCTCTCTTTATTTAACTTCCGATTGCTTGAAAAAAAATTTATAGCAAACAGTATTTATGTGAAATAACAAACTTGAATTCATAGTCTAACTAACTAATTCACAAAGTATGATTGTTTGTCAAATGTTTAAACCGGAAGCGACACGAACACACCATACTCATCACTTAAGCATATGTGATTAGCATCAAGAGTGTATATGAAATGGATAGGGTTACAAGGAAATAATATTTTTGAAAAGATGAGGCAAAAAAAGTTTGTTATTGCCGAATTTTATTGATTTTTAAAAAATCCAATTGAATTTAAACAGAGATTTTGCATTTTGATTAAAACATATTTTAAATGATAAATCCTTGTAAGTTTGACAGAGCATTTATCAAACCGTTAGTCTCAGAAAGTGTACATTATCAAATGATTTAACTGAGAGATTAGGATTTCGAAAAAAAATCTCTGGTATGAAAATAACATATATGAAGCTTAGGGGAAGCTCCTATAGACTACTAGTCTTACGGGTGATTATTCCTACATCTACTGTTTATGTAGATTAGATGTTCCTTAAGGCTATAAACAGACGGACAGATTCAACGCAGAACTTCCTACGTAAGTACATCAGTTCAGATTGCCATACCACATCAGCACAGAGACGCCACTGTCAGTTCAAATCCAAGAGTGATAGCAATAGTAGAAGTATTTGCATTAATGGAGAAGATTAGGGAGTGAAGATATGTCCTTAAGGCTATAACTCTCGATTGGTAGTTTGACTGGACCCAACCATTATTTAGACATTTTATGATTGCACATTGAAATCATCAATCAGTCATTGTTAGACCGCCATAAGAAATCTGGAAGCACTGAAAGACGGCCGTTTCATCCTGGTCTGAGACTCATCAGCAGTGCGCATCCACGATTCCTGCTACTCATAGGATTCGAACCCAGGATATTCGGTCTTGCGCGTGAACGTCTAACCACTTAACTACTGGACCGGCATCCAACGATGTTAATGTGTAACTCCGATCAATTTAGGGATATTGCGCGACCTCACCCATTTATCTTTAAGAATTACTGTTTATTCCCGACAGGGTTGAACTCTACTGGTGAAGTCTTCTGACTAGAACTGCTAATCAAAAGTGAGCACATTTTACAATGAGTTCCATATCAAGACGAAATGGCCGTCCGGTAGTGCTTCCAGGTTTCTAATGGTGATCTAACAGTAAGTGATTGGTGATTTCAATGAGTAAAAACACTAATCTCCATAATTCTAAGTGAAATTATTTTTCAACGTAATGATGCAGAATAATTTCAAAAATATGTACTCTTGAAATAGCACACCAATCTCACAGGATTCTAAATGCTGAAATTCTATTATGGAATGTGATATACCTCGTGGTTGATTAATTTATATGTAATATCAGATTTGCAAGGCAATCCAATAATATTTAGTGATAGAATTGTTACTACTTATAAGTAGCGCAAAATTTAAATTAAAATTTTATGGAATTTTGGAAAAAACCTTGTTTTTGAGAATCAATTAACATTACTACTCATCGTTTGTTTCGCTAACTGTAGAAGTGGCTCTGACAAACACTATTGATGTATTGACGCATTAAATTAGTTTTTCGAATAACAAATCAACAACCATTTACATAATCACACTTAAAAATTTTTATTTTCTGTTATAGATTTCAACTACGTTTAAGTTGCTTTCTATATACACAACATCGAAGTTTTATCTACCAAATTCAATCAGTGAATTAAACTTTCAAGAAAATTACAATTTGATCAGTGAAATTACCGATACCCATTAAATAAATAATGAGTAAAAAGAGTTCGTCCAAATCGTCATCTGGACGAAAATCTTCAAAAAGCGAATTGACACCAGAACAAATCGCAAATCTTAAAACAGAACTTTATCAATTAGCTAAGCATAATCTGACTCCTTTACCAAATGAAGCTGATTTTGCAACATGTGATGATACGTAAGTTTGTATTTTGTACTTAAATTTATACTTTGAGATGAGGATGAATGATTATTGTGGTGGAGTTTTGTTCTCTGAGCTGGATGTTGTTTTGGTTGTGGAGCTTTCAACTACCAGTGTTGCTACAAACAACGACAAGTTTTACAGGTAACTAACAAGCAATCAGAATTGAGGTTAACAGGACAAGCTACAGGGTCATGAGTAGAGAATTTCGAATGGTTTACTTCTTCTACCTGAAGAACAATGATGAAAGCTTCACAACCGAACCATTATCCAGCTTAGAGAACGAAACTCCACCGCAATAAATTATTACTTTCCATTTTGTGTTGAATAGTAAAGGGAAACACGTTTGGTTCATTCATTTAATGCTGTAATAATCTTTTCTTACTGAAATTATTTATACGAATTTTAACTATCAGTTATACTCAACCCTGTAACCACATCAGTTGTAATAGACACCTTCATCATATTGTTTAAATTATCAGACAGAGATGGATGGTATCTGGCTGAGTAAGTAGCATAGATCACTTGTTTTGTACTATTTAAATCTCGTTAGCTGGATGTACTTACATCCCAGAATTTATGTTCACCCCTAGATTCGAACCCAGTACTGTTTGTCTAAAACATTATTTCATTATGATTGATTCATAATTTCGATGTGTAAAAACAATGATCTGTTAGGATACTCATCCAATATATTAAAAGAATTATTGGTCAATTCCTATTGGTTAATTCCTACTGGTCAATTTTATGGTCGTCCTAGATATCAGTGTCACGTGATCAAATTTTGTTTCTTATTGGTTGTCCTAACTATCATTGTCACTCCAAATGTTACTTCCAGTTGGTCGTCTTAACTGCCAATGTCACAGACTTCGATGCTGTTTCCTATTCGACCAAAATGTATAAATACGCATTATCTGAAAAGTTTTATGACCACTACCACTACTAGGACCCAGTCCCGGATCCCTAGTCCGGGATCCTGATTCTCTTCAAGACTCGGACCTCGCACTTCTGGATGCTTGCAGAATACAGGTTCTACTTCATATCAAGTCTTGTCTTCTTTCACTCAATATGGGGGTTGGGATAATCGAATGTGAGTAGCATGTTGTGTCGCCGGATCCTCGATCCTCGCTTTCGTTTTCCGACTAGGTAAACTCGTAATAGTTCAAGTATATCAAGTTGACGTGTTTACGTACAGGCGTAACATGATCTCCATAAATCTAATTGAAAAATCGTACAATGTGCTCAGTAGTGATTAGATTTGTGACAGACACAATCACTGTGGGTTATAATCAGTCTTTTATTGGGCTAATATTTTTTGATCAAATCATTTACGAGGTGAGAACTAGTATCATTTTGTAGGAGCACGCTATTCTCAAGATTACTTATGAGTAGTATGCAGTAAGGCATTACCAGTAAGTTGTTACAGTCGCTACAATGGAAGACAATAAGTTTATTCGGTCAAGAGCACAACGAACTTGGAATACTTTAGAGAACGGAAAGAACTGAACGAGAACAGTATATAACTATCTACAATTGTAAAACTTAAGGTATTGAATAGGTGTACATATTTCATGCAATGAAATGAACCACTAAGGTCATCATCCGTAAGATATAAGTATTTACTAATTGTTGTACTACGCCAAGTTATTAAGGATTCATTGACCAGACATCATTAGTAACAACTTACTGTGGGAGAGAACAAACCAGATTCCATTGGAGTAAGAAATTGACAAGAAGCGCTGAATAGGACACAGATTGAGGAAAGCATAAAACTGTATCACAAGATAAGCCCTCACTTAGAATCTTCAAGGTCAAAAGAAAAGCGGAAGACCAAAGAACACATTACGATGAGAATCGGAATGAGATTTTAAAAGAATGAACTGTAATTGGTTAGAACTGGAAAGGTGAGCCTAAGACAGAGTAGATTGGAGAATACTGGTCACCTGCATATGCGTGAATGGGGATAATAGGCATAAGTAAGTAAGTGTTACGTCTGCACGTCAACACGTCAACTTGATATACTTGAACTATTACGAGTTTACCTAGTCAGAAAACGATAGCGAGGATCGAGGATCCGGCGACACGACATGCTACTCAAATCCGATTACCCCAGCTCCCATAGTGAGTAAAAATAAGAAGACTTGATATAAAGTTGGGCCTGTATTCTACAAGCATCCAGGAAGTACGAGGTCCGAGTCTAGAAGAGAATCAGGATACCGGATTAGGGATCCGGGACCAAGTCCTGGTCATAAAACGTTACAGATAATGCGTATTTATACATTTTGGTTGAATAGGAAACGGCATTGAAGTCTGTGACATTGACAGTTAAGACGACCAATAGGAAGCAACATTTGAAGTGAAGTCAGGACAACCAATAAGAAACAACATTAGAGCACGTGACAGTGATATCTAGAACGATCATAAAATTGACCAGTAGGAATTAACCAATAGGAAGTGACCAGTAATTCTCTTAGGATATTGGATGAATATCCTAACAGTAAGTAAGTAAATACATATTTCATCAACAATTTGTATTCTATCTGAACTTGTCTTCTTCTCCTGATAATATTATCCCAAATATAATAAACACTCTATCAATTTAGAAAAAAATGTAATCATCAACTTTGTTCATCTAATTTCATAATAATTTTCTCTTTCCCTCTATCAATTGTAGACTGAATCGTTTCTTAGTAGCAAGAAATTATGTTGTTGAAGATGCTTTTAAACAACTGAAAACAGCTGTAGAATGGCGTCGTGAATATCAACCATTAAAAATTCAATGTAAATGGTGTCATGAAACACCAGGATTTCATTCAGTTGTAAGTTATTCATTGTTATCATTGTCATCGTCATCATCATCATCATTATTGTTCACATCAGAGTCAGTCAGTCAACAATGACGTGGAACTTTGTACGTACATCAGTCCAGTTTGCCATAGTACAGATGAAATTGTCAGTTTAAATTCCGTAGTAGTCGAGGTAGTAAAAGTATTAGCAGTAATCAGAGAGATTAGGATTAGAAGATATTATTCAAGTAGTAGAATCTGGTGAAATAAACTTACGAAGAAACTCGGATGGTTAGGCTTTAAGAGTACGTAAAGAATGAACGTACCTGCACCACTACAAACGATTTTGAGCCATTTTGTTGAGGGTGCCTAACTATCAACTACTATCATCTCGTAAGCCCCAACCAGGTAGTTGCCAGCATATACCAATATGACTCAGTCCACTTATTAGTGACTTCATAGATTTCTGCCATGTGTTGGTCTGGCCAACCCTAGCTTTCTTCTAACCTATCCCTACTTTGCAAAGCATAGCTCAACGAGGCAGTCGGTGGTTAGGCATACGTAACACATGTAAGAGTAGATAAGACAAATTAATTGAGTTGGTGTTAATGATTTTGCATTTTAATCGTGAATCAATCATTGTTAGACCGCCATTAGAAACCTAGAAGCACTGGACAACAGTTTCGTTCTGGTATGGTCCTCATCAATACTGTGCATTCACAACCAACGCTACTAGCAGGAATCCAACCCAATACATTCCTTTGGTCTGTCGCGCAAACACCAAACCTCTAGACCACTGATCTGGCCGACATCCAACGGTGTTCATGTCAAACTTTTGATCAATGATTCAGTCCAGAATGTCAACAAAATAATTGATTTTGAATTATCCAACTTAAAATATGGAATATTACTAAGACTAACATTTACTTAAGATATAAATCATTCATCCAGTGAACAAGTTGTCAGCTGTCTGAATTCAATAGCTTACTGAATTGTCCCTTACTCTTTTAAATTGTTAAGTGCCGAGTTCAAATCTCAGCTTGGAGATTGACAATCATGTATATCTAACCGCACGAAGTTAGTTCCAAATGAGATACCACTACTTTTGATCGTCTAACAATGACGATCATATCGGTTGGTTATGTTTATCCTTACTGCTGACAAATCATGGATACCATGTGTTTATTCCAAATCGCAAACAATATAGAGAATCTTCTAATAGGAAATAGGATCTACACTAACTCGTTACACTACAAGACGTAAAAATTACTTCAAACAATAACAAAAGAGAATTTGGGCATAATCAACTCTATCAATAAAACATTTTGAAGGCTTCTTCAACACTGCAGTGTGTCTGAGAAGATAGTCAACATCATACGAAATTCTTATGATGAATTAAACTGCGAATTCGTGCTCGGAGGACAGCTGATAGACTCGTTCGAGGTGAAGACCGATGTCAGGCAAGGTTACTTGCTGTTAATTTTTCTGTTTCTCCTTGTGATCGACTGGATTGACTGGAGATGTCAACATCTGAGGGGAAACGCCGGATACAGTGCACAACTTAGACTTTGCAGATGATCTAGCCCTCCTGTCACACATGCAACAACAAATGCAATTCAGTGTAGCGGCAGCCTTAATAGCAGTACACCTCAACATACACAAGGGAGGAAGTAAGATGCTTCGATACAACACAACATGCACCAACCGAATCATGCTTGACAGAGAAGCTTTGGAGAATGTAAAAACCTTTACATATCTAGGCAGTCCCATTGATGAGAGAGGTGGATCTGACGCAGACGTGAAGGCACGTATCGACAAAGCAATGACAGTATTTCCACCAAATATCAAGAAAGTTCTACTGTATGGGGCGGAAACTTGGAGAACTACGAAAGCTGTTATCCAAAAGATAAAAGTGACTATTAACAACTGTCTACGCAAAGTACTTCGAACCCGCTGGCCCGATACTATCAGCAAAAAACCTACTTTGGGATAGAACAAACCAGATTCCAGAAGAGGAGGAAATAAGGAAGAAGCACTGGAGGTGGATAGGACCCACCATGAGGAAAGCACACAAGTTCATCACAAGGCAAGTCCTCACTTGGAATCTTCAAGGCCAAAAGAAAAGAGGAAGACCACAGGACACACATTATGACGAGAATCGGAGTATGTAAAAGCTTTACATGTCTGGAAAGCATAATTGATAAGTAAGGTGGATCTAATGAAGATCTGAAGGCACGGATAGGCAAAGAATGCAAGGGCTGCATTTCTACGATTGAAGAACGTCTACAACTTAAAACGACAATCAACCAACACCAAAGTCAGAATTTTCAATACAACTGTCAAGACAGTTCTACTGTATGAGGCGGAAACGTGGAGAAATACGATAGCCAACATCCAAGAGATACAATAGTTTATTTACAGTTGTCTAAGCAAAATGCTTCGGATCCGTTGACCAGAAACCACCAGCAACAATCTACTGTGGGAAAGAATAAACCAGATTCCAGTGGAGGAAGAAATCAGGTAGACTCGCTCGAATTAAAAAGGACACATATTGTGGAAAGCATCCAGCTGTGTCATAAGCTAAGCGCTCAATTATAACCCTCAAGGTCAAGGTAAAATTGGTAGCTCAAGGAACACACTGCACCGAGAAATGGAGAGAGATATGAGAAAAACGGAAAACGATTGGACAAAACTATAAAGGAAGGCCCAGGGCAGAGTAGGTTGGAGAATACTGGTTGGCGGCCAAAGTTCTATTAGGGATAGATAACAGGCGCAAGGAAGTTAGTAACAAGTAAGTAAAAGTGTCTATATTTAACAGAAATAACGAACTGAAAACGTGAGAACAAATTAATCAGATAACAAAATAGTAGGTCAGTAGAGAAATATCGATTGAAATGAAGTTCACTGTGAATTGACTTATTTGCGTGACGGGGTTGTGAAGATTGTTAAGTTACACATTTTTGAAACCATGAATCGATCAATGTTAGACCAACACCATTGGAAACCTGGAAGCACTGAAAGACGGCCGTTTCGTCCTGGTATGGGACTCCTCAGCGGGGTGCAGGAGTCGTGGATGCGCACTGCTGAGGAGTCCCATACCAGGACGAAACAGCCGTCCAGTGCTTCCAGGTTTCTAATGGTATTGGTCTAACATTGATCGATTCATGGTTTCAAAAATGTGTAACTTAACAATCTTCAAAACCCTGTAATGCAAATTACCTGTGCTCACTAGTCACCAGCTTCGTGAGGAATCTTTTCCGAGTTCTAGTGGGAAGTCGTAACCAGTTGAAGTTCAACCTATTCGGGTATAGACAGTAACTACCGAAGACTGTGTGTATGAGGTCACGCAACTCCGTGAATTGATCAAGTTATACATTAACATCGTTAGATACCGACTCAGTGGTCCGATGGTTAGGAGCTCGCGCACACTACCGAAGGCCCTTGGTTCGAACCCTGCGGGGTGCAGGAGTCGTGCATGCGCACTGCTGAGGAGTCCCATACCATGACGAAACAGCCGTCTTTCGGTGCTTCCAGGTTTCTAATGGTGTTGGTCTAACATTGATCGATTCATGACTTATTAACAATTTAATTCATGGAAATAAAATTACGACCTAATAAATTTTTTTTTATCGATCACATCACATAACCAATTACTTTTCCTTTCTTGTTTACTATTATCATTGTTGTTTTAATCAGCGACAAGTGGGTTTCGATCGTGAAGGTCGACCGCTGATGTATGCATGTTTTGCTCAATGTCAAACATTGAAAAATAATCCAGATGATGTTATATGTCATATGGTTTATTTAATTGAACATGCAAGACGAAGTGTACGAACTTCAGTGAATACATTAGTATTTATTATTGATTGTACAGGTAAGGTGATGTATTAACTTGGTTTGTTTTTTTTAATTAATACACTTTACATGTGTAAGAAGAATGACGCAAACATAAGTTAATGTCTATCGAAATTAATGAGCTTAATAGGTAGCGCACTGAGTGTTTGAAGTGAAGGGTCCTGGGTTCGAATTTCATCGTGAAAATCAATGCCATAGTGTAGGTGTATGCATCCAGCTGACGAGTCTCGGAAAGGATGACATGTGTGTCCTGGATTTCACAATATATCTCATCCATAAAACTTATGGAAATATGAAAGTAGAGTGTGTACTATTAATATGTTGAGCCCATATATTGAACTAAGCCATGGCGGTAGGTGTAGACTACGTGGTTGAGCTCCTTTAGACAATAGTGACCGATGGTTAGAGACGCTGAATAACATGACTCGAAATCGTTTGTACTGGTGCAGATGAATCCATTTTTTGTGTCCCCTCAAACTCTAAACTTCTTAATTCCTTATCACCTTCAACTTTTTTTCTGCGAACTTATTTCACTAGTTCATATTACTTGTATAGTATCTATAAACCTTAATCTCTCAGATTATTGCGAATACTTCTACTACCACCTCAGCAGCACAAACTTCAGGTAGATAGAAGTGAAGGATTCGAATTTCTCCTTAAATGACTTGTAGTTTATTTTGTTTACCTCGATCGTGATCCTAACATCATAGGATCAAGAAACAAGTCAAAAGGGGCATACAATCAAAATAAAGATATAGACAACGACAGGTTTTTAAGGGTCAATAACAACCAATCAAGATCGAGCCTGACAGAACAAGCTTCGAGTCATACGTGGCGAAACTCGAATACTCTTCACTTCTATCTACCTGAAGTTTGTACTGATGATGATAGTGTTGTTCAGCAGAAGAAGAAGAAAAAGAACAATGATGAAACCTTCACAACTCCAATCATCATCCAAAGTCAGAGAACAAAACTCCACCACTATCCACATAACTAACCAATCAAATCGTGATTTTAGCGTTCATCACGTGATCTGCTCTGATGTGTCTGTAAACTATCTCTCTATTGAATGTGACCTACCAATTGAAAGACATTATTCTCCTCCTATTATATTAATATGACTCATAATTTTATTGATTTTTCGATAAGACACGCCATATTGCTCAAAACAGATCAAGTCTCAAACCATGTTGTCCTTATTCTGACTGCGGATTACCCATAATGCTCTATGCTGGCCGGTATCACATTTACGGTTCTAGTAGTTAAGTACATCTGTAGGACGAATTCAATCCTACTGTAGTGAAGGAGAACACAGGTGAGGGCAACCGAATCGTATTTAACGAAAATTACAGAGTTACTCAGTAAAATAGGAAAACGTTATCGTAAATCGTTAATTTGCAAATCTTCAATCAATCATCAATCCATTGTCTGACATTTCATTTATTCATGCGTTTGATACAAATTCTATTATGTTCCCACTCTTCGTTTCTCTTGATCTTCCCCCATCTTCTGCCACCAGACATTACGTTTACACTCGCGTCATATACTACTTATAAGTAGCGCGCACCACACTACAGCCACAATCATTATCCACTCCTCTCTTAAGCCTACTACACATTTTTTTCTGTCCACACCGCAATCTCTCATAACATTTTTTTGTATTTTTCATTTTCTCAAACAATACAGGATTAACTGTAGCATGTTGTAATCCAAAAATTGGTAAAAAATTTGTACAAACATTTGCTGATTGTTATCCAGAAACATTGTATAAATTTATTCTAATTAATCATAGTACATTTTTTCATGGTATATGGAAAGCAATCAAAGTATTTATTGATCCGAATACAGTGAAAAAAGTTAAATTAGTACGTAAAGAAAAAATCCAACGAACATTTAACGAGATGTTCACTAGTGAAACAGTCAATTGGTTATTAGATGAAATCAAATTGAATAAAACTAATATTTCAGAGAATCAATTGAAATTTTGGCAACCACCATCTACATCATCATCGGAATCTCATGATCCACGTGGTACACGTGAATACATTCAACAATGTATTGAACCATTGAAAGTATTAATTGAACAAAAACAATCATATCAAAGTCATTTCATATTGAATTATGATAATTTAGGCTTGTATATACATATGCCACATACAAATATTATGGATTGTATGAATAGAACATTAAAACAAACTAAAATTAAAGCACTGTTCAATGGTAAAAATATTAAACCAGATAAAGAAGAATTACAATCTTATGGTGTAGATCCAAATGATAATCTGTCCGAGATTAGTGGTGGTTCTGAAGAATAATTATTATTCGGGATTGTGAATTTGATTTGATTATTTGAGTATATAGATATGTGTGTTGTTTTTGTTTATCTTACTAGATTTTTCAATGGTTTGTTTGTTGGTTTATCGATTTATTTAACTAAAAAACTGATCAATGTTCAATATATATATATATATATATATAGATAGATATACATGTGTATATTGAAATTTTGATTGTAAATTTTTGATGTTTCAATTAAAACAAGAAAAAAACAGTTTATTCCTTTCAAAAATAATGAATTATGGTTTGTTTTATGAATTGTATCGGTTGTAACGTCTCTTTGTATGACGATACTACTGAGGATTTCCATGATAAGACAGAGGAGATTCAACGTGCATAGTAATCAGTCACGCAGTCAGTCAGTTAGAACGTAGGACTTTGTACGTACATACTTAAGGTCAGGTTGTCATAATACATTAGCATAGAGATGCAATTGTCAGTTCAAATCTCATAGTTGTTATTAGATTCCCAGGACTCACTTGATAAAAGTTCTAATTTTGGATTTTATGTTGTCGCGCGCGTAGGGGCTGGTCAGTTGACCTTGAGATTACATTTTGTTAGGATATTCATTCAATATCCTAAAAGAATTATTAGTCAATATTATGGTCGTACTAGGTATCAATATCACGGACTTCAATGTTGTTTCCTATTAGACCTAATTGTATAACGTTTTATGAACCGGAGCCGGACTCGGATCCCTAGTCTGGGATCCTGATTCTCTTCTGGACTCGGACGTCGTAATTTCTGGATACTTGTAGAATACATGTCCTACTTCATATCAAGTATTCTTCTTTCATTCAATGGGGGTTGGGACACTCGAATTAGATTAGCATATCGTGTCACTGGACCCTCGTTCCTCTCTCTCGTTTTCCGACTAAGGTAAACTCGTGATAACTCAAGCATATCAAAATGACATGTTTACGTTCATGCGTAATACATTTCCCACCAGGAAAACCCTTGACTGTTATTGGTTGGCGTATTATATTAATACACTATTTTTGTGGCTCTCCCAAAGACGTTTCTATGATGTATAAATAAACTCCATTTGTGTGCTTGTGGAATACACTTTCTGCACCATATCAAAACTTCTTCCTCTAGTTAGTGGGGCCTTGGGACGCTCGGATTAGAGCAGCCTATCGTGCCAATGGATCATTCGTCTTCTCTCTCGTTTACCGACTAAGCATACCAATTGACGAGCATAACAGTGGTACAGATAGTAGAAGTGTCAGCTCTAATGAAAAAGATTAGAGTTCGAAGGTAACGATTCGAGAAGTATAATTCAGTGAAACAAATTTACAAAGAGAAAGATAAAGCTGATGAGGAATTCAGAAGACTAGAATTCGAGAGAACAAAACAGTGGATGCACCAGCGCCATTGCAAACAAAATTGACCCATGCCATTCAAGGTCTCTAACCATCGGTGACCTTCGTCTCGCGGACCCCAACCAGGTAGCCTGCACCTACCAACATGACTCAGTTCAGTTGTCAGTGACTTCATGAATTTGTATCGTGTTTCGGTTTGTCCGACCCTAGGTTTCTTCCAACCTACTCTTACATCATACAACATCGCTCATCGAGGGATTCGATAGTTAGGCATACGCAACATATGTCCCAACCACCTCATTGATGAAAAGTCCATACTTCATCTAGTGACCTTCCATCCTTGCCAAATACCGTTTTCTTAACAACAGTATTGCTTACTTGGTGGTCCCAGAATACACGAGCAATGCTTCGAATATACTTTTGACTGAATACAAGTAGCCTACGAATATCCTCGCGTATT
The DNA here is from genome assembly GCA_944470395.2 of Schistosoma turkestanicum. NCBI lineage: Eukaryota > Metazoa > Platyhelminthes > Trematoda > Strigeidida > Schistosomatidae > Schistosoma > Schistosoma turkestanicum. Next base: position 14,829,217 of record OX103975.1, on the reverse strand, counting down.
ACTGGCCATGTTTCGCATCCATAAGGAAGGATAGAGTGAACTGCTGCGCAGAACAGTTGTCCTTTGGTTAGCAAACAGATATCTCACCTACACCATAAGTGATGCAAGTTAGCGAAAGCAAGTCAAGCATTCTGTATCCGCGCTGAGATTTCATCAGTCACCAGACCTGATGAGATTACCAAGATAAGTGGAGTGGTCGACGCGCTCAACTGCTTCACTCCCCATCACTAGTTGAGATGCCGATGCAAGTCTATTCAGAAGCAACATTTTGCATTTCGAGGGGGAGATTCGCATCCCGAACATGCTTGCATTGTTGCTTAGGGTAGTCAAAAGACTCTGCATTTTGTCAGCGTCTTCACAAAGTAGAACTATGTCATCGACATATTCTATGCCAATCAGTGAATCACCTGGTAGAACGTTCACTCCTGATAATTCAGACGAATATAATTTTATATCTAAGAGCATGTCTATGACCAATGAAACAAGAACGGAGAAAGTAGACATTCCTTACGGATAACAATTGAAGTAATAAATTAATCATATCTCGTTCTTTTAACTTAGATACGAACGTGTAAGCTGAGACATTGAGTTCGTGTATAAACAAGCCCATCCAACAGACGGTCACATTTGTAATTTCGTACATATCCTTTGTTAGGATATTCATCAATTGTCCTAATAGAATTATTTTTGTAACTCAAATTCTATTAGTCGATTCCTAGTGGTCAATATTATGGTCATCCTAGCTATCCCGGTCACTTCAGATGTCGGTTCGTATTAGCCGTCCTAACTGTCAATATCATAGACTTCAATGTTGTCTCCTATTCGACCTAAATGTATAAATATGCATTATCTGTAACGTTTTATGACCAGGACCCGGACCTTTAGTACAGGATCCTGATTCTCTTCTGGACTCGGACCTCGTACTTTCTAGATGCTTGTAGAATACATGTCCTACTTCATATCAAGTCTTCTTCTTTTACCCAATGAGGGTTTGGGACGCTTGGATTAAAGTAGCCTGTCATGTCACCGGATCCTCAATCCTCACTCTCGTTTTCCAACTAAGGTAAACTCGTAACAGTTCAAGCCTATCCAATGACATGTTTACGTGCATGCTTCACACCATTTGACTATCAGACCCCATATGAGTACTACTGACATATGATATTCCTCATTCCTCTCCCTCCTTTGAAATATCTCCACTTTATTTTTGCCATTTAGTTGTGATGTTTTACTTCTAAAGTACATAGAGTAACATAGTCTTGTCATTGATTTGTTAAACAATAACATAAAAACAAATTTTTGTAAATCAACAACATAGCATATCTTTAAGTTTGCATATCTTATTTTCACAATCTTGTTATACATTACTGAATGCATCTCAAAAAAAAAAAATATATATATATATTCACAGACATTTAGTCCGTTTACATGAGAAAAAAAATGTCAAATTCTCAGACAAACGTGATAGTAAAAGATTGAAAACAAGCCTTAGTTCATTAGAAGTTTGTTTATGCTATAATTTAAAGAAAATAATGCTTCATTTCATTAGTCTGTATATATACTACTATATAACAATAGACTCATTACTTTAATCAACATGAACAATAATTTGACTAAACAACTAATGATGTAACCATGATCAATATGAGGCATTAGTGAATTGAACACATTGAACGTTTATATTGATCTTCTGATTCTGATACAAACAAAAGTAGTCATTAACACGGGTCGATAATTCGAGAACTACTGCAGGGAAAAAAAACAAGGTAGTAGTAGTGTGGTGTGAGCTACTTATAAGTAGTATATGACGTGGGTGTAAACGTAATGTCTGGCAGAAGAAGATGGGGGAAGATCAAGAGAAAGGAAGAGTTAGAACACAATGGAATTTGTATGAAACGCATGAATGGTGAAATGTCAGACAATGGAGATGATGATGGATTGAAGATTTGCAAATGAACGATTTACGATATGGTTTTCCTATTTTACTGAGTAACTCTGTAATTCTCGTTAAATACAATTTGGTTGCCCTCATCTGTGTTCTCCTTCACTACAGTAGTAGTATTGAAATAAACGTCTAATTCTAATTTGGAAGCTCTCGAACGTAACTGTTACCTTATCAGGCAGGTCGATTGGAGAACGATGAGACTAAAAGCAGCTACTCAAGGTCTGAGGGTGAAGTCATACTGCTGACTGTAGAGGAGTGTGACAGCAGTAAGGTATTTCCCTCGGACTACCAACATCTGGAACGATGCTGCCTTTTCATAACAGAAGGTCGACCCTCACGGATTTCCGTCTCCGGCAGTAAGGCCTTTCAAACAGGAGTACAGCTAACACTTCAGAAACTTCTTATAGAAAGACCGTGGTTGACCGGCCTCAAGCAGTTATCCCTTGTGCTCTGTGGTCACGCTTCGAGGTCTCTAAGACCAACACTAATCTACCTTCCTTTTCAGGTTCTACAAGAAACACCCTTCCACGTTGTGGGCAGCTGGGAATCGACATCCACGCTCATACCCGTACCGGCAGACGAGATCGAATCGGTCACAATCAAATCCTTCCTACACCCCCTAACATCCCCTTTATCTTCACGACCTCAAAAACTCCCTAATCATCATCATGCACGTGTACAGGATCTCATGAAACTACACCTAAGATATGAATAGCGGGTAATGAATGGTGGCTAGCAATGGAATCAAGAAGGTGATTTCCGTCCTAATCATGTTTGTAATTGTAATTGGAAATATCTATCGAGGCAATCTGTAAAAGATGCATATGTTTTAAAGAGACTGTGCAATTGCAATAGTAAACATCAATGGGAAGGATGAAACAGACAATAGAAATGAATTACAGTAAAGTCGTAATACTATGCTCATTAATTTTAGCATTAACGATGCTTTTCAACTTATCTAACTCTATTTGTTCCTTAGTAACTATGAATAAGTTATTTTTTTCCAAGACACATCTCATTGTGTTGTAGTGACTATACTTTTACGAAGAAAACGCCATTGGGTAAGAAAAAATATACATTATTATTTTTCAATTAGAGTTATGGAGGTTATTGTCTTCACATATTTGAGATCATCGATCAATAACTGTTAGACCAACATTAGAAACCTGGAAGCGCTGGACGGCCGTTTCGTCCTGGTATGGGACTCATCAGCAGTGCGCATCCACGACTCCTGCACCCTGCAGGATTCGGACCTGGAACCTTTGGTCTTGCGCGCGGACGCCCGACGTCTCCATGAGGAAATTCTCGGAGTTCTAGTGAGAAGACATGACCAGTGGATTTCAACCCTGTCGGGTGTAGACAGCAACTACTAAGGACAAATAGGTGAGGTCATGCCAAATCTGTAGATCGATCAGAGTTAGACATTAACGCCGTTCGGTGCCGGTCCAGTGGTCTAGGGGTTAGGTGTTCGCGCACAAGACCGAAGATTCCGGTTTCGAGTCCTGCGAGATGCAGGAGTCGTGGATGCGCACTGCTGAGTCCCATACCGGGACAAAAACGGTTTCAAATAATATTAACAGCTTAATATGGGATCGAATGGCCGTTTGGAATGTATTAAGTCGAACTCTGTTTTCTTATTACACTCACACGCACACAAATTTCTATGTTTTGATGAAATCGAGTTCCTCGAAATGGTGATTTGGAAAAATTCAAATTTTGGGGGTATATTATGTTTGAAACTTTGAAAATTCTTGAGCAGTGACTTTAGGGAAGAATATATTGTACTACGCAACTTCAAAATAGTGAAGGTGTTAAACTACTCTTCAAATCTTCTCAGAGGAATTATCTGGAAGAACTCTCTAAAGATGAAACTTTCTAAATAACTTCTGTTGTGGTTACTTGTTGTTGTGACCAAGTGATTTCAAACAGTTTACATTAAGTTTCTAACATAAACCTCATAGGTTTTATGAATGACAAGTGGACTGAGTCATGTTGGTAGATGTAGGCTACCTGGTTGAGGTCCACGAGACGAAAGTCACCAATGGTTAGAGACCTTGAATGACATGGCTCAGAATTGTTTGCAGTGGCGCAGGTGCATCCACTCTTTGCCTTCTCTCAAATTCTAACTTTCTGAATTCCTCATAATCCCTATCTTTCTCCTTCTAAATTTATCTTACTGAATTATACTTATCGAATCATATCTTCGCTCCCTAATCTTCTCCATTACTGCTAATAATTGTACTATCTCTATCACTGTTGGATTTGAACTGACATTTGCGTCTATGTGCTGACGTGGTATGGCAACCTGAACTCTGATGTACTTACGTACGAAGTTCTGCGTTGTATCTATTTGTCTGTCTATCTGTCAGGAAGTTGAGAAAAGTTTACAAAAATATCAGGTTCATAACTTTCATGTAACTTCAGTTATTACTTACTTACTTACTTACGCCTGTTAACCCCCAATGGAGCATAGGCCGCCTGTAGACCCGTCGGGGCTACTGCCGATCCCAAGCCCGGATAAAGGAGAAGGATTGGGCATGGGGTAGACGACCCAATCCCGTCAAGAAACTAACTTGCCAAGAAATAATTCCTACTTCAGTTATACATGGTGTAAAATATTTTGTAAGTAGAGTCAATAATTACCTACATCCTATGGTAAACTAAAAAGTTTTAACTGATTTTTTGTTTAGTCATAGCAATAATAGATACATACAATTTATTCAATTAATATTTGTAAAAGTTGCTACTTATTCGAATGTAAATTAACTTTTGTACAACATAAACCATGGTCAAAGTCTTAACATGTGATAATAATAGCGACAATTCTAAACGGTACATTTAATTATCTGTTTAAATAGACTTTATGTGAATTGATATGGTTTAGGTAACGTTTCAATAAACTCATATAATGACTAATATCTCAACTGATTGGTGGATGAGTAATCATCAAAAGTGATATTCCGTAAGTAATTATGACACTATTGTGTTCTGTTTGTGTTCGTATATATCTCTGATTTAAACACAGCACGGTAGCCTTACCTAGTACTGTTTTCTTAAGAACTGCATTGCTTACTCGGTGGTCCAAGGATGAAAGAGCAATACTTTGGAGATATCCATGATTGAATACTAGAAACATAACAATATCCTTTATACTCTTACTAGTCATGTTTCACATTGGTATATTAGTTCGAAGTGAACTGCTGTACAGTAAACTCGTCCTTTGCTTAGTGAACAGATATCTCGCCTACGCCATACGTGACGCCAGTTGGCAAAAGGCAATCGAGCCCTCTGTATCGGTGTTGAGATTTCGTCGGTTACCAGACTATCAGCATCGATGAGACTCCCAAGATGAATGAAGCAGTTGGAACGCTTAACTAATTCACTCTCTATCACTAGTTCAGGTGCCGATACAAGCCAATTATGAAGCAACATTTCACGTTTCGACAGGGAGAATCGCATCCTGAACATGCTTGCATTGCTGCTCAGGGTGGTCAGAAGACGCAGCATTTTGTCAGCATCTTCACCGAATAGAACTATGTCATCGGCATATTCTATGTCGACAAGTGAGTCACCTGGAAAAAATGTCGATTCTTGAGAAGTCAGAAGAAGATAATGTTATCTATAAAAGCATCTGTATGACAAAGTTAAACAAGAATGGAGAAAGTGGACAACCCTGACGGATACCACATGAAGTAATCGATTCAGATGACAGTGCACCATAAGCTCTGATTCGTCCAGTAGTGTTCAAGAAGAGAGCCTACACAAGGTCAGTGTACATCTTTGGCACACCTCTCAATGACAGACACTACCACAGAACCTCACGGTTAACACATTCTAATGTCGCTTTAGAGTCGAGCAATACAACTATTCTCGGACTTCAAAAATTGAGTCTACGTTCTGGGATTTACCAAAGTGTGAATATTTAGTCTATGCACCCACGTCCAGGTCTGACATCTTATGGGTTACAGCTGCAGGTTGTTTTATGACTAGGTAGCGTTAACTGATTGACTGACAGGCCGTTCAGGGTCATCGGTGTCTTTTATTCTATCGTCAAATCCATCAAACCCTGATTCTAAAATCTCTAATGCATATCTTTTAGGCAAACTCTGAGTATTTACAAGTTTCATCTCAGAATTATGGCAGGGTCATTCACTTTTTCACTTATATGAGGGCTATTAATATCTTATACAGACAATGAATAGGATATCTACAGAAAAGATTATATACTGTATGGTAAAATTTCAACAGTGTTTTAACAAGTTCAAAATAAAAACCTATAAAAATGCACGGCTTTTAGTAGTTGGTGTGATTCGCGAAAACTTAATTATTATTCTGAAAAGATTTTTATCGGGGCTAGATCCAGCCGTAGGAATATTGGGATTCAAAGAAAATAGGATAACTACTCTAACGTTATTTCACACAAACACATTAAACAATCAGTTTTCAAATCGAGCATGATCCTATTTAAACAGGTATTTAAATATCATTCGATAATTCGATATCGAACCAATGCATAAAATAACCGTCGATAAGTGTATGTCTTACTGCCGACTTGATCGATCTCACAAATCATTAGCACGTGACACTCATCATGATCCCAATCACACTAATGAATACTAGTTCATATTTGATAAGTTTGTTGAAGGTGATCGCTATTGAAAACTAACATCACATATGATAAATGTCAGACTCATAGAACAGAATATCTGTAAAACGTTTGTCACACTGAATTGTGAATGTAGAATAACTCGGCATCCAGCATGGAAAACACAAATATACTGGGAATCATCAGCCAAACAACACATTACGCCGAGAAATAGAGACAGATATGAGAAGAATGAACAAAATTAGGACGGAACTGGAAAGGGAAGCCCAGAATAGAGTAGGTTGGAAAATACTGGTCGGCAGCTTATGCTCCACTAGGCGTAACAGGCGTTAGTAAGTGGTAAACAGGGATTGAAATAAAATCGTTAATAAGAATTTACGATTCCATAATCCAGCACTTAACCACTGTGAACAGATATAAATGATCAATGTTTGATAGGACACAGTGAACATTGCAGATCACCTAAACTGTCGTTATCCGACAGATTCAGTCAGTCAGTCAGATGCAACGTAAAACTTCGCACGTAAGTACATCAGTTCATGTTTCCATACCACATTAGCACACAGATATAATTGTCAATTCAAATCCAATAGTAGAAGAGGTAGTAAAGGTATTAGAAGTAATCGGAGAGGTTAGGATTAAAAGATATTATTCAAGAAGTATGATTCAATGATAAAAGTTTAGAAAGTCAAAACTAGAGGTGTTGAAGAATTCAGAAGATTAGGATTTGAGAGAACACAGAGAACAAATGCACCGGCGCCATTGCAAACGATTTTGAGCCATGTCATTCAAGGTCTCTAACCATCGATTATTATCATCTCGCGGACCCCAACCAGGTAGTCGACAATTACCGACATGGCTAAGTCCACTAGTCAATGACTTCATGGATTTTTGCCATGTTTTGGTTTGGCCACCCCTAACTTTCTTCCAACCTACTCCTACACTACAAAACAAAACTCGGCGAGTCAGTCGGTGGTCGAGCATTAGTAACACATGTCCCAACCACCTCCAATGATAAAGTTTCATTACTTCATCTATTGATTTGCCATCCTTACCTAGCACCCGATTCCTAATAACAGCGTTGCTCACTCGGGTGTCCCAGGGTATACGAGCAATGCTTCGAAGACACCTATGATCCAAAGCCTGTAACCTACGAATATCTTCTTCTCTCACTAGCCATGTTCCAACAGATGAGTCAAAATTCCTAATGAGAATTATTTATCCAACAGTTCATTCATCGCCTATTTATATAGTCAGTCATCTTATCGATAAGCTCTATTTTTGATTTATTTTACTGTACCTTGAAATCATGAATCAATCATTGTTATATGGTGCTGTGGTGCGAGCTACTTATAAGTAGTATATGACGTGAGTGTCAACGTAATGTCTGGCAGCCGAAGATGAGGGGAAGATCAAGAAAGGAAGAGTTGGAAAACAATGGAATTTGTATGAAACGCATGAACAGTGACAATGGATTGATGTTTTGCAACAGGAACAGTCCAGTTCGATATGATGAACTGTTATTTTGCAAATGAACGATTTACGATATGGTTTTCCTATTTTACTGAGTAACTCTGTAATTTTCGATAATTACAATTCGGTTGCCCCACCTGTGTTCTCTTCCACTACAGTTAGACCACACCATTAGAAACCTGGAAGCAATGTAATATGTTCGCCAATTTATATGCTTGAGAAACTATTACGAGTTCACCTTACATCGGTAAACGGAACGAAAATCAGTGATGCGTAGATACGACAGGCCATTCTAATCCGATCATTTCAGGCCCCGCTAACTAGAACAAGAAGTCTTGATAAGGCGTAGATAGAAAGCTTGAGGTTCACAAGCACAAAACTCAAGCTTATTTATACAATGATATAAACTACCTTGGTGAGAGCTACATAATAGCGTAGTATAGTAATCCACCAACCATTGACAGTCAAGGATGTCATCCGAAAGTCAACTAAACGTCTTTGGCGCGAAAACATAAAAATCCAAAGATCTCAGAACAAATTGAAAAATTAGGACCTTTTCCAAGTGAGTTCTGGGGTTCTAACGTCCCCAACACACTGGACGGCCGTTTCGTCCTAATATGGGACTAACCATCAGCAATGCGCATCCATGACTCACAGGATTCGAACCCAGGACCTTTGGTCTTGCGCACGAAATCCCAACCTCCGGACCATTGGATCGGCCTCATGGATGCGCACTGTTACTGATGAGTCCCATACCACGACGAAACCGTCAACCAGTGCTTTCAGGTTTCGCTCTGGTAGTCTAACAATGATTCATTCATGATGTTTAGGTGAAACTAACTACCATCTCCATAACATTCTAAATTAAAAATTATTTTATTTTGTTCAAGTCAAAAATACTAATCGCCCTCAAGGTCTGAGGGCGAAGTCGTACTGTTCACTACAGAGGAGTGTGACAGCAGTAAGGTGCTTCCCTCGGACAACTAGCATCTGCAGCGATGCTGCCTTTTCATAAGGAAGGAAGTGTTAGAAAAGGTCGATTCTAAAGATGTCACACCTCACCCTACCTCACGGGTTTCCTACCTCGGGTGCCCACTAAGGGCTTTTAAGAGTGGAGCTTATCCTCAAAAAACCCTTCATAAAAAGGCCGTGCGTGACCAGCCTCAAACAGTTGTCCCTTGGGCTCTGCGGTCACGCACCCAGGTCTCTTAGACCAACACTAATCTATCTTCCTTTTCAGGTCCCTCAAGAAACAACTTTCCACGGTGTGGGCAGCCGAGAAGTGACGACCGCCCTCATACCCGTAACAGCACACGAGAATAAATCGATCAAAATCAAATCCTTCTTACACCCCCTAATATCTCTCTTATATCTACGACCTCACTCTAGTCGCATTCCTTCAGCTCACTGCACCGCTGATGCATACGATGCGAGTTCATGAATCGATTAATTGGAAATGTATTACTTATTAATCATTTTGTGGCACACATTTATTGTGATAATTTATGGTCAGATATTTTATTTGTAATAAACATGTTAGTCCAGAATTTTTGATCAAAATATGATTTATCAACCGCCTTCTCATCTAGCCTGAAAGTTTAGGCAAAGCAAAGATGATTTACATGACCTTTTCGATTGTTAGAAGGGATATATTGGGGGGAAGAAAAGTAGTACTTGTATAAATTATAATGATAGTCTTGAATAGTTGTTTTTCTTAATTGTTACTAGTAATTATGTTTTTTACTGTTTGTCTCTGTGATTTTGTACTAGGCGTTGTTTGCTCGTATGAACATGTGTGAACTACAAATTATTTGGTTAACATAGTTTTGAACATTTACTCCTCCCTTGTATTATTATTGTGTAATATGTAATTCACCAATGGTTAGAGACCTTGAACGACATGGCTCAGAATCGTTTGCAATGGCACAGGTGCATCCATTCTTTATGTTCTCTCTAATTCTAATCGTCTGAATTACTCATCACCTCTATCCTTCTCGTTTTTAATTTATTTCACTGGATTGTACTTCTTGAATCATATCTTCGAACTCTAAACTTTTCCATTACTGTTAGTATTTCTACTATCGCTATCACTATTGGATTTGAACTGACAGTTACGTCTGTGTGCTGACGTGGTATAGCAACCTGAGCTTATGTACATACGTACGAAGTTCTACGTTGCAAGTGACTGAATATGTAATTCAAGTAGAATAAACTTATCATGATTGAGATTAAGAAAATGATCGAATTGATACATTTTTATCTATTATAATAAACCTTTTAGGAATACTGTATTTTTTTGAAAGTACGATTGTAACACATTGAAAAAGTCTTTAATGTTACTTAATTATGATCACCTACCTCAGTGATAAGTGAGTAGTCAGTCGTCAAGATAAGAGAGTTATTAACAGGTGTATGAAGGATTTGATTGTGACCAATTCGGTCTCGTATGTTGTTACGTGAATGAGGGCGGATGTCACTTTCTGGCTACCTACAACGTGGAAGGGTATTTCATGAGGAACATGGAAAAAAAGTTGGATTAGCGTTCGTTTTAACGACCAAGGAGCGTGATCGCAGAGCCAAACGGACAACTGCTTCACGCCAGCTGCGCACGGCTTTTTTATGAAAAGTTTGTAAAGTGTTAGCTCAGCTCTTATCGTCTGAGATGGAAATCCATGGGGTAAGTAAGATGAGGTGTGACATTTTTAGGCTCGACCTTTACTAACCTTTCCTTCATTGTGAGAAGGCAGCATCGCTGCAGGTGCTGATTGTCCGAGCGAGACACCTTACTGCTGTCACACCTCTCTACAGTCAGCAGTATGACTTCGCCCTCAGACATTGAGTAGCTGTTTATAGTCCCATCGTTCTCCAATCGACCTACCTGGCATAACAGAACCTACAGGAACTATGTTCCAGCCAATATAGCTCAGTTGAGTCATAGCAATAGGCAAGCCCGACTACTACATGAAAGTAGTAGCTACAGTTGGGAAGTGAGTGATTGGACTCGATTCGTTCTTACAACTAGATAGCATACAATCAATCTGCAATTGATAACCAGTAAAATTCACTCAGTTCTAACAACAAAATAGTAAGATAATTTTATTTAACAAACATAAAGATGTACGTAGTTGGCTTTGAGTTACACTTTAATTGTGTGAATGCTAGTGATACTAGTCAACTCCACCTGGAGCCCCTCTGAAGCTACTGCTGACGAAGACATTCGTGGAGAAAGTAGGGTTGTTCTCGAGTAGAAGCCCGCCTTTTGGCGAAATTCTCTCATTTTCGAACAACGAGAAGCGTGTCACGCTCATATGATTTTGAGATGGTCGATAAAATTTGTAGCTCAGGTCGATAGTTGTGGTGGTGTTTCGTCCTCTGTGAAGCTTTAATTGTTGTTTTGAACAACATCATCAGCACAAACTTCAGATAGACAAAGTGAAGCATTCAAAATTTCTATGATGACATCATCATATGAACGTGACACGCTTCTCATTATTCAAAAATGGTAGAATTTCGCCAAAAGGCAAGCTTCCACATGAGAACAACTCTACTTTCTCCACGAATGTCTTTGTCAGCATGTTCTACTAACAAGTGTCAGATACAGACCACCAAACAACCAATCAAGATTGAGATTAGCACAACGAGCTACAGGTCAAACATGGAGAAATTCGAATACTTCACTTTTGTCTATCTAAATTTTGTGCTGATGATGTTGTTCAGAAGAAGAACAAAAATGAAAGATTCACAACCAAACCACATCCAGCTCCGGATGGGAATCGCTTATCTCTGTGCTGTGGTATGGCAACATGAACTGATGTACGTACGTAAGTACGAATTTCTACGTTCAGTCAGTCAGATGCAACGTAAAACTTCGTACGTAAGTACATCAGTTCATGTTGCCAAACCACATCAGCAAAGAGATGTAATTGTCAATTCAAATCCAAAAGTAGAAGAGGGGTAGTAAAGGTATTAGAAGTGATCGGGGAGATTAGGATTAGAAGATATTATTCAAAAAGTATGATTCAGTGAGAAAAGTTTAGAGAGTCGAAACTAGAGGTGTTGAAGAATCCAGAAGATTAGGATTTGAGAGAACACAAAGAATAAATGCACCGTCGCCATTGCGAACGATTTTGAGCCATGTCATCCGAGGTCTCTAACCATCGATTATTATCATCTCGTGGACCCCAACCAGGTAGTCGACAACTACCGACATGACTCAGTCCACTAGTCAATGACTTCATGGATTTCTGCCATGTTTTGGTTTGGCCACCCCTAACTTTCTTCCAACCTATTCCTACATTACAAAACAAGGCTCGACGAGGCAGTCGGTGGTTGGGCATACGCAACACATGTCCCAACCACCTCAACTGATGAAGTTTCACCACTTCATCGATTGATGTGCCATTCTTATCTAGCACCCGATTCCTAATAACAGCGTTGCTCACTTGGGTGTCCCACGATATACGAGCAATGCTTCGGAGACACCTATGATCGAAAACCAGTAACCTACGAATATCTTCTACTCTCACTGGCCATGTTTCACAGCCATAAAGTAAGACAGAGCGAACTGCTGCGCAGTACACTCGTCCTTTAGTCAGCAAACGGATATCTCGCCTACGCCATAAGTGACGCAGGTTGGCGAAAGCCAATCGAGCCTTCTGCATCCGTGCTGAGATTTCGTCAGTCACCAGGCCATTGGCACTGATGAGACTCCCAAGATAAGTGAAGCGGTCTACACGCTCGACTACTTCACTCCCTATCACTAGTTCAGGTGCCGATGCAACCCAATCTTGAAACAACACTTTGCATTTCGACGGGGAGAACCGGATCCCGAACATGCTTGCATTGCTGCTTAGGGTAGTCAGAAGACTCTGCATTCTGTCAGTGTCTTCACCAAGTAGGAGTATGACATCGGCATATTCTAAGTCAGTAAGCGATTTTCCTAGTAGAAAGTCGACTCCTGAAAATTCAGACGAAGATAAGGTTATTTCTAGGAGCATGTCTATGATAAAATTAAACAAGAATGAAGAAAGTGGACATCCCTGACGAACACTACTTGAAGTGAGGAATTTCTACGTTGCTATTGATTGACTGATTGATTGATTGACATCCAGCTCAGAGAACAAAACACCACCACAGTCATCATCCAAATGAGCTACAAATTTCCTACACCATTTCAAAATACTCAGCCTAAAACATGTGTGTTTTTACAAACTTAGCAAACAAGCAACCGAATGTAAGAATCAGTAAACATAAAGGAATAATTCCTCCGCTGAGTTACATTTCAGTATTGTTTAAACCACATCACAGAAGTTTAATACAGCCTTTCTTCGGGATACCGTAAAACTCAACGAATTCAAGATAGCCCTCACCAATAGGTTCCAGGCCTTCCACGATATACTCAATGGAGAGGAAGCAACATTGGAGAACAATTGGAAAGGGATTAAGGAGGCAATCACTTCAACATGTCAGGAGGTCCTTGGTCGCAAGAAGCACCATCACAAGGAATGGATCTCTGTTGATACTCTTGAAAAAATTGAAGAAAGGAGGAACAAGAAGGCAGCAGTGAATGTCAGCCGAACAAGAGCAGAGAAAGTTAAGGCGCAAGCCGAGTATACAGAAGCAAACAGGGAAGTGAAGAAGAGCATCAGAGCTGACAAACGAAAATATGTGGAAGATCTAGCAATGACGGCGGAAAAGGCTGCAAGAGAAGGAAACATGAGACAATTGTACGAAACAACAAAGAAGCTCGCCGGGAACTATCGTAAACCAGAACGACCAGTGAAAAGCAAGGAAGGCAAAGTAATCAGCAACACTGAACAACAGCGAAATAGATGGGTAGAGCACTTTCAGGAACCCCTGACTCGACCAGCTCCACTGAACACACCCAACATCGAAGCAGCATCCAAGGACCTCCCAATTAATATTGGCGCACCTACGATTGAGTAGATCAGTATGGCTATCAGACAAATCAAGAGCGGTAAAGCAGCAGGACCAGACAACATTCCAGCAGAGGCTATGAAAGCAGATGTAGAAGCAACTGCGAAAATATTCCACATTCTCTTCAAGAAGATTTGGGATGAGGAACAAGTACCATCAGATTGGAATGAAGGATACCTGATCAAAATACCAAAGAAAGGCGATCTCAGAAAGTGTGAGGACTACAGAGGCATCACTCTTCTTTCAATACCAGGCAAAGTCTTCAACAGAGTATTGTTAAACAGAATGAAGGACTTCGTAGACGCCCAACTTCGAGATCAACAGGCCGGATTTCGTAAGGATCGATTGTGTACTGACCAAATTGCTATATTACGGATCATTGTGGAACTCACCACTCTACATCAACTTCATCGACTACGAGAAAGCATTCGATAGCGTGGATAGGAAAACACTGTGGAGGCTTCTTCGACAAACCAGATTCCAGTGGAGGAGGAGGAAATCAGGAAGAAGCGGTGGAGTTGGTGGATAGGACACACACTACGAAAAGCACCTAACTGCGTCACTAGACAAGCCCTCACATGGAACCCTCAAGGCAAAAGGAAAAGAGGAAGGCCAAGAAATACATTAAACGCCGAGAAATAGAGAAAGATATGAGAGGAATGAACAAACATTGGACAGAACTGGAGAAGGAAGCCCAGGACAGAGTTGGTGGGCGGCCTATGCTCCTCTATTGGGGGTAACAGGCGTAAGTAAGTTTAAACCAGAACTATAATTATTATTGACAGATTATGCATACAGCACTCTTCAAGAACCATTCACTACCTCTTTTTAATCTTATTGAATTGCAAAAAACAGTTAAAGAGCATTTATCAATCGATGATGTATAAATATAAAAACCGGAAGAAAAGAATAAAATAGTTACAACAAAATATTATTATTATTATTACGAGAAACAAATGTTGTGTTACTCTTCTTCTAAAATAAAAGTATATAATAAAACATCATGAATGAATGAATGAATGAATTGATCATCACTGCTTGTCAATTTTTTTGGTTAGACAAATGCACATATATACATAAACACAACACACACACTTCTTCTTTTTTTTCAGAGTGAAAATATCCCAGAATAAACATGACAATAAAATGAAAATTAACAAAAAATAAAATAATAAAACAAATCTTTCTTTTTTTTCACTCTCATCTATTACATAACATTACATTACAGTACATATACAGTACAGTACAGTACATATTACACAGGCATAAATCTAGTCAAAATATAGAAGATATCTGACTAATATTTTTTTTACAAACAAAGATAAAATATCATGGAAGTGTTTTCAACAACAACAACAACAACTACTACTACTATAATTTACAATGAATCACCGGTCGTTTACATGGAATAATTCATGTGTACTCCAAATTAATGCTTCGCATTGGTCAAGGAATGCATTCGCTTCAGTTATATCCGTATGGATTTGTTTAATTAAATCCGCTAAAATTATTATTCAGAAAGTATGTAGAATCAATAAATTAATTTTGTAAATAGTTAACATATCTATCTTTACAGCTTATATCTTAATTTAAAAAACCATTTTGATCAATAAAGTTTTGATGTATTTAGTAAGCTTTTGTATGAGAGATGTCTATTCGAACACTACAAGTGGAGTGAGAGTTTACGGTGAATTGTCATCAGGATTCATTATTTTAAATGGTGTTCGTCAGGGTGTGGCGTCTGACTTTCGTTATCTTCGAGTTCCCGTATATCTCCGTCTTGATGATCGCTCGCTACGAGAGAACACGAGTCGTTGTTGCCACAATTTCTTTATTATTCAAATTATTTTAATGATCGATACAAATATCGGATTTAATTCAAATATATATAGTCGATATTGACATCGAATTATTCAACCTGTTAATCGATACAGCAAGTCAAATAACTACATGTGTAGGTGGCAAGTAATGCCCAAGAGTACATGCGCATACAAGCTCAACAATGATAGAAGTACAAGATATATGTGAGTTGCTACAAGGGTTGTCCGTCAGGGTTGTCTGCATTCTTGTTCAACTTTGTTATTAGTGACATGCTGTTCGATAAGATACTTTCTTCATTCAACTTTTCAGGAATTGACACTGATGACCTTGAACAGCCTGTCACAACCTATCAAGAAATGCTATCTAGTCATTGAACAACTAACAGATATAAGCCATAAGATCTCTGACCTGGACGTGGATGTATAGACTGAACATTGACACTTTGGTAAATCCAAGAACATAGATACACTTTTCGACGTTCGATAATAGTTTTATCTATCGAACCTAAGGTAGCGTTTGACTCTGTTGACTATGAAGTTCTGTGGCAGTGTCTGTCACTGAAAGGTTTACCAAACAAGTACATTAACCTTGTACAGTATCTCTGTTTGAACACTACTGGACGAGTCAGAGCTTATGGTGCACTGTCATTCGGATTGATTACTTCAAGTAATGTTCGTCAGAATTGCCCACTTTCCCTATTCTTGATAAGCTTTTTAAGGTAACACTTCCATTGTCTAACTTTTGAAGAGTTGAACTTTTACTAGGAGCTTCACTTGCTGACTTACATCCAGACGACATTGTTGTATTTGGTGCAGACGCTATCAAAATGCAGAGTCTTCTGACCACCTTCGGATGTCATTCTCCGCCTCGAAATTCAAGTTGTTGCTTCAGGATCGGTTTGTGCCGGTACCTGAACTAGTGATAGGAAGTGAAGCAGTTGAGTATGTTGATCGCTTCACCTATCTCGGGAGTCTCATCAACGGATACAGATGGCTTGATTGGCTTCTGCCAATTCGCGTCGCTTATGGCGTAGGCGAGATATTCGTTTGTTAACCAAAGGATGAGTCTGCTGCGCAGTAGTTCGCTCGTTCCTACTACACGAATGCGAAACATGGCCAGTAATAAGCAAGGATATTCGCAGGTTACTTGTATTCTGTCATAGGTATCTTCGAAGCATTGTTCGTGTATCCTAGGACAACCTAGTAGGTAATGCTGTCGTTAGGAAACGAGTACTAGGTGAGGATGGCAAACCAATAAATGAAGTATTGAAACTTCATCAGTCGAGGTGGTTGGGACCAACCAGTGATTGCCTCGGCGAGCGATGATGCCTGGTGTAAAGGTTAATTGGAAGAAAGTTGAGGGGCCAGAACGAAGCATGACACAAATCCATGAAGTCACGGACAAGTAAACTGAGCCATGGAAGTAGGTGTAGACAACCAGCTTGGGGTCGGCGAGACAATAGTAACCAATGGTTTGAGACGTTGAACGACATGGCTCAAAATCGTTTGCATTGATGCAGGTGTATCCACTCTTTGTCTCCTTTCAAATCCTAATCCTCTAAATTCCTCATCACCTTTATATTTCTCTTCTTAAATTTGTCTTACTGAATTATAACTTCTTGAATAATATAATCGAACTCTAATCTTCTCGATTGCCACTGTTACTTCTACTACCTCTACTACTTTGGGATTTGAATTGACAATCGTGTCTCTGTGCTAATATGGTATGGCAACCTGAACTGATTTACGTACGTACGTACGAAGTTCTACTTTGTGTAACTGACTGAACTAACTAGTGATAGTGTCAATTAGCCTTAACTGAAAAGTGGAATGTGATTATTCAAGGAGGTAACTCAGTTAGTGAAGTTGAGTACTTGAAACATTCTAATGAGTAAAAAGTGATAGTGACATTTAGCATGGTAAATGTAATTAATTCTTTAAATTACGTTTAAATGAATCTTAGTGGTGCTGTGTTTCAAACATATAATACTGGACACAAATCACATGGACAGACAAAATATTTTATTTTATCGATCACGTACTACGGAAATACAACAAAACATCAAAAATTATCAAGGACTTAATCTTTCTAAAAAGCGACCAAAGCACTTTTTAAATAGAATTTTATCTATTTTAACACAGATTAAGTTGCGTTGATCGTGCTTTATTCTTACAGTGTGGAATTATTTTTTGAAAAATTTTTATACTCACTAAAAAACAACTAAGGCCGTGCAAAAATATGTCCCGATGTCGCTGAATAGCTTGAAACTTTATCAGTAATCTAGGTGGCTGTCATTTGCATTAACTAGAATTACTTCTCCCACTATAAAGACGAACAGATGAAGCATTCTGTAGTCTGTTACACTATACTGCTGTCGATAAAACATATAATTTCACATATATATGAACTAAAACTTATAACGACGGTAAACTATAATGAGATGTCAGTCAGTCAGTTGCAACGTAGAACTTCGTACGTAAGTACATCAGTTCAGGTTGTTATACCACATTAGCCCACAGAGACGCGATTGTTAATTCGAATCCCAAAGTAGTAGAGGTAGTAAAAGTATTAGAAGTGATCGAAGAGGTTAGGATTAGATGTTATTCAAGAAGTATAATTCAGTCAGGCAAATTTAGAAAGAAAAAGACAGAGGTGATGAGGAAGTCAGAGGTTAGAATTTCAAAGAACGTAAAGAGTAAATGCACCTGCGCCATTGCAAACGGTTTTGAGCCATGTCACTCAGGGTCTCTAACCATTGGTTAGTATTGTCTCGCGGACCCCAACCAGGTAGTCGACATCTACCAACATGACTTAGTCTACTTGTTAATGACTTCATGGATTTCTGCCATGTTTTGGTCTGGCCGCCCCTACCTTTCTTCCAACTTACTCCTACACCACAAAACATAGCTCGACGAGGCAGTCGATGGTTAGGCATACGTAACACATGTCCCTACCACCTCAACTGATGAAGATCTGCTATCCTCACCTAGTACTCATTTCCTAATGGCAGCATTGCTTACTCGGTTGTCTCATGATACACAAGCAATGCTTCAAAGACATCTGTGATCGAATACTAGTAACCTAAGAATATCGTCTACTCTTACCGGCGATGCTTCGCATCCATATAGGAGAACAGAGCGAACTGCTGCACAATACACTCGTCCTTTGGTTAGCAAACGGATATCTCACCTATGCCATAAATGACGCAAGTTGGCAAAAGCTAATCGAGCTTTCTGTATCCGTGCTGAGATTTCGTCAGTCACCAGGCCATCGGCACTGATAAGACTCCCGAGATAAGTGGAGCGGTCTACACGTTCGACTACTTCACTCCCTATCACTAGTTCACCGATGCAACCCAATCTTGAAGTAACATTTTGCATTTCGAAGGGGAAAACCGCACTGCATTGTTTCTTAGGGTAGTCATCAGATGATGAATTAGAAACCTGAATATCATATTTAATAACCCACGTTCTTGACCATCAGCTAAAATCCAAATTCAAACACTTAAATATTTCCCTAGTACGATATGTATTATTCATAGATTTATGCACAAATATGTACTTGGCTACTGTGGCATAAACTCAGCATAGATAAATTAAGAATGCCATACAATAAACTTACTTATACTAGGAAAATCATATTCAGGTCTGAAATATTTCACAGCGATTAGCTGAATTTGGCTACCATAAAAATTCTCTTCAAAATTATGCAATATATGAACTTCCTATAAAAGAAAATATTAAACAATAAAGAGTGAGGAAAAAATAAAAAAAAATATATTTTACTAACCATTGAACGTTTGATATTTTTAAAGTAAGGATTCCATCCAATACTCATAACCATTTTATACACTGGTGTATTATTCAATTTAGCCCATCCAAAATAAATACCATTTTCAATGGAATCTGGGATTTCATCTACAACAGATTCTTCAAGATTTGCTAATATATAGGTCAGCATGAAAGTAAAATGAATAAATAAACGTAACATAGCATAAAACAAACCAGTTGGTATTCCAAGTTGTTTTGATCCTCTGCCAAAACCATGTACAACTTTACCAGATGCATAAAATAATGCACCATTTTTCAAATGAATCAACATCTCTACGAAAAAAAAGAAAAGAAACAGATGTTGAAGGCAAAGTGACAAAGTGTATATAATGAATGTATATGGGAATGATAGGATAACTAAAATAGTTTGTTATAACTTTGACGGAAGATTAAATACACGATGAAATAACCATAAATGAGAACACAGATCTCAGATATTTAGGTACAAGTAGTGTTAGACGCGGGACAAACATTCAACGACTTTAAACAAGCATAATCTACTAGAGAATATACCATTACAAGGTTATTCCGAATGCAATTGGACTTCATTCTTGCTCCCGTGGCAACTGCGGTTGATGGAACATAGGTTAGTTAGAATTCAGTTAGTTTTCTGATATTTTTATCGGTTTGTTATTGAATATAAGAAGCAATTGTAATTTATCAAAGCTTATTGCTCTTGAATTTGGAATGAATTTCGCAATTTCAATGAAATATTGTACCTGTTTTGATAGTTGAAGGCTTGTTTAAGTTAATATTGGGATCGCCATGGCTTACAGCTTGGTACACAAACATTCTACTTGGGAAATGAGTCCGTACACGCAAGTAATTCTTCAAATCCTTCAAATAACAGCCATTTTAGCATGTCTTTCATACCAAAAATTATTATTACAGAGAGAATGACTGAGAGTTATACTTGTCGTGTGATAGGCAGAAAGATACTAACATCACATCATTATCAGACACTGTAACGGAAAAAATAAGAATCCTCATATAGTCTATCATTGTGATTTTTACAGACTTGTAACTTATAAAGTGATACAATCAGCAATTTAACTATAATAAACATGTTGAATTATAGTATATCTCATCTGAATACAAATAAATATACTTTAATGCAGCTAACTTACCTTTTGCTTAATAGTTAGTTGTTAAGTGGTGTTAACCCACTTAATCAGCAAAAGAGCTGAAAGAAAAACATGAACCAATTACTGCGCATGGATGTAGAATGAATTTGTATTTATGAATAAAAGTCATAGTAAGTACCGCGGTACGTTCATAAATTCATGGCCAAAATCTACTCAAAACTAGTAAAATGAAAATGTGATGGTTTTGAAATCTCATACCAGCACTTCTGTCTTAAACCTATGATATTATTAATTGTTGTTGGTTGCTTTCAGTATTAATTAGAAACAAGCAGGGTTTCTAATGCATCAAACAGTTTCCATTGATTAAATATCATGTTTCAACAATCTGGAGGTACGTGATGTGCATCAAAGATGTGATGCGTGAAGCCAGTAAATGCGGTGAGACTGAAGTATATGGACAAAATTTGAGTGACGCTGAAGTAATCTTCAGGGAATCTACCTACTGATATATTCAATACGGATCTGAGTGCTGGTGATTTATAGGTGCATTTCAAATTCTTCCATTTCTGTTGCAAATTATGTCCGAGATATAAATTTTTAATAGACTACAATCCTTGTATTATTAATTCCGAGGTAGACGAAACAAATGTTACTCAGTATTTACCAGAAAATAGTCATTGGAATGTAGTTATATCGACGTTTTGATACAATACTGTCGAAATGTCTCGTTATTTGTACGATTAAAGGAAAATTAAACATAACTGTTGGATAGACGTGGTGGAAATAATAGTGCTGACAATCAGGTAATGGTTTTTCAGACTCTTTCAAATGAAAGATGAAAAGAAATATGCGCATACAATATACTTTTACCAATCATATAGGTAAGAATGTGGTACTTTTTAAGAGAGCAGGAATCCACATAGTCGCTATTTAGTGTGGGATGCATAGTTCAATTGACATATAAAATATTGGTTTTAATGTTTGTAGATAAACGTGTGCATCCCCACCTGAGGTTTGGTTGGACAACAGTAATTATCGTGACGTCAAGGTCATCGAGACGCGCTCATAGGCTACTCACTTCAATAGTGTAACCAAATACGAACGCTTTTATCAGTGAAAACAGTCAATCACTATTTCCAAAGAACATTCATCACTTATCGATAACTTGATAGTTAAAACTGAGATTAGATAAGTGTGATTTGTCTTATATTACAGAACGCATATAATCCACTTGTAATATCTTTTTCATGACCTGGTATAGACCAGTTGATTTATTTAAGCTTAATTCTTGTTCTTCCGGTACGGTTCCCGGTATTTGGTAATGTCCAGTGAGTGGTAGTCTAGCCACTCGACTGCACTAATTCTAGTCAGTTGGCGGTTATTTATGCGTTTGTATGTCCTGTGATTTGGATGAGTGCGTTTGCTTCGGGGTCACCACCTTGATTTTGCTGCTCTGAACATTCGACGAATTCTCTGGTACACTTCGGTTTTCTTCCGATACCACAAAACCGCCAGCAAATTCATCTAATTTCATCTGGACTATTCCGTCTTCTGATTCTCGGTAAAAGATTTGGGATAACGCTTTTGACGCTAACATAGCTGGTTTATGGACGTTTTCGTAGTCCTTCGACTTGAAAATCTACAGAGTCTATATACGTAAAGTTTTTTCTTCAACACCATCACCCATAAGGTTGTTCGTTTCTGCAGTCTTTCAAGGGGACGGGGTTCGAAGACGTTCTGAAATTCAAGGTGTGGTCGTGCTTATGCTGTAACGAGAATCAAGACCCTTTCTTAGGTGACTGCACCAAATTGTTTTTGCATGAAGAGAACAGTTGTGTTAGTCTTGATTGCATTCCCGTAGCAGTTTAACGTTGTATCCAGGCTTTCTCTTGTTAGACTGAGGTCACCATCTGAGGAAACATTAGTAGGCGGGCTTCTGCTGAGGTAACTTTATTCAACAAGTCAATAGTGAGAATCAGAAAAAGGACCTAAGATGGTCCTCCGTGAAACTCCGGATGCTGATACTCACCAACTCACAAGCACCTTTTTTACTCTGGTACGAGGCATACTTTTCTCTAGGCAGTTTCTGAACCACAATACAAGTGGATCAGTAATGCCTATTACCGAAACCTTCGCTAATAGGATTATGTGACGCACTTGGTCGAAGGAATATTATATGAATGGATATTTTTCTGATTCCAGCATGTTTCTTGGCTGTCCCGTGCTATTACAAGATCGGATGCACATGACCTGAATTTCCTGAGCCTGTGTTGAGCTTCATGGAGGATGCTATTCTTATTCATGTACTTCCTCACATTTTCCTTCAGCATTCCTCCGATTGGTAGCAATGCAACTAGTGTGTAGCTGTATCTATCTTTACCTTTTTCTCCTTTGAAGATTTGGGAGTGTAGCTTTTTTTCGTTCAGCTGGGAGTTGATCTGACACCAGTAAATGCCTGAGCAGATTACATACAGGAGATATTATTGCTTCTGAACACCGTTTAAATACTAAAAGGGGGGTATTGTCACATCCTCATTACTTCCTTGGGCTGAGGATTCTGAGCTTTCTCAGTGCTAAATGAGGAGTAAGTCGGATATCCCCTATGCTATCAGCTCTCACTAGGTCTGAGTAGTATTCTGAACTTGTGGTTACCTGGTTTAACAGGTAGTGAAGTTGGCTTTTAATATCTCAGCCTACTCTAAGTTGCTGAAATCTTCTCATTTGGACATTCAAGAGTACAAACACCATGGTTTTTAAGCACTTATATCAGGTTTGCCGGTGTTTTGGCTGCTAGCGTCGTCAGAAACTGTCTCCTAACGCTTCGAACATTGGTATTAATAATGATAATAATATATTTATTCTCAAGTAGCAGCATTTTGCAAGAGGCATACCGGTTTACAGACAAAATTAAAATGTTACAAAAGTTATCGAAGTTAGATCAGATACGAGAGTCTGTTTCTGATAGCACATTTACACCATGTCACTGATTGTTTACTGCCAATACAATTGAAAGTAGATGTTATCAGTGAAATATGTAGACTATTTGACTTCAGATATCCTCTGGCCGTTAACGAAGTTGATAAAAGTTGAAAATAGGAAGTTGAATATGGTTTTCATTGTGATTATATATATTTCAAACAAATGAATGGAGTGAGTGAACAGACGCAGATCAATCCGTTTATAACAATGATCACACCTTAAGGCATGGAAATCCTTGACCATGAGCTGACCGTTCGTTAAAAATCTCTCAGTCTGAGGGTTTTCCATCTTTATACCGTCTAGTGGTGTCAATAACATTCCTAGTCAGTCTAGAACTTCTAGTGGTTCGCCTGTTTGGTTGGTTCTTTGCTGAGTGAATTGAGTTTACCTGGTGTATTGGTAGGTTTGTAGATGCTGGTATCCAGAAAACCTGCTGCCATGAAACAAACGTTTACATTCAAATCACGGGACATACAAACTCACAACCAACTGCCAGTTTACTAGAATTAAACAGTCGAGTGGCTCTACCTTCATCCGTTGGACACTACCGATTACCGGAAGCCGTACCCAGAGAACAACAATCGAGCAAAGAGAAATCACTTGGTATATACTAGCTCGTGGAAAAAATGTTGGATTAGATATTGGATATTGGATTAAATAATAAATAGAGATGGCCGAGATCTTCAACACCCATTTTTCTGATCAATTAAACCAGGCGCCTACATGTTCAGAGTATTACGCCAACCCAATGCCAGCTGACTGCTCAGGGAACATCCGTATCACTCCTGACCTAGTATTAGGGAAACTAAATTCCTTACGCCCAGGTAAGTCACCAGGTTGTGACAACATCCGCCCTATAGTCTTGCAACAGTGCGCTGAAGCCCTCTGTTCATCGTTATGCAACCTGTTCAGGCATTCACTGGAGTCACACCAATTCCCAGCGGAATGGAAACAAGCTACTCTCTCTCCAATCTTCAAAGGAGGAGATAGAAAGGACTCAGCCTGTTACACACTTGTCGCGTTACTACCAATGTTGTCAAAGGTTATGGAAGGGATTGTGGATGAACAAATGAGGGAGTATATGGATAAGAATAAAATACTCCATGAAGCTCAACATGGGTTTCGGAAAGGCAGGTCGTATGCATCTAATTTTCTCATCGCATGGGACAGTCGGACATCCTGCTTGGACCGTAAAATACCAGTGCACGTAGTATTTCTCGACTTCGCAAAAGCCTTTGACAGTGCCACACGCACGCCTATTGGAAAAGGTTGTGGAAATGGGCTTCACTGACCCACTCGTATCTTGGCTCACAAACTACCTTGAAAATAGAAAGTTTCGCACCAAGGTAATCAGGGTGCACGCGAGTTGAAGAGTATCCACTTCAGGAGTTTCACAGGGGACCATTCTAGGTCCACTCCTCTTCCTGATATTCATTAACGACCTGCTAGGCTTAGTTAGCTCACTGATCTACGCAGACGATGCGAAGATCTGGAGGTCCATTAGAAGCGAAGAGGATTCGACTGAGCTTCAATAGGACCTTACATCCATTGAGAAATGGGCAGTGAAAAACGGTTTAAAACTCAACCAACCGAAGTGCCACGTCATGCATTTCCTGCCTCATATGACGAAAACCACCTACACTCTCAATGGAAGTCCGCTCCCTAATATCTCCTCAGAGCGCAATCTTGGTTTAATAACCACAGAAAGCCTCCACACGAGTCCGAACTATGTAGGCGATGCAGCCAAGGCGAATGCGACTCTTCACTTCATGCGAAGACAGCTTGGTGCTATAACCCCGAAATTATTTTTAACCCTGTTTAAGACGTACGCGCGCCCAAACTTGGAGGTTTACAACGTCATCGCACCCCTTCTGCTTAAAAGAGACATTGATCTCTTGGATCGAGTGCAGAGACGAGAAACCAAATGGGTGATAGGGTTGAAAAATAAACCGTACGACGATAGACTCCAGCTCTTGGGATTATTACCACTGAGCTACAGGAGAATCAGAGGTGACCTGATTATGGCGTACACCATATTAAACACGCCAAACCATCCCAATGTGAGCATCTTACCGATGCATCACCACCGCTCCCCTCGAGGCAATCCTCAAAACATTGCACATCAAAGAGCAAACACTCAGATTCGTGCACACTTTTTCTCATTGCGAGTCGTCGCAACTTGGAATGCTCTCCAAGCCGAGGTAGTTACAGCCCCCTCAGTGGACTGCTTTAAGAAGAGACTTGATAATCGCGTACTCACATGCGGACTATCATCTCCCTCTTGGACAAGCTGTGCCTGATGCATATCTTGAGACCCGCTAGTTGTTACCATTGCCATCTCCTCAGATCATTCAATTAATCTATCTCGCCTATTCCTCTCCCTTTCTTACACTTCGGTCCTCTCTCACAATCTTCACTACCAATTAATAAACTAAATTCATCTACATATTACTCAGTTCTGTAATTTTACTCATATTATCATCTTAATTTATCCTTATTACCCTTATTACTCTCCACATTGCAACTAAGTGATCTCCGGTTCGGTAATGTGACGGCTGCTAGTATCCAGAAACTCTACTGCCCTGAAACAAACGTTTCATTCAAATCCCGAGACATACAAACTCACAACCAACTGCCAACTGACTAGAATTAGACAGTCGAGTGGCTAGACCTCCATCCATTGGACATTACCGAACACCTGGAATCGTACCGAAAGAACAAGAATCGAGCGCGAAGAAATCAAATTGGTTTACACTAGCTCGTGAAAAAGATATTGGATATTGGATATTGTTTCGAAGGTCGCTCGAAGGACGCTTTCAAGTTTCAACGTGGTTACCAATTTAAGGTTTGAATACTGTTGTGGGTTATTCTACTTGGTCATGCTTTAGAAGACTGTATTCTGTTTCTAGAAGTCCTTAGTTTTCGCTAGGATTTTCCTTCATAAGCCTTTGACAGTCTAGTTTCACTTAGACATTTTCAAATATACGTCGGATCTTGCGCCAACTGCTACAGGCTGGTTAATAATTGGTGTGTCGCTTAAATTAACATTAAGTTCGCTTATACTTTCCTAAAGCTTTCCTTTACTCCCACGTTCTTGTTTGCAAGGACTGTCCAGGTGATGTTGTACTAGCAAATAATTTGGTCCTTAAAACAGTCTTTAGAATGTTCTGTAGTCCCGTTCCCTTATTCAGAACAATAAAACTTACATTGAAGTTAGTATTAATAAACGCTTAAGTTGAGAGCTTGGTTCATCATATAGTGGGCGTAGTCTATAACACTGTAACTATCCATATTTGGGCACTGTAGATCCAATCCATTTTGATATACCTAGCAGGTTCTTCTGAATCATATTTTTTATAGCTGGATCTAATTACTATTTCTCGTCTAGTGGTCTATTACTTATTGACAAACGTCACTCAGTACCATATTCTTAGTTACAGTATTGACTTGTCAACAGAAAATGTGCAGTGCAATAAATGTCTGTTCCATTTGGCTTGCGAATAACCAAAAAATGTTCACAATGTTTTTCGAAAACGTCTAGCTAACTTTTATCTCCATCTTATAACTAACTGTATTCATATGGGAGTTTTTCAGACATCATGCATTTAATACCGAGTTCTGATTCTTATTGCCTTCATATCTACAAAGAATAAGTTTCCTAGTAATATGCCTTGTGAGCATTTCGTAAGCATTATAAAAATGCGTAGATACATGTGGTTAAAGATAAAAACCAAGACCTAAAAGTAAAGGTCACGTAGTAGTCTTACCCCCAGCCATACGATGATGCGACAGCAGCACTGTTCTCCTTAGACAACCAGCTACACTGTCTTTTGTTTGTGTTGTGTTGTTGTTGTGTTTAAATAAATCAGTAAGTAGACTAAAAAAGACGTATGCTATCAGCTTCAAGTATTTACTCCTCAGCCATTACAATCATGCTCACAAGCTGTCAATATCACTCCAAACACAATTTCTGTTTCACAAGCTTATCCTACCATGATATACGCCACTTGAAAGTTACAATCACCCTCATACGCTTGAAAAATCAATTCCTGAGTTTTAATATTCCTTTATTTTCGGTCAAAATTAAAGAGCGATTCTATTCGCTATACTGATGCTTACTCCTACAGTTTTATTTGTTCAAAAGTAAATCTATTGACCAGAAGCATTTTTAAATTGTTTAATTTTTAGGAATAATAAATAGATAACCACCATGCAAGTAGAGTATAAATTCGATGTGGATTATGCTAAAAGTAATCGATCCAAGTGTAATAAATGCAGGACGGAAATCAGTCAAAATTCTCTTCGTATCGCTATACTAGTGCAGGCACCAAATTTTGATGGTAAAATTCCTCGATGGTTCCATTACCATTGTTTTTGGAATTCGAAAAAAATTATGGAAAGTACTGCTGAAATTAAAAATTTCGATTCTATCCGATGGGAAGATCAAGAGAAAATTAGAACTGCAATCAATAATAGAAGTGGTATTTCAAAGCCAGTTAAAACTCCTAAATTTGCTGTGAAGTTATCCGATAGTGATCTGTCATGCACTCATTGCCAAAAACCATTAAAACAGGTAAATGTTTAATTTGTCTGTGTAATGTTTGTAAGATAGTTTGTTTAAATTTTGCTTTTTATTTTGTTCAGTTTTCAGTTAGTTTTAAAATAATTTATATGCTTCTTAAAGAGACAGTTCTCGAGCAACGAAAGTCACTTCAGAAGGGTTAAATGTATGTTAAATGTAACCTCTTTTTCCTTGTGCTAAGCATGTCTACTCTGTTTTAGTAATCGTATTTGCAACACAAGGGTCACATTTTCAGATGAGAATGATATGAAAACGATCTTTCAGTCAGTTGCATCGTAGAACGATCTTTAGTTGACATCCTCAAGTCTTTTTTCCTTGAAACTGCTTTAGGCAACAGTAATATACAAAATCGTAAACAAGTATTATTACTAGCTTAGTTGGTTTATTCACCTAATTAGTAATGGAGTCGTCTTAGGATTGTTGAGATGACCAATAGACTACTGGTCTACTGGTCTAGACTACTGCATGTGCTTAGTAAATGAGTTTATTTAGAAAAAAACTATATAACTGTGCGTTATAAGAATTGTTTCTTTGAAAAAGTAAACAACATGACAGTCTTATCTATGATTAATTGTTAGGTTTGAATCCCCCGACCGTAGCTGCTACCTTGACGTGGTGGTCGGGCTTGACTATCGTGATGACCCAGCCGAGCTATACTGGCTGGAACATATGTTCCTGAAGGTTCTACCATGCCAGGCAGGTCGATTGGAGAACGATCAGACTAAAAGCAGCTACTCCAGGTCTGAGGGCGAAGTCGTACTGCTGACTGCAGAGGGATGTGGTAGCAGTAAGGTGTTTCCCTCGGACAACCAGCATATGCAGCGATGCTGCCTTCTCACAAGCAAGGAAGGAAGGGTTAGAAAAGGTCGACCCTAAAAATGTCACCTCACCCTACTTCACGGATTTCCGTCTCCGGTGGTAAGGGTGCCCACTAAGGGCTTTCAAGAGCGGAGCTAATACTCAAAAAACCTTTCATAAAAAGGCCGTGCGTGACCGGCCTCAAGCAGTTGCCCCTTGGACTCTGCGGTCACGCACCCAGGTCTCTAAGACCAACACTAATCTATCTTCCTTTTCAGGTCCCTCAATAAACAACCTTCCACGGTGTGGGCAGTCGGGAAGTGACAAACGCCCTCATACCCGTAACAGCACACGCGACAAAATTGATCAAAAGTGTGAATCCGATCGCTCGACCAACTATGTTCATGATTCACTGTACTCATATGCTTCAATTCTACTATATAAAATTGGCATGAAAACAGACACCGGTTTAGCCATTGATTACAGTTTTTATGCTCACATCCACCAGACACTTCGCTTCCATTGATATGGTTCAGATAAACTAATCCCACGTTTTAGTTTTATCACTCCTAACTTATGCGTAAACTAGACACCACTTTGTGTGAAAATAGTCGGTGTTCGGCAATGACCAATACCATGCATCAATCACTTCAGTCAATGAAGATTCAGTTTCATCAACGTACCGTTTATTAATCTTTTGTTTTGTATTCAGCTCTATGATTTCCACAGAGGTATGACTGGAAAGTTTGATTAGCTGATATATCTGTGTATATATTTAAAAATTACTCAAACTCTGTAATCAGTGTATTCTAAAAAATATTTAATGAAAATTCAAATTCCACAGGAACGTCATACAGTATGTGGATCCGGTAAAAAGCCAACATTTATGTCTCATCTATCTTGTTTCCTCAAAAGTAATGAATGTCCAGAGGATATATCACAGTAAGTGATTGACAGTTTTTATTTCCCTTTTCGAGGTATCCATATGCCTTATATATATATATATATATATATATATATATATATATATATATATATATATATATATATATATATATATATATATATATGGTGCATCTCAGATATAGTTCAGAATTGAAGTTATAGGCAGTCCTGTTGTAAATTTTGTTTATTTTCTTCACATAAATAAGAGATACTTTTTTTATCTGAAAGGGTTCTTTCTGATTGTATTTTTCCTTAATTAGACTGTTTCTTTCATTATTATTATTACTATTGTATCATTCACTTTTTTTAGCGTGTTAGTTTTCAACGTGATGGGGTCTGTAACTTCAGGCCCAACCCTGGTTTATCCAGATTTGGGACCTGCAGTGGCCCCAGAGGAGCTCCAGGCAGAGTTATTTCATTCACATCCACTGATTTTTACCGATTTTCTCAATTAGAGTTATGGAGATTAGTGTTTATACACATTTGAAATCATCAATCAATCATTGTTAGACTGCCACCATTAGAAACCCGGAAGCAGTAGACGGCCATTTCGTTCTGGATGTCGGCCCAGTAGTTCAGAGGTTAGGCGTTCGCGCACAAGATCGAAGGTCTCGGGTTCGAATCCTGCGAGGTGAAGGAGTCGTGGATGCGTACTGCTGATGAGCCCCATACCAGGACGAAACGGCCGTCCAGTGCTTCCAAGTTTATAATGGTGGTCTAACAATCATTGATTAATGATTTCAAATATATATATATATATATATGTATATATGTCAGTCATTTGCAACGTAGAACTACGTACGTATGTACATAAGTTCATGTTGCCGTACCACATTAGCACAAAGACGCAGATGTCAAATCAAATCCCATAGTGATAAAGATAGAAGAGGTATTAATGGTAATGAAGAAGACTAGGGGGTTTAAAGATATTATTCAAGAAGTATAATTCAGTGAGATAAGGTTAGAAAGACAAAGGTAGAGGTGCTGAAGATTCCAGAAGATTAGGATTTGAGAGGACACAACGAATGGATGCACTTGCGCCATTACAAACGATTTTGAGCCATGTCGTTCAACGTCTTTAACCATTGGTGACTTTCGTCTCGCGGACCCCAACCAGGTAGTCTACATCTACCGACATGGCTAAGTCCACTCGTCAATGACTTCATAGATTTCTGCCATGTTTTGGTCTGGCCGCCCCTAACTTTCTTCCAACCTACTCCTACACCACAAAACAGCTCGTCGAGGCAGTCGGTGGTTAGGCATACGTAACACATGTCCTAACCACCTCAAGTGATGAAGTTTCACCACTTCATCTATTGATCTGCCATCCTCACCTAGTACTCATTTCCTGATCGCAGCATTGCTTACTCGGTTGTCCCAGGATACACGAGCAATGCTTTTAATACATCTACGATCAAATACTAGTAACCTACGAACATCTACTCTTAACAGCCATGTTTCACATCCATATAGGAGAACGGAGTGAACTGCTGCGCAGTACACCCGTCCTTTGGTTAGCAAACGGATATCTCGCCTTCGCCATAAATGACGCAGGTTGGCATAAGCCAATCGAGCTTTCTGTATCCGTGCTGAGATTTCGTCAGTCACCAGGCCATCAGCACTGATTTGTTTTAAATAAACAAAATGATAATAAATGTCAGCATTGTATGGTGATCTTACGTACAACCACTCCACAATACAAAATATTCTGGCTCAATAATGTTAACTTTGCTCATTCTCTTTGACTTATGTAATAATGCTGATGGTCTTAGTGTCGATTAATAGATTTCTCATTGAATTTATTTCTTACGACATGATATACTCATTGGTATAATTTATAGATTCTGGCAAAGTATGCATGTACGATAAGTCATCTTTTTGTTTATTTAGCCTGAGCCGAGCTGCTTGGTTTGATGCTTCACCTTGCAGTAGTGACGATGGCTTACATTGATGATGAATGTGGGCTACACTCAGACTCTGTATTTCATGAATGTTGTAAACAGAGGCCGAAATGTAGCGTACATGTTGTTTGTGATTTTGTCAAGTTGCAACATTGTTTAATGTCAAGTCTGTTGATGGATGATGTGGTGAGTGAATCAGTATGGTGTAATTAGTGTGCCGTTGATGACACTCTCATTCTGATTGTCGTGGTTTTGTGTGGTTGATGCATTTTGATCATGGTATCAAATGATTTTGAGTGTAACAAGCTATTTTGTATATTTATTTGTTTGATTAGCCTGAGCCGAGCTGCTTGGTTTGATGCTTCACCTTGCAGTAGTGACGATGGCTTACATTGATGATGAATGTGGGCTACACTCAGACTCTGTATTTCATGAATGTTGTAAACAGAGGCCGAAATGTAGCGTACATGTTGTTTATGATTTTGTCAAGTCAGTTGATGATGTGGTGAGTGAATCAGTATGGTGTAATTAGTGTGCCGTTGATGACACTCTCATTCTGATTGTCGTGGTTTTGTGTGGTTGATGCATTTTGACCACGGTATCAAATGATTTTGAGTGTAACAAGCTATTTTGTATATTTATTTGTTTGATTAGCCTGAGCCGAGCTGCTTGGTTTGATGCTTCACCTTGCAGTAGTGATGTGATGGCTTACATTGATGAATGGATGTTGCTACACTCAGACTCTGTATTACGTGAATGTTGTAAACAGAGGCCGATATGTAGCGTACATGTTGTTTATGATTTTGTCAAGTGTTGATTATGTGAGTTAATCAGTTTGGTGTATTTCGTGTCTGTTGATGAGACTTCAGCTACCGTAGCTGCTAGCCTGACGTGGTTTTCGAACTTGCTTATTGTGATGACCCAATCGAGCTACATTGGCTGCTACAAATGTTTATGTAGGTTCTAGCATGCCAGGCAGGTCGATTAGAGAACGGTAAGACGAAAAGCGGCAACTCAAGTTCTGAGGGCGAAGTCGTACTTCTGACTGTGGAGGGTTGTGGCAGCAGTGATGTGTTTCCCTTGGACAACCAGTATCTGGAGTGATGCTTCCTTCTCACAAGGTAGAAAGTGGTTAGAAAAGGTCGACCCTAAAAATGTCACACCTCACCTTACCCTACAAACTTCCGTCTCCGGCGGTAAGATCACTGGACGAGCAGAGCTAACACTTTGAGCACTTGCCATAGAAAGGCCGTGTGTGACCCGAAGCAGTTGTCCCTTGGGTTCTGCGATCACGCACTCAGGTCATTCAGACCAACACTAATCTACCTTCCTTTTCAGGTTCCTCATGAAACACCCTTCCACGTCGTCGGCAGCCGAGAAGTGACATCCACCTTCATACGCGTTACAACACATAAGACCAAATTGGTCACAAGGAAATCATTCTCACATATCTTAAGATCTCCCTTATCTCCACGACCAACCCTTCCTTTATCACCGCGCACCGCTGATGCAAACAATGCGAGCTCAAGAAACGTCATTCCTGGTCTCTTGAAACCTCGTTCTGGACTACGTGTTGGAGCATTTAATGTACGGACATTGTGTCGAATAGGGCAACAGGCTTCATTGTCTAGGACTCTGGAATTCTGTGCCATCGATGTATGCCGCGTCTTCGAAACGCTCATGCAGGATCCTAGTAAAACTATTAATTTGGTTTCACCTTGTCAAGATAGAGAATCAACTTGGAAGCCCTTTTACTGCCTCCCGTGGTCTCGCTGGTGTAAGTATAGCATCAGATAACCGCCTATTTCTAGCGAACACTAACTTTAAGCACAAGGAAAAATGTCTCTTGATATGGCGACCCCCAAAGCCGACCCAACAATGGACACAACTAGATCACATCGCTATCAGCCATCGGTGGAGAGGCTCTATTGATGACTTTAGCTCACTCTGGAGCACTTGTTTAGACTCAGACCACATTCTGGTGCAAGCGCGTATTTGTTTGATGCTTACTGGACGTAGGAAAGACAAGTAAACTTCTCAGGGTTCCACCTAATGATAACAAAGCTGCCATTATATTTTAGGGACAATTAGAAAAAAGTTAGGCGGCCATGTAGTAAGTGATGCCCATCCTGATGCAGCTTGGAATGATATCCAAAAAGTTGTGGAAACAACAGTGATATTTGTCAGTAAGCTAAACCAAACACTTATGCAGAAGCAGTGGATTTCCGTAGCATCTATTGAACTGATAGATGCTCCGAAACTCATCCAATCTGGCTTTGAACATGGTAAGGAGCGGAGTCAGCTTAAGCACAGGTTGATAATAAGCCTACTCAATGATAGCAAACATTGATGGGTAACGAAGGCAAGGGGGATGCGAAAGGCTGCAGCGATAGCTAACAGTGGACAACTATTAAGTCTAATCAAGGAAACTGGTATTAGGAATCCTACTGTTAACGAGACTATCTCGGAAAAGGATGGGACTATTATTAATTCTCAATCCAGAAGGAAGGATCTTTGAGCAGAACTCTAGGGATCAATTCAACTGGCCTTCAGCCACACTTTTGGTTGCCCATGATCTCCAGTCAACCTGAATGGCAAATCGATATAAAGTCCTCCTAGTCTTTATGAAGTTGAAAAGCCTAAAAGAAATTTAAGGTGAGGGAGAGCAACAGGCCTTGAAAGGCTCACCTCTGAGATTTTTAAGGACGGTGGTCCAGTTTTAACAGTTAGATTGACTGAGGTCTTAGGTGGCATCTGGAAATCGGGCATAATACCATCCGACTGCTCTCAACCACTGATTTTCCCAATTTATAAGAAAGGACAAAAGTCCTCTTGTGACAATCACTGGGGAATCAGTTTAACTAATATATTGTCTAAAATGTTAGCCTCGATAGATCTTAGACGCCTAACTAGGACTCGTGAATGGCAGATTCGGGAAAACCGGGCTGGTTTCAAACCTGGACGTGGATGTATATACCATATATTCACTATTCGTCAGGTCGCTGAACATAGACACAAATTTCGAAGCCCGACAATAGTTGTATTCCATAAAATTAAGGCGGAATTAGACTGTCGATTGTTAGGTTCTGTGGCAGTGTCTGTCATGAAAAGGTGTACCAGAGAAGTACATTAACCTTATACAAACTCTGTTCTCGAACGCTACTGGTCGCGTGAGAGCTTATGACGAACTATCATCGTAATTGATTATTTCAATTGGTGCCCATCAGGGATATCCACTTTCCCCATTCTTATTTAACTTAGTTGTTGAGATACTTTTAGAGTTAATATTATCTTCGTCTGACTTTTCAGGAGTTGACCTTGTAAGAGGAAATCCACTTTCTGACTTGGAATATGCCGATGACAGTTCTACTTGGTGAAAATGCTGACAAAATACAGTTTTCTGATTACCGTAAACAACAATGCAAGAAGGTTCAAGATGGGATTCTCGGCCTCGAAATGCATTGTTACCTGAAATAGTGATCGAGAGTAAAGTAGTTGAGCGTGTTGATCGCTTCACTAATCTTGCAATTCTCATCAGTGGTGATGGTTTGGTGTGTGATGAAGTCTCAGCACGGATACAGAAGACCGGACTGACTTTTGCCAAATTGGGTTATTTACGGCGTAGGTGAGGTATCTGTTTACTAACCAAAGGACGAGTGTACTGCGCAGCAGTTCGCTCTGTCCTACTATGTGGATGCGAAACATGGCCGGTAAAAGTTGAGGATATTAGTAGGTTATTAGTATTCGATTATACATGTCTTCGAAGCATATCTCGTGTATCCTGAGACAACCGTGTGTCATCAATGCTGTCGTTAGGAAACCAGAACTAGGTGGGGATGGCAAATGACTTGTGAAACTTCATCAGTTAAAGCGGTTGGGGCATGCGTTACGTATGCCTAACCACCGTTTGCCTTGATGAGTTGTTTTCTGGTGTAGGAGTAAGTTGCAAGAAAGCTAGGGGCGGCCAAACCAAAACACGATAGAAATCCATGAAATCACCGACAAGTGAACTAAGTCATGTTGGTCGATGTAGGCTACCTGGTTGGGGTCCACGGGACGAAAGTCACCAATGGTTAGATACCTTGAACGACATGGCTCAAAATCGTTTGCATTGTCGTAGGTGCATCCATTATCTGTGTCCTCCCAAATTCTAAGCCTTATTCCTCACGACGTCCATCTTTCATTTCTAAAACTGATATCATTGCTTTCTACTCGTTCAAACCTTAATCTTTCCGATTGCTGCTCGTACTTCTACCTCTGTCACGAAGTTCTACGTTATAGCTAACTGACTGACTGTTGAGACATCCATTTTGATTGTCACGGTTTTGCATGGTTGATGCATTTTGACGATGGTATCAAATGATTTTGAGTGTAACAAGCTATTTTGTATATTTATTTGTTTGATTAGCCTGAGCCGAGCTGCTTGGTTTGATGCTTCACCTTGCAGTAGTGACGATGGCTTACATTGATGATGAATCTGGCTACACTCAGACTCTGTATTACGTGAATGTTGTAAACAGAGGCCGATATGTAGCATACATGTTTTTTTTAATTACTGAATTCTTTCATACTTGAATATCATCTATCTTGATGTACAATTATTGGTTGCATTCTGATGTGTGCATTGATTAGTTTTCGTTATTTTTGATATACGTTTGTGGTTGCTCATGGTTTATGTCAATAATGATGGATGAAATCATTCCGAAGAATAATTATGTACAGTTTTTTTTCCCAATCGGTCAGTTGTTTGTTGCTGTATGTCTAGGGCACTTTTACGGCTCGTTTTTGGACAATGCCGACTTTAATATTTCAATAATTGTAAACGAGTTGTTTTTGTCGAGAGCGCGCAATGTCGACTCTTCCTCTCAAAACGCTCTTACTGAACGGTGCCTTTTTAGCGTTTGCTAGTAATATCCTGCTCACCAATTTGACACGGCAAGGGTTTTGCTTAGCCTGTTTCCGGCGCTAAACCCGGATACATAAGGCTCACCTCGTAGAGTTGGAAAACCCTAGTATCTAACTAAGAGTTTCTCGTAGCCCTATTATGGATGATGTACGGAATAATTTCTGTCACTGGTTATCATAACATTGCGTCTCCAGACGTTACTGCACTATCTGCTGGATTAAAACCCTAGGTCAAATGCTCAGGGAGTAACCCTCTAAGTAAACCACATCGACCCGAATAATATCTCATGCTGCACATTTTAGGTAGATCCTGTCCTATGTGGTATCTCATAATACTCAGATCTAATGTCTGATTACATAAGTGCAAATACTAACCTTATTAACAGAGTGTTGTACTGTTTTTTTCCTTACTTTTCTATGTAACTTTAATGTCTTTTTCTAACTTTGTTTAGCTCTATAATACGTAGTTAAAATCACATTTATATATACACATATATAATTCCTGCTGGTTGTATTATTATCTTCGTTTTTAAATTCATTCTAGACTTATAGGTTTTCGTAAATTGTCATCTGTTGACCAGGATGCTGTTGTTTTGGCATTTTCTGAAAATTCCAAGTATGCTATTTTATATATGTATATGCGTACGCTTATATATCATGCTTTTTATTTGATCTCTTTACAATTTTTGAATACAATCCTATGAACTTGATAAAATTCTCGTTGATTATTGAGTTATGGAGATTGTAGTTTCATCAGTGAAATCATGGATAATGAATCATTGTTAGACCACCACTATTAGAAGCCTTGAAGCACTGGACGGCCGTCTCGTTCTAGTATGGCACTCTTCAGTAGTGCGCATCGAAGTTAGATATTGACTCCGTTGAGTACCTATCAGCTCAGTGGTCTTAGGGGTTAAGCGTTCACACGAGAGACTGAAGGCCGTGGGTTAGGTTCCTGCGAGTCAGTCAGTCAGTGAGTCAACATCAACATAAAACTTCGTACGTACGTACATCAGTGTTCAAGTTGCCAAACACCACATAAGCACAGAGACGCAATTGTCAATTCAAATCCCATAGTAGTAATCGGAGAGATTAGGGTTCGACTATATGATTCAAGAAGTAGAATCTAGTGAAATAAAGGTGATGAGGAATTCAGAAGATTACGATTTGAGAGAACACAAAGAGTAGATGCGCCTGCGCCATTGCAAACGATTTCGAGCCATGTCATTCTAGGTCTATAACCGTTGGTGACTTACATCTCGCGGATTCCAACCAGGTAGTCTACATCTACCAACATGACTCTATCCACTTGTCAGTGATTTCATGGATTTGTGCCCACTTACTCCTACACCACAAAACAGCTCATCGAGTTAGTCGGTGGTTAGGCATACGTAACACATGTCCCAACCACCTCACCTGATGAAATTTCAATAGTTCATCTATTGATTAGCCATCCTTATCAAGCGCCCGTTTCCTAACAACTTCATTGCTTACTCGGTTGTCCCATGATATACGAGCAATGCTTCGAAGACACCTATGATCGAAAACCAATAACCGGCGAATATCTTCTATTCTAACTGGCCTTGTTTCTCAGCCATAAAGTAGGACGGAGCGAACTGATGCGCAGTACACTCCTCCTTTAGTCAGCTAACGGATATCTCGCCTACTTAAGTTGACAAATACCAGTTAAGCCTTCTGTATGTGTGCTGAGATTTCGTCAGTCACCAGGCCGTCAGCACTGATAAGACTCCGCCCAACTGCTTCACGCCCTATCGGTTCCTGCGAGTAGCGGGGTTGTGGATGCGTACTGCTGATGAGTTCCATACTGGGTCATATCGGCCTTCCATCACTTTCAGGTTTCTAATGATTCATTCATTCATGATTTCACTGAAAATTCCTGACATTATTATTTCCAATAGTTAATAAATAATTTCATTGATTTCGTGTAAGGTTCATACGTATAAAAAGTGTTGTTTCTAACCATTTTATGTCCTTACGAAATTGATTGAGAGAGACAAAAAAAACACCACATTATACGTCTGGTATGTCATATTTAAGCCAACAAATCAATCGTCAGTGTCTATAACGTATAATTCAATAATTTTCAATGAAATCTATTGTCTGATTGAAATAATCAGTATCGATTGTGAATTTTCGTTGTCTATGTAGGTAGACAAATTGCAAAAAAAAATCGTTCTCAATGGCTCAGGTACATCTACACTATGTGTTCTCTCAAATTCTAGTCTTCTGGATTCCTCATGACTTTCACCTTTCTCTTCTTAAACTGGTTTCAGTAGATTATATTCCTTGAATAATATCTTCGAACCTTAATCTTCACCATTACTTCTAATACTTCTACTATCTCTACCACTATGGGATTTGAATTGACTGTTGCGTCTCTGTGCCAATGTAATATTTAGCAACTTGAACACTGATATACGTACGTACAAAGTTCTATGTTGTTACTTACTGACTTACTGAGACGAATTCCCGGTGAATAGAAGGCACTGTTAGTAAAACTCAATAGATTGAAAGTTGGGTTTTAATGGATCTCATCCATGTGCTTTGTTAAGATTACCGGAAGTCGGTTACTCATGATTTTTCTGTAATTGTTATAGATTTCATAGTGTTATTCCTGTTACGCCTGCAAGTAAACACGTCAACTTGATATACTTGAACTATTACGAGTTTACCTAGTCGGAAAACGAGAGCGAGGATCGAAGATCCGGCGACACGACATGCTACTCAAATCCGATTGTCCCAACCACCATATTGAGTAAAAATAAGAAGACTTGATATGAAGTAGAACCTGTATTCTACAAGCATCCAGAAAGTACGAGGTCCGAATCCAAAAGAGAATCAGGATCCCGGACTAGGGATCCGGGACCGGGTCCTGGTCGTGGTCATAAAGTGTTACAGATAATGCGTATTTATACATTTTTGTCGAATAGGAAACAACATCGAATTCTGTGGTATTGACAGTTAGGACGACCAATAGGAAGCAACATTTGAAGTGACATTGATATCTAGGACGACCGTAAAATTGACCAGTAGGAATGAACCAATAGGAATTGACCAATAATTCTCTTAGGATATTGGATGAATATCCTAAAAATTCCTTACTTTCTGTTGGGGACGTTAGATCCTCAGAACTCACTGGGAAAAGTTCCTAATTTTATTCTGAGATTTTGAGCCAAGAGACGCTTAGATGACCCTCAGCCTAAATTCCCCACTCGGAAATCCTTTACTGTGTTTAGTTGACGGATTTTTTTTGGTACGCTATTTGTGGCTTTACTAAGTGCATTTCTATCATTGTATAAATAAGCTTGATTTGTGTGCTCAGCAACCTCGTATTTTCTGGGTGCTTGTAGAATAGATTCTCTACTCCTTATCAAGACTTACTTTTGTTACCAGGGCCTGGGACAATGGATTAGAATAGTCGCTGAGTCATTGCTCTTTGTTCCGTTAACCGAGTAAGCTGAGCTTGTAATAGTTGCGAGCACATCACATTCTCAAACCCTATTACCTTCTCTGAATATTATCAGTAAGGCAAGGTGTATGATATTTTAAGTATGAGTTTCTGATTTATTGCCTCAGACTACAAGATCATTAGAGTTGCAATCTCTGTTTTCTTTACTTCGAATTCTTTAGTCATATGGCTGTTTAATTAACACAAGCATTCCAGTTATTCCGGCCCAATGAGGAGATAAAAACAAGGAAATTCAACTCCTACTTCAACGTATCAGTAGGATAAAGCATATCATCTTAAAAGAAGCTTTTTACGCTTATTCGGATGTCTGACCTCTATTGGAAAACCATTTGCAAAGATACTAACCACTGAGTTAGAATTTAAAATCGCTGTAATAATTGACTAGTATCCTATATTCACTAGTGACTAATTTGGAGAGCTAATTCCTCGGGTTCTAGTGACATATCGGATGTAAGGCAGTTATCCTAGACTGAAGGATAGTTGTTCCCTATTTTAAATTGATTGGAGTTAAAACTGTAAGCCATTGTATACTAACTCAATGGTTTTAAAAGTAAAGCACTCTTCGCCAAACCTTAAGATCCTACACTTGAACTCCGGTTGGATGATGATTCTGTACTGATGAGATAGCCTTACACCAGGAAGGAATAACTGTCTAGTACTTGCTGGTTCCCATTTACTTATTGTTAGGATATTCATCCAATATCCTAAGCGAATTATTGGTCAGTTGCTATTGGTCAATTCCTACTTGTCAATATTATGGTTGTCCTAGCTATCAATGTCACGTACTTCAATGTTGTTTCTTATTGGTCGTACTGACTATCAATGTCACTTCGAATATTGTTTCCTATTGGTTGGTCCTAACCGTCAGTGTCACAGACTTCAATGCCGTTTCCTATACGACCTAACTGTATAAATATGCATTATCTGTAATGTTTTATGACCCGGATCCCTAGTTCGGGATCGTGATTCTCCTCTGGACTCGGACCTCGTACCTTCTGGATGCTTATAGAATACATGTTCTACTTCATATCAAAAGTCTTTTTCTTTGGGACGTTCAGATTAGAGTAGCATGTCATGTCGCCGGATCCTCGATCCTCTCTCTGGTTTCCCGACTAAGATAAACTCGTAATAGTTCAAGCATATCCAGTGACCTGTTTACGTGCATACGTAACAGTTATCCAACTAAGGTTGATTCATATTGTAAACTTTGACAATCAATAATTTCTACAAACTCCTTAACACTAGGAGAAATATTACAAAGATAAGTATAAACATGGGAAAATATTCTGTCAAATAGTTATCTATACAGGCTATTGTGTTTTCAATTAATTGACGATACGTTTTAACATCACTTACATTGTAGCGAAGAAGGAGTTTTTAACTTTTCGAGTAGAGTCAAATTGGACTTAATCAGTCGATTGTGTGACTGGAGTATTAATTGATCCACTACCTTACGGTGTAAGACAGACAGAGAGATACAACACAGAACTTCGTACGTAAGTATATCAGTTCAGGTTGTCATACCACATCTGCACACAGAGACGCAGCTGTCTGTTTAAATCCAAGAGTGATAGCGATAATAGAAGTATTAGTAATAATGGAGAAGATTAGGGAGCGAATATATGATTCGAGAAGTATAATTCAGTGAGATAAATCTAGGAAGAGAAAAATAGAGATGATGAGGAATTCAGAAGGTTAGAATTTGAGGAGAACACAAGGAGTGAACGCACCTGTGCCATTGCAAACGATTCTGAGCCATGTCGTTCATGGTCTCTAACCATTGGTGACTTTCGTCTCTCGGACCCCAAACCAGATAGCCTACATCTACCAACATGACTCAGTCCACTTGTCAGTGACTTCATGGATTTCTGCCATGTTTTAGTTTAGCCGCCCCTAGCTTCCAATCTATTCGTACACTGCAAAACATAGCTCGTCGAGGCAATCGGTGGCTAGGCATACGTAACACATGTCCCAACCACCTCAACTGATGAAGTTTCACTACTTCATCTATTGATTTGTCATCCCTACCTAGAACTCGTAATGTTTCTAATAGTAATATTTCCTTACAATATTTGTGCAGTTTTACAAAAAATACTATATATATATATATATATATATATATATATATATATATATATATATATTGATTATGTATTATTCTGTGTATATATGTATGTCAAGGGAAAATCGTAAACGTCCTGGACAAAAAATTGAACCAGATTCAAAATTGAAAAAGCCTAAATTAGAAGAAAATGCTGAACAGGTTAGTTAATAATGAATAAATTGATTGAACATGAACTTTCATTGAACTCATGCAATTATGCAAATGTTGTCGACACCAAATGTGTACTTCGATCGCTCTCGGATTCATCAGTTAGATTTAATTTGTTTCTCAGTGTTGAACTTGGAGTCGGTTTTGTTGAGTCATAGTAGATTAAAGTTGGTATATTAAATAAAGCTCTTCAGAAAATTTTAGTAACCGAATGCTCTAGTAACATCAAGGTATTTATTAAATCAAAGTGTAAAGTTGTGACTAATGGGTTTTATACCTGTTAGAACGATTGTCCCCGACCGTAGCTGCTACCTTGACGTGCTGGTCAGACTTGCCCATTGTGATGACCCTATGGCTGGAACATATGTTCCTGTAGGTTCTACTATGCCAGGCAGGTTGATTTGAGGAACAGTGAGACTAAAAGCAGCAAGTGAAGGTCTGAGGGCGAAGTCGTACTTCGGACTGTACAGGGGTGTAACGGTAGTAAGATGTTCCCTTCAAACAACTAGCATCTGCCTTGATGCTGCCTTCTCCCAAGGAAGAAATGGGTTAGATAAGCTGGACCCTAGAACTATCACACTTCACCTTACCCCACTGATTTCCGTCTCCTGTGGTAAGGCCATTTGAATAGCGGAATTAACACTTTGAATATTTCCTATAAGAATGCCGTGCTTGATCGGCTTCAAGTAGTTGTCCGTTGGGCTC
The DNA here is from genome assembly GCA_944470395.2 of Schistosoma turkestanicum. NCBI lineage: Eukaryota > Metazoa > Platyhelminthes > Trematoda > Strigeidida > Schistosomatidae > Schistosoma > Schistosoma turkestanicum. The sequence continues at coordinate 14,785,943 of OX103975.1, read as the reverse complement.
CGCGGTCACTCTCCTAGCTTGTTATGACTACCGCTAATCTTTCTTTTCAGGTTCCTCAAGAAACACTCTTCCACTTTGTTTGCAGCTGGGAAGTGACATCCTACCCTCATACCCGTAACAGCACACGAATGATTGTCATCTATGGGATTCAGTGATCGCTGCATTATATACCAAATTAATTGGAGTTGTACCATAGGATGCTGACCTAAGGATTCTAATAGTTGAGCGTTCGCTGCAAAACCTACAGTTCCTTTGGTTTCACCACTGACAGAATCGTGCATGCGCGCTCCTGTAAAGTTCCATATTAGAACAAACCACCTATTCCATCTGTTTCTAAACTCTAACCAATTCCTGACGAACACAACCTAAAGATCAAATCAAATTCCATAGAACCTCATTTTAAATCCCATTATGGGGTTGTGGAGATTGTTAAGTTACTCATTGAAATCATGAATCGATCAATGTTAGATCACCATTAGAAACCTGGAAGCGCTGAAAAACGGCTGTTTCGTCCTGGTATGGGACTCGTCAGCAGTGCGCAACCAAGACTCCTGCACCTCTCAGGATTCGAACCCACGACATTCGATCTTGCGCGCGAACGCTTAATCTCTGGACCACTAAACCGGTATCCAACGTGACCATTGCAGATCAACCTTGTTCGAGTGTACACAGTAACTACCGAAGACAGTGTGTGAGGTTGACCAAAACCTTCAATTGATCGAAGTTAGACATTAACATCGTTAGATACCGGTTCAGTGGTCCAGAGGTTATGCGTTCGCGGGTAAGACCAAAGGTCCTGGGTTCGAATCCCGCGAGGTGCAGGAGTCGTGGTTGTGCACTGCTGATCAAACATTCTGTCAACTGAATGTACATATATATATATATATATATATATATATATATATATTTGTATAAATATATTATTGTATTCCAGGATGAATTACGCAAACAAAATAAACTATTATGGAGTTTACGTGATAAATTAGAAAATCAAGTCTCAAAAGAAGCATTAATTGGCCTCTTGGAATACAATAAACAACATATTCCATCTGGTTTATCTCGTCTATTAGATGCAGTGGCTGATGCAATGATTTTTGGTGCTTTATCATTATGTCCTAGTTGTAAAAATGGTCCATTACATTATAATAATGGACAGTATAAATGTAGTGCAATGGCCACGGAATGGGTCCAGTGCCTTTATCAAACACGTATACCGGATAGGAAAAAATTTAAAATTCCACAAGAATATTATGATGTTGATTTTTTGTAAGTTAAGTTTATTTATTTGCTTGCTACATTTCGAATTGTTATGCCATTCGATAGTTGATTCATGTTGTTGTTATGGAGAAAAACTTTCAGTGATGACAGTATAAAGTGTAATGTTTAGTGTCTACATATTGTGTAATATGGTTTTGGATATATTATATATTAATCAGTTAGTCAGTCAATCAGTTGCAACGTAGAACTTCGTACGTATGTACATCAGTTCATGTTGCTGCCATACCACTACATTAGCACACACAGAGACGCAGATGTCAAATCAAATCTCATAGTGATATAGATATTAGAGGTATTAATGGTAATGAAGGAGACTAGGGTTTGAAGATAATTCAGTGAGATAAGCTTAGAACGACAAATGGTAGAGGTGCTGACAAATCCAGAAGATTAGGATTTGGGAGAGCTCAACGAATGGATGCACTTGCGCCATTGCAAACGATTTTGAGCCATGTCGTTCAAGGTCTCTAACCATTGGTGACTTACGTCTCACGGACCCCAACCAGTTAGTCTACATCTATCAACATGAATCAGTCCACTTGTCAGTGACTTCATGGATTTGTGCCATGTTTTGGTCTGGCTGACCCTAACTTTCTTCCAACCTACTCCTACACCAGAAAAACATAGCTCGTCGAGGTAGTCGGTGGTTAGGCATACGTAACACATGTCTCAACCACCTCAACTGATACAGTTTCTGTTGATATGTCATCCTTACATAGCACATATATTATTCAGTCATTGAGATACAATTAGAATTGATGTAAATCTGAGTCTAGGCTGTCATGTGTTTTTATACGTGGTTTATTCTGATATAGTAACCGATGGTTAGATACATTGAAAGACATGGCTTAAAATCATTTGCAATGGTGCAGGTGCATCTATTCTTTGTGTTCTTTGAAATTCTAATCTTTTGAATTCCTCATCATCTCTATCTTTCTTTTTCTGAAGTTATCTCACTGGACTGTATTTCTTGAATAATGTCTCCGATTACCGCTAATACTTCTACTACTATGGAATTTGAATTGACAATTGCGTCTCTGTACTAATGTGGTATGGCAACCTGAAGTTCTGCGTTGTAACTGACTGACTCATCCTGACATGTGTGATATAACTTATGTACATTATCGGGAATGTTGATGTACACGCAACTGTATATAAATGTGCCAGGCCTCTTTATTGTCTGTGATTGTATGACTGTAGGTCTTGCTGCTAGGTACGTTTTGGTGGTGGTGTTTGGTTCTCTGAACTCGGTGTTTTGGTACGCATGACAAGTTTTATTATGGTAAAATCTAGTGTTTATAGATGATAATATTAAAAGCATACATCAAGAGAATGAATACCACTTTAGAACAATTGGAAAGGAGAACCGATAAGGCTGCTAGGCGGCAGTCTATGCTCCATGAAGAGGGTAATAAGCTCAGTTAGCAAAAGAAAATGTAGCTTAATCATTTTACTTGATACTCGTCAATAGAGGCATATTTATAATCCTTACAAAACTGAAGATTCATGCTCTACCTGCTGTTACTAAGATGTTATCATCCTAAACCCATATTACTCAAGTTTCATGTATCGTTTTTGATTTGTTCTATTTTTAAGCTAGTGCTGATAAAGGTTTTATAAATAAGTGTAACTTGAAAGTTATATCGACTAATTGTTTTAGTTCCTTTGCCCGAACGTAGCTGCTACCTTGACGAGATGGTCGATCTTGTCTATCGTGATGACCCAACAGAGCTATATTGGCTGGAACATATATTCCTGTAGGTTCTATTATGCCAGGCAGGTTGATTGGAGAACAGTGAGACTAAATGCAGCAACATAAGGTTTGAGAGCGAAGTGGTTTGCTGACTGTTGTGGGTTGTGACAGCAGTAAGGTGTTTCCTTCGAATAACCGGCATCTGCAGCGATGCTGTCTTCTCACAAAAAAGGAAAGGGTTGGAAAAGGTCGACCCTAAAAACGTCAAACCTCACCTTACCTCATGGATTTCCGTCTCAGGCGGTAAGTCCTTTTAACAAGAGCGGAGCTAACACTTGGATCAAACTTCCCTCATAAAGCATGTGCGCGACCGGCCCCAAGCACTAGTCCGTTGGGCTCTGCGACTACGCTCTCAGGTCGATAAGTCCAACACTCATCCAATTTCTTTTTCAGGTTCCTCAAGAAACATTCTTCTTCGGTGTAGACAACCGGGAAGTGACATCCGCTCTCATACCCGTTTAGTTCCTTTGGATATGTTCACTATTTTATGAATAGATAATTACATTTTTTTATCATCTATTTGGAATAGTACTTTTGTGTACTTGTCGTCAGTAGATTAGTTACATTTGTCTGTCATTATCATTCCTTCAATCGATTATATTAGCCTAAAAGTACTTGTTTATTGAGTTCGTACTATCTCCAGCAGATCGGTTGTATAACGATGGACTAAAAGCAGGGAAGTTTTTTTCTTGAAAATAAATTCTTTACTACTAAACATACGTTTAGTAGTATTGTGAAGACTGAGGCAGGCTCGATAGATTGTATTTAGCAAATTTACACTCTTAGTCAATTAAAAACGAAAACATTACATTGAACACTCTATTTGCACACCATCTTTGAGTCGTGACTTCCAACGCTCCATCCTTCTTCTTCGATTCCTTTTGTTGCTTCCTTTACTTCCTGTTGGTACTACTCCATTTCCTTCTTGCTTTTGCTCCATTTGCTTTCCGTTTTCCTCTTCTGACCGTGAGAGTTCTTCTTTCACATCCCTTCTTATACTACTTATATCGTTCGTATAAGTAGCACACACCACAGTATGATAAAGTTATATAATTATGTAACTTTGATTTGTACTACACCTGTCACATTTACATCACACGAATTCGATGCCTATATGGTTCGAACACTTGACAGTATGATTGAAAGCTGTAAAGCTTTTGGCATCTTTGATTTTTCTAACCTTTTGTCATGTTGTCCTTCAAAGTTTACATTTTTTGTTTTAAACCTTTTTTATTATTATTTATTATTCACAGAAAGAATTACAAATATATCAAACGTACTCGATTATTTCCACCAGATTCTGTATCGGATGTCACAGGTCCATTGACTGGTTTATTTTTCTACATTACAAATGGACCATTTAATCAGAGTGGACAAACAAAAGAACAATTAATACGTACCATAGCTAATTTAGGCGGTGCTATTGTAACTAAAGTAATGCATATTCATTGCATTTTCATTCTTTATTCATTATTATTATTGTGTTGAAGTTTTTCTTCTTGACGAAATCTGCGAGAACACAAAGTTTCAACAGGCATTTCAGAAAATTGAGTATGTCTGTTTGTCTGTTTTGGGGATTTGAGTTTTAATTTGAGATTGGATATATTATGTATGCGATCATAGGTGTCTGTTGTTACACGGGTATGAGGGAGCGGTTGTCACTTCCTGGCTGCCTACACTGTGGAAGGTTGTTTCTTGAGGAACCTCTTGTCTCTTGAGCTCTGCGATCACGCTCTCAGGTTGATAATTCGAACGCTAATCCAACTTCTTTGTCAGGTTCCTCATGAAATAGCGTTCGGCGTTGTGGGCAGTCTGGAAGTGACATCTTCCCTCCTACCCTTTTAGTTCCTTTGAATGTGATATGTTCATTATATGATTATTAGATAATTACATTTTTTTTTATCATCTATTTGGAATAGTACTTTTGTGTACTTGTCGTTAGTGGAGAGTAGTTACGTTTGCTTGTTATTACTGATCATTCAATCAGTTAAATTAGTTGAGGTGGTTGGGACATGTGTTGTGTATGCCTAACCACCAACTGCCTCGACGAGCTATGTTTTACGATGTAGGAGTGCGTTGGAAGAAAGATAGGGGCGGTTAAACCAAAACATGGCACAAATCCATGAAATCACTGATAAGTGGACTGAGTCATGTTGGTAGATGTAGTCTACCTTGTTGGGGTCCGCGTGACGAAACTCATCAATGGTTAGATACCTTGAACGATATGACTCAGAATCGTTTGCAATGGCGTAAGTGCATCAACTCTTTGTGTTCTATGAAATTCTAAGCCTTATTACTCACGACATACATCTTTCATTTCTAAAATTGATATCATTGGTCTCTACTCGTTCAAACCTTAATCTTTCCGATTGCTGCTCGTACTTCTACCTCTCTCACAAAGTCCTACGCTATAGCTAACTGACCGACTGTTGAGACCTCCATTTTGATTTTCACGGTTTCGTATGGTTGATGCATTTTGACCACAGTATCAAATGATTTTGAGTGTAACAAGCTATTTTGTATATTTATTTGTTTGATTAGCCTGAGCCGAGCTGCTTGGTTTGATGCTTCACCTTGCAGTAGTGATGATGGCTTACATTGATGATAAATGTGGGCTACACTCAGACTCTGTTTTTGGTGAATATTGTAAACAGAGGCCGAAATGTAGCATACATGTTTTTCTTTTAACAGTCAAACAGTTCTGGTCCGATGAGAGCTTACGGTAAACTGTCATCGGAATCGACAACTTCAAGTGGTGTCAATCAGTACTGTCTACTTTCTCCATATTTTATCCCTAATGTACTTTCAGATATGACACTTTCATTATCTGAATTTTCAGGAGTGTAACGTCTACATTAAGCGTGTTCGTGATACGATTCTACCCGTCGAAATGAAAAATTTTGTTATAGGAATGGTTTGCATTAGCACCTGAACTAGTGATAGGGAGTGAAGAAGTTGAGCGTGTTGACCGCTTCACTTACCTGGGGATTCACATCAGTGTTGATTGCCTGGTGTGTGATGAAATCTCAACACGGATTCAAAGGACTCGACTGGCTGATGCCAACTTGTGTCATTTTTGGCTTAAGCGAGATATCCGTCTACTAACCAATAGATGGATGTACTGTGCACCAGTTCGCTGCACCCAAATATTTCGATGTGAAACATGGACATCAAGAGCAGAGGATATTCGTAGGTCACTACTATTTCATTGTAGGTTTCTTCGAAGCGTTGCTCGTATATCCTGGAACCATTGAGTAAGCAATGCTGTTTTGAAGATACGGTCTACTATGTAGGGATGACAGATCAATAAAAATTAGATGTTAAATAAAAGTTGTATAATGAGTAGTTTAATAGCTTAACATTCTCTGACTTCCCGCACTATTCTGTGCAATATAACATAAGTATATTGTCATAAAACGTTAGATTGAGGTGCATACGCCTCAAATTATTGTGAGAGGTCGAGTGTTCATGAGCAAAACCGAAGGTCGATTCCCTCTTGTGGAATCGTGGGTTGGCACTGTTCAGGAGTCCCATACCAGGAAAAACTAGCTGTCTAGTGCTTCCAGGTGTCTAACATTGATCGATTGTATTTAAAGTTGATATGAGTGTTAACACTCTTAAATGGACGCAAAGACCTACTTGTATTTGTTGTGTAAATCTTCTCATTTGATACTTACAAACTCATTGGTTAATTTCATTTCGTTCTAGTGTCCTTGTTTGTGATTAGTGATCTTCGTAGATCCCGTTTTCCCCCCCGATTGTTAGTCCTTGTATTGAAGTTGACTGTCTAGTTCGTGATATGTTCGCCAAATGATATGCTTGTAGCTATTACGAGTTCTCCTTACTCGGTAAATGGAACGAAGAACAGCGATCCAAGGACACGATAGACTACTCTAATTTGATCGTCCCAGGCTCCACTAACCAGAAGAAGGAGTCTTGATAAGACGTAGAGAATGTATTCTACAAGCACACAATGCAAGCTTATTTATACGATTGATAAAACACCTTTGATGAGGGTCATAAAATAATAACGTACTAATATAGTCCATCAACCAATGACAGACAAGGATTTCCCGAGTGCGAAATGCAAGCTGAAGATTAGAATAAGCGTCTTAGGCGCGAAAACATAAAAATTCAAAATTTCAGAGGTAAATTACAAAATTAGAACCTTTTCCAAGTGAGTTCTGTGACATCTAACGTCCCCAACACTTCGGCTGTCCTCGGACCATATATATATATATATATATATATATATATATGTTTAACCTTTATCGTACTATGCGTTGATTGTTTCTCTCTCTCTCTCTATCAATCTACTACTCCGCCTGTAGACCCTTCGGGGCTACTGCCGGTCCCAAGCCTGGATAAAGGAGGAGGGTTGGGCATGGGGTTGGCGACCCCATCCCGTCAAAAAACTAACTTGCCAAAAGAACGCTAAACAGAAGAGTATCAATCTTCTACTAATTCTCTTGCATTCTTGAAAATGTTTTTCTGTGTATCTAGAAAATTCGGGTGTTTCTATAGTCGAACTCATCCCCCGACACAATATTACTGAAAGTCATGTCACTTGAACTGAATATATAGATTTTTTTCAAATTTCACCTCATTGACTTATTCTACCATTTGATGTTTACCATTAAACCTGTAAATTTTCACGTATTGATTGACTACTTGTTAAAAATTCTAGAAGTTCCATAATCATACTATTGTGATGGCCGATTTCGACGTGTTCTTTAATCTTCGTGATTAGCTTGTCCAGACAATCGTTACTAACTAGCTTCTGACTGTTTATAAATCAGAAGGTGAATTCGAAGTGTTGAATACGTTTATTTTTGACATAGCACAAATAGAACAGCAGACTATAAGCGCTAAAAAAAGATAAAATCGTCATACGAGTACCGGAAAGCAAGCAAGCGAGTGAATAGGCGAATGAAGTGAAGTTGGCTCACTAGCCTGTTCTATTTGTGGTGCGTCAAAAAATAAACGTATTTTAACACTTTATGTTCACCTTCTGATTTATAAACCGTCAGACGCTAGTTAGTAACAATTGTCTGGACGAGCTAATCACGAAGATTAAAGAACACGTCGAAATCGGCCACCACAAATCTGGTGAGCCCGACGTGATATGGGCCACCACACTATTATTAATATAACTGCTGTGATGGAGTTTCGTTCTCTGATAAGCTATTATTGTTAATATAACACAATCAATTAAGATCGTAGTTAAACAGTACAAGTTACGGGTCATACTGTGGTGTGAGCTACTTATAAGTAGTATATGACGTGAGTGTCAACGTAATGTCTGGCAGCAGCAGAAGATGGGGGAAGATCAAGAGAAAGGAAGAGTTAGAACAAAAAAATGGGATTTGTATGAAACGCATGAATAGTGAGTGACAATGGATTGTTGATGTTTTGCAACAGGAACAACAGTCCAGTTCGATATGATGAATTGATATTTTGCAAATTAACACGATTTACGATATGGTTTTCCAATTTTACTGAGTAGTAACTCTGTAATTTTCGTTAAATACAATTCGGTTGCGCTCACCTGTGTTCTCATTCACTACAATACTACATGAAGAAATTCAAATACTCTTCACTTCTTCTACTTGAAGTTTGTGCTACTGCTGCTGATGTTGTCGTTCAACAGGAGAACAATAATGCAAGCTCCACAACTAAAAAATAACATCCAAAGTTCAGAGAACCAAACTCCATTGCAGTCATTCAATTGATAACTAATAACTTTTTTCTCTTTATCATATTATAGTTAAGTGATAAATCTATTGTTGTGTCTACATTGAATGAATTACAAGAAATGGAACAAAATGGTATTGATGACGGTAAAATTTCTTCAACAAAAGAAGCATTAACATTAGCACGTTCATATGGTTTACGTGTGATTGGTGAACAATTCTTGGCAGAAATTAATCCAGATAAATTAGATGTTAAAAAGTTGGAATCTAAAATTCAACACCTATTAGTTAAACATACTATATGTAATTGGGAAGTTAAGGTAGGTTTTCGTATGGTTATTGTAATTGCGTTGCATTTTTTTGTCTGATTGAATAGGCAATGTTTATTTCAATTTGTAACATTACGAATCATTGTGGAATAATCAATTTGAATAGAACTCGCCACTCTAGAATCAACTTGATTGACTATGTGAAAGTAATTGATAGTGTGGATGGGATAACTCTATGGAGGCTTCTACCAATACTATGGCGTGCCTGAGAAGATAATCTACACCATATGGAATTCTTATGATGGACTCAAATGCAAAATTGTCCATCAAGGACAGCTCGTGGAATCGTTCGAGATGAAGACCGATGTCAGGCATGGTTGCTTATTCTCACCCTTTCTCTTTCTCCCGGTGATCGACTGGATTATGAAGATTTCAACATCTGGAGGGAAGCACGGTATCAACTGGACAGTTAGGACGCAGCTGGACGATCTGGACTTCGCAGATCATTTGGCTCTTCTGTCTCGCACGCAACAACAAATACAAGAGAAGACGACCAGTGTAGCAGCAGCCTCAGTAGCGACAGGTCTCAACATATATAAAGGGTAAAGCAAGATTCTGCGATGCAACTCAACATGCACTAACCAAATCACTGTTGATGGAGATGCCTTGGAGGACGTTAACATCATTACATACCTGGGCAGCATCATCGACGATAAAGGTAGATCTGATGCAGATGTGAGAGCGCGGATCGGCAAAGCAAGGGCTGCATTTCTACGGTTGAAAAATATCTGAAACTCCAAACAAATATCAATCGACACCAAAATCAGGATTTCCAATACAAACGTCAAGACAATTCTACTGTATGGAGTGGAAACTTGGAGAACTACCAAAGCCATCATCCGGAAGACATACTTGTTTATTAACAGTTGTCTACGCAAAATACTTCGGATCCGTTGGCCAGACACCACCAGCAACAACGTACTGTGTGAGAGAACAAACCAGATTCCAGTGGAGGAGGAAATCAGGAAGAAGCGGTGGAAGTGGATAGGACACACATTGCGGAAAGCACCTAACTGCGTTACAAGACAAGCCCTCACATGGAACCCTCAAGGCAAAAGGACAAGACGAAGGCCAAGGAACACATTACGCCGAGAAATAGATAAAGATATGAGAGGAATGAACAATATTTGGACAGAAGTGTAAAGGGAAGCCCAGGACGGAGTAGGTTGGGGAATACTGATCATTGGCCTATGCTACATTGGGAGTAACAGGCGTAAGTAAGTAAGTGCAATAGCGTTGACTCTCATCCGCTGAGTAGTACCATAAATAATCTCAGTGTTATCAGATGATGAAAAGGGTTAGTTACTGTAAGCCGACTCAAAGTTCTTGGATTCTGTCCATAGTAGTATTATTATTGGTGTAAAAACACTTCTGAAAGGTCACAGTACTTGCAGAAGTAGCTGTCTTGAATGATGCAAACTGTCTCTTAATTCGATCAATCTCTACAAATCTATCATTCCAACTATGAGAAATATCAGACTACATCAATTGTAGTGTCGGCGAGATGTCCGTTTTACCTAACTAGCGTACTACACATCGATTCATTCTGTTCTAATTCATAGCAATGAGATGTAGCTTTCAAAAATAGGGGATATTCGTAAGCGAATTAGTATATTTGCTCATAGATACCTTCAAAGCATCGGTTGTGTATAATACAACTGTTGAGGGTGAACAATCCTAATGTTTCAATGTAGGTTGGTGGGTAAACATGAAAAAATTGATTGATGAAGCCGTGAATCTTGATTGACTAACATAGTTCGAACATGTATTATGCATCATCGTTGACTAAACCGCCTACCTTGACGTAGTAATCTAGGCAGATGGGATGGTCAGACCCAGATCTTGGCATCAATAGGTTCATTAAATAATTGACAATTGAACTGAATTGCCTTGGTCAGTTCATGCAGACTATCAGATTCGATTGGTCATCGTTGCAGATATATATTGCTTCAGTGTCAAGCAGGTGTACACCATTTACTGACATATATGAGAGTATTGTTTTTTTTAGTCTCGCTTTCCCTATTTCATCCTATCCATTTGTTCTCTTTCTCCTTCTCTATGGTTTTATTACAACTCTATCACTACTACTGGGATTGTTCTCACTGAAAGGCTCGTCCATTGAAAGGTAATTATAAATATAAATATATATATATATATATATATGTAGTGTTTTTATTGGATATGTTTGTTACACTGATTTTTATGTGTATTGTTTCGTTACACACAAAAAGATATTGAAAGTTTTAAATTCAGTATTATCAAAAAGTGAGTTGAGTATTTCTGAAATGATCATTTCATATTACTTATTTACTTAGTTTACGCCTGTTGCCACAAATGGAGCATAGGTCGCCTACCACTATTCTCCAACTTACTCTCTCCTGGGCTTCCAGTTCTGTCCAATTTTTGTTCATTCTTCTCATATCTGTCTCTATTTCTCGGCGTAATGTGTTCCTTGGCCTTTCTCTTTTCCTTTGACCTTGAGGGTTCTAAGTGAGGGCTTGTCTTGTGACGCAGTTAGGTGCTTTTCGTAGTGTGTGTCCTATCCACTTCCACTGCTTCTTCCTGATTTCCTCCTTCGCTCGAATCTGGTTTGTTCTCTCCCACAGAAGGTTGTTGCTGATGATGTCTGGCCAACGAATTCGAAGTATTTTGTATCTTCTAGATGATGGCTTCGGTAGTTCTTCAAGTTTTTGTCCCATACTGTAGATCTGTCTTGACATTTGTATTGAAAATTGTGACTTGAGTGTTTGTTGACGGTCATGACAGTAATTTTAATTTTTTGTGTGACCTTTGCGCCATTTTTCCGATTGTTTGTCAGTAGTCGTTTCGGTTTACTGATTTTGTATGGGTCAAATTTATGTTATATCATCTTGAGTCTTGTGAACCGGAATATCTTCAATTTTTCTACATTTCATCCTCCTCTTGTGTGTTAGCGATAAATTGTTCAAGTGTGTTATGTGCTAGCTAGCTGTCATTTATAAAGTTTACACAAAAGAACCGGGCGTATTCGAACAAAGGAAAGGACATTGACAACATTCTGAGGAAAAAGTGATAGCTCGCATTTGATTATGGTTTCTATATTGCACTATACTCAACATAGATCTTAATTAGCATTTGAAGTGGTTTTGGTTCCTCGCGAACATCAGTTTATCATTAAACACAGACCGAATAGTACTTTGGTCACATTTCAGACTGTTTAAGCTTGGTTAACATGTGTTCGAATCTTACAGGATATATCAGTTGTGAAAAGATACAGTTTACTGACAAGTTCCAATTGGAATAAAGTCAAATGAGACAAGGTTTGTTACTGACTGCTTCTAACCACCTGACATGATCAAAAAACTGCTCTTTGAATATTATTTTTCATCATAGGTTGGTTAGTTAATCAGTTACAACGCAGAAGTTCGTACATACTTACGTAAGTCAGTTCAAGTTGCCATACCACGTTAGCACAGAGATGTAATTTTCACTTCAAATCCCATAGTAGTCAAGGTAGTAGAAGTATTAGCAGTAATCGGAGGATTCGAAGATGTTATTCAAGGAGTATAATCGAGTAAAATAAATTTAGGGATTCAGTAAGAGAACAAAGAATGGATGCACCTGCACCATTTCGAACTATTTTGCGACATGTCATTCAATATCTCTAACCATCGATTACTATCATCTTGCGGACACCCCAACCAAGTAGTCTATATTTACCAACATAACTCAATTCAGTTGTCAGTGACTACATGGATTTGTGACATGTTTTAGTTTTACCAACCCTAGCTTTCTTCCAATCTACTCCTACGCTACAAAACATTGCACGTCGAGGCAGTCGGTAGTTGGGCATACGTAACACTTGTAGCTTTATATAAATGAGTATGTATGCAGTTAGTTCTTTTGATATCAACTATCGTAAATCATCATCCACATTCTTTAATCTTTCTAGTGTTTATCAAATTTCAAGTGTCCTATTAACTAAATGTTACCTATATTCTACTTGATAGCTTATTATTAAGATACAAACTGTTTGGACACTGTATGTTTCAAAAATTCCTAGCTTATCGTATCACCGGATTAATGGATCCTTGCTGTCGTTTACCGACTAAGGTGTTAAGTTCGTCCTTATGTATCCTCGAAACCATTACGGGTTCACCTTAGTCGATAAACACAAACGAGACAATGAACCATCGTCGAGATAGGCTACCTTGATCCGAAACGGCTAAAGAGAAGTCTTGATATAGCGTAGAAAGTATATTCTACAAACACCCAACAAGTACAATGCTTTCAAGCACACAAATCTCGTTTATTTATACATCATAAAAACGTCGTTGGGACAGTCACAAAAATAACACACTAAAATACACAACAGTCAATCACAGCCAAGGATTTTCCTGGTTGGAAATGAAATCTCAAGGTCAACTAATCAACCCATGCTCGCAAACGTGAAATCCACAATAAGGCATTTACCAGTCGAGTTCTAGGGATCTAACGTTCCCAACATAAGGTAAACTCGTCATAGTTCAAGCATATCAATTGACACAGTGACTTGCATGCATAACACTTTTAGTATTAACTTCCAATTCCCTATAAAATAAGATAAATAAGGCGCTCGTTTACATAATATGAGTAATAAACTATACTCAACCTAGACTTTCATTTCTTTTCTACATTTCCCCCCTATAATTACGTAACTATTAATTATTCATTGATGTTCACTTCCTCACTCACTTACTCATGTACTTGCTTCTTTTTTAGTTGAAAAATTGGAGAAGAAAGAGTTGAACAACTCCTCATCATCGATAAATGCTAATACTGAACAAGAAATTATGCGATTGACACTGAAAAATGGTGCAGTAGTTGATCCACAATCTGAACTAGTCGATAAAGCTTCGGTATTGAAAGATGAAACAGGTGAATTAATGACAGCTGTATTAGGGATGGTTGATTTAATTAAAGGATCTAATTCATTTTACAAGTAAGCAACATGTTTATGGTGATACATTTATTTTTTGTTGTTGTTAATTATACATGTGTAAGTCAAGTCAAGTCAAGTCAGTTGCAACGTAGAACTTTGTACGTATGTACATCAGTGTTCAGGTTGCCATACCACTACATTAGTACACAGGGATGCAAATGTCAAATCAAATCCCATAGTGATAAACATAGTAGAGTTATTAATGGTAATGAAGAAGACTAGGGTTCGAAGAGATTATTCAAGCAGTATAATTAAGTGAGATAAGGTTAGAAAGACAAAGGTAGTGGTACTGACGAATCCAGAAGATTGGGATTTGAGAGAGCTCAACGAATGGATGCACTTGCGCCATTCCAAACGATTTCGAGACACGTTATTCAAGGTCTCTAACCATTGGTGACTTTCGTCTCGTGGACCTCAACCAGGTGATAGTCTACATCTACCAACATGACACAGTCGACTTGTCAGTGACTTCATGGATTTCCGCCATGTTTTGGTCTGGCCGCCTCTAGCTTTCTTCCAACCTACTCCTACACTACAAAACATAGCTCGTCGAGGCAGTCAGTTTTTAGGCATACGTAACACATGTCCTAACCACCTCAACTGATGAGGGTTCACTACTTCATCTACTGATTTGCCATTCTTACCTAGTACTCGTTTCCTAACGACAGCATTGCTTACTCGGTTGTCACAGGATACACGAGCAATGCTTCTAATACACCGACGACTGAACACTACTAACCTACGAAAGTCCTCTACTCTTAACGGCCATGTTTCGCATCCATATAGAAGAATGGAGCGAACCACTGCACAGTACACTCGTCCTTTAGTCAGCAAACGGATATCTCGCCCACGCCATAAGTGACGCAGGTTAGCAAAAGCCAATCGAGCCTTCTGTATCCGAGCTGATATTTCGTCATTCACCAGGCTATCAGCGCTGATGAGACTCCCCAGATAGGTGAAGCGATCAACACACTCGACTACTTCACTCCCTATCACTAGTTCAGGTGCCGATGCAACCCATTCTTCAAGCAACATTTTGCATTTCGAGGGTGAGAACCGCATCCCGAACATGCTTGCATTGTTGCTTTTGGTAGTCAGAAGACTCTGCATTTTGTCAGCCTCTTCACTGAATAGAACTATGTCATCGGCATATTCTAGATCAGTAAGCGATTTTCCTGGTAGAAGGTCAACCCCTGAAAAATCTGACGAGCTTAATGTCAACTCTAAGAGGATGTCTTCGACAAAGTTAAACAAGAATGGAGAGAGTGGACATCCCTGATGGACACCACTTGAAGTTAAGAATTTCGGTGATAGTTTTCCATAAGCTCTCACTCGAGTAGAGTGCTTGTATAAGGTTAATGTACTTCTTTGGTACACCTTTCAATGACAGACACTGCCACAGAACCTCACGATCCACTGAGTAAATGCCGCCTTAAGGTCCAGGAACGCAACTATTGTCGGACGTCTAAATGTGTGTCTGTGTTCCAGGACCTGTTGTAGTGTGAAGATGTGGTCTATACAACCACGTCCAGGTCGAAAACCAGACTGGTTTTCTCTAGTCTGCTTTTCATGAGCTCTAGTTAGACGTCTAATTATAATGGAGGCTAACAATTTAGAAACTATATTAGTTAGACTTATTCCCCTGTGATTGTCACAAGAAGACTTTTGTCCTTTCTTATAGAATGGGACAATCAGTGATTGAGACCAGTCAGATGGGATTACGTCCAGTTCCCAGATTCTACCTATGATCTCGGTCAGTCTAACTGTTAAAACTGGACCACCATTCTTAAACATCTCAGGGGTAAGCCTATCAGGACCTGCTGCTCTACCTCGCTTTAGATTTCCTATAGCTTTCTTAACTTCATGTAGACTGGGAGGACTTAAATCGATTTGCCATTCAGGATGACTTGGGATTGTGGGTGACCGAAGTGTGGCTGAGGACAATGTGTGAGTATGATTCTGTCTTGATATACACAAGTGGAAACGCATGATCTGCTGATACAACATAACATGTATCAACGAAATCATACAGTTTTGATGGAAAAGTTTTGGAGGATGTACAGATCGTCGGGGTTGTGAGGATTGTTGAGTTACTTTGAAATTGCCAGTTGATCAAAATCAGAAACCTTGGAGCAGTTAAAGGTCGTTTCATCCTGGTTCGAGACTTAACAGCACGTGTATATGCACAACTTACGCTAATCGCAGGAATCGAAACCAGGACCTCCGGTCTTGTGCTCGAACTCTGGACCACAACGGTATTATTATTATTATCTAAATTCGATCAATGCTCTATCTTAAGCAACCTCATCCATTGTTTTCGGTGAGACCGACACGGATTGAACTTCGCTTGTCACAACTTATCACTAGAATTCGGAGATACTTCCTCAAGGAGCTAGTGACTAGTGAGCACTTGATAATTTGTATTATAAGGTTGTGGAGATTGTTGAGTTACTTTTGAATCGTGAATCAATCAACGTTGAACCACCATTAAAACCTGGAAGCACTGGACGGCCGTATTGTCCTAGTATGCGGTTCGTTATCAGTGTGCATTCATGACTGGATTGATCGAAGCTGGATGCCGGCTCAATAGTTCAGAGGTTAGGCGTTCGTGCGTCAGACTGAAGGTCCTGGACTAGAGTCATGTGAGTAACAGAAGTCATGGATGCACACTGATGAGTCCCATACCAGGATGAGACGACTGTCTTTCAGTCAGTTTCGTGTGCTGTTACGGGTATGAGGGCGGTTATCACTTCCCGACTGCTCACGCCGTGGAAGGTTATTTCTTGAGGGACCTGAAAAGGAAGATAGATTACTGTTGGTCTTAGAGACCTGGGTGCGTGTCCGCAGAGTCCAAGGGACAACTGCTTGAGGCCGGTCGCGCACGGCTTTTTTATGAGAAGTTTTTTGAGTGTTAGCTCCGCTCTTGAAAGCCTTTAGTGGGCACCCTTACCACCGGAGACGGAAATCCGTGAGGTAGGGTGAGGTGTGAGATTTTTTGGGTCGATCTTTTCTAACCCTTCCTTCCTTGTGAGAAGGCAGCATCGCTGCAGATGCTGGTTGTCCGAGGGAAACACCTTACTGCTGTCACGCCCCTCCACACTGAGCAGTACGACTTTGCCCTCAGACCTTGAGTTGCCGCTTTTAGTCTCACCGTTCTCTAATTAACCTGCCTGGCTTGGTAGTTTGTAAAGGAACGTATGTTCCAGCCACTATATCTCGGTTGGGTCATGACGATAGGCAAGCTCGATCACCACGTCAAGGTAGCAGCTTCGGTCGGGACTGTCTTTCAGTTCTTCCAGGTTTCCAATCCATCAAACAACTTCAATATTTTATCCTCTTCCCCCCTGTGTATATGTGTTGTTGTTGTTGTTATTGTAGACTGCAAGCACTTCAATCGGATAAATCATCACGTTGTTGGATATTTCGTGCATGGGGTCGTATTGGTACATCGATTGGCGGCAGTAAAACAGAATCATTCCCTAATGCCAACTCGGCTCGTTCAATGTTTAAAGAGATTTATTTTCATAAAACTGGAAATGAATGGGAGAATCGTAAAAATTTTCATAAAATACCACATAAATTTTATGAACTGGAATTAGATTATAATTCTGTAAGTGAGCTTGTTAAATTTTTTTTTAGCTTGTAAAATGATTGATTGTATTCTGTTACCACAATTGTGGTGCCATTGCCACTAGTAGTAGTAGTAGTTACCTCGCTCTGAATAACTCTTCTATCATCTCCACGACTAAATCTCTGTCATCTTGTACCGCTGACGCAAACTTTTTCTGAGTTTACGAAATGTTATTCGTGGTGTCCTTAAACATCAGTTTAAACTACATGTTGAAGCTTATAATGTTTGAACCTTGTGATTGCCATTAATGGTATTGAGAGTGATTGTTTTTCTGTATTTCAAATATCAATAACATGTGTCGTTGTAATATTGGAGTCTGACTAGGTGATTCCAACGGTTAAACGTTCGCCACAAGGCTTAAATATATTTGTTTTTTGGTTCCTGGTATGCTGTTGTTGATCTACTTGAATGCTATTACTGTGGTGTGAGCTACTTATAAGTAGTATATGACGTGAGTGTAAACGTAATGTCTGGCAGCGGGAGATGGGGAAAGATTAAGAAAGGAAGAGTTAGAACACAATGGAATTTGTATGAAACGCATGAATAGTGACAATGGATTGATGTTTTGCAACAAGAACAGTCCAGTTCGATATGATGAACTGATATTTTGCAAATGAACAATTTACGATATGGTTTTCCAATTTTACTAAGGAACGCTGTAATTTCGCTAAATACAATTCGGTTGCCCCACCTGTATTCTCGTTCACTACATTACGAGTTCACCTTACTCGGTAAACGAGAACGAAGACCAATGATTCAGTGGCACGATAGGCTATTCTAATCCGATTGTCACAGGCTCCATTAACTAGTGGAAGAAGTCTTGATCTGATCATTCCTTCAACTTGACTATTCAAGTACACAAAAATTTGTACTTGGTAGAAAAGATTGTACAAATCAGAATTGCTTGATTTAGTTAGTAGCTGATTAGAATAGGAAGTTTTTTTAACCGATAGGTTGCAGGTTCGAACCCTGTGTCCTTTCTACAATCGAGGCAAAATTTTTTCTATCTTTGACCACAAAACTATCAGCTCACTGGTTCTATTCGTTAAGGGATGATATGTTGGTACTTCTCTTTTTTTATAAGAAAGCTTTATCGAAGGGATCCTACTCCTAACTGAAGTCTCACATAATCGGAAAAATGCAAATTGCACTATTGCGATTTAAAACATGCCCCGACATTGAGACAAAGGGTAATAAGTGTGTTTGAGCCCATTTACCTCAAGCTGGGCTGCGTCTTTTATTATCCTATGCCATACGATGTACATGCCATGAGTTGTTCTACTATATAGAGCTAAAGGTTTACTATGAGATCTGACGTTGTCTGTGAACGATGTGGATTGCTTGGCATTGCTTTGGCAAGTATTGCTAACAGTACATATTGGTTAGCAAGGTGACCGATTTTATTGATACTAATGGTGATTGGTTTGCAACATTCCTGAGGGTTATTGTCATTGGCGTGCTGTATTGCATATCACCATTCCCAAAAATAATAATAATAATAGTAATAATAATAATAATGTTTGTTATAATGCTGCTACGTGTAGCTATTCAGTCCTAGCGGCGTCCAAATTCAAATATCCCAGTACGACCCAAATACTATTTCCGAATCTCCTATATATCAAAACACAACACCGTTGGATGGAGTTGTTTATTGGACCGAGTACAGAAAAGAAGTAGGCAGCAAGGAACGGAAACGGAATCATGAAGTCTTTTACACATATAGTGCGTATTTATGCATTTAGGTCGAATAGGAAAGAGCATCAAAGTCTGTGACATTGACAGTTCAGGACGACGACCAATAGGAAAGAACATTTGAAATGACATCGACAGTCCGGATGACCAATCAGAGACAAGATTGAAGTATTTGACTTTGACAGTTAGAACGACCATAATTTTGACCAATAAAAATCGACCAATAGGATTATACTTCTAAAAATAGTACTCTTAGGATATTTGGTAAATATCCTAACAGAGTTTGACAGTCATGTAAGCTTGGCCTGTTCATGCTGTGCATATCAATTGACATGATCATGGATCAAAAATGATCATTATATGTATTGATGTGGTGTGAATGGTTCACCAGGGTGTCAGGTTGCACCACAGAATTGATCTGTATACTGTTCAGGTTGTAGTGTACATATTTTACATTAATGTGTTTTCTGTTTACAGTCAAAGAATAATGAAATTCAAACTATCAGTAATATACCAAGTCAATTACATCCAGCTATACAATCACTTTTGCAATTTATTTGTGATGTTAAATCTATGGAGAAGACAATGGCTGAATTTGAAGTGAGTTGATTGTTTTATTTTGTTTGTATGTGTGTGTGTGTGAGGAATAAAGTCGATTTGTTTGTGTTTTGTCATCCTACTTTACGTACGTGCTAATCAATATCACATTGATGAAGACGTCAGTTCTTCCCCCTGTCTCCTATTGAATCACTCACTTAGCGTCTTAGACATGACCAAACACTGATATAAGCTCAACTCCTATTAGTGTGTTACTGATATGCTCGTTAAATGATATGATTGAATACTATTACGAGTTCACCGTACTCGATAAACGGAACGAAAGCAATGACTGAGTGATACTTTAGGCTATTCTCATCCGTTTGTCCCTGGCCAGGCCAACTAGATCAAGAAGTCTTGATAAGGCGTAGAAAGTGTATTCTATAAGCATTCAGAAAATACTAGATGTCTAAGCACACAAATCAAGCTTATTTATAGAATGATAGAGACACCCTTGGGAGAGCCACAAAAATAGTGTACTAAAATAATCCATTAACCAATGAAAGTCAAGCGTTTCCTAAGTGGGAAATGTGAGCTGAAGGTCAACTGGCGCGAAAACATGGAAATTCAAAATTTCAGGATAAAATTACATAATTAGGACCTTTTCCAAGTGAATTCTGTGGATCTAATGTCCTCAACAGTTACTCACATTCTTTTCTCTACCGTTTGTCTATCATCCAAAGAGAAATCAACAGGCACCTACTGTTATATCACATATGTCAAGCGCATATGGATTTATATACTAACGTATACACTATGAAACAAGTTAACGAAATCATGCCAGTTATACATAAAACATGCTAAAAGTAGCATTAAGCAGGTCAAATTGTATCGCTTCACAGGTTAAACAAAATCTTACGGTAATCGAATTACATATCCATAGTAATTTGGTCACTTACCAGTGACGATATTGTTTGATAGCTAGCTAGCTAGCTGTATGAAAGAGGTAACCATATATTATTCGTCTATAGTGCACATACATACACACATCTCACACCTCAATAAGTCATTAAGTGAAACCTGATACAAATGTATTACATCATTCCAAGTTACCATACTGTATGTTATTAGTACAATGAAGCTTATAAATACGAGATTATCAGCAATAAAATTCACATGTTCTTGTATATTCACTAATTTTTTTTTCATATCAAATCGAGACTTGTCGATCTTTCAGGTCACTACTGCTTCATCATAACTTAAGGAGTTCATTTTTATTAGTTTAGTGGAACTCTGTACTAAGCAGTCAGTTAGCAACAATGTAGAACTTTACACGTACGTACATCAATTCAGGTTGTCATACCATATAAGCACAGAGGTGCAATTGTCAATTCAAATCGCACAGTAGTAGAGATAGTAAAAATTAGAGTTTGAGAAAAGATGATGCACCTGTGCCATTGCAAACGATTTTTAGCCATGTCATTCTAGGTCTCTAACGATCGGTGACTATTGTCTGACGGACTCCAACCAGGTCGTTGACACCTACTAACATGACTCAGTCCATTTGTCAGTAACTTCATGGATTTATTTATGCCATGTTTTGGTTTGGTCACTGGTAGCTTTCTTCCAGCCTATCTCTCACATCACAAAACATAGCTCGTCAAGGCAGTCCTAATTACATCAACTGATCAAGTTTCAATACTTCATCTATTGATATGCTATTCTTACCTCGTTCTCGTTTCCTAACCACACCATTGCTTACTTCGATGGTACCAGGCTACACCAGGAATACTTCAAAGACATCTATAATCAAATACTAATAACCTATAAATGAATATCCTCTACCGATTAGAATTGTTTAAAACTCAAATTTTTCCACATTTTCATGTAAATAATATATCTACATATTTTTTCTATATTCTCCTTTTTACTTTTCTTAGCTTGATTTAAAAAAAATGCCATTAGGTAAATTATCTAGTAATCAAATTCATGAAGCTTACAGTGTATTGAATACACTAAGTAAATTACTTCATTCAACATCAACAAAATCACAATCTTTATCTTCATTGAATCAAACTCAATTACTTAGTGAATCTACCCATTTCTACACGCTGATTCCACATGATTTCGGTATGCATAAACCACCATTATTAAATAATAAAAAAATTATTACACAAAAAATTCATATGTTAGAAGATTTACTGGAAATTGAATTAGCTTATAAAATGTTACAAACTAAGGGCGATGCAAAGCGGAATCCTTTGGATGAACATTATGATCAGCTGCATACGAAATTAGAGGTGAGTGTTGTAAAAATTATCGATTATTATTATCTGTTTTTTTATTTTGTCTTGTGTATCGCCTACGTAACGACCGCGAACAGTGGTGGGTGGCGAAAGCAAAAGCGATGGAAAAGGCAGTGGCGATCGGCAACAGTAGACAACTTTTCCGACTTATTAAAGAAACTGGTATTAAGAACCCGAATGTGAGTGAGACTATCTCGGAAATGGATGGTCTTATTATCCATTCTCAATCCAGGAGACTGGATCGATGGGCAGAACACTTTAGGGATCAGTTCAACTGGCCTCGAGCCACTCTTCGGTTACCCACGATCTCCAGTCATCCTGAATGGCAAATCGACCTAAGTCCCCCTAGTATTAATGAAGTTAAAAAAGCGTTAGGAAATCTGAAACGAGGGCGAGCTGCAGGTCCTGATAGACTGACCCCTGAGATATTTAAGGATGGTGGTTCAGTTTTAGCAGCTAGATTGACTGAGATCTTAGATAGAATCTGGGAACTGGACGTAATCCCATCCGACTGGTCTCAATCACTGATTGTCCCAATCTATAAGAAAGGACAAAAGTCTTCTTGTGACAATCACAGGGGAATAAGTCTAACTAATATAGTATCTAAAATATTGGCCTCAATAATACTTCGACGCTTAACTAGAGCTCGTGAAGAGCAAACTCGAGAAAACCAGTCTGGTTTTCGACGTGGACGTGGACGTGGTTGTATAGACCACATCTTCACACTACGACAGGTCCTGCAACACAGACACACATTTAGACGTCCTACAATAGTCGTGTTCCTGGACCTTAAGGCGGCATTTGACTCTGTGGATCGTGAGGTTCTGTGGCAGTGTCTGTCATTGAAAGGTGTAGCAAAAAGAAGTACATTAATCTTATACAAGCTCTCCTCTACTCGAACACCACTGGTCGAGTGAGAGCTTATGGCGAACTGTCACCGGAATTCTTTACTTCAAGTGGTGTCCGTCAGAGATGTCCATTTTCTCCATTCTTGTTTAATTTTATCATAGACATGCTCTTAGAAATAACCTTATCCTCGTCTGAATTTTCAGGAGTAGACCTTTTACCAGGTGGCTCGCTTATTGACTTAGAATATGCCGATGACATTGTCCTACTTGGTGAAGACGCTGACAAAATGCAGAGTCTTCTGACTACCCTAAGCAACAATGCAAGCATGTTCGGGATGCGGTTCTCATCCTCGAAATGCAAAATGTTGCTTCAAGATTGGGTTGCATCGGCACCTGAACTAGTGATAGGGAGTGAAGTAGTCGATCCTAACCAGTCCGATTACTTCTAATAACTTTACTACCTCTTCTTTTATTGGATTTGAATTGACAATTACATCTCTGTGCTGATGTGGTATGGCAACATGAACTGATGTACTTACGTACGAAGTTCTACGTTGCATCTGACTGACTGACTGAGTATGGTTGACAGTGAGAGAGGAGTGTTATGCTTGTCAATGGAACTATGCTTGAAACGATTATGAGTAGTGATCCAGTGACACGATAGACTGCGCTAGTCCGGCACCACTAACGATATCAAAATGTTTTGATATGGTGTAGAAAGTGTATTCAACTACAAGCATCCAGAAAATATGAGATGTTGTACAGAGGAAGAAGAAGAAGAAGAGGAGCGTACGGACGATGCATATTGATACAGTTAGGTCGACCGTGAATACTAACTCCAATAGGAAAGAACATTTAAAAGAGCATGTGAACTTGATAGTTTAGGGTTAGTTCAGTATATTAGGACTGTGGTGCGCGCTACTTATAAGTAGTATATGACGCGACTGGAAACGTAATGTCTGGTGGCAGCAGAAGATGAGGGGAGATCAAAACAAAGGAAGAGTGGGAACACAATGGAATTTGTATGAAACGCATGAATAGTCAAATGTCAGACAATGGATTGATGATTTGCAGATTAACCGTTTACGATATGGTTTTCCTATCTTACTGAGTAACTCGTTAAATACAATCCGGTTGCCCTCACCTGTGTTCTCCTTCACTACAGTATGAATGACAGTGAGAGAGAGGAGTGTTATGCTTGTCAATGGAACTATGCTTGACACGATAGACTACGCTAATCGGAGCGTCTCAAAGGCGATACCACTAACGATATCAAAATGTTTTGATATGGTGTAGTAAGTGTATTCTACTACAAGCATCCAGAAAATATGAGGTGTTATACAAAGGAAGAAGAAGAAGAAGAAGAAGAAGAGCGTACGGACGATGCATATTGATACAGTTAGGTCGACCGTGAATACTAACTCCAATAGGAAAGAACATTTAAAAGAGTATGTGAACGACCTTAAATATTGACCAATAGGAATTGACCAATTGAATTAGACTCACAACATAGTTACTTTAGGATATTTGATGAATATCCTAACAAGGAGAGTTAGTTCTCTCTCTTTCTTCAAATGTTCTCACATGGCTGCCTTTATTTAGCCACTACTGTCAAAGACGACGTCCTACTCACTGTCTTCTTGTGGTGAGAGTGTTGTTCACGGAATTGAGAGGATGAACAACGAGTATTCGGCAATTTTAACCGCGTTGATATGCCGGTGTTGCGAAACCCTGATTCCAAACCAATGATGCTCTTGGGCTCCAGGTTCCTGACAGAACTAGTGGCGAATGAACCTATTGTTAGTAACCGGCTAGATTAAATAGAGAAGTGTTGTAACGGTATGCTTATTACTTCCCAGCTAAATCCTATCGCTTAGTATTCTCTGACCACAATACACTGGACAAGTAAGTTCCCAAGAATCAAAAACAGGAAAAGATTATATTCCAAAATAGCAAGGTTAAATGAAAATAAGAAGCCAAGGTGATGGCGAAGGCGAAGAAGGCCAAAAATAGATACAACGTTAGTCCATTTATAGCATTTACATGGAAAGCTTCTGGATAGAAATTCACGTGATCGACTTGATTAGATTTAACCAATCAGCACGCAGCTAACAATACGAGAATCTTCTACCCTGTTCTCCACGAATCGATCAGGCGCTGATTGGATAGGAAATTAGCCAATCAGCGCACAGCAACGTAGTCACGCTTTAATTCCATCAATGTCCCACTAACAAGAAGACTCTAGAATCTTTTTATGTTTAAATTATCTTCTGATTTGGGGACCTAGTTGATTGGAGTAATGTTTGAAGAATACGAAGCAAAAAGGTAATTGAGTTGAATAAAAGAAAGACAACTTATCGTCTTATGAGTCAACTTAATTAATTTTACTGATTTTCAATGTTCAACATTTCAATATCATAGCTGTGTAGTTTGACGATAAGTATATATGTTTATCTTCTTAATCAGTCATTCAGCTACAACATAAAACTCGTCGAGGCAGTCGGTGGTTGCGCATACGTAACACATGTCTCAAACACCACAACCGATGAAGTTTCACTACTTCATCAGTTGATCTGCCATCCTTACCTAGTACTCGTTGCTTACTTGGTTGTCCCACGACATACGAGCAATGCTTCTAAGACATCTATGATCGAATGCTAGTAACCTACGAACATCTTCTACTCTCACTGGCCATGATTCACACCCATAAAGTAGGATGAAGCGAACTGATGCACAGTGAACTCGTCCTTTGGTTAGTAGACGGATATCTCGCCTACTAATGAATACACAATGTTGCTGTAAACTTTAAGTTACATCGACTACAGCCTTGATTGAACTCTAACATTCGATAATCAGTAAAGTAAAGTTGGACAGTAAATTCGACAGAATCAATGAATTTGACGAAACCTACTGAACTCATCTATCTGACCAGTGTTTAAGAATCAGACAATAGACACAAAGGTACAAACAACTAGCTATTAAATGGCGCACAAATCGAAATCATTTTCACATATAACCAGTCTCTTAGATAATTAGTACAATTGATTATGTCTGTTTTCGCTCATTGTTCAATTTTTACATTGGACAAATATCAATTCTTAAGATATTAGAGATTCCTATTGTGAAAATTAGAGCAACACAGATATAAGCGAACAATTATTGTTGTTTTCAATTAGATCAGCTTTTACTCTGATAGACATGAATATTTATATGATGAACCTGTGAAACCAATCAATAGTTACAATGAAGTTGATTAAGTAACTGCATATAATAGGTAAAAGTACTAGTTGATAGTAGGAAGAAAGATGTACTACTGTTAGTAGTACACTCATTGTTCGTTGGTTAAGTTCCCTGGTAGTGTACGCCCAATATAATTTTCTATCCAGGAGCAACTGAATTTGTTAATGCACATTGCGAAGGCTATAATTCAGGTAAAACTTATCCTTCCTTTGTATCAGTCAGTCAGTTGCAACGTACAACTAGGTACGTATGTACGTATGTTCATGTTGCCGTACCACATTAGTACACAGAGACGCAAATGTCAAATCAAATCCCATAGTGATAAAGATAGAAGAGGTATTAATAGTCATGAAGAAGACTAGGGTTTGAAGATATTATTGAAGAAGTATGATTCGGTGAGATAAGGTTAGAAAGACAAAGGTAGAGGTGCTGACGAATCCAGAAGATTAGGATTTGAGAGAGCACAATGAATGGATGCACTTGCGCCATCGCAAATGATTTTGAGTCATGACGTTCAACTTCTTTAACCATTGGTGACTTTCGGCTCGCGGACCTCAACCAGGTAGTCTACATCTACCAACATGACTCAGTCCACTTGTCAATGACTTCATGGATTTGTGCCATGTTTTGGTTTGGCCCCCCTAACTTTCTTCCAACATACTCCTACATCACAAAAAATAGCTTGACGAGGCAGTTGCTGGTTGGGCATACGCAACACATGTCCCAACCACCTCAACTGATGAAGTTTCACCACTTCATCTATTGATCTGCCATCCTTACCTAGTACTCGTTTCCTAACGACAGCATTGCTTACTCGGTTGTCCCACGATATACGAGCAATGCTTCTTAAACATCTATGATCGAATACTAGTAACCTACGAACATCTTCTACTCTTAACGGCCATGTTTCACAGCCAGATAGGAGAACGAAACGAACTGCTGCGCAGTAGTACACCCCTCCTTTGGTTAGCAAACGGATATCTCTCCTGCGCCATAGTTGATTATGGTTGGCAAAAGCCAATCGAGCCTTCTGTATCCGCGCTGAGATTTCGTCAGTCACCAGGCCATCGGCACTGATGAGACTCCCCAGATAAGTGAAGCGTTCAACACGTTCGACTACTTCACTCCCTATCACTAGTTCATCCTTCGTTTGTAATAGACAGCACTGATCAACTTGAGAAATTCAACACAATGCTATTAATCTGTACACTTTCAAAAATGATTAGATATGTATATTTTTTTCCCAATCAATAATTTTGAATCCATGTGTTTTCTCTTTATTTTCATATAAACACACACACTCACACACCGACACACACACTGACACTCACACACTAACAACAGCCTTTAGATAGTACATCTGAAGAATATCAACTAATATTGAATTATGTCCGTGAAACACATGGTGCTACACATACACAATATACATTAGAAGTATTAAATATATTTGAAGTCAATCGTGATGGTGAAGACAGTCGTTTTGCTAAATGTAAAATTGCTCAACATAATAAACAACTGTTATGGCATGGTTCACGTCAAACGAATTGGATGGGTATATTGTAAGGTTCTCCTTTATTCTTTCTTAACTCATATGTATTGAATTTATTCTACCTATTTGCGATATAATTTATAATATTTGAAATCATCAATCAATCATGGTTGGACCACTATTAGATACCTGAAAGCACTGTTTTAGATGTATGTTTCATCCTGATATGGGACTACTACTCATCAGTGGTAGTGCGCATCGACGACTTCTGCAAGTCGCACAGGATTCGAATTGTGCTCACTAGTGGTGACTAGCTTCGTGAGGAAATTCTTGGAGTCGCACTGAGAAGTCGTGTGACCAGTGGAGTTCAACCTTGTCGGATGTTGGGAGTAACTACCAAAGACAAATAACGGGTGAGGTCGTGCAAAATCCCTAGATCAATCAGAGTTAGACAATAACACCGTTGGATGCCGGCTCAGTGGTCCAGAGGTTAGGCGTTCACGCGCAATACCGAATGTCCTGGGTTCGAATCGTGCGAGGTGCAGGAATCGTGGATGTGCACTCCCACCGATGAGTCCCATACCAGGATGAAACGGCCGTCTAAACAGTGCTTCCAGGTTTCTAATCGTTGTCTAACAATAATTGATTGATGATTTTAAATGTGTAAAAACACAAATCTTTAAAGCTCTAATTGAAAATATTTATCATGTGATGTCTATGAAAATATGCGTGCGTCAATTTCCAACTCTTGCACAATCTCATCATAAGGAGATGAAATTAAGTGGATGAATGGTAGTAGTAAAAGTAGTAGCAGTGCTAATAACTTGTCATTATTTTGGTGTTGGAGTTTGTTGGGTTACTTTGGTTGTGACCAGTTTGGTCTCGTGTGCTTTTATGGGTATGAGGGTGGATATTACTTCCTGACTGCTCATATCGTGGAAGGGTTCTGGTTGTCAGAAAGGGCGTCGGCCTCCTGACTTCCGAAGGAAATTGGCTTTCATCATGAGACGACGTCATAACACTTCTAAGTGAAGACCTGACTCTCAGAGTAGGCTCTATATGGTTTGAATTTTTTATTTTCTTTGCGTTGTCAGCGAGTTAGTTTTGTTTGCGGAATGCGTTCGCCAACCCTAATCCCAACCCTCCTACTTTGTCCGGGCTTGGGACCGGCAGTAGCCTCGAAAGGTCTTCAGGCGGAGAGATCAATATTAGACCACTCTTAGAAACCTGAAAGCATTTGACGGTCGTTTCGTCCTGGTATCGGAATAATCAACAACTTCCGCTACTTGCAGGAGTCGAACCCTGGACCTTTGGTGAGTGCGATCACTTAACCTCTGGACCACTCAGCCGACTTCCAACGGTGTTAATGTCTTACTTAGATCAAAATATGCACATATACTTTTCAGAGACCTATTTTCAATACAGTCGGGTTATTGTATGTGTTCACTCATATCCTTGCTGGTCTTCAATGTACTTTGATGGCGTCATGAATCTCGATATTTGCACATTTCTCTCTAGTAGCATCTGAGCAACGCTCCGCTGAAAATGTTGTCGATTAGCATCCACTACACTGGTAGTCGAAATCCGGAATTAGAGAGAGAGAGAGAATGAATTTGTTTAAAAAGCTGATGATGAGCAGCGCGTTTTATTTAGTTTTACAAAATTTATTTTGACAATTAAGTTTCATATATGGATTGAACTAAGGGATTTCAGTCGGAGTATAACAAATTCAACTTCTCCCCATTCTAAGTAATTCGGTTTTACGAAGCTTAGCTTCCCTACACACACTGACTTGAGTGAACTTATTTCTAATTTTATAGTTTACACCATGAAATGATCTTAGTTGTCAGTGAAGATTAAAAAAGCTCTAGATAGCTGTTATCATCCAAATGTAGGATTTCTCAGTGGGGGCGCTCTCCTCAACTCTACTAGGGGTCGGACCTAGAACCTTATTGGGTTCGTCACTTAGTCGATAAACGCGAACGAGACAATTACCAGCGTCCAGGTAGGCTACATTGAATCCCTAAAATAAAGTAAAAAGGCTTTGTAAGCGTAGAAAGTATATTCTACAAACACCCAGCAATCACACAATACAATCAAGCATACAACTCTCGTTTATTTATACATCACCATAGAAACGTCCTTGGGACAGTTAAGAAAATAGCACACTAAAATAACACACAGCAGCCAATCACGTCCATGGATTTTTCTGGTGTGAATTGAAATCTCAAAGTCAACTGATCAGTCCATGCTGACAAACGTGAAAACCAAAATAAGGCATTTATCAAGCGAATTTTTGGGGATCTAACATCCCCAACAAACCTACACTTAACTGTCACCGAAACTAATAGATTGTAGTATTTGTATACACTTTCACTGATATCTATATTCACAATGTTCTAAACTCGTTCACTCACTCACTCTCTCTCTTACTTACATACTGTTTGTATTATTATCATTCAATGTTTTTTAGATCTCAAGGTTTACGTATTGCACCGCCTGATGCTCCAGTCACTGGTTATATGTTTGGTAAAGGTATTTATTTTGCTGATATTGTCAGTAAATCCGCAAATTATTGTTTTACAACACAATCTCAACCGGAAGGTCTCCTACTATTGTGTGAAGTTATTCTAGGTGATATTAAAGAATGTTTAGAAGCGGATGCAAGTGATTTACCGTCAAAGTATCATAGTCGTAAAGGTAAGTCTTCTTGTGACAATCACAGCGGAATAAGTCTACCTAATATTGTTTCTAAATTATTAGCCTCCATCATACTTAGACGCTTTACTAGTGCTCGTGAAGAGCAGACTAGAGAAAACCAGGCTGGTTTCACACCACATTTTCACATTAAGACAGGTCCTGGAACACAGACATACATATAAGTCTCCTACAATAGTTGTCTTCCTGGAACTTAAGGCGGCATTCGACTCAGCGGATCGTGAGGTTCTGTGGCAGTGTCTATCGTTTAAAGGTGTACCAGAAAAGTACATCAACCCTATACAAGCTCTCTACTCGAACACCACTGGTCTAGTAAGAGCTTGTAGCGAACTGTCACCAGAATTCTTTACTTCAAGTGGTGTCCGTCAGGGATGTCCACTTTCTCCGTTCTTGTTTAATTTTGTCATAGACATGCTGCTAGATGTAACCTTATCCTCGTCTGAATTTTTAGGAGTCGACTTTCTACCAGGAAAATCGCTTACTGACTTAGAATATGCCGATGATATAGTCCTACTTGGTGAAGACGATGACAAAACGCAGAGTCTTCTGACTACCCTAAGCAACAATCCGAGCATGTTCGGGATGCGGTTCTCAACCTCGAAATGCAAAATGTTGCTTCAGGATTGGGTTTCATCGGCACCTGAACTAGTGATAGGGAGTGAAGTAGTCGAACGTGTAGACCGCTTCACTTATCTTGGGAGTCTCATCAGTGCTGATGGCCTGGTTTGTGACAAAATCTCAGCATGTATATAGAAAGCTCAAATGGCTTTTTCCAACCTGTGTCACCTATGGCGCAGGCGAGATGTCCGCTTGTTAACCAAAGTACGAGTGTACTGCGCAGCAGTTCGCTCTGTCCTACTATACGGATGCGAAACATGGCCGTTAAGAGTAGAGGACATTGGTAGGTTACTAGTTTTCGATCATCGATGTCTCCGAAGCATTGCTGGTGTATCCTGGGACAACCGAGTGAGCAATGCTGTCGTTAGGAAACGAGTATTGATGGCAGATCAATAGATGAAGTAGTGAAACTTCATCAGTTCAGGTGGTTGGGACATGTGTTACGTATGCCTAACCACCGACTGCCTTGACGAGTTATATTTTGTGGTGTAGGAGTAGGTTGGAAGAAAGCTAGGGGCGGCCCACTCAAAACATGGCAGAAATCCATGAAGTCACTGACAAATGGATTGAGTGATGTTGGTAGATATAGACTACCTGTTTGGGGTCCGCGAGATGATAATAATCGATGGTTAGAGACCTTGAATGACATGGCTCAAAACCGTTTGCAGTGGCGCAGGTTCATCAACTCTTCGTGTTCTCTCAAATTCTAACCTGCATTCCTAATAATCTCTACCCTTGTCCTTCTAAATTTTATCTTACTGAATCATATCTTCGCTCCCTAATCTCCATTACTGCTAATAATTCTACTATCGCTATCACTCTTGGATTTGAACTGACAGTTGCGTCTCTGTGCTGATGTGGTATGGCAACCTGAACTGATGTACTTATGTACGAAATTCTGCGTTGTATCTGTCTGTCTGTCTGTCGATTATATTCTCTATGGTAGTTTACTGTCGAACAGGCTGACTGAGTGGAATAATACCTACGCATCACCTCCTCAGTTGAGATCCTCTGACTATATTCCGTGCTGTCAACACTCGCACCTTATCTTCCTGTAATTACTGATTATTTCTCAAGTAACTCTTAAATTTACCATGTAAACATGAGACAACCTTCAGATTGAATGAAGCCGAATGGACCCCCCATTGACTTTGTGACATCTGTATACGGTTCTATACAAATAATTAACGAATCTACAATCAAATAATTTTTCGAAACAAACGTATTCATATTGATAAGTCAATTCTTGGCATAGGAAAACACAAAAATCTCAGTTCAATATGATATAGTTGTGTGTGTGTGTGTGTGTGTATTAACAACCAAGGGAACAGTCAGTTTACGATTCACCAATGAATAACTTACTTGGTTTATATACACCTGTTATCCTTAATAATAAAGCATAGGCTACCGATTTGTCTGTCTCCAATTCTGGATGGCATGTTTTCTTTGGTGTTAGGTCTTTTCCTCTGTGACCTTGAAGATTCCAATTGAGGACTACTTGCCTTGTGATGTGGTTCGGTGATTTCCACTATGTATGATCGTTCTAAACATGTTATAGGATGTAGGTAGTATGATCGATTTGATTCTGTCTAGTGTGATCCGATAAAATCCATGTGGCGTCGTGTATGCTTTTATGCTGGAATACAGTTCTTTATTGTTGGTGCAGGCATAGCATTGAATGGAATTCATTGTAATCCCCTATTTCTTTCATTTGAAGGATTAAGATAACGGAGATATTAGGCGGTGTAAGAAGGATTTGATTTTGACCAATTCGGTCTCGTGTGCTGTTACGGTTATGAGGGCGGTTGTCACTTCCCGACTGCCCGCACCGTGAAAGGTTGTTTCTTGAGGAACCTGAAAAAGAAGGTAGATTGGTGTTGGTCTTAGCGACCTGGATGAGTGATCGCAGAGTCCAAGGGACAACTGCTTGAAGCCGGTCACGCAAGGCCTTTTTATGAAAGGTATTTTGAGGATTAGCTCCGTTCTTAAAGGCCCTTAGTGGGCACCCTTACCACCGGAGACGGAAATCCGTGAGGTAGGGTGAGGTGTGACATTTTTAGGACCGACCTTTTCTAACCCTTCCTTCCTTGTGTGAAGGCAGCATCGCCGCAGATGCTGGTTGTCCGAGGGAAACACCTTACTGCAGTCACACCGCTCTGCAGTGAGCAGTACGACTTCGCCCACAGACCTTGAGTAGCTGCTTTTAGTCTGATCGTTCTCCAATCGACCTGCCTGGCATGGTAGAACCTTCAGGAACATATGTTCCAGCCATTATAGCTCAGTTGGGTCATCACGATAAACCAGCCGGACCACCACGTCAAGGTAGAAGCTACGGTCGGGAATTCGAAGGATGATCTTGTGCCTATGGGCTTCTTTGGGTAGCATCCATGCAACTCGCAACTTGTTTGCGAGGTATTTTATTCTTCATGGCCGCAGAGTACAATAGCATCTCTGCTGAAGTTAGTCTTTTTTTATTCAAACCTGCTTCAAATTTTCGTTTCATTCATTCCAAAACACCAACAGATTGTATCTTTTCAGCAACTTGATTGGTTGGTTCTCCTGATCTCCCACAATGTACAAACATTTCATAAACCTATAATAATGGTTGCTCTGGTTGCAAAAAAACGGGCATCGACCTCGTGTCTTCTGAGTAAACTCGGCTTTCACCATGAGGCTTCATGACTCTTCTAAATGAAGACTTAACTAACTCCCCGGAGCAAAGTTTTAATGAAATAAAAGATGTTTTCTTGCTAATGTTTTTGAAAAAAAGTAAGTTTTGTAGGAGATGGGTTGGCTAACTCAACCCCAAATCAATGAAGTGTGGTGACGAAATGTTGCAGTAAAAGGCAAACACATGTATGAAGCGCAAAGCATATATTTATGATTGACTAGGGGGGCATATGTCAGGTGATTCTGAACACCGATTGTGAACTGGACTGTTTTTTTTTACCAGACAGTAAATTTATAAGCACAAATATACGCAGTTTATAACTGGTATGAAATTCTGAGTACAAATCCACTGCGATGGTCATAAAATGACTAAAGTTCTGTAGAAAAAAAATGCTAAAGTCCTTCTATAAAAGAGCACCTACAAGTAGCTCTTTGAACACTGTTATGAATGTACGTAAACACGTCATTTGATGTGCTTGAACTATTACGAATTCACTTTAGTCGGACAACGAGAACGAGGATCCGGCGACACGACAGGCTACTCTAATCCAATGGTCCCAAACCCCCATTGAGTGAAAGAGGACTTGATATGAGGTAGAACGTGTATTCTAAAAGCTTCCAGCAAGTACGAGGTCCGAGTCCAGAATAGAATCAGGATCCCGGACTAGGGGGTCCGGGCCATAAAACGTTACAAATAATGCGTATTTTTACAGTTGGGTCGAATAGGAAACAACATTGAAGTCTGTGACATTGACAGTTAAGACGACCAATAGGAATGAGCCAATAGAATTAGACTTAGAAATTATTCTCTTAGGATATTGGATGAATATCCCAACACAAACTCAATCTTCTGCATAATGTTTTTCTTCTTTGACTGATTGCCATTACCTCGTTTAGTACACTGAATATTTGTATGTTTGTTTGTTTTCGTTCAATTTCAAATATCCATTATTAAAAATGCTGTATACTCGTTGTTGCCTTTGTCAATATTTTTCAAAAGAACTCCAAATGGAACAGAGTGATCATATTGATGCGTACTTTTTTCTATCTTACAAAATGACGAACTGGACATGTTTGTTTTCATATACGTACTCAATTGCGGTTCATTTTCACATGATGTATATATTACTTACTTACTTACGCCTGTTACCCTCAGTGGAGCATACACCGCTGACCAGGTTTCTCCAACCTACTTTGTCCTGGGCTTTCCTTTCCAGCTCTGTTCAATTCTCGTTAATTCTTCTCATATCTTTCTCTATTTCTCGGCATAATGTGTTCCTTGGCCTTCCTCTTTTCCTTTTGCCTTGAGGGTTCCGGGTGAGGGCTTGTCTTGTTACGCAGTTCGCTGCTTTTCGCAGTGTGTGTGTCCTATCCACCAACTCTACCGCTTCTTCTTGATTTCCTCCTTTACTGAAATCTGGTTTGTTCTCTCCCAAGTAGATTTTTGTTGATGGTGTCTGGCCAATAAATTCGAAGTATTTTGAAAAGACAACTGTTCATAAATACTTGTATCTTCTGGATGATGGCTTTGATAGTTTTCCAAGTTTCCACCTCATACAGTAGAATTGTCTTGACATTTCTATTGGAAATTCTGATTTTCTGTGTTGGTTGACAAACAGTTGTTTTGAATTCCACATGTTATTGTTCAATTGTCGAAATGCAACCCTTGCTTTACCGATCTCGCACCTTGTAACGTGTATGATATACACTAATCTTTTCTATTCTTATCTATTTTTTTAAGGTATTGGATCAGTTACACCGGATCCATCGACATTTCATACGAATAAAGATGGTGTTGTTTATCCTATCGGTAAACCAATTGATTCCAACATACCAAATACCACTTTATGTTATAATGAATACATTGTCTATCATGTATCACAAGTAAAACAAAAATATTTAGTTCGTGTGAAATTCCATTACAAATGAACAATTAATTAGAAAAGACGAAAGTTTTTATGATGAAGAATTCATTTCCTCAGTTGATTTTTAATCCCAAATTCATTCTTTAACAATTTGTGGTATTTTGGTTCATAAGTGTGTGTGTGTGTGTGTGTGTGTTGATTCATCTCGGTGTTTGTGTAGATCATCGTTTAGTTTGTTTGAATAATTTTCCGGTGTTGATTTTTTTGTTGCATTTAGGATAAAGAGTATTATTATTATTATTATTATTATTATTATTATTATTATTATTATTATTATTATTATTACGATTATTGCTATTGCTACATAGAGTTGAACTTCATTCATTAAATTCTATTCATATCACATTTAATTTTAACTTGTTCAATCATTTTACAGAGTCAATAAAAAAACTATAGTATCAACCTTTGTGTTGTTAGTGTCTCTTTATATTACAACCCAGCTATCTCTATTGTTTTGAAGTCATTGACAAGTGGACTGAGTCATGTTGGTAGAGATGTAGGCTATCTGGTTGGGGTGCGCGTGATGGTTAGAGACTTTGAACGACATGGGTCAGTCAGTCAGATGCAACGTAGAACTTGGTACGTAAGTACATCAGTTCATGTCGCCATACCATATCAGCACAGAGATATAATTGTCAATTCAAATCCAATAGTAGAAGAGGTAGTAAAGGTATTAGAAGTAATCGGAGAGGTTGTTAGGATTAGAAGATATTATTCAAGAAGTATGATTCAGTGAGAAAAGTTTAGAGAGTCGAAACTAGAGGTGTTGAAGAATCCAGAAGATTAGAGTTTGAAAGAACACAAAGAATAAATGCACCGGCACCATTGCAAACGATTTTGAGCCATGTCATTCAAGGAGTATTAGCTCCGTTCTTAAAGGCCCTTAGTGGGCACCCTTACCCAAGGAGACGGAAATCCGTGAGGTAGGGGAGGTGTGACATTTTTAGGGCCGACCTTTTCTAACCCTTCCTTCCTTGTGAGAAGGCAGCATCGCTGCAGATGCTGGTTGTCCGAGGGAAACACCTTACTGCTGTCACACCCCTCTACAGTCAGCAGTTCGACTTCGCCCTCAGACCTTGAGTAGCTGTTTTTAGTCTCATCGTTCTCCAATCGACCTGCCTGGCATGGTAGGACCTGCAGGAACATTTGTTCCAGCCAGTATAGTTCGGTTGGGTCATGACGATAGTCAAGCCCGACCACCACGTCAAGGTAGAAGCTGCAGTCGGGAACGACATGGGTCGAAATCGTTTGCAATGGTGCAGGTGCATCCATTCTTTGAGCTCTCTCAAATCCTAATCTTCTCGATTCGTCAGCACCTCCATCTTTCCCTTTCTAAATTTATCTCACTGAATTATACTTTTCGAATCATATCTTCGCTATTTAATCTTCTCCATTACTGCTAATAATTCTACTATCGCTATCACTATTGGATTTGAACTGACAGGTACGTCTGTGTGCTGATGTGGTATGGCAACCTGAACTGATGTCCCTATGTACGAAGTTCTGCGTTGTATCTGTCTCTACTTCTATTGTTTAGTATTCTCTGACAACAGATGCACTTGACAAGTGCCCAAATCACAACATAATGGAACCGGAATAGAGATTATATTCCAAATAGCAAGGTTCAAATGGAAGTCGGAAGATCGAAGTGAAGACGAAATAGGAATAACGTTAGTATCTTTATAGTTGTTTTTTCATGAGAAGCTTCTAGAATGCACTCCAAGTATTGACTAGCGCTGATTGGATAAGAATTAGCAGCCAACATCTCCATTTATATCAGCTTATGATGTTTCGCTCTTATCCCCTAATTAAGATAGCTTGTATATCTACTGACATGGTCTAGTCCAATAGTTAGTGAATTCGTGTGGTATTGTCACATTTCGGTTTGTCATTGCTGAAGTTCCGAAATATCTTGTTAAAGTTTTTGTGCAATCGATGTTAGATGATAGCAGCTTCTCAACGATATCTATAAAAATGCAGAATCACATGTCACGGTTTTGACTGGATGATTCCAGAAATTTTCAGATCCTGTGTAACCTTACAAATACTCTCGAGTTTTCTGTACATAAACTAACCCGATAGTGAAGCTTTTACACGATATTCACTTCTTTGCTTTAGTGTTCTAGCTGACGTTTAGAAGTATTTGGGATTGTCTGAAACAGTTAGAAAGATAGTTCAAGCGTACCAACAGTAAAAAACTTATCACTGTCTATATTCCGACCTAAATCTCACGTTAGTTAAATTTTCCTGTCATTATAGAGTTATGGCGATTGTTGTTTATTATTGAAACCATGAATCAATGATTGTAAGATCACCATTAGAAACCTGGAAGCACTGGACAGCCTATTGGTCCCTGGTACAGGACTCATCAGCAGTGTGAATCCACGACATTTGATACTCATAGAACCCAGGGTGAGGTTGCGCAAGACCTTTGGTGAGAGTCAGACATTAACCACGTTGAATGCCAGCTCAGTGGTCTAAAGGTAAGGTCGAAGGTCCTGGGTCCGATTCCTGTGAATAGTCAGAGTCGCAAATGTTCACCGCTGATGAGTCTCATACCAGGATGAAATGGCTGTCCAGTGCTTCTAGGTTTCTTTTTAATGCTGGTCCAACAATGATTGGTTCGTGTTTTCAATAAAAATCATTTGACACAATTTGAATCATTTTTTTCTCATCGAAGAAGTCTGTACAGTCAGTTATGTGTACTCGAAACGTTTACATTAGCGGCTCGAGCCGATTAAGCAATGAAAGAAAGATTAGTCGTGGAGATAAAAAAGATATTAGGAGGTTTAAGAAGGATTTGATTGTGACCAATTCGGTCTCGTGTGCTGTTACGGGTATGGGGATGAATGTCACTTCCCGACTGCCTACAACGTGCAAGGGTGTTTCTTGAAGAACCTGAAAAGGAAGGTTGATTAGCGTTCGTCATAGAGACCTGGAAGCATAACCTCAAAGCTCAAAAGACAACTGCTTGAGGCCGGTCACGCGCGGCCTTTCTATGATAAGTGCTTAAAGTGCTAGCTCGGTCCTTCAAATGACCTTACCGCCGGAAACGGGAATCCATGAAGTAAGGTGAGGTTTGACGGTGTTACGGCCGACCTTTCTAAACATATCCTCCTAAGTGAGAAGGCAGCATCGCTGTAGATGCTGGTTGTCAGAGGGAAACACCTTACTGATGTCACACTCTTCTACATGCAGAAGAACGCTTGCGTCCTCAAACCTTGAGTTGCCGCTTTTAGTCTTACCGTTCTCCAATCGACCTACCTGGTATGTTAGGACCTGAAGGAACCTATGTTCCAGTTAATATAGCTCGGTTTGGTTATCACGACAGGGAAGCCCGACCATCACGTTCAGCTAGCAACTACGGTCAGGGAAGAAGTCTGTACATCAAACGATAGATGAATACAACAGACTTCACTGTATCTTACTTTTTGTCAACACACTACAAACAATGAGTTTTAGCCTCTTTCTTCTTCTTCTTTAAAGCAATAAGCAGTAAAATTTCAATTAATACTCCAAAAAATGTTATTTCTTTTTCAAAATTCAATACATATTTAAAAATAGATTAGACATATGTATATATATTAAAAGAAATACTGTTTGTTCAATCTTGTTCAATCTAGATATATATATATATATATGTTGTTTCATCTTTTTTTTGCTTCTCAAAAATCAATTAAACAGATCTTGTTATTTAATACAAAATACAAATGATCATCATAATGGCTGATCAATACTGGTGTTTTCTTTTTTCGTCTCCTCTTCCTCTTTTGCATTGAGATACCAATTTCTATTATTCACAATATTGTCCATTAGAATTTGTACACCTGGATGTAATAATTCAGCCAATGTTTCCCATAATGGATAGACTATATAGTCAATGAAACCAATCTATGGTGTGTGGAAAGTGAAGGGAGACAGAGAGAGAAAGAGTCAGATGAGTAGAATAATAATTATAAATGTCTGAGCTATGTAAGTAATATTTTGAATGGAGTACATAAATAAGTAAGGGGATCTAACAACTTATTGCGTTACGAGCGCGCTCCGCCGGGGAATTATGAATGGCTCATCGACACGTAGATATGTCAATTTTATTGGCTAAGGTGGTTAGTTTATGTATGCTTAGGTCCTGCCTTCTTTGAGGTGTGGTATCGACTGATACAGAAATAAGTTGTTAGATGTGAGATCAATGACTTTTGGGATAGAATCAGAGACTAGTATCAAAATAGATTTATAAATTAGTATGAGAAATAAAGGTGAATGGCTAATAGCTATCGTTTTCATTGGAAGTTGACATCAGGTATAATAATTAAAATGTTATGTGGGATGAATGACTTTTCTGTCGAAATTCAAGCTTTACTATCTTAGATCTTTTCAGGCAGAGTTTTGGAGGTTGGTGTTTTTACACACTTGAAATCATCAATCGATCATTATTAGACCACTATTAGAAACCTGGTAGCACTGGACGGCCATTTCATCCTGGTATGGGACTCATCAGCAGTGCGCATCCACGACTCCTGCACCTCGCAGGATTCGAACGCCGGGCCTTCGGTATTGTACGCGAACGCCTAACCATCGGGCCACTGGGCCGGCATCCAACGGTGTTAATATCTAACTCTGATTGATCTAGGGATTCTGCGCGACCTCACCCATTTGTCTTTGGTAGTTACTGCCTACATCCGACAGGGTTGAACTCCATTGGTTGGAACATGTGCCAACGACCAGCCACTCTCCAACCTACTCTGTCCAGGGCCTGCCTTTCCAGTTCTATCCAGTTATTGTTCATTCTTTCCACGTCTATCTCCGATTAGTGACATAATTTGCTCTTTGGTCTGAATGTTTTCCTTTGGCCCTGAGGATTCCAAGTGAGGGCTTGTCTTGTGATAGAGTTGGATGATTCCCATCTCCAGCGCTTTTTCCAACGGAGCTCTCTCCGTTGGAAACTGGTTTGTTCTCTCCCACAGTAAGTTGTTGCTGATGCTTTCTGACCAACGGATCTGAAGTATTTTGCGTAGACAACTATTAATAAACACTTGTATCTTCCGGATAATGGCCTTCGGTGTTCTCCAACTTTCCATCCAATATTTTAAAACTCTTTTGACATTTGTATCGAAAATTCTGACTTTGGAGTTTGTTGATTTGTAGATGTTCGTCAATTGTAGAAATGCTGTCCTCGCTTCAACAATGCGATCCTTTACATTTGCATCACCTCGCTCATCACTGACGCTGCCTAACTATATATGACTACTGAAAAAAATGCTTCAGTAGTCACATACAGTATGACAAGTGGTAATGGAAAAAAAAGTAGTTGAACATTCACATCGTTGAGTGGGTAGCTCAATAGTCTAGACATTAGGCTTTTGGACGTGAGATCGATGATCCCGAGTATTTGATTCCTACTTGTGCGGCTGTAGGTGCGCACAAATGAGGTGTTCTATACTAGGATGAAACGAACGTCAAATACTTTCAGCTTCTCATTAGTCATCTGACTTGGTTCTTGATGTCAATGAGAAAAGTGAGAAGAAGAATCAAGCTTCTTGGATAAGTAGTACCCATTATGTTTTTAACTAAAGCGATTATTGATATTTTTATTTGAAACATTCAACTCAATCTGATTATTCTTTGGTCATTCTTTATTTAACCGGTAATCATTAAACATTGTATACTTCTACTTGAATATAATTTGTTTCTCAATTTTAGTTTACATTCATGAATACTACTCAAAGCATATAAAGTAATCGATGAAAGGTCTCATTAAATTTAATGATACTTAAGTTGAGATTATGTTTTGACACTTTGTTTAAGATGCTTAAAATAGAGATATCCATCTGTAGTCAACGTAAATTGTCAATCAATCAACAGAGACGTAGAACTTCGTGCATATATACATCAGTTCAAGTTGCCATACCTCATTAGCACAGAGATACAATTGTCACTTCAAATCCCATAGTAGTATAGGTAGTAGAAGGATTAGCAGTAATCGGAGAGATTAGAGTTCGAAAATGTTATTCATAAAGTAGAATCTAGTAAATTCAACTTACGAAAGAAAACGATAAGGATGATGAGGAATTCAGCGGTTTAGGATTTGAGAGAACACAAAGAATGAATGCACCTGCGCCATTGCAAACGATTTTGAGCCATATCATTCAGGGTCTCTAACCATCGATTATTATCTCGCGGGCTCCAATCAGGTAGTCGACACTTACCAACATGACCTAGTCCACTTATCAGTGACTTCATGATTTGTGCCATGTTTTGTTTTGGCCACCTCTAGCTATCTTCCAACCCATTCCTACATCGTGAAACATAGCTCGTCGAGGCAGTCGATGGTTAGGCATACTCAACACATGTCCCAACCACCTCAGCTGAAGAAGCTTCAATACTTCATCCATTGACTTGCTATCCCTACCCTTTTCCTAACAACGGCATTGCTTACCCAGTTTTCCCAAGATGCACGAGCAATGCTTTGGAGACTTCTATGATCGAAAACCAGTAACCTACGAATATCTTCTACTCTGACTGACCATGTTTCATAACGTAAATCGTACAATAATATTGAAACTCAACTAAAGAACTGGAAAAGAAGGCCTAGGACAAAGTAGGTTGGACAATGCTCGTCAGCCACCAATGATCCATCAGATATAACGGGCTTAAGCAAGTAAGTCAGTAATTTGTGACTGCATATACACTGAGACCAATTTTTAGTTATATGATCCAACATGTTACTTCACAAAGTTCAGTGAATCACGCATCGAATTAAAATCTCTATCGAATAGGTCCTGTTGACTATTCTCATATGTAACAATAACAGTAGTCTATTGAAATAGCTCGAATCAATTACTAAACTTTCAAACGTGTACTTTTCAGAAGGAGAATCCTAATGAATAAATCTACTACAACTACAACTCATAAGGATGTTTCTTCACAACACAGATGATTAGAATTTGTCCAGTTGAAGTTTGTTGATTGTCCCTCAATGCAACCATATGCTACAGTCTTAATGTCCGTGAAGTGTTGCAATCCATACTGTGTACACAAAGATAAGGATGGGAGTTTTCAAAATAAAACATAACATGTTTAGTAGGTAGTGGAATCTAGAGAGCGTTTTTTTATCCTATTTGGAACTCATCAACTGAACTTACCTGCATTCGAGCGTTAATATTCACATTAGAAGTTGGATATGGCATCTTTCACTTCAGAAAC
This sequence comes from Schistosoma turkestanicum, assembly GCA_944470395.2. Classification (NCBI taxonomy): domain Eukaryota; kingdom Metazoa; phylum Platyhelminthes; class Trematoda; order Strigeidida; family Schistosomatidae; genus Schistosoma; species Schistosoma turkestanicum. Next base: position 14,743,056 of record OX103975.1, on the reverse strand, counting down.
TCAATCAAAGCATTAACAGCTAAATTTTCAGAACGTGAGGTGATAAAGGCTTACTAATCCAAGATATAACAGTTTCGAAATGGAAAACGAATCACCTTTAATTCAAATCATACACGCAACAACAAATGCAAGAGAAGACGACCAGTGTAGCAGCAGCCTCCGCAGCAGTAGGTCTCAACATACATAAAGGAAAAAGCGAAATTCTCCGATGCAACACAACATGCACCAACCAAATCACTCTTGATGGAGATGCCTTCGAGGACGTTAACACCTTTACATATCTGGGCATCATCATCAACGAGAAAGGTGGATCCAATGCAGATGTGAGGGCGTGGATTGTCAAAGCAAGGGGTGCATTTCTACAGTTGAAAAATATCTGCAACTCCAAACAACTTTCAACCAAAACCAAAATAAGGATTTTCAATACAAATGTGAAGACAGTTCTACTGTATGGAGCGGAAACTTGGAGAACAGAAGATTCAAGTATTCATTAACAGATGTCTACGCAAATTACTTCGGATTCGTTGGCCAGACACCATCAACAACAACGTACTGTGGGAGAGAATAAACCAGATTCCAGTGGAAGAGGAAATCAGGAAGAAGCGGTGGAAGTGGATAGGACACACATTGCGGAAAGCACCTAACTGCGTCACGAGACAAGCCCTCACATGAAACCCTCAAGGCAAAAGGAAAAGAGGAAGGCTAAGGAACACATTACACCAAGAAATAGAGAAAGATATAAGAGAAATGAACAAACATTGGACAGAACTGGAGAGGGAAGCCCAGGGTAGAGTTGGTTGGAGAATGCTGCTGGTTGGCGGCCTATGCTCCTCTATTGGGGGTAACAGGCGTAAGTAATAAATAGTATATATCAGTACTAAATTACTTACTTGTGTACTGTAAATACATGCAGTTTCTCTATCACACATTGGACTAATTTCAATACCAAATTGTTTCTCTTGATCACCTTGTCTAAACATTTCTTCCATTATTCTTGATACCCATTCACGATAGATTTCTAATGGTTTTGTTGGATTGCTTAAATCAGCTGCATGAATTATACATTCTAATATCTAGAAGTTAAAAGAGTTTAAAAATATATATATATATTGGACAGAGAGTCAGTCAGTCAGTCAGTCAGTTGCAACGTAGAACTTCGTACGTAAGTACATCAGTTCATGTCGCCATACCACATCAGCACAGAGATATAATTGTCAATTCAAATCCAATAGTAGAAGAGGTAGTAAAGGTATTAGAAGTAATCGTAGACGTTAGAATTAGAAGATATTATTCACGAAGTATGATTCAATGAGATAAGTTTAGAAAGTAAAAACTAGAGGTGTTGAAGAATCCAGAAGATTAGGATTTGAGAGAACACAAAGAATAAATGCACCGGCGCCATTGCGAACGATTTTGAGCCATGTCATTCAAGGTCTCTAGCCATCGATTATTATCATCTGGCGAACCCCAACCAGGTAGTCGACAATTACCGACATGGCTAAGTCCACTCGTCAATGACTTCATGGATTTCTGCCATGTTTTGGTTTGGCCGCCCCTAGCTTTCTTCCAACCTATTCCTACACCACAAAACAAAGCTCGACGAGGCAGTCGGTGGTTAGGCATACGCAAGACATGTCCCAACCACCTCAACTGATGAAGTTTCACCACTTCATCGATTGATCTGCCATTCTTACCTAGTACCCGTTTCCTAATAACAGCGTTGCTAACTCGGGTGTCCCACGATATACGAGCAATGTTTCGAAGACACCTATGATCGAAAACCAATAACCGACGAGTATCTTCCACTCTCATTGGCCATGTTTCACAGCCATAAAGTAAGACGGAGCGAACCACTGCGCAGTACACTCGTCCTTTAGTCAGCAAACGGATATGTGTACCGCCGAAGCGAGTACATTGGACAGAGATATAATATATGTTGCATATGCTCAGTGAATAATATATGAACTGAAGTTTTTGAAAACCTTATTTTATCAACTTCGGAGTGCATTTAATTTGTGATGAGACATTTCTTAAAAGTTCCTACTTGTCCTGGAACGGTGGAGAGTCGAGAGAATTCGCTCTCTATCTCTCTCACAAAATGCTGTTATATGGTCATGCGTATATAGCCAGTGCCAGTGAAGTCCTATTTACTGCTTTCTTTAGATCAAGGTGTTATTTACGAAATTGAGAGAATGAAACGCAAAAGTCTAGCGTGGGCCTAAACCAAGTTGTTTAGTGTTGGACGGTCCACGCAGGTGAGTTAGAAAACCCTAATTCTAAACAAACGGTACATACAGATGAGCTCCAGGATCCTGAGAGAATGGATGGTGTATAAACCTATTGTTGGTGACCGGTTACCATAGGACTTCATCTCCAAACTTTGCTCTACTGCCTCATGGATTAAATTTTTGAGTCAAAGGTCTAGGGTGTCATCTTATCAGAAAACCATTTATTCGGGTTTTGGCACCAGGACAGTATCTCATCCTACACGCAAACTCATTGGTGTGTATTGTGTATATACGTTTCGGTGCCTCTTTTGTACCATAGCTTATAAGTCTTCATCAGTAAACAAAAGATAAGTCAACTTTTTCAGTAGTCTCCTTGGTCTGTTTTAATCATTCCAAAACGAATAAATTCGCCATTCAGTTCTCCATCGATTATTCAGATAGTGAATAAACGTCAAGAATGCACAGATGGCTGTTTGATGTTTCCATCAACACTGGATGTCGATGACTAGCACGACCTTCGATCGTGATCGCAATGTGCATAGTCCTAACTCACAACGCTTCGTTCATTTGAAAAAAAACTCATTTTATTCAACGTATTATTCTTGTAAATATCCATCAATACAACGAATTTCTTGTCATTTGTTTTCGACTGTAAGCATATTCAATATTTCCATCTACTTGGTAGATAAATCATTTCATGATTTCCTTTCATTTGCTTATACCAATCGTTAGTGTTTTTACAAAGTGTTTACCATTAGAAATGAAATGTTCTATAAAATCACCTCATATCAAACATAGTCCATCAGGCGTTCAATCATTCAAACTAATGACCGTATTGAAACTTGATCAACTAGAACAATATGACATTTATTCAATGATCAACACGTGTGAATTGGGAAACTCGATGGTAGTTTATTCACGAAATGTATTTGATGTTATTTGAGAGAAAAGACATGTTGTGCGTTACCATCATGTAATTGACAACTGATACATTTTGTAACTATTTAAAGCAGTATGAGTCTATACTCAAATATTTGGTTCATATTCGTTAAAGAATCATTTTATTTTAGATACTCTAAAAATCTGGACAGCTCTGAAAAAATATCTCCTTGTAGATAGATTAGAGCCTTGAAGTATTGTCCAAACATATCCCTGATAGAGATTGAACCCTATTGGGAGGATATTCATCAAATATCCTAAGAGAATTATTTTTGTAAGTCTAATTATATTGGTCGATTCCTATTGGTCAATATTATGGTCGTCCTGTAGTGAAGGAGAACACAGGTGAGGGCAACCGAATTGTATTTAACGAAAATCATAGAGTTACTCAGTAAAATAGGAAAACCATATCGTAAACGGTTAATTTGCACATCTTCAATCCATCATCAATCCATTGTCTGACATTTCACTATTCATGCGTTTCATACAAATTCCATTGTGTTCCCACTCTTCCTTTCTTGATCTTCCCTCATCTTCGGCTGCCAGACATTACGTTTACACTCGCGTCATATACTACTTATAAGTAGCGCGCACCACAGTCCTAGCTATCAATGTCATGTACTTCAATGTTGCTCCCGATTGGTCGTCTTAACTGTCAATGTCACATACTTCAATGTCGTTTTCTATTCAAACAAACTGTATAAATACGTATTATCTGTAACGCTTTATGTCCCGGATCCCTAGTCCGGAATCCTGATTCTATTCTGGACTCGGACTCCGTACATTCTGGATGTTTGTAGAATACATGTTCTACTTCATATTAGGTGTTCTTCTTCTACTCAATGGGGTTTGGAACAATTGGATTAAAGTAGCCTGGCATGTCGCCGGATCCTCTATCCTCGCTCTCATTTACTGACTAAGGTAAACTCGTATTGGTTCAAGTATATCAAATGACGTGTTTACGTGCATACGTAACACCTAGACTTTCAGATCTCATATAAACACTTAACTGATAGAACCTCAGCGTTAGCATTTAACAATACAGTTTCAACTTCCATCAAGTTGTTAAGTAGAATAAATGTCAATAATTACTATTATAAAACGATAATCGGTGTTCTAACATCTCATGAATGAATTGATTCTTGTATTACATAGCAGAGTGATTAAAAAATTATGTCAACACCTTTCATGATCTTGTTAATAATTATTAAATGAGAAGTAATAACTTCAACTGAATTCATGAAGACATATTTATCCAATCAATGAGTTATAGAGAGTGTTAAGTTTCATTGAAATAATGAATCGTTCATTGTCAGTGAAGGTGCATTCTTATAACTATGAATGCATTATTGTCGAGCACAGAGTCTATGTGATAGCTCTAGTCAGAATAAGGACAACTTAGCTTTAAACTTGATCTGTTTCTAAACGTAGCTTAGTACAATAATTCAGGAAATTACAGCTATCATAAATGAAATGAGCAAACATACCGACCAGTATTGCGTGTCTTATGGAAATGAATAAAATTATGAGTCACATCAATAATAATAAGATAATAATATCCTTCAATTGGTAGGTCATTTACAACAAAGATAGTTTACAGACACGTCAGACCAGATCACGTGATGAGCGCTTAAACCACAATTTGATTGGTTGGTTATGGAAATAATTGACAGTCAGATCACTATTAGAAGCCGTGACCAATATAGCTTAACCCTGTCAGGTGTGGGCTACCGAAGACTATGTGTGAGGCTGCTCATTAACTTGGACAGATTAGAGCTAGACATTAACAACGTTGAATATCGGCTCACTAGTCTAGAGGTTAAACGTTTGCATGCGAGACCGATTGTCCTGAGCTCGCTTACCGCAAACGACGATCCTGAATGATCGTGGGACGAAATAGACGTTAAATAAATGGTAGAAATCGGAGCTGTAATTCATTCAAGCCGGTATTTAATTTAAATTAATTCTATACAGAGAAAAAAAGTGAACCAACATAGAAATAATAATAATAATTCTCTCTCTATTTAAGAATTAAAATTTTTCATCGAAAAATACCTGCATACGAGCTGAATAACTATCCAAATTGATAACATTGCCTTGAAATGCTTTTTGTTTTTCAACGGTTGTTTTTAAATCAGCCAATAATGACATATGTTTACTCATATCAGTTGATAATACCTGTGTGTATGAAAAAGAATTTTTTGCGGTTCAATTCAAGTTACATTTTGTTGGTGTTATTGAATTCACTGAATTTTTAAACGACTAAATTGTAGTGTAGTGCCTCCACACATATATTCCAGTTCGCTTACATTTAATTTGGTTAAGCCCTTTCGATTAATTTATTTAACCAAGCCACTTGTGTATTGCAACAATTTATATGTACCATTCGTTCTTATTATTATCTGGTTTGTATGATGAGCTCACATGACGTGTCCCATTTGTCATTTGACCTTGTCAATTATTCGTCACCTTTATTCATGTGTGCCTATTTCGCTTGTCGCATGTCTGTCTTATTATATTTGTCTGACTATATATTCTTAGTCATGCTCTGTCTCAGGGACTTGGCTCACTAGCCTTCTCCACATTGCTTTTCCGCTTCAATTTGTGGTTTGTCCTAAATAAACGTATTCAATACTATGAGTTCACCTTCTGATTTATAAACCGTCAGACGCTATTTATTGTCTGGACAAGCTAATCACCAACCATTAGAACACGCAGTAAATCGACACACTACAGTAGGACTTTCATTGTCAACCTGGACAGTGAGATTATCACTGCTTATTTCATGTAGTGTTCAACTTCTGTCTTAGACCGGAAGGCATTGACCTGTTATTGGTTATCTCTATTTGTTCCATTTATCTCACTAATTTTTTGTATTTGATATTAGAGAACCAATCAAAAGTGACTTGGTGAGAAGGTCATTTGCTGTCGATTAGAAATGTCCTGAAGGACAAACGCATATCATTGGTGGAAAAATTGATTCATGCATAATATTCAGTAGCCAAATAGACTTTCTCTTCCAGTCTTGCCGTCTCATCCAATTAATCGATTTGACGGGCTGGTACGTATTTACGATCAGATCTTGGACACGGTCCATCATAAAAATGTTCAAGTCAACTATCATGTTTCGGTTAACCATTTGATCACATGTTGTTCAGAATATCAGTGAAATCGTTACAACAAAAACTATTTCGCTGCACAACCACAATGATACCGATTGATAAACTAATAAAGATAATTGAAGTAGAACTTCACTCATGAAAAAATTGTGTATTACTCAGAATTATTTTTTCACATGACAAGGCCTCACTTGGAAACCTCAAGGTTAAAGGAAAAGCGGAATGCTACGGAACATATGACGCTGAGAGATAGAGACAGATATGAGAAGAATAAACAAAAATTGGACAGAACTGGAAAGCGTGGCCTATGACAGAGTAGGTTGGAGAATACTGGTCAGCATCCTATGCTCCATCGGGGGTAACAGGCGTAAGTAATAGCTCAGAGCTTATTAACATAATTATACTAATATTGAAATTTAATTGACATTTACTACAAAGATTGTCTTGTATGTTTTAGTAATGATGAATTTTATTCTGCAGTGGAATTGAAGCCATGCATTTTGTCCTATTTGAGACTCGTCATCGCTGGATGAACCTCTGTCTCACAGCAGGTATTCTCCCTAGTAGTTCGAGAATGCGTACAACTGCTCACGATCTTTCGCAATGGTGCAAATGCATTCACGCTTTATCTTGCCCTAAATACCATATTTCTAAATTCCTTGTTATGATGGAACGCATATTGCAGGATTTGGAACTGATTTTCCGCATTTAACTACTGTCATACAGCTTTATCATTCTTAAACTATCGCGGTCTCCCTTATGTTTACTTGACGAATTGTATCTTAGATGCCTAATATTTTCTTTTAACATTAATGCTCTTACTACATCAGCTATATTGGGATTGGTCGTGACAATTTCATTTGGCTACGTTATGTTCACTAAAGTACCATTCCGAATATGTTCCAAAATGATCAGCTATCACATTAATTCCTACTGTAAAATTGTTCGTACTACCTGGAAGTGAAAGTTTAGTGTTGCAATTTAAACTGTGACATAGATCAATCCTAATTAAGAACAATGTAGGCACTTCTAATCTACTAACTACTGTTGTATGTTTTATCAGTCATTCTCCTCCTAACTCAGAACTACTTTTAGCCTATTCATGTACCATTGTTATTTTCGATTAATTGATGTGATGTGATCAAGTATGCATCTGTAAAATAAACTACCTTTGTTTGATTGGTGGAACCAGGTAACAGACTTCTGGACTCAATGAGCCCGAGCAGGGTTTTGAACCAATAAGAACTTAGCTATCGATTGAAGGTTATTATCGCGAAGTCGTATTCTGATTGGTGTTTCGTATTATCATGTGATATTAGCCAAAATTCAAAGAACACAAGCAACTACCTACTGTGGGAGAGAACAAATCAGATTCCATAGGAATAGGAAATCAGGAAGAAGCACTGGAAGTGGATAGGACACCTAAATGCGTCACAAGGCAAGTCCTCACTTGGAACCCTCAAGGCAAAAGGAAGAGATGAAGGCCAAGGAACATTTTACGCCGAGAAATGAATACAGACATAAGAAGAATGAACAAAAATTGGACAGAACTGGAAAGACAAGCCGGAAGACAGAGTAGGTTGGAGAATACTGATCGGTGGAGGGTAACAGGTGCAAGTAAGTAGGATAAGTCAAACACTATGATCACTTAAAGAATCTTTCATTGAAAGTTATCCTTTTTCTACTTCAAAATTGAATTCAATTAAACAAAAGATTACTTACCAAAGCAATTACCATTTTACGAAATAACAATTTTTGTTGACTAGTAAAATATTGTGTGAAATCACATTCTTTCTCTGAGTTAATCAACTTGAAAGCTACATGTAAATGATGATTTTCCAAAACTGAATTATCATTGTATAATAAAGCCAATTCATGACCTGTAATTATTGTAGATATATTCAGTGAGTGTGTGTGTGTGTGTGTAGAGTGGGAGAGAGAGAGAGAGGTAGAAATGAGATGGGGGAAAAAGAAAGGTTAAATTATTGATTCATTGATATATCAAGAGTATAAATATAAATATCAGATATATTTATTTGTCTAGGTGTCGACTACCTGGTTGGTGTCCGCGAGATTATAGTAATCGATGGTTAAAGACCCTGAATGACATGGTTCAGAATCGCTTACAATGGCGCAGATGCATTCATTCTTTGTGTTCTCTCAAATCCTAACCTTCAGTGTTCCTCATCATCTTTATCTTTTTAAGTTTATTTCACTAGATATTACTTCTTGGATCATATCGTCGAACTCTAATCTCTTTGATTACTCCTGATACTTTTATTACCCTGTACTATGAGATTTGAATTGACTGTGGCGTCTCTTTGTTAATGTGGTATGGCAACTTGAACTGATGTACGCACGTACGAAGTTCTACATTACTGTTGATTGATTGAAGCTACATTTAAGTGTATACTTACTAATCAATTAGTTAGGATGAAGAATGTGTTGAGATATTCATCCAGTATCCTAAAAGAATTATTTGTAAGTCTAATTCTATTGGCCGATTCCTATTGGTCAATTCCTATTGGTTATCCTAACTATAAATGTCACATACTTCAAATGTTGTTTCCTATTCGACTTAACTGTATAAATAAGCATTGTCTGTAATATTTTAGGACCTGGATCCTTAGTCCGGGATCCTTATCCTCTTCTGGACTTTGGACCTAATATTTTCAGCATGCTTGTAGAATACAGGTTCTACTTTATATCAAGTATTCTTCTTCTACTCTATGGGGATTTGGGACGATTGGATTATAGTAGCCTGTCATGTCACCGGATCCTCGATCCTCTCTCTCGTTTATTGACTAAAGTAAACTCGTAATAGTTCAAGCATATCAAAATGACCAGTTTACTTGCAATGCGTAACAGAAGCGATTCGCAAGAATTCATATTTAACTTGAGTTTTCTATAGATTGGCATGTGTGGACAAGATGTACAAGACATTTTGAGACAACTGACTCTCTCTGTAAAATATAAACTTAACGTTACTCAGTGTAAATGAATGAAGAACACTACGACTGAGCCATTAGTTAAATAACTTGTTCATGAATTCCATCCAACCCCAGATTAAAGTCTCCTTAAACCACTAAAATAAAGATGTTCATTTACTCAGACTGATAATTACTCCATTGTTCCACGATAAGCAAACAATGTTTTAAATGTACTTATGATCAATAACTTGTACCTGACCCCAATCTCCTACTTTCACAGACTGAGTTTCACACACATAATCCAAGGACTGTTGATCATGAAACCCATCCCAATTATGAGTAGATGAACAAGTTCAATGTGAGTTTCTACTTTATAACAACATTTCGAATACATTTCCATTAACTTACTTGTATTTATAAGATATTGATTTGTTAAACCAGGATGATCAACATCATGTATAGCACTAGCAAAGAAAATTGCAAATGTCTCAAGATCACTGAAGATATTCTAAGGAAGTGAACAGAAATACGGTATAGAAAAATGTTTATTAACAAGAGATTTGATTTATTTTATACTACTTGATGGATAAATAATGATAACATGATTGTGTAATTATTATTTGAGAATGCCAAGGAACAGATTACACGCTGAGAAATAGAGAAAGATATGAGAAGGATGGAGAAAAATTGGACAGAACTGGAGAGGGAAGCCCAGGACAGAGTTGGTTGGAGAAAACTGGTCGGTGGTCTATGCTCAATTGGGAGTAACAGGCGTAAGTAAGTAAGTAAGTAAGTAAGTACTTTTGTTACGCTAGTCAAGTATCCAGATAATCCGACCGTACCTGCTACCTTGACATGGTGGTCGGGCTTGCCTATCGTAATGACCCAACCGAGCTATACTGGCTGGAACATATGTTCCTGCAGGTCCTACCATGCCAGGCAGGTCGATTGGAGAATGATGAGACTAAAAGCAGCTACTCAAGGTCTGAGGGCGAAGTCGTACTGCTGACTGCAGAGGGATGTGGCAGCAGTAAGGTGTTTCCCTCGGACAACCAGCATGTGCAGCGATGCTGCCTTCTCAAAAGGAAGGAAGGGTTAGAAATGGTCGACACTAAAAATGTTACACCTCCCCTACCTCACGGATTTCCGTCTCCTTGGGTAAGGGTGCCCACTAAGGACCTTTAATAACGGAGCTAATCCTCAAAATACCTTTCTTAAAAAGGCCGTGCGTGACTGGCCTCAAGCAGTTGTCCCTTGGGTTCTGCGGTCATGCACCCAGGTCGTTAAGACCAACACTAATCTATCTTCCTTTTCAGGTCCCTCAAGAAACAACCTTCCAAGGTGTGGGCAGTCGGTAAGTGACAACCGCCCTCATACCCGTAACAGCACGAGAGTCCAATCTGGTCGAAATCTAAATCGAGATAATAGTAAACTGAATAGAATATTACAATTGTCCTGAATTTTATCCTTTGTAATTGTAATTAATGACTGTTTATTGTTTATATATATGTCACCATCGAGGAAGCTCAATCAAGATACGTAAACTTCAAACTATTATTCCAGAATGACAAGATTGAACATTGACTACAAATTTGTAATTGACAAAATATCACATGAATACGATATTCACAAATTATTGGTTTACACATATATTTGTCCTTCTAACTCAAACAAGCATGACTAATCTGTGACCTTGACAGTATATATGGGCATCATACAGTTCTTCCAGTAGTATGACAATTTTATATTTTCTCACTCAAAGTTTGACCTTCAGTTTGAGCATAGACCAGTAGTAGTAATTACTTCTAGACATTTTCAGTCTACAGCTACCTAAAAGTTGAATACACTAGTAACTGATTTGCATTGGGTTCGTCAGTAAGTATGCTTGAGGCTATTACGAGTTTACCTTAGTCGATAAACGCGAACGAGACAATTACCAGCGTCCAGGTAGGCTACCTTGAATCCCAAGCTGCACATAGAAAGGCTTTGTAAGCGTAGAAAGTATATTCTACAAACATCCAGCAATCACAATACAATACAATCAAGCACACAACTCTCGTTTATTTATACATCATAGAAATGTCCTTGAGACAGTTAAGAAAATAGCACACTAAAATAACACACAGCAGCCAATCACAGCCATGAATTTTCCTGGTGGGATTCGAAATCTCAAGGTCAACTGATCAGCCAATGCTCGCATACGTAAACACCAAAATAAGGCATTTATCAAGCGAATTTTGAGGATCTAACATCCCCAACAAATGATTTGAAATTTATTGTTTGAAAGAATAGTTTTATTAAGATAACTTGACAAATGCGGTTTTAAGTTCAGCCGATAATCACCAATAAAAGCTTATACTATGAGTGTATACAATACATCTTTCACTTAAAACAAAATTTCAGTGGACTATGTTCAAAGTAAACAGCTTGCAATATATTGACCGCTGAATACAGATCAGTGTCATACTTATTTAGTCTTTTAATGCTTGTCGAATGCTGTCTAACAAGTTGTATAGTCACTGTTATTCTAACTGATATGACATCACGTGCACTATTTTTTTATACTTGGTAGCTGGTGGTAGTCGACAGGAAAGCTTGGAGCTAAATTTCATCCTATATACTGTATGGTATTGTAATGAAGGAGAACACAGGTGACGGCAACCGAATTGTATTTATCGCAAACTACAGGGTTACTCAGTAAAATAGGAAAACCATATCGTAAACGGTTAATTTGCAAATCTTCAATCCATCATTAATCCATCATCAATCCATTGTCTGACATTTCACTATTCATGCGTTTCATACAAATCCCATTGTGTTCCCACTCTACTTCCTTTCTCTTGATCTTCCCCCATCTTCTTCTGCTGCCACCAGACATTACGTTTTCACTCACGTCATCTACTACTGTAGTGAACTAGAACACAGGTGGGCAACCGAACTGTATTTAACGAAAATTACAGAGTTACTCAGTAAAATTGGAAAACCATATCGTAAATCGTTAATTTGCAAAATATCAATTCATCATATCGAACTGGACTGTTCCTGTAGCAAAACATCAATCCATTGTCACTATTCATGCGTTTCATACAAATTCCATTGTTTTCTAACTCTTCCTTTCTTGATCTTCCTCCATTTTCTGCTGCCAGACATTACGTTGACACTCACGTCATATACTACTTATAAGTAGCTCGCACCACACTACTTATAAGTAGCACGCACCTTAGTATGACTCTAGTCTTGATAGAAGTGGTGTTCCCTGTGTGATTAGAACCAGAATCATTCAGTCCTCAGTCTGAGACGCTACCACAGTTATTACTTGTTTCAAGGATATCGTTAGACCTCTAGTGTTCATAGACAGAATACACATATTTAGTGTCATTTAGCTTCTGATCACTGAATCACTGATCGGATAAATTTGTGGACAGGATCTTTTTACATCCTTTTGATAAGACATTTAAGATTAAACGAAAAGAAACCTTAGACGTTTTGAGAGGTGACGAACTGATAGGAAGATTATATAAGTACTAAATATTTGTTGATAAATGTTAAGCTGTCGGCGATGTCAAGTACTTTTTTAAAAACGTTTTTGCATGATGGTAACTATTTCCTGATTGATCGATAATCATATCTAGTTTGCTGATGTGCCATGTGTCCCAAAGTCATGTTCTTTTGTGAGTTTGTATACGGTGCTATATTGTTTCTGTTTGTCGGTTTGAATATCACGTCTCCCCCGATACTTTCATTTTCTTCTCATATTCCTTCATCATAACGATTTATTGTAAAACTATTGTTTACCAGTTGACATTCAGTCAGTTCTGTCATTGTTGGGGATATTACATCCCCGGAACTCACTTGGAAAATGTTCTAATTTTGGAGTTTTTTTGTGTTTTCGCGCATGGGCTGATCAATTGACTTTGAGCTAACATTTCTGTTAGGATATTCATCAAATATTCTAAGAGAATTATTTTCGTCAGTCTAATCCTACTGTTTAATATTATGGTTGTCCTAGATATCAATGTCACGTCCTTTAATATGGTTTCCAATTGGTCGTCCTAACTGTCGATGTCACATACTTCGATGTTGTTTCTTATTCGACCTAACTGTATAAATACGCATTGTATGTAACGGTTTATGACCTCAATCCTTGTCCTCTTCTGGACTCGGACCTTGTACTTTCTGGATGCTTGTAGAAAACAGGTTCCACTTCATATCAAGTCTTCTTTTTTTGCTCGGTAAGGGTTTGGGATGCTCGAATTAGAGTAGCCTGTCATGTCGCCGGATCATCGACCCTCACTCTCGTTTACTGACTAAGGTATTTTCTGTGTGCTTGTAGAATACACTTTCTACGCCTTATCAAGACTTCTTGATCTAGTTAGCCGGGCCCGGGGACAAACAGATTAGAATATAGCCTATCGTGTCACCACATCATTTGTCTTCGCTCTCATTTACCGTCTAAGGTGAATTCGTACTAATAGTTTCAAGCATATCAGTCATTGAACTCATTCGTAATTAACAATGACGTTTGGCTCATACCGCCGTATTCAATCTCAATTTATAACATGAACTTGTCGGTAAGTTTTAGAAAAATGCGATCAGTGTATAATAAATGCAACTTACTTTTAAACTATTACATTGAAATAATTGATAAGTTGCATGTAACACATCTAAAGCATGAATTGAATTATGAAATGGTGCAATTGAATTGTAACGTAATTCAATTTGTTTTAAACAATTTAACATTATCACAGAAGGTATTGATAATTTCTGTAATATATTTGTTTTCTAATGTTAAAAAAAGGAAAAACAGAGTGAAAAGAAATGCTTTATTGCCTAATCTACAAATTGATCTTAGTTAGATCACTCTATAGGGAACCTGGAAGCACTTGACGGGGCCGTTTCTTCCTAGTATGGGGCTCCTCAGCAGAGTGTTTCCATAACCGGGACCTTCTGTTTGGCTTGCAAATGCATAACCTTTAGACTATTGAACCAGCATCCAACAATGTTGATGTCTAGCTTCAGTCAACCCACTAAATTATGTGACCATCGTTAATTATCTTCGGTGGTTACCTATCTTACATCCGACACACGGATTGAACCACATGGATGACGATTTCCCACTAGAATTTCAGAAATTCATCTTGAATTTAGTCATTAGTGAGTAGTACATGATGGTTACTATTGAGGGAGATTTCCTGGAGATTGTATTATTTTCATAGTCATGAGTCGAGGTTAATGGATTTGCACTGATGAGAAGTGTCATACTAGGTCAAAACAGCTGTTTTACGCTATCGGGTTCCTGATAGCAGTCTAGATTAGGTTAGATCATAAATTCAACTATGAAATTGATAGAATCTTCGACAACACAGATCATATTCTAAATCTCATTAGGTAAAATATAAATATGTGAAGTAAGTTGAGTACAAGAGATTGGACAAAATTGACCTAACTGCTGGTTAGTTTGTTGTATCCTATCATGACTTCACTACACAAGGAAAAACACCAAGATCCTTCGACACAACACAACACAACATGTACAAATGGAAACCTTTATATAGTTGAGCATCATCATTGACAAACAAGGAAGATCTGATGTAGATTCAAAGAGAACACTTAGCAAAACAAGTGCAGTTTTTTTATAGGACTGAAGAACATCTAGAGCTCAAAACAACTTGCAACCATTACCAATGACAGAATTTTCAATACAGGTAGGTGTATGTCACGGAAACTACAAAAGCTATCATTCATAAGATAGAAATGTTTTTTTAATATGAGGTAAGCCTTAATCTAGAATTCTCAAGGTCAGACAGAAAATGAGTGAATAGCGCGATTCGCTAGAACTGAAAAGGAATGCTTAGGACAGAGTAGGTTGGATAATGCTGATCGGCAGTGTATATTCCATTAGAGGTGACAGGCATAAGTAAGCAAGTAATTTATTCTGGGACATGTGTTGTGTATGCCTGACCGACCACTGCCTCGATGAGCTATGTTTTTTGGTGTTGGAGTAGGTTGGAAGAAAGCTAGGGGCGGTCAGACCAAAACATGGCAGAAATTCATGAAGTCCCTGACGAGTGGACTGAGTCATGTTGGTAGGTGTCGACTACCTGATTGAGGTCCGCGAGATGATAGTAATCAATGGTTAGAGACCTTGAAAGACATGGCTGAAAACCGTTTGCAATGGCGCAAGTGTATCCACTCTTTGTGTTCTGTCAAATTCTAATCTTCTGGATTCTTCAAAACCTCCACTACCAAAACATCCAGCTGATAGAACAAATACTTTAATAAAAGTTACACTGTTCATTCATGAAATGAACTTATAAAATACTACACATCGGATCATACTTCACAAACATTGAAAATGTTACACCCGCCACAAATCCCTTTAACAATATTGATATGCAGAACTATTTAAACTTAAAAAAAAATCATAATTCACTTACCATAAATAAATAAAAACCAAATGTACTTAAAGGATGATGATTTGAAATTTCATCTAATTCAAATAGATTTGGAGCGAAATTTGATTGATTGTTAATGATAAACTATGAAAGAGATAAAATGAAATAGGAAAGAAAATTATATGGGAAATTTTCTATTTTTATCAATATAGAAGCTCAAAAATAATAAATATTCTGTATCTGAATACACATTTGGAGTTTGATTATGACTGAAATGCACATTTCATCCAACTTAAAACATGATTTTGTAAGTCTAATTCTATTGGTCAATATTTAAGATCGTCCTAAACTATCAGGTTCATATACTTTTAAATATTGTTTCCTATTGGTTAGTATTTCCGGTCGACCTAACTGTATAAATATGCATTGTCTGTAAAGTTTTATGCTCCTCTTCTTATTCTGTACAGCACCTCATATATTCTGGATGCTTGTAGTGGAATACACTTTCTACGCCATATCAAGACTTTTTGATACCGTTTGTGGGGCTTTGGAACACTGGGATTAGAATAGCCTATCGTGTTACTGGATCTTTGTCGTAGCTCTCGTTTACCCACTAAGGTGAACTCTTAATAGTTTCAAGCATATCATTTGATGAACATAACAGGATACCAATTAGTAAATGATTAAGTCGTTAGATTGAGAATTAGACTGCGTGATACACCGAATTCAGTTGTCTGATCAATGATCAGGAATTCAATATTCAATCGAATGCTAATTTATTGACATATGCACAATACAGTCAGTAAAGGGACACACATGGTAGTCTGTTGTACTTAATTACACATGGGATGTCTGTCTTCTTTCATTTACCAATCACAGATTAATTTCACCAAATATATTACAAGTATAATCAGATATGTAAACAGGATTCCAGAGCTAAGGTAGAGTTTCTATTGAAGGTCTTATTTTAATATCAGTGGTAAAATAATCTACTGGTCATATGGTTTATGTTAGACCACCATTTCAAACCTGGAAGCATTGGTTGGCCATTTCTTCCTAGTATGAGACTCATCAGCAGTGTGCAACTATGACTGCTGCTCCTCGAGGGAATCGAAACCAGGACTTTCAGTCTCGCGCTAGACCACTGAGCCAGCATCCAACGGTGTTAATTTCTAACTTTGATCAATCTATGGTCTTGCGCAACCTTATCCACTGTTTTTAATGAGCGATGCTTTACATCCGAACAGTGTTGACTTTAACTGGTCACGACATCTGACTAGAACTCGGAGAAACTTCCTCACGGAACTAGTCACTAGTGTGCACATGGTAATTTTCATTATAGGGTTGTGGAGATTGTCAAGTTACTTTATAAATCATGAATCTATTGATTCTCGCGAGGAGCACAAGTGGTGGATGCACAGTGCTGATGAGACCCATATTAGGACGAAACGGCCGTCTTTTAGGGCTTCTAGGTTTCTAATAGTGTTAGACCATTATTAGAAATCTGGACACACTGGACGACCGTTTTATCCTTGTATGGGTGAGGTCGCACAAAATCCCTAGATTGATTAGATTTAGACACTGACACCGTTAGATGCCTGCCGAGTGATGCAGAGGTTAGTCGTTCACGAGTAAGACCAAAGGTCATGGGTTTGAATCCAGCGAGTATTAAGAGTCATGGATGCGCACGAAATGGCCGTCTTTCAGTGCTTCCAAGTTTCTAATGATGGTCTAACAATAAATGACTCATGATTTTTATGTTTAATAGGATGTCTGTCAGCTTATTATCATTGTATTCTGATTGGCTATCGTGGATTGGCCAATAGGCGTTTAGAAATCTAGTCAATGTTGGCTGCCATTTATTTCACCAATCGTAACAGCGAAGATTATCAGTCTGATTCTTGAAAATTGATCTACTCAAAAGCGGAATCTACAGTATTGTGATCTTATGTAATAGAGATAGATATATATAAAGGGTTAATTTCATTCCTCCTGGGTTTTAGTAACATTGTAGTGAAGGAGAACACAGGTGAGGGCAACCGAATAGTATATAACGAAAATTACAGAGTTACTCAGTAAAATCGGAAAACCATATCGTAAACGGTGAAATTTGCACATCTTCAGTCCATCATCACTCCATTCACTATTCATGCGTTTCATACAAATTCCATTGTGTTCTAACTCTTCCTTTCTTGATCTTCCCCCATCTTCTGCTGCCAAACATTACGTTGACACTCACGTCATATACTACTTATAAGTAGCTCACACCACAATATGTCTATATATACAATTATTTTGAAAAAATGAATTAAATAGATTTTATTGAACCTACATTCTCTACGGCAGAATTATCAAAATATTCAATATTCAAGGTAATCAACTTTAATGTATCCAACATAAAATCTGTGCACTGAGTTTGTTTAATAAATGAGGTAGATTTTGATTGAGAAACACAACCACTAGTGGAGTTCATTGTTTCACAAGATTCTTCATCATATTGATCATTGAGCGAAAGTTTCAATTGTGAATGATTTAAATGAATGGAGGATTTTTCAGAGGATGGATTATTACTATTACTATTACTATTATCATTCGAGCAAGACAATGTATTCTTGGCATCGTCGTTCTGAACACCATCATCATCATCATCATCAACCTCCTCCTCCACATCATCATCATCTTCATCTTCTTCAAGAAATGTTTTACAAATATATTCACAAACTTGTGAACGACATTGTCGAAATTGTTGTTTACGTTTTTGTATTTGATTTAGATTACTACTGTTTGATTTTCTATTATACTCTTGTTCATCATTTCGGAGGAGAGTGGATTTTTTTAATCGAACTGAATCATTACAATGAATATTGGTTGATGAAGAAGTAGGATTGATTGATTTTGTTGTGAAAGAAGAATCTTTTTCCATTGATTCATTATGACATGATTGATGAAATGAAGCTGCTAATTCTTGACTAAGTAGACTACGTAACTAATCAAAAAAAAATCAATGATAGAGAATTGTAAGTTAGTTTCATTTTGTTTTATTGATTGATATATATGTGTGTTAAGAAATGGAATTCATTCACGTATTGTGTTCAATGTACACGTTTGTTTAACAACTTAGTTTACACTTAGATATAGGAAATAATTTATAAAGGGTTTTTGTACAGGAGGTGGTGTGACGATTTATTGCGTGTTCTTAAGCTCGGTAATTAACTCGTCCAGACGATCGTTACTAAGTAGCATCTGACGGTTTAGAAATCAGAAGATGAATTCGTAGTAATGAATACGTTTATTCGGGACACACCACAAAGCGAAGCGGAGAAGCGAATTGGAGAAGGCTAATGAGACAACTCAAAGAGATAGAGCATGACTAAGAATATATAGTCAGACAAATATAATAAGACAGACACATATGACAAGTGAAATAGACATGCACA
The DNA here is from genome assembly GCA_944470395.2 of Schistosoma turkestanicum. NCBI lineage: Eukaryota > Metazoa > Platyhelminthes > Trematoda > Strigeidida > Schistosomatidae > Schistosoma > Schistosoma turkestanicum. The sequence continues at coordinate 14,724,008 of OX103975.1, read as the reverse complement.
CACATGAATAAAAGTGACGAATGATTGACAAGGTCAAATGACAAGTGGAACACGTCATGTGAGCTCATCATACAAACCAGACAATAATAAGAACGAATGGTACATATAAATTGTTGCAATACAAATAAATGGCATAGTTAAATAAATTAATCGAAAGGGCTTAACCAAATTAGATGTAAGCGAACTGGAATACATGTGGAGGCACTACGCAGGTGGTCGACTGAATTTTGGAGACGTCAATATCTGAGGAGAGGGAACAGGATTTATAGTGCACAGTTCGGATGCGCATGGAAAATGATCTAGTTCTTCTATCCCAAACGCAATAACAAATGTAAGAGAAGACAACAGGTGTAGCAGCAGCCTAACAGTAGTAGGTTTCAATAATGGATAAAGGAAAAAGCAAGTTACTTCAATACAACACAGTATACACCGACCAAATTACACTTGATGGGGAAGCTTTGGAGGATGCAACAACCATTACATATCTGGTCAGCATTTTCGATGAACAAGGTGGATCTGATGCAGATGTGAAGGTGCGCGTGGGCAAAACAAGGACAGCATTTCCATAACTGAAGGACAACTATCAAGCAACATCAAAGTCAGGATTTTCAGTTTAGTGCCTCCACACATATATTCCAGTTCGCTTACATCTAATTTGGTTAAGCCCTTTCGATTAATTTATTTAACCATGCCATTTATTTGTATTGCAACAATTTATATGTACCATTCGTTCTTATTATTGTCTGGTTTGTATGATGAGCTCACATGACGTGTTCCACTTGTCATTTGACCTTGTCAATTATTCGTCGCTTTTATTCATTTGTGTAACTGCCTATTTCGTTTGTTGCATGTCTGTCTTATATTTGTCTGACTATATATTCTTAGTCATGCTTTATCTCTTGGAGTTGGCTCATTAGCCTTCTCCAACGCGCTTCGCCTATTCATTCGCTTCCTTTGCCCATTCGTTCGCATTGTAATCCTACGAGTAGGCTTATTAGCCTTCTCCACATCGCTTCGTATAATTCGCTTCAGTCGCTCATTCGCTCGCCAGTGTACACTACAAATGGTGATCCCGACGTCGAAATGGGCCAATATCAGCACAAACGTAAAGACAGTTCTACTGTATGGAGTGAAAACTTGGAAAACTACAAAAGCCATCATGTAAATGATACAAGTGTTTGTTTACAGTTGATTACGCAAAATACTTCGAATCCGTTGGTCATACAACATCAACAACAACCTACTGTGGGATAGAACAAACCAGATTTCAGCGGAAGACGAAATCAGGAATAAGCGCTGGAGGTGGATAGCATGCTGATTGAGGAATGCACTTAACCGCGTCAAAAGACAACCCCAAAATTGGAATCCGTAAAGCCAATTGTAAGCAGAAAGATCAATCAACACATTACTCTGAGAAATGGAAACAGACATGCGAAGAATGAACAAAAATTGGACAGAACTGGAAAAGGAAGCCCATGAAAGATTAGGTTGGAGAATTCTGATCGGAAGCTTATGCTCTACTGGCCGTAACAGGCACAAGTCAATAAGTAAGTTTTTGTATGGGTTGATTAAATGTACAGGTTATTTAAATAACAGATCTATCTTAGGATACTATTGAATATCAGGAAGTATCGAATAACTATTTCATCTTTGGATATGCTGCAGTAGCAGTGGACATACGCTCAATACTTCATCAAAGATTGGGTCGAATACCTTCATATCTTGTTAAGAATGTTCAACCATTAGAACCTCTATGTTAGTGTCTAACAGTACAGTTTCAACTTCAACCAATAGTGAAATTTTATTGTCGAAACCTTTTTGACTTATAATATTTTAGAATCTCACCAATCAAGACTTATAATTACCATTTCTGAAACACTTTGAAGTAAACAGCTAATGAGATGACTAGTACTGTGTATCAGAAGAGGGAATCATAGATATTGCCTTAACTTATAGATAATTTTAGTTGTAGAAGTTCCAGTCACTAGTGATGTCAAATTTTCCTTCAGTTCATGAGCGAGAATGAGGTATTTTAAATTTATTGAGAAAACTTAATAACCAGCCTCATGGCTAAAAGAAATTATGTTCCCTAGCGACTAGATTTGAAGATCATAGATTCGCTTCATCGTGTTGTCGTTGGTTCGCTGTAACAAGGAGTTCCATAAAAGGATGAAGCAATTGTCCAGAGACTCCTTGTTTTAAATAGTGAGTCAACTGAAATTGATTGTCGAAGAATGGCTCTCATAATTAAAACTATTAGAAAGTGTTAAACAGTATCAAGAAAAGTTTCAGTGTACAAAATATTAAATGGGGATATTATCACTACTGTGCTGGAACAATTACAGTTACAAAACATTAAATTATAATTAGTTTGGATGCTGAACAAATATACTTTGAAAAATCAGTACTAGTTGTCATATACATTGAATTAAAATATGATTATTTACCGTTTTATTTATGATTATTCAAGTGTTACAGAATTTTAAGCACCAGTTTTATTCAAGAGATTATACTCAATACTTTTTTTCCCGACTGTAGCTGCTACCTTGACGTGGTGGTCGGGCTTGACTATCGTGATGACCCAACCGAGCTATACTGGCTGGAACATATGTTCCTGAAGGTTCTACAATGCCAGGCAGAGAGATTGAAGAACGATGAGTCTAACAGCAGCTACTCAAGGTCTGAGGGCGAGGACGTACTGGTGAGTGTATAGGGGGGTGTCAGCAGTAAGGTGTTTCCCTCGGACATCCAGCATCTGCAGCGATGATGCCTTCTCACAATGAAGGAAGGGTTAGAAAAGTTCGACCCTAAAATTGTCACACCTCACCCTACCTCACAGATTTCCGTCTCCCTGGGTAAGGGTGCCCACTAAGTGCTTTCAAGAGCGAAGCTAGAAATCGAAAAATGCTTCATAAACAGGTCATGCGTGACCGGCCTCAAGCAGTTGTCCCTTGTACTCCGCGGTCACGCACCCACGTCCTTTTCAGGTTCGTTAAACAAGGTCACCCATTCCCATGATAAAATTTTATTTAATATTTTATGTTACTTATTAGTAGTTTATACTTATATATGAAAATACATGCTTAATAGATTGATCTATTCATGTCATTATCAATACAAATGAATCATTCCGTCATCAGTTTTCAAATCATATGTCCACTCTGTGCTGTTTGCTTCGATATATCCTTTAGGATACAAGCATTCATAACAGAGGTCGATTAATTACAGTCCTAAGTATCAGTGTGATAATTCAAATTGTCAATACAAATGAACTAATCTTCATCTCATTGAACAAGCGAGTGATAATCTGGACTCAGTAGCTCAGTAGATAACATGATGGAACTTGAAGTGTAAGGTACTGAGTTTTAGTCTCAGAGTGGAGACGAACTCCGAGATGTATCTAGTACATCCAGCTACAAACTGTTAGGATATTCACCAAATATCCTAAGAGTACTATTTTTGGAAGTATAATGCTATTGGTAAAAAATATGGTTGTTTTAACTTCAATGTTGTCTCTGACTGGTCATCCGGACTGTCAATGTCATTTCAAATATTCTTTTCTATTGGTAGTCTTAACTGTTAATCTCACAGACTTCGATACCCTTTCCTATTTGACCTAAATTGATAATTACTCTGTATCTGTAAAGCTTTCTATTCGATTACTTTCTGAATTTGTCTCTTCTGTACTCGACACATTAAACACTTTCATCCAACGGCGTTGTTTTCTGATATATAATAGGTTAGGCATTATATTGTGATAGTATAGAATATTTGAATTCGGGCGTCAGTAGCATTTGAATAGCTACGTAGCAGCATTATAACACAAACGAGTCCCAAATAGAACAAAACTCTCGTCCTGGATTCCATTGCTAGCCATTATTCATCTCTGAAAATGATGATAAAATAGTTATATGCTATCAGAATTCCTTTTTTCGCTAGTATACGTTATTTATATTACTAATAGCCTATTTTCAAATTCCATTCTCGATATACAATATCACTAGCTAATGAGAGTGGATAGGACACACATTGCGGAAAGCACCGCACTGCTCCATCAGACAAGCACTCACTTGGAACCCTCAAGGTCTAAAGAAACGAGGAAGGCAAAGGAACACACATTACGCTGAGAAATGCAGACAGACATAAGAAGAATGAACAGTAATTGGACAGAATTATAAAGGAAGACCGATCACAGATTAGGTTGGAGAATACTGTTCGGCCGCTTATGCTTTCTCTACTGGGAGTAAGTAAGTAAGTAAGTAAGTGAGAGTAGCTAATGAGATACATGATAACTATATTAAGATGGACTTTTTGTAAAGTCAAAAGTTGTTTTTTGAAAGTAGATCAATCAGGTATATAACATAAGCATCAAAGTTTTTATGGTCACTGTTTGTTGAATTGTCTTCATTTACCATGATACAAAACTCCTGAAAACAGTTTTTTTTTCATTGAACCACTTGACCGATCATCTAATACACCATCAAGAAACTTGATTATCCTTAAGATTGATGATGTCTGACACATTTTTCTTTGACTTTCAAGACATTGTGACTTGTAGGATTTCATTTGTCCTACAGATGTAATTCCAGAAGAACAAACAGTAAATGCAATACTGGCGAGCTCAAAGTCCAGTATAGTGTGTCTTTATGGAAATGAATACAGTTATGAGTCACATCATCAATATATAACTAATGTCAATCAATTAGTAGAGGTCATTTACAACAAAGACAGTTTACAGACACATGTCAGATCAGATCACGTGATGTATGGTCGCTTAAACCACAATTTGATTGGTTAGTTATGATGACATGACTAGAATTAGTTATGAAAATAATCAACATCAATCTTATTGTATAACTTACTTTCATACGTGTTAAACTGCTTACTGAACGTTTACATTGTAAACTATCCAATACTTCTAAGCACCAATCAAATTCAGCCAATATTTGCTTCACATAATCTACATCAAATTCATGATGATGATGATGATGATGCAGATAATCTAAATTTTTTTTTAATTGTACAAAATAAGAAGAAAAAAGGAAAACAGTTTTAAATTCCACTTTTATCCAGGCTTTGGACTGGCAGTCATCAACTACCCTAGAGGGGTTTCAGGCGGAGTAAATGAGTTGAAATTGTGTATTCGGGCCTTAAGCACACATTGAAATTATCAATCAATCATTGTTAGACCACCATTAGAAACTTGGAAGCACTGGATGACTGTTTCATCCTAGTATGCGAATCATCAGCAGTGCACATCCACGACCCGTGTCACTCGCAGGGCTCGAATCCAGGACCTTCGATCTTGCGCAAGAACGCCTAACCTCTGGACCATTGAGCTGCTCGGCATTCAACAGTGTCTTTGGTTGTTACTGCCTACACCCGACAGGATTGGACTCCACTGGTCATGCGTCTTCTGACTAAAACTCCTGAGAGGCGCACGAGTCGTGGATATATATATATAGATATACTTGAGTAGAAAGGCAAGAAGGAGAATAGAAAGTCGTTTAGGCTAACGAATAATGTGTATGAATACTTATTTAAATAATATACATTCAGTTTTTTGACCAATGACATGCCTTCGTCTATCAGAATCTTTTTAATTGTCACCGAGTGACCTTATCACTCGGCCATTTCTGATTGGCTCTGCGCATTAAGGCGGTCAACCCAAAACACGGTGGCAAGTCATGAAGTCATTGAGAATTGGACAGAACCATGTCAATATATATGTAGACTAACTGTTTGGGGTCCACATGATAATCATAGTCAGTAATTAGAGACTTTAAATGATTTGGCTCTAACCCTATACAGCGTCACAGATGAATTCATTCTATATCTGCCTTCTAAGCTTCTAAATTCTTCAAAATTTATTTTCGCCTTTATTTCGCTAATATACGTTTTCTTTAAAATGTACCTCTACTATAACTAGGATTCGACTTAGCAATTTCATTTTTCTCTACTAATGGCATATAACAGCTTGGATTGATTTATGTAAATGTCAAGTTCTGCGTCGTAAGTGAATAACTTGTGAGATGAATTAGGTGATTTGCTGAATAAATCCACTATTTGTTGGTAATTAGCTTCATGGATCGGTCCGATTTCGGGTACTGTGAGGAATGAGGAAGCATTGGACAGCTTTTCTGTCCATAGTACTAGTGCGTGCACATACAACTCTCCCAACAGTTCAACTCACAATACTATGTTTTCGTAATAAGCAATGACTTAACCTCGTACTTCAACAGAAATCACTATGTGATCAATAGAACCAACAAATTAAACCAATTTTCATTAAATTCCTTCAATTAAATCATTTAACATTGACAAAGTTATTACTGAATACATCCGACAAGGTTGAATTCCACTGGTCACGCGACTTCTTACTAGAACTCCGAGAATTTCCTCACGATGCGCACTGCTGGTGAGTTGTTCCATACCAGGACTTGACGGCCGTCCAGTGCTTTCAGGTTCCTAATGTTGGTCTAACAATCTCATTGACTGATGATTTCAAATATCAGTAGACAGTTAAAAGCTGAATTTCTACAAATAATATGTGGATAATCGTCGTACCGCATCGAAAATCCGTGAAAGTTACAATGATGCCATTAGACATTGGTTTAGTGATTTCAGTGGTTAAGATTTCAGTTTCCATCTTTGTTAAGGTCTTGGTTGTGTACTGCTGAAGAGTCTTATACTTGAAAGAATCCACTATTCACCGAACCTTAGTTTGTAATTGTACCTCAACTAAGATGAGTCATTATTGAACACAACTTATAAATTAAATGAGTCGCCATACGCATACACAGTAAATTAGTTATTCTTCAAGTTGACCTTCAGCTTTTATCCAAGGTCATCGTGCAGGTAAGAACATTTGTAAGCGAACAGTATTGTTCGAAAGTAGATTTTCATCAGGCTTGACCTTAATAAGTAACATCTATGAAAATGAATTAACATTGCCTTGTACAGAAGGTTGTGGAGAGCTATTAAATCTTTGTAGACATCCATCACTAAGAACCGAAATCCACTGGATAGTTCTTTCATCCATGTAGAGGACCTCTCCTCACCAGTGATGGAATCCAGTGCATTGAAACTATACGGCGAGTGTTTAAATAGTACATTGGATAACTCCATCAGATGTTAAGTTTATTTTTAGGGACTTTAGATCCCTAGAACTCATTTTGAAAGGTCCTAATTTTGTAATTTTGTTCAGTAATTTCGAATCTACATGTTTTCGCGCATAAGTCGCTCAGCTGACCTTCAGCTTACATTTCCCACTCGGAAAATCCTTGACTGTTATTAGTTGATGGATTATTTTAGTACGCTATTTTTGTGACTCTCACCAACGGCGTCTCTGTCATTATATAAATAAGCTTGATTTGAGTGTTTAGTCACCTTGTATTTTCTAGGTGCTTGTAGAATACATTCTCTCTACGCCTTATCAGGACTGCCTGATCTAGTTAACGGGGCCCGGAGATAATCGGATTAGAATAGCCTATCGTGTCACTATATCGTTCGTTGATTTTCGTTCAGTTTACTGAGTAAGGTGAAGCCGTAATAGTTTGGTGCGAGCTACTTATAAGTAGTATATGACGTGAGCGTCCACGTAATGTCTGGTGGCAGCAGAAGATGGGTGAAGATCAAGAAACGAAGAGTTAGAACACAATGGAATTTGTATGAAACGCATGAATGGTGACAATGGATTGATGTTTTGCAACAGGAACAGTCGTCCAGTTCGATATGATGGACTGAAGATTTGCAAATGAACCATTTACGATATGGTTTTCCTATTTTACTGAGTAACTCTGTAATTCTCGTTAAATACAATTGGGTTGCCCCACCTGTGTTCTCCTTCACTACAATAGTTTCAAGCATATCGATTGGCGGGTATATGAGTTTACTGATCTGTAGATAAAAACATCTTTTTTCTCGATGGAGAGTCAAAGCGTTTTTATTCTTTTCATGCAAATATATACCGAAACAAAATTCATGTAAATTCATGTAACTTACTAGTATATTTCTCATCACAACCAGCTGAATTCATACTGAGCAAATTAGGATCATGTGGTGTGTTTAAGGGAGTGCTAAAATTAGAAAAAAAATCAGCAAGTAAGTGGTTGAGTTTCAAAATTGAGAATATATATAATTTCACAATATATATATGAATGACATTGTCTAGGAAGTGTGAATAGCAGTTATATAAATTCAGTATAAACTGAGATCAACTAGAAAGTTTTGTTTTGATTAACAACTGATATTAAATAATTCGGATCAGTCAATCATGTCCATCAAAATCAGAATTTTCAATGCAAATGTCAAGACAGTTTTCATGTTTGGGGCAGAAACTTGGAAAACTACCAAAGCCATCATGTTGAAGATACAATTATTTATTAACAGTTATTTACGCAAAGGTCTTCGGATTTGTTGGCCAGACACCATCAGCAACAACGTACTGTAGGAAAGAACAAATCAGATTCCAGTGGAGGAGGAAATCAGGAAGAAGCGGTTGAGTTGGTGGATAGGACAAACTATTACGAAAGCACCACTACGGAAAGCCCCTAACTGCGTCACGAGACAAGCCCTCACATGGAACCCTCAAGGCAAAAGGAAAAGAGGAAGGCCAAGGAACACATTACGCCGAGAAATAGAGAAAGATATGAGAAGAATAAACAAAAACTGGAAAGAAGTAGAAAGGGAATCCCAGGATAGAGTTGGTTGAAGAAAACTGGTTGGCGGCCTATGCTCCATCGGGGGTAACAGACGTAAGTAAGTAAGTAATAATATACACTTGTGACCCTTCAATATTTCATCATAAAACTTCGGAATTTCAGACTGCGTAAAAAGAAGTAGTTGAGTAGATTGAAATTGATGATTCAAGCGATTGATGGTTATTGAAGTAGAACATTTCTATGTCACATGTAAGTCGGAACTACCTTTTCGTCTACGATTAGTGCAATTCTGTCCCGATTATCCGAATAAGATTCCGTTAATCCCAAGGATTTTCAAGTCACGTCATTTTTTTGAGATCATCGAAGGAAGTCAACTTAAATGTTTAGTTAGTTAAGCACAAATAACACAGATTGTTAATTTTATTGCTTGCTGAAATGACATGGAACAACGGAAGTATAAAGTACAGAATTTTTGACTTAATAGTACAACAGTGTGATGTATTTTGCCATAAGTTGAAGAATGGGTTCATTGATAAAGTTATAAATAGTCGTCAGCTGAAATTGTAACATTGTGTATTTCTTATGTGACTAACCACTGCCTATTCTGGCATCTAATACTGACTAAAAAAACGAGTAGGTTGGAATAAATCTAAATGCTGTCAGATCGAAATATGTAGTCAATAGCAGAACAAGTGTAAATAACACTCAGTCAACTTTAAAGTCAACAAAATAAGTTGTTAGTCATTTATGAAAGAAATTTTTAACTCATTTCTATTTGAAGTATATGGTGTTGATGATCATAACAATGAAGTCACGATTGGATCAATAGGAGATCATCATTAGAAACCTGGAGGTACTGTTTCGTCCTACTATGGAACTCACCAGCAGTGGGCATTCACGACTCTGCCAGTTAGAATCGAACCCAGGATATTCATTCTCGCTCACAAACGTTTAACATCTAAACCACCGAGCCGGCAGTCAGAAATGTTATTGTCTAACTTTAATCAGTCCACGGTACCGTGAGACCCCTTTTTGTTTGTGGGTAACTGCTTCACTCCCAACAAGGTTGAACTCCATCGGTTGTGGTTTTCAGGTTTCTAATTCTGTTCTAACATTGGTCGATTCATAATTTCAGTGAGAAACTCTCAGCATTCTCCACAATCCTATAATGATGATCATAATATTCTCTAAAAAAGTTGTGAAAAAAACTTCACAACTAAATCTTATGGTTCAAAAGAACACAATTTCAACAAAGCCATTCATCTAAGCTATAGATATTCATCATCATCATTATCATTCTCTACCATCCATTTTAACTTTGTTCTTTTTTTCGCCAGTTCCAGCCTTTCAGTCTATTCTTTTCTCTTCCTTCCTCTCTCTTCTTCAGTGTTGCGGTTGTTAGATCCCCAGAACTCGCTTGATAAATGCCTTATTTTGGATTTCACGTTCGCGAGCATAGGCTGACCAGTTGACCTTGAGATTTCATTTCCCACCAGGAAAATCCATGGCTGTGATTGGCTGCTGTGTATTTTAGTGTGCTTTTTTCGTAACTGTCCCAAAGACGTTTCTATGATGTATAAATAAACGAGAGTTGTGTACTTGATTGTATTGTGATTGCTGGGTGTTTGTAGAATATACTTTCTACGCTTACAAAGACTTCTGTTACAGCTTGGGATTCAAGGTAGCCTATCTGGACGCTGGTAATTGTCTCGTTCGCGTTTATCAACCGAGGTGAACTTGTAATAGCTTCAAGCGTACCTAGTGACGAGCGTAGCATTCAGTCTTTCAATTACACTGAATGACATTAGGTTTCTATGAATATTTTTTATGAGGGAGTTCATTTCGATGTAAATCAATTTAAGTTGTTAATTGTTCTCATTAAGATTCATTATATTCGATAGGACTAACTGATTGATTGATTCATGTTAGAACTGAAAAATCACTGATATCATAAATATATCATCATAAAACTACCATTAGAAACCTGGAAACACCACTGAATGGTGGTTTCGTCTTAGTATGAAACTCGTCATCAGTGCTCATCCACAACTCCTACTTCTCATAAGATTCAAACTGAGAACCTTCGGTCTTTAGCACAAACACCCTAACCTCTCGACCAATAGGTCGGCATCCAACAGTGTGACTGTCTAACTCTGATCACTCTACGGATTTTGCGCAACCTGAAAATTAATAAGATGAACAAAAAAGCAACAACAGTAATAACTTACTTTGATGTATAACTGGATAAGAAATCTCGTGCACGATTTAAAATAGTTAAAATTTGAGCAAATGGCGTTATTAATACACTGGGTTCACTAAAAAAAAATGAAAGATAATAAGAAATCAAACTCAGTCATAAAATACATCGTCAATGTTTTTATTAATTTCCAATAATAAGTAGTTTTTTTTCAATTATAGAGTTGTAAAGATTGTTGGTTGACTTAGACTGGCATTAAAAACCTGGAATTACTACTTAACCGATTGTTTCGTTCTAACTGGGAGTAAACTCCACTGTTATCTGCCGTTTTGATATCAGTCAGAATGAAGTCGGAATGATTATTTTCGTCTTAAAGCTTCGACTATTCATAGTACTCAATAAAGGTTGGCTTGCAGAAAGTCATGAACAATCGAATATTCTCTGAGACAGAAATATCATTCTATACTACTACCTGTAGAGTAGTCAGTCCTGGAGAAATGAAAATACTACGAAGCATAATTCTCATTAAAATCAAGGATCAGTCAAGGTTAGACCACTGTTTCAAACCTGAAAGCACTGTTTGGACGATCGTTTCGTCCTAGTGTGGTGCGAGCTACTTATAAGTAGTATATGACGTGAGTGTCAACGTAATGTCTGGTGGCAGCAGAAGATGGGGGAAGATCAAGAAAGGAAGAGTTAGAAAACAATGGAATTTGTATGAAACGCATGAATAGTGTGACAATGGATTGATGTTCGGCAATAGGAACAGTCCAGTTCGATATGATGGACTGATAATTTGCAAATTAACGATTTACGATATGGTTTTCCTATTTTACTGAGTAACTCTGTAATTTTCGTTAAATACAATTCGGTTGCCCCACCTGTGTTCTCGTTCACTACACTAGTATGAGACTTATCAGTGGTGGGTATGCATGGCCTTCTCACGCAGGAATCGAACTTAGGACCTTCGGGCTCTCATGAACGCCTAACTTCTAAACCACTGAGACAGCATCTAACAGTGTTAATGTCTCGCTTCAAACAAACTATGATACTGTGCCACCTCATGCACTGTCTTCACTGGCTGCCGCGAATGTACACTGTGTAGGGCACCATTTAAAATTATCTATGAAACTAGATAGCTGCTTCAGCAGCCAAAGTTATTCAGTAATTTATAATTGCAAAAATTCAACGGTGTCATAAACGCACGGCGTCAAAACAAATTGTCAAACAATAAAATGTATATGTTGCTTTCATTAAGACCAAAGCGGTTATAATTTTTGTTTTATATTTTACACTACTTATTATTTAAAAGGTAATATATTTCTCTTAACACAACTATTCCTAGCTGATATTGTTTACATCGAGAATTCAAAGTATCTTAATTTCAAAAAAAAATAATTAATTTCCATTAAAGTTCAGAGCATTATCGGCATCAGATTACACTAAACTTGAATAAAAGTATCAAAGTATCCAATCAAAACTATACAAACATACATGTATTGTATTGATAAAATACATCGTTTTTGTAGAGTAGATTGTCATGTGATGACCACCACGGTTATGATGTCTATTTATATATATATATATAAGCTATTTTTACTACTTAATTAAAACGTCAGTAGTATTCAAACACAAACATGAATTAATTATTTCTGATAGAGCTATTTTAAGAGTATATGTAATTCAAAGAAAAGATTACTTTTTCTTTTCACTGAACTTATTACATACAAGCATGAACAATAGTATATATATATATACTCACTGAGATTTCATTTCCTGAGGAAATAAGGATTAGACATGTTAACGTAATACAAGAATAATAATAATAATAATCATAGTCATACTGACTAGGTTACATAATATTTAGATAGTGACGAAAACAGTACACTATGTAACTTCTTACTACAGGATTTATGTGTGTGAATATCGAAATTGTTTGCAAAAATCAATCCACTGACATTAAGTTTCGGTTAGGGTTAGAGGAAGAAGATATTTTTTTAGCGGAAGTAAATATAGAACGCGAAGTGATATTATAAGGAAACAATCAAAAAGTAAAATCTTATGAGCATTAGAAATCATTAAAAAAAAGAGAAGAGGTGGATGGAGTTTAGCATTCGAGTACAAGATTAAAGGTCTTGGCATTCGAATGCTGTGAGTGGTAGGAGTTGGTGTGAATGTGCTGTTCAGTAGTGCTTCTAGGTTTCTAATGGTGTTCTAACAATGATGAATTCACGATTTAAGTAATGAACAACCATGTCCATAACTATAAATTGAGAAATATTCCTTTTTTGTACACACATATGTGTTAGGATATTCATCCAATATCCTAAGAGAATTATTGGTCAGTTCCTATTGGTTAATTCCTACTGGTCAATTTTATGGTAGTCCTAGATATCAACTTCACGGGCTCCAATGTTGTTTCTTATTGGTTGTCCTGAATATCAGTGTCGCTTCAAATGTTACTTCCTATTGGTCGTCTTTACTGTCAATGTCACAGACTTCAATGCTGTTTCCTATTCGGCCAAAATGTACAATTACCCATTGTCTGTAACGCTTTATTACCCGGACCAGGACCCGGTCTCGGATCCCGAGTCTGGGATCCTGATTCTCTTTTGGACTCGGACCTCGTACTTCTGGATGCTTGTAGGATATAGGTTCTACTTCATATCAACTCTTGTCTTCTTTTACTCGATAGGAGTTGGGACAATTGGATTAGAGTAGGTATGCTTGAAACTACAAACACCCAGCAAGTACAATGCATTCAAGCATACAACTCTTGTTTATTTATACATCATAGAAACGTCCTTGGGATAGTCACAAAAATAGCACACTAAAATACACAGCAGCCAATCACAACCATGGATTTTCCTGGTGGGAAATGAAATCTCAAGGTCAACTGATCAGTCCATGCTCGCAAATGTGAAATCCCAGATAAGGCATTTATCAAGCGAGTTCTTGGGATCTAAAATCCCCGACTCGAATGCCCCACTAGGTAGAGGAGAAAGTCTTGACAAGACATAGAAATTGTATTCTACCAGCACCCAGAAGAAGAAGAAGAAGGATCATGAAACTTTACAGACGATGCATATTTATACAGTTAGGTTGATCGTGAATACTAACCAACAGGAAGCAACATTTTAAACTGTGTGAACTTGACTGTTAGGCCAACCTAAATATTGATCAATAAGAATTGACCAATAGAATCAGACTTACAAAGTTATTTCTTTAGGATATTTGATGAATCTCCGAACATACACACACACACACAAAAACACTTGATTAAACTGGAGTGCACTTAACTTACACATGCAGCCTACTCCCACTGTCATAGTCACGCACGCACACACACACACACACACTCTGGGAGACTTTATACTTTGAACATGGGAAAAAATTCACAAGTTCTCATTATCCGCATTAATTATCAATCTAACTGATCTGTACCGGATTTATCTCAAGATGATAGACAGTAAATAAAACCACAATAGAGAAAACTACTGTAAACAGCAGCAGAATAAAAAACAACAACAAACTGTTTATTTTCATTCCGGTTTTTTTAAGTAAACATGAAATCAGATTAGCTGAAATTTCAACAAACAGAAGAGAGAGGAAAAAATTTTTTTTTATTTATTTTACAACTTAATTGAATATTGACAAAAAATAAACAGTGTACTTTATCTTTTTGTTTAAAACAAACAACCTATTTTGTTGTTTGTTTGTAAATTTCAAAAAAGTGTGATTATCTTTTGATGGGAAATTTTTTTATAATAATCATTTGAAAAATCAGTAATCAGCAGTAGTGGGGGAATTTAAAATGTGTAAAACAGTTTATTTAAAACTATCTATCACTTAAGATAAATGGATTGAGTGAAAATGTGAAAATCTTATGTGACGGTATTCATTGATCAATCTTAGACCATTATTGGAAACTTGGGAGCACTGGATGTTCGTTTCAGCTTAGTATGGGACTCATCAGTGGTAGTGCCCATGTGGTATGAGCTACTTATAAGTAGTATATGACGTGAGCGTCAACGTAATGTCTGGCAGCCGAAGATGGGGGAAGATCAAGGAAGGAAGAGTTAGAAGAACACAATGGAATTTGTATGAAACGCATGAATAGTGACAATGGATTGATGTTGTTTGCAACAGGAACAGTCCAGTTCGATATGATGGACTGATATTTTGCAAAGTAAAAATTTACGATATGGTTTTCCAATTTTACTGAGTAACTCTGTAATTTCGTTAAATTCAATTTGGTTGCCCCACCTGTGTTCTCGTTCACTAGTGTAGTACTCATCCATGACTCCTATCATGCAAATTAGAGAAGGTGAAAATGATTGAGACTGATGAAATTTTGAGAATTACTCTATAGATAACTAGTTATTGAGTATACTTGTAGGATTATTCTTATTATCAGCTCTTATTCGAGTTTATAAACTGTTGATATATAAATGGTCCTTGAATAACTGACTGCCAGTTATGAATTGTCATTAAACACGTGAACTGATCAATGTTAAACACCATCCAATGGGAACCTGAAAGTAATGAAGGGCTATTTTTGGGACGTTTGTTTGGGACTCATCACTAGTGCTCATCCATCATCCCACAGGTATGAATCGAACTCAGGACCTTAGATCTTAGCCTCTTGACCATTGAGCCAGCATCCAATGATGTTAATATCTAACTTCAATCAGTCTATGATATTGTCTGACTATCATCCATTGTCTTTCGTTAAACTCCAGTGATTGTGGATGCGTACTACCACTGATGAGTCCCATACTAGGCTGAAATGATTATCCAGTAATTTCAGGTTTCTAATGATGGTCTAACATTGATTGATTCATACCTGGGCAGCTATCTTGAGGCAATCTACATAAGAAATTCATAAGCAAATCAAAACTGGCTAAATCTCAGAGGGTGCGGCTATCTGAACTTAATAGCTGAGCGATAGAGTTCTAGGTTCGAGTCCCAGGGTGAACATTAACTCTGAGGCGAGATTGTAATCATTTGAGGAAGTCCAAAATAGGAAGAAACACTCGTCCTCTATTCCACTTCTAACCAAATCCTATCTATTTTAATGTAAACATAAGCTCATTGCCAAAAACGATATGAAATGTACAAGTTATACTTTGTATGTGTGTGTGTGTGCGTATAGGAGACAGAAAGACCTTACGATATTGATTTGTTGCGTATTAACGCTTGAATGTCAAAATCTTTCAAAACTTATGAATTGAATTAAATGTGATTTGACTAACACATCAAATACTTTATGATTTGGACAGCTGAGTACAATAATTTGTGTGTGCGTGTGCGTGTGTGCGTGTACGTTTGTCAGCAAACGACAATAATCGGATAAATATCCTTTGATAAATTCTAATTTTGATCGCGCTATCCTGTCTATTATATTCATCTATTTACCGATTTGAATGAGCAAAACCTGGTTATTTTTGTCAGACAACCCTTAAAACAAAAACTCTTCCAAACTATTGTCATCATCTTTGGGTTAATTGTATCAATGAATCAATGTTTTCAATGTAAAAAAAATGATTGTTCACCTATTCAGTGTTCAATGGAGAAAAACAAAACAAAACATGCATGTGAGTAAATCATGTGAATTCATTTTGATGTGATTCATTGGTAATAATTGATCATTGATCATTGAACCGGGTAAAATGTATGGAACAGCGTTAGGATAATAATAATAATAATAATAATAATAATAATAATTACACTAGTAGGTAATAAACACAACAGTTGTTGTCTGTTTTCAATCCTTTTTTATGATTGTTTTCTATGGAAAAAAACAACTACTTAAATTGTTTGAATTTTTGTTTAAATCATACATACACTGTCAACATTGTCATCAGGATAATAATAATAATAATAATAACATTAAAAGTAAATAGTTAACACTGTGTAACTGTATTAATTAACAATTATGATTGTATTTGTGGTGCGAGCTACTTATAAGTAGTATATGACGTGAGTAAAAACGTAATGTCTGGTGGCAGCAGAAGATGGAGGAAGATCAAGAAAGGAAGAAAGGGAACAGAATGGAATTTGTTTATGAAACGCATGAATAGTCACAATCGATTGTTGATGTTTTACAACAGGAACAGTCCAGTTCGATATGATGAACTGATATTTTGCAAATTAACGAAGGTTTTCCAATTTTACTGAGTAACTCTGTAATTTGAGACTAAATACAATTCGGTTGCCCTCATCTGTGTTCTCCTTCACTACATATATACCGAAAGAATAAGTAAATATTGTTTGTTGGATATCAATTATTTGTGTTTGTCCAACAGAATTTAAAGGTATTCAGTTCGAACCCTACTGATATGGTTGTGGATATAAGATTAGTTAGTTAGGAGTTTTCAATAGTTTTATTACTAAAATCAATGTTAGTGATGTCAATTCTAAAGGTGATATCTCATTTATCTAAAACTAGTTTGTTTGGTGAATATTTATTGATACTATTTTAAAGTGAGATTTATTAGTTTGTTTTGAATTAGGGCTCAATTGGGAGTCTCATCAGTGCTGATGGCTTGGTGACTGACGAAATCTTAGCACGAATACAAAAAGCTCGATTGACTTCTGCCAACTTGCGTCAGCTATGGCACAGGCGAGATATCCATTTGCTAACCAAAGGACGAGTGTACTGTTCAACAGTTCGCTCCGTCCTACTTCATGGATGTGAAACATTGCCAGTCAGAATAGAAGATATTCGTAGGTTACTGGTTTGCGATCATAGGTGTCTCTAAAGCATTGCTCGTATATCCTGGGACACCCGAGTGAGCAACACTGTTATTAAGAAACAAGTACTAGGCAAGGATGGCAGGCCAACAGATGGAATATTGAAACTTGATTAGTTGAGGTAGTTGGGACATGTGTTGCGTATGCGCCCAACCACCGACTGCCTCGACAAGCTATGTTTTGTGGTTTGGAAGTAGGTTGAAAGAAAGCTAGGGACAGCCAAAACAAATCATAGCAGAAATCCATGAAGTCACTGACAAGTGAACTGAGCCATGTCGGTAGTTGTCGACTACCTGGTTGGGGTCCGCGAGATTATAGTAATGGTTAGAGACCCTGAATGACATGGCAATTGTGAATGGCACTGACGAGCAAATCACACAATCACACAGTGATACTTTCAAGTATTCAGAGCATGCTAATTATAGATTTCGAAAATAAAACATACTGTTACGCGTGAACGTAAACATGTCAACTGATCAGCTTGATCTATTACGAGTTTACCTTAGTCGGAAAACGAGAGCGAGGATCGAGGATCCGGTGACACGACATGCTACTCTAATCCCAACCCCCATTGAAATAAAGAAGATTTGATATGAAGTAGAACTTGTATTCTACAATCATCCAGAATTTACGAGGTTCGAGTTCAGAAGAGAACCAGAATCCCGCACTAGGGATCCGAGTCCGGATCATAAAACGTTACAGATAATGCGTATTGATACATTTAGGTCGAATAGGAAATAGCATCGAAGTATGTGACATTAAAAGTTGAGGTGATCAATAGGAAACAACATTTGAAGTGACATTGATTGTTAAGAAGACCATAAAATTAACCAGTAGGAATTAACCAATAGGAATTGACCAATAGAATTAGACTTACAAATAACTCTTAGGATATTGGATGAATATCCTAACACATACAGGTAATACCGTCTGAGGATTTAATTTGGTTACAAAACAACCCAACGTACGTAGGATCATCAGAGTGGATTGATTCAGTGCTTGTGAATTAATTAAACAATTGACTTCTACATGAAGTAATCGTTACAATCTTCTTTATGGTTTAGAAGTCAATCGTTTGCGCGCAAGACGGAGGATTCTGGGTTCGACTCCCGCGAGCAACAAGAGTCATGGATGCGCACTGCTGAGGAGTCCCATACTAGAACGAAACAGCCACCTTTCAGTGCTTTCAGGTTTCGAATAATCGTTTAACATTGATTCATTCATGATTTCAATGATTAGTCAATTAGATTTATAAATTAACAACAACTTAAGACATTTTCAGAACAAAACAGTACTATTCAGTCAGTGTATTTATGATCTCTCATGACGCCATCTATCATCAATCTTTCAATGATTGAAAACAATCAACTAATCGTTTAATTTATTTTCATTCAAAATGCAATTCACAACTATTCATTCATTGATTCATTCATTCATTCACTTATTGATTGCGGCATTATTCGTGTTGCGCAGTATTACATACATAAACTCTCAATTTTATGATCATTTCTAACTATCTTAAACGAATATCTATATGTTTTTATTCCGGCTATAAAGCTTGGTAATAAATCTTTTCTCTGAAACAAGAAAATAACAAACAAACTAACAGATCTTTTCATCATAGAATTTTTTATGGGTTTTTTTCAATGTTCTCCAAATTGAAATGATCAATTTTAATGACCATCAGTAGAATAAAATGAAATCTATATCTGCAAAAAAACCATTCACTCACGATTATCAACATAAATTAAATGTCATTCATATTTTAATGACTTTTGAAACAATAATATTTAGTTTTTAAAAACAAGAATTGTGGCGATTATTGATAGAGGTGGGGATAGTGGTTAGCAGTGAAATTTAGGATGTGGGTTTCATCCTAGTTGAGACTCGTCTGTAGCTGGATATCTGCTCCACATCTTAGAGACGATGTTCATTCTAGAACTCGAACTTAGTACCTGACGCTTCAAGCGCTGTCGTGTTATCTATTTAGCTAATGAGTTCAGATAATGACATGTTTGTGCAGTCGGATGAAGATTAAAGTTCATTTGTATTAGGTGTTTCAACCTACAAATTGATTTTTAGGACTGATCTGTCTATTTGGCATACATGTGCCTCGATATCGTCTTTAGGTTATGCGCATAATAAGACCAAGTTGAATAGTGGCCACTATCCACCATGCATCAATCGCAGTCCTAAACATCACTGGGGAAGATTCAAGCGACCAATACAAATAATAATTGGTATACTAGTGTATTGTCGAAAAAAATCGATATTCAAAAATCAATGGTAGAACACTAACTCATCTGTTTAGTCAGATACATTAAAGGATAGTTAATAAGAAACTCTACCTGGTCCGAGTTTCCTATTAGCTGATATTGTTCAACTAAAGCTACCTTTAATCATAAAGTGATTGATGCTCACTACTGACAAGCACCAACAAACACGAAATTTAAGTCAATCTTTGATTTTTATTTTACTGACTAACTTCAATTATCTCATATTTCATTATGACATTTGTAAAGTTCGAGTATAATAGCTGAGATTATTAGCGTCATAGAAAATTGATCGGAAGAAATTGAGGATCATTCAAAACATCATTACTGATGGCATGGTGACTGACGAAATCTCAGCATGGATAAAGAAAGCTCAATTCGCTTTTGCCAACTTGCGTCACTAATGACATAGGCGAGATATCCGTTTGCTTATCACAGGATGAGTTAACTGCTCAGCAGTTCGTTCCGTATCACTATATGGCTGTGAATCATGACCAGTAAGACCTGAGGATATTCGTACGTTATTAGTATTCTATTATACATGCCTTCGAGGCATTGTTAACGTATCTTTGGAGAACCAAGCAGCAATCAGTGCGGTTGTTAGGAAATGAGTACTAGGTAAAGATGGCAGATCAATAGATGAAGTAATCAATCTTGGTCATTTGAGATGATTGGGACATGTGTTACGAATGCCCATATATATATATATATATATATATATATATATATATATATATATATATATATATATATATATACATATAGAGTTGCATATGTACTCACAAATCCTTCCAACAATTTCCCTATCAGTTTATCTTTTTCATGTGTATTCTCTTACCTCAGATAAGATTACAAAAACATTTGAGTGGCACATTTGTCATTAGGGTACAATTGCGATATTTTCATATTTATTAAGAAGAGCTCAATTCGAAATAAATAATGACTGATGAATTATTAAACATTCAATCATAGGGCGGCAATTTTAAACAATAAAAACTAGAAATGTATTTTCTAGATTCAATTTCAAAAATATCTGTTTTTATTTACAACGACATGTTTGTTTTTTCAAATTTCAATTATTCGAAAGTGAAATTAGGAATGTCACAGCATAATGGATTTATCTTAAAGTGATTGAAAGTATTAATGCAGATATATATGTTCACAGTTACTAGTTAGTTAGTTAGTTAGTTAGTTAATGAGTGCTGACATCAAGAAACAATGTTTAGTGTATTCATCTTTTCAGCCAGCATTGATGGGTGACATTGTTTGTACTTGGGTGTCTTTTTTTGTAACTATTATTGTTCGTACAATAGTTTTCATGTTGACCTTGAATTTTGAATTACGAACGAAATTCACTGTTCAATGACTTTTTTATCTTTAACACTTTCTGTGGTTCATTTTAAAAATTTCTATATTTAACAGGAAGTTAATTCATTATTTTTTTCTAAATTACTTCTTTAAATGGACTGCAATTTGTTTTAAAGCTTCTTCGTTAATTTTAGAAAATGTTAATTCTTTCCATTATACTGTTTTGTCAACATTACACTTATAATTAACATTGGAACTAATGAAAAGACAATATGAGAAGATCATAGCAACAATGACAACAACAATAACAACAAAATAACACGATTAAGTGAGAACACTTTGTAAGAAAAAACAAGATAAGTAGTAACCAAAATGAACAGAAAGCATCTGTTACATATAGGGGTGTACACATTATGTTTACCGAATCCGTACATTTAGATAAACACAGCTCTAGATTGAATAGGATGAACATTGACAATTGAATGACCATATCAATTAATTGTACATTGAAACAATGTAACTTATAATAATATTGATTAAATAAATCAGAGGACAGCAACAATAAAAACAACAGAATAACACTTCTAAGTGAGAACACTTTTAGAAAATAGATAAGTAGTAACTAAATGAACAGGACACATGATATTTACCGAATCCATACATTTAGATAAACAACCCTAGGTTGAATTATACAAACATTGACAATTGAACGACTGTGTCAGTTAACTGAACCTTGAAACAAGTTAACTAATGATAGGAACATTAACAAATCAACAAATCAGAGGACAGATTGAAATGAAGAAGAATACAACAACAACAGAATTTTAATGTTCATAGAAAAAATAGGTTACAAATTGTAAGTGTTCTTCTAATCATAAAGATAATCCTGATTTCACGTCAGTCTATGTTGTACGTGATTCTTGATTTTTTCCATTCGAAAGAACTTACTAATCAAAAATTATTGAATAGTTTCTAATAATAGTAATAATTATATTTTTAGATCTCACAAGTATTCTGTAGAAATATATTTAGAAATTGAAAAACAATGCAGGAAGTTTAAAAAATTCCTCACTCAATCTTTGTATAAATATATAATCAATAAGAAATTTCCGTAGACAGAGTAGTATCGTGAAATTGAAAATAAACATATTCGATAATGTGTCCGTCTAATATCCTTGATTGGATAATGATTTCTTATTTGTGCCTAATTTTAGCCTGGTTTCAATGAAAAAACTTTTTAAATTTCCCATTTCTCTTTGGTGTACACAAGGTTGATGTTGAAAGCAAGTGAAGCATGTTTTCTGTGCACCGTTGTGCTAGAAGATATCTAAGGGATTAGTAGACAGTTAGCGAAGCATTGTTGTGTATTCAGACAACACATTTGTCAGACATGAAATACTATTGTGGTGTGAGCTACTTATAAGTAGTATATGACGTGAGTGTAAACATAATGTCTGGCAGCAGAATATGGGGGAAGATCAAGAAAGGAAGAGTTAGAAAACAATGGAATTTGTATGAAATGCATGAATAGTGACAATGGATTGATGTTTTGCAACAGGAACAGTCCACCAGTTCGATATGATGAACTGATAATTTGCAAATGAACGATTTACGATATGGTTTTCCAATTTTACTGAGTAACTCGGTAATTTTCGTTAATTACAATCTGGTTGTCCCACCTGTGTTCTCATTCACTACACTATGACTGTAACTTTAACCTTAATCACCTACTACATTGATAAGTGGTTACTTTCCGGAATCATGAAGTAATCAATGTTAGACAACTACTGAGAACCTGGAATCACTGGATGCCCGTCTAATCCTGATATAGGACTCATCGGCAGTGCACAACCACGACTCCTGCAAATCGTGGGAATCTAACCCTAGACCTTCCATCTTGAGAGTAAACGCTCTGCCTCTGAACCACTGAGCCGACGTCCAGAGGTGTCAATGTCTAAGTTCGATCAATCATTGATCGATTCATGATTTCAAAGTAACTAACAACCCTATGATAAAAATTAATCATATATGTTTAGCCTATATATTTTTTTCTGGATAGTTTACATTGATGAAATCACCAAACTGTGTCATAAGGCAAACCCCAACTCGGAATTTTAAAAGAAAAATGTTAAAAGGGAAGAGCAGAGAACATATTGTGTCGGGAATTAGAGGTAGACATTATAAGAATGACTCACGCGTGAGAACAGCCGGAACGGAGAGAGCGAAAGGTCAGGATAGAGTTGTTTGAGGAATCCTAGTCGGTGATTTATGCTTTACAGGGGGGTGGGTAATAGATGTAAGTGTGAGAAGATATAACACTGGAATGGAATAATAGTCCAAGAAATGTCACTGAAATCATGAATCGATCATTGTTAGACCACCGTTAGAATCTCGGAACCACTAGACTAACGTTTCGTCCTGGTATGGGACTCATCGATCACTGTAAGTGGGAATCGACTCCAGACCACTAATCTGGCATCCAACGGTTTTAATGTCTATCGTCAATCAATCCACGATATTACATGACCATTATTAATTGTCTTTAGTTGGTATCTACCTCACACCACTGGTCTCGGCACGGTATCTCACTAGAACTCCGAGAACTGACTCCTCACATCTAGTCACTAATGAGCACATAAACGATTCATGATTTCAATAAAACTCAACAAACTTCACAATCCTATTGGTGAAAGTAGGAAGAAATGTTTAGAAAGTCAGTTTCTCAAGTATCATCGTTAGATCATCACCATTAGAAACCTAAAAACACTAGATAGCCACTCCGTACTAGTATGCAACTCATCAATAGCAATGCACATTCACTACCCCTCACCTACTCACCGAAATCCAACTCAAGAGCTTCTCAGTTACACTATGAATGTCACTTCAAATGTTACTTCCTATTAGTCGTCTTAACTGTCAATGTCACAGACTTCGATGCTGTTTCTCATTCGACCAAAGTGTATAAATAAGCATTATCTGTAACGTTTTATGGACTGGTCCCGGATCCCTAGTCCGGGATCCTGATTCTCTTCTGGATTCGGACCTCGTACTTTCTGGATGTTTGATGAATACAGGTTCTACTTCATATCACATCTTCTTATTTTAACTAAATATGTAGGTTGGGATAATCGGATTTCAGTAGCATGTCATGTCGCTGGATCCTCGATCCTCGCTCTAGTGTTTTCCGACTAGGTAAACTCGTAATAGTTCAAGTATATCAAGTTGACGTGTTTACATGCAGGCGTAACAGGGAAGACCGAAGATCTCGGGTTATCAAATCCTATGCGAGGTGCATGAGTGCATGGATGAGCACTGCCACTGTTGAGTATTAATCTCAAACCAAAGACAAGCCGGCCATCTAAACAATGCTTCCAGGTTTCGAATGATATGATGGTCTAACTTTGAGCATCAATCGATTCATGCTTTCAAAAATGGTTTTGTTTTGATTAACCAGTTTTTTACTTGTTTGCTTATCTGTTTGTCTTGTTAATTTATTGATTTTTTAGTTTTGAATCAACTGTGTTGTTTCTTTTTGAACTGAACAAACGAACAAGTAAACAGCCAAGCAACGAGATAATCATCATCTTCATCATCAAAATAAAACAACGCTTTGGTAATTTTGAACCGATTGATGTGACTAGTTACACACACATAAACACACACACACACGCACACACACAGTTGAACTCATTACTGGATAACAAAAATGACAATGAAGTATCAATAGCAATACTACTACTACTACTACTACTAATACTACTAATTATGACAATAATAATAATAATAATAATAATAATAATAATAATAATAGTAATGATGTTTAGTAAATAAGAAAAAGATTTAATCTACTACTGGTAGGATTAGTATTCAAATTGATTTGCATATGAAGGTTGAATTTGAGATTAGGGTGTGTATTAAACAAATGTCTGTTGACTCTATTGAATGTGAAACTTTTTGATAGTTTTATACACTCATATCCTCTTTAGTTGGATGATTTTTTCTGTTTTGATCATGGAGCTTTCATCATTATCATTCTTCGTTTTCTTCTGAACAACATCATCGTCATCATCAGCACAAACTTCAGGTAGATAGTGTTGGGGATGTTAGATCCCCAAAGATCGCTTGTTAAATGCCTTATTTCGGATTCTACGTTTGCTAGCATGGGCTGATCAGTCGACCTTGAGATTTCAATTCCCACCAAGGGAAAATCCATGGTTGTGATTGGCTGCTGTATATTTTAGTGTGCTATTTTCTTAATTGTCTCAAGGACGTTTCTATGTTGTATAAATAAACGAGAGTTGTATGCTTGATTGTATTGTGTGATAGCTGGGTGTTTGTAGAATATACTTTCTACGCTTACTAAGACTTCTGGTTTACCGTTTGGATTCAAGGTAGCCTATCTGAACGCTGGTAATTGTCTCGTTCGCGTTTATCGACTAAGGTAAACTCGTAATAGCCTCAAGCATACTAAGTGATGAACTTAACAGATAGAAGTGAATTGATTCGAATATCTCCATGTGTATGCCTTGTAGTTTGTTCTGTTAACCTTGATCTTGAGGTCAGCAACAACCAATCATGATGAAGGTTAACCTGAATAAATTACGAGTCATACATATGGAGAATTTCGAATCACATCACTTCTATCTACCTGAAGTTTGTGCTGATAGTGATGATGATGTTGTACAGCTCCACTACTAAAACAACATTCATGTCTCAGAGAACGAAAACTGCACCGCAATCATCCTCCACCTGAGCTGTACAAATTTTCTCCTCCATATTAATGTCCTAACCAAAGATAGAAATCAATGTGAATGCTGAGGGATTAATATTTGAGATGAATACCACATACAGACTAATATTTCTTTAACAGATTAGTTTGATCATAAATTAACATTAGCTGAAGATAAGAATCCATTTGATATCCTAATGGAAATGAACAGGTTAGACATAAAAGACTAAGTAAATAGTGCATATGTCTGTTGATAAGCCTAGAATAAAATGTGGCTAATGAGTTAGTCAACAAAGATTTGATTATGGCAAATTCGGTCACGTGCGCTGTTATGGATATGAGGGAAGATGCAACTTCTCGGCTGCTCACACAGTGGAAGGGTGCATCTTGAGGAGCCTGAAAAGGAAATTCGATTTGTGTTGGTCTTAGCGACTCGGAAAAGTGACCGCACGGCCTTTTTATGAGAAGGTTTTAAAGTGTTAGCTCTGCTCTTTAAGTAGCCTTATCACTGAGGAGGGAAATTCATAGGGTAAGGTGAGATGTGATAGTTTAAGGGTCGACTTTGTCTAACGTCTTCTTTCCGTTACGAGAAGACAGCATCGCTGCAGATGCTGGTTATTTAAAGGAAACACCTTATTGCTGTCACATCTCTCTACGGTCACCAGTACGACTTTTGGTGGTGGCTTTGGTAGTTCTCTAAGTTTCTGCCCCACACTGTAGAATTGTCTTGACATTCTTGAATTGAAAATTCTGACTTTGATGTTGAATGATGGTTATTTTGAGTTCCAGATGTTGTTCAATTGTACAAATGTATTATTATTATCATCATTATTTTTTTCTACCTCTTTCCTTTTCTTTCTGTTAATTATTTCACATATTCTCATGATTTTTATGCTGAATTGCTCTTGATACCAGTTTATTTCATTTGAGCTCAACCGTCTCTATTACGGTTAACTAACGTCACAGAAAAACATTTCATAACTCATTACAACCCTGTTATCTATATATATATATATTAAAATCATGCTAGAATACCATTAAAAACCTGGAAGCACTGGACGGCCATTTGGTTCTAGTGTGAGACTAATCAGTAGCGCTCATCTACAATCTTCACTCGCGAAAATCTAACCCAGGACTTCAAGTATCACGCACGAACGCTTAACCTCTTGACTATTGTGTTGGTTGGCATCCAACTGTAGTATTAACGTGTAACTTTGATCAATCTAACAATGGTTGTCTAACATTCAACTGATTTATGGTTTCAATGAAAAATCAACAATCTCTATATCTCCATATGTGGTGTGTGCTACTTATACGAACGATATAAGTAGTATAATAAGGGGCATGAAAGAAGAAGTCTCACGGTCAGAAGAGGAAAATGGAAAGTAAATGGAGCAAATGCAAGAAGTAAATGGAGTACCAACAGGAAGGAAAGGAAGCAACAACAGGAATCGAAGAAGAAGGATGGAGTGTTGGAAGTCACGACTTAAAAATGGTGTGCAAATAGAGTGTTCAATGTGATGTATTCGTTTTTAACTGAATCAGAGTGTAAATTTGCATAATACAATCTTCCGCGCCTGCCTCAGTTTTTTCACATATAACAAGTGTTACATGTTAAATATTTGTTTTCAATGTTCAATTATCCTAACTGTTTAAAAAATTAAGGAGAAATTGATTTTTAAATATCATTCAATAGTTGAAAGTGTTCATTTCACTCTCCCTATAGTAAGAAAAATAATTTATCTAAAAGTTTTTTTTTTAAAAAAAGGGTTATTGATATATAAACAACTTTTTTGTTAATAACATACAGAATGAAATTAATTTGTCAAATGTTCAGGTCAATTTAGATAGTAATCTAAAATAACAACTCTGTCCAAACAAAACTGATATCAATAAGATCGTACTTATTACTAATTCATAAGTTGACATTGGAAGTAAAAGGTTCACGCTGAGAAGAATAATTTAGACTGTTTAAAATTGGAATGAATCAACTTTATATATATATATATATATATATATATATATATATATATATATATATATATATATATTTCTTTATTGCTCAGTTTATTTGTGCAAGCTGTTTTTAAAACAATGGAGTTCAACCCTGTAGAGTGTGAGACAGAGTTACCCACCGGAGAAAAATGGATGATATCTAGCAATATCATGCACTGAGATGAAGTTAGACATGAACACCATTGGATGCCGGCTCGATGATTTACAAGTTAAGCGTTCGCATGCGGGGTAGAACGTTCTGACTTCGATTGCCTTGTGATAGAGTTTTTAGTAGATGCGTATCTCTGATGAGTTGCATACTAGGACGAAACGACTGTCCAGTGCTTCTAGGTTTCTAATGCTGATCTAACATTGATCGATGATTCATGATTCCAATGTAGGCGAACAATCTCCACAATGGTATAATGAAAATAAATTTGTTGAAACAGATCTATCTGTTCGCTGAAGTTTGAGTGTGTTTTTTTAATAAGTTTTATAAGCAGATAGCTGACTGAAATATACATGATTATGGAAACTAGTGTAGTGTAACATATTTGTAATACATCATATTCGCCTAGCTGCATTTATTCTTCTAACCTTGAAATTTTCAAATTTAGGGCGTGGATCGACAAAGCAAGGGCTGCATTGCTATAAGTGAAAAATATCTGGAACTCCAAATAAATATCAATCAACACCAAAATCAGGATTTTAAATACAAATGTTAAGACAGTTCTACTGTATGGAGTAGAAACTTGGAGAACTACAAAAGGCATCATCCAGAAGATACAAGTATCCATTCACTCAAAATACCTCGGATTCGTTGGCCAGACACTATCAACAACAACCTACTGTGGGAAAGAAATAGCCAGATTCCAGCTGAGGAGGAAATCAGGAAGAAGTGGTGGAAGTGGATAGGATACACATTGCGAAAAGCACCCAATGGCCTCACAAGACAAGCGCTCACATGGAACCTTCAATGTCAAAGGAAAAGAGGGAGGCCAAGGAACACACTACGCCAAGAAATAGAGAAAGATATGAGAAGAATGAACAAAAATTGGACAGAATTGGAAAGGGAAGCCCAGGACAGAGTTGGTTGGAGAAAACTGGTGGTCGGCCTATGCTCCATTGAGGGTTACAAGCGAAAGTAAGTAAGTAAGTTATACTTTCTACTTTGGGAATTCATTTCTTCTTCTGTAATCACATTATTTATCTTCAATATTTTCAATTATTATTGATACTGTGATTATTTCCACCTCAGATTTTCATTATGAGGTTTTGGAGATTCTTGAGTGCCATTGAAATTATGACTCGGTCAATGTTAGGGCACTATAAGAAATCTGGAAGCATTGGACGGCCGTTTCGTCCTAGTATGAGACTCATCAGCAGTGTGCATCTACGATCTTCAGTCTTACTGACGAACCCTTAATGTCCAAATCACTAAGACTGTATTCCACAGTGTCAACGTCTCACTTCAAACAACTCATGTTATTGCACAACCTCACTCATTGTATTCAGTGAGTAACTTACTACTTCACCCCATTACTGTTGAACTCCACTGGTCACGGCTTCTCAGTTGAACTGTAAGAATTCGCTAATCACTAGTCTACTTACTTACTTATGCCTGTTACCCCCAATGGAGCATAGGCCGCTCACCAGTTTTCTCCAACCAACTCTGTCCCGGGCTTCCCTTTCTAGTTCCTTCCAGTTTTTGTTCATTCTTCTCGTGTCTTTCTCTATTTCTCGGCGTAATGTGTTCCTTGGACTTTTGATCTTGAGGGTTCCAGGTAAGGTCTTGTCTTGTGAGACAGTTGGGTGCTTTCCGCAATGTGTGTCCTATCCACTTCCACCGCTTCTTCCTGATTTCCTCCTTCACTGGAATCTGGTTTCTTTTCTCCCACAGTTCGTTGTTGCTGATGGTGTCTGGCCAACGAATCCGAAGTATTTTACGTAGATAACTAGTCTACTTCTTTAATACTAATCTTAATAATTTCCTTCTATTGTGTGAATTGATATAGTGTGGCAATTTGGAACCAATGAACGTACATATCGAATTCTAAGTTACTTTCTAATCAACTGACTTATCACAAACGCACATAAATATACATACAAATTTTTAATTTTTGGTCAATTTCATTTTTTTCTATCTATTTAAACAACACAGAATGGCGGAAGAAATAAAGAAAGAGTAAACAAACGAGAAGATATCTAGTAAATAGCTCGATATAAATCCAAGATAAATCATTCCAAAAAAAATGATTTGAGCGTGAAAAATTCTTTCACATCATTGCATTTTTTATAAATTATTATTAATAGGAGCAATTTCAAACAACAAATAATTAACATCTTTATTATTTTTTTTTCTAAAAAAAAAATTTAAAAATTGGTGATTTACTTAATTTTAAATAAACGCATAAAATTGATCATTGAATAATTGTGTTTCAATTGAAAATGGACACATTTTAGTGATCCTAAGGGCAATAACAACAAAGGAGCTAGAGGAATAAAATGGTTCAGTTAAGTTCACTATCAGATGGGGGGGATTTAAGTAGTTTTGTGAAAATTTCCGAAACATTTTGAATAGTTAATTGACATTCTATGAAATGTGACTAAATTCCTAAAAATTTCGCTTAAAGCCCCCTTCTGGGGTCACTATCGATCCCAAGACTGGATAGAGGAGGATTGGGTATGGGGTAAGCGACCTCATCCTGTAGGAAATCATCTCACTAAAAAAATGCTAGCCAAGAAAAATAATACGATAGGCATACAGATTGATGTTAGTTGTGGTACTTCGTAAAACCAAAGAGCATTAGACATCTATTTCATCGTAGTATGAAACTTCTCAACAGTGTACACTCATGAGATTTTATATACTATGGTGAGACAGTTTTTTACTAATCCCTGTTTTTATAGTGGGACCACAAATGAGAATATTTAGTGACGAATATAACTCGACGGATATACTTAATGTCAAATTGATGCAGGAATAAATAAGCGAATTGGGAGCGGTTCAGTAAAAATGTTGCTGCTGGAATTTTTAATTGTTAGAGTAAATCGAAAGCAAATCCTCGAGTTCTGTATTAATCATTATGAATCAATAATGTATGCCTAAAACATTTAGGTAACTATTGTTCCCTGAAATTATTCCAACCCATATCATCCCGTTCACAATCTATAAAGTTATTACTGAGCGATTCTGGTGGAAGCGGATTTTTTATTCTGACTCAGTTGTTTACATTTATTGGTCGTTGACTAGTGATTTATGGTATATTTGCCTGTCTCTTAGTTCTAATCGAATTTTAACTGCTGAAAGACGGTACAAATTATGAAATGGTGTCAAGTGGTTGCAAGTCAGTCAATCAGTCAGTTGCAACGTAAGAACTTCGTACGAATGTACATCAGTTCATGTTGCTGCCATACCACATGAACACAGAGACATAAATGTCAAATCAAATCCCATAGTGATAAAGATAGTAGAGGTATTATTGGTAGTTAAGAAGACTAGGGTTCGAAGATATTATTCAAGAAGTATAATTCAGTGAAATAAGGTTAGAAAAACAAAGGTAGAGGTGCTGACGATTCCAGAAGATTAGGATTTGAGAGAGCACAACGAATGGATGCACTTGAGCCATTGTAAACGATGTTGAGCCATGTCATTCAAAGTCTCTAAACATCGGTGACTACGGTCTCGCGGACTCCAACCAGATAGCCTACATCTACCAGCATGACTCAATCCACTAGTCAGTGACTTCATGAATTTCTGCCATGTTTTGGTTTGGCCGCCCCTAGCTTTCTTTCAGTCTACTCCTACACTGCAAAACATAGCTCGGTGGTTAGCAATACGTAACACATAACCCAACCACCTCAACTGATGAAGGCTCATCACTTCATCTATTGATCTGCCATCCTTACCTACAACTCTTTTTCTAACGACAGCATTGCTTACTCGATTGTCCCACGATATACGAGCAATGCTTCTAAGACATCTATGATCGAATACTAGTAACCTACGAACATCTTCTACTCTTAACGACCATGTTTCACAGCCATATAGGAGAACGGAGCGAACTGCTGCGCAGTACACCCGTCCTTTGGTCAGCGAACGGATATCTCGCCTACGCCATAAGTGACGCATGTTGGCAAAAGCCAGTCGAGCTTTCTGAATCAGCGCTGAGATTTCGTCAGTCACCAGGCTATCAGAGCTGATGAGACTCCCCAGATAAGTGAGGCGATCAACACGCTCGACTACTTCACTCCCTATCACTAGTGGTTGCAAGCAAACATCAGGTTATTCTAATCTATCTAGGCTCCGTGCCTATCTATAGAAGTCAACAGATTTCATCTCAAGTGATAAAACAGTCACGTATGCCCCATTTGAATGGAGTTAGGTATTGCCATGCTCTACATAAAGCGAAGATTTACCTTTTAAAAAAGGGTACTACTAACCTTTTCATTTAGATTGTATCTTGCTTACTGTTTTCAACTACTGAATAGTAAACAGTTTCTCATCCGATTAAACGAATGGTCACATTGCAAGCTAATCAATAGGATGCTATGGGTAATACAGTTTGAAGATGGTTGTAGTTTAATTTTTGCAGTCAGCAATCACATTGTACTTCAAATGAATCGAAGCTTTTAAACTTGGGTCTGCGTATAGCTCAAAGGGCTCGTCCTACTTTCACTAACTCATTAGTAGTATGCATAACAAGTTTCTTCATGAAATCAGGTGTATAACATTCACTATTTATGACATTATTAAGCTAATATAAGTCAGCATTTTTCTTCATTTAACCGGACAATCTGACTGTCCAGTGCTAATATGTTAAATAACTGCTGTAGCAAGAATTTTTCAACTAAAACCAATAAGAAATTCCACAGAAGACTAATTTCCAAGTT
This sequence comes from Schistosoma turkestanicum, assembly GCA_944470395.2. Lineage (NCBI taxonomy): Eukaryota > Metazoa > Platyhelminthes > Trematoda > Strigeidida > Schistosomatidae > Schistosoma > Schistosoma turkestanicum. The sequence goes on along the minus strand of OX103975.1, from coordinate 14,691,194 downwards.
AAAACTGTAAATTATGATATTTTCAATGACTAAAAAACTTTACTAATCTCATTATCAAAAACCTTAACATTTCTGCTGTATAGTCTGTACAGTATGCTCAGAATATGAACGGATAAAACAACTATTAACCAAAATATTATCAAGATTCAACTTTATAATTTTCACCAAATTGAACATTGAATGAACCAATCATACTGTGATAAGCGCTACTTATAAGTAGTACATGACGCGAGTGAAAACGTAATGTCTGGTGGCAGCAGAAGATGAAGGAAGATCAAGAGAAAGGAAGAAGAGTGGGAACACAATGGAATTTGTATGAAATTGCATGAATAGTGGTGAAATGTCAGACGATGGATTGATGATGGATTGAAGATTTGCAAATTTCACCGTTTACAATATGGTTTTCCTATTTTACTGAGTAACTCTGTAATTTTCTTTAAATACAATTCGGTTGCCCTCACCTGTGTTCTCCTTCACTACAATAATAATAACAACCATATATAGTTGTTATATTATCCCAATGAATAGGAGAATGAAATATTTTTCTGACATTTCGTGACTTAGTGTAGGCTATTTCTTCTACTTCAGAGAATGATATATATATATATATATATATATATATATATATATATATATATGTATATATATAGTTTATAGTGTGTGATTTCGAGCAATATTATTAATAAGCTTGAAGTGATTAGGATTGTTTTTCACAAAGCCAAATGAAAAAAATCAATAACCTAGTTGAATTCACTATCTTAAACATATTTTAATCGAATCCACCTTCTATAGAAAAAAACAGTTTACAGGGAATCAATAAACAAGGAGAAGTAAACGATTTTGGAAATCGTCAATTGTCAATTTTCATAAGTTGCGCTCACATTGACTGTTGAACAATCATCTGAGTGATTGAATTATTTAATTAATGAACTATGTAATTAAGCGGATAATTGACTAATTTATGGAATTATCGATTGAATGAATGGTCATTGGATAATAATAATAATACTAATAATATTCAATAAATAATGATTATTACTGAAATTATTTAAGTAATACGTTTTATTCTAGGGATACTACACCCCTAACTCAGGTCTCCTTTGGTCAGAAAAAATCATTGCCCAATATGAGACAAAGGGCAATAGAAGTGTTTGGGCCTATTTTCATTAAGCTGGGCTGCTTCTTCTACCATCCTACACTATATATATGTGTACACCATATACTATACTGCTGCTATATAGAGCTGAAGGTCTCCTATTAGAGACTAGAGGTTCGCTGTGATGAATATTGTGGATGGCTTTGCTTTGCTTTGGTAAGCATTGTTAACAGTCCATATACAAATTTGGCCAGCAGAGCGACCGGCCATTGTCATTGGGGTGCTGTATTACATATCACCATTGCTAATAGTAATGAGTTTGAGATTCATGTAAGTGGGATGAATCGAAATGGCCATGATTGACGCAATCATGGATCAGAAATAATCACCATATATATATGTACTAGTGTATATATATATGGTGTGAATGGTCCACCAGGGTGTCAGGTACTACCCTGTTTGGTCGCACCACACGACTGAGCGGAACTGTTCATGTAGAAAAATGGTAACACGTGAACAGTCTCTTTGTGGTTCTCCTGAAAACCAAATGTAAGATTGCCATTGACAATACAGGGTTTATTTATATAATTGATAAAAAATTACGTTTCATTCAATTATTGATAATCGAATAATTTGTGTGTGTCTCAAAACGATATGTTTGTTTTACTAGAATGTAACATGTGAATGATTGAAATTCATTTAATCATAAGTGTTTTGTTTTAGTAATGTTGATAACTGTGAACAGAGATGGAATTTTGAGACAAGTTTTTCATCGTAATAATAATATCCTAGTGTTCATTGTTTTAAGGTACAAATTTCAAGGCAGTTCTATTGTATGGAGTGGATAGGACACACATTACGAAAAGCACCTAACTGTTTCATAAGACAACCCCTCACTTGGAACCTCAAGGTCAAAGGAAAAGAGAAAAGCCAAGGAACACATTACGCCGAGAAAAATAGAGAAAGACATGAGAAGAATGAACCGAAATCGGACACAATTGGAAAGGGAAGCCGAAGGACAGAGTTGGCTGGAGAAAACTGATCGGCAGCCTATTCTTCGTTGGGGGCAGCAGGCGTAAGTAAGTGTTGATTGTCTTAAGGTAATCCCTAAATTGGAATCCTCAAGTTCGAAGGGAAAAAAACAGGCAAATCAAAGAATTCATTGCACCGTGAATCGGAGACAAACTTGAAAAAAATGAACAGCGATTGGGTAGAACTTGAAAAGGATGACCAGAATAGAGTAGGTTGTAAAATGTTGGTCAGTGGCCTATGCTCCATTAAGGGTAAGAGGTGTAAGTAAGTAAGTAAGTGAACATTGATGTTCACACGTAACCACATGCTACTTAATATCCCTTGCACATGCTCATAGCTATCTAGACTTGGTTGTTTAATGATCACGTAACACGTAATACATTTGAAGTTAAAAGTGTCAGGTTTGAGTTTCATTGTAAACATTACTATTGTGACACTAAGTTACTTACTTATGCCTGCTATCCCCGATGGAGCATAGGCCGCCCACCAGTTTTCTTCAACCTACTCTGTCCTGGCCCTTCCTTTCCAGTTCTGTCCAGTTTTTGTCCATTCTTCTCGCCGAAATGTATTCCTTGACCTTCCTCTTTTCATTTTACGTTGAGGGTTCCATGTGAGGGCTTGTCTTGTGACACAGTTGGATGCTTTTAGCAGTATGGCTAGCGTGACACAGGTAAACCCAAATGACGAACGCAACGAGCAGGTACCAATGGTCGACATCAATTCATAATATTACTTAACTACCAAACAATGTCATGATTTGATCAACAGTTTCAGGATATTACACATCACATTATGTAGCCAGATGAATAGTCTACATGACCTGGAGTGAGACAATCAACCAACCAACTAACCAACCAATCAGTCAATCAACCAGTTCACATGTTGATTACTAACGATTCGAATACCTGTATTTTTCTAAATATTAATACGTGATAATGATTGAATTATACTGTTTTAGCTTAAACTACAATAAAAACAATTCGTTTGATATAAAGTTCTTAACTTTTTTTCTAAATCGAATTAAAAAAAACTCTTTGAAATAAATTTTAAAAAATAATTTAATATATATTGTAAGATTATGAGGAGAAAAGAAAAGTTTGAGAAAAGGAGAGAGGAAGTAATAGAAATTTTTGCACCGATTGAAATTAAATTTATATATATATATATATATATATATATATATATATATATATATAATTATATATATATATATATATATATATATATACACAACTAGTTTCGGCATAAATCAACATGCACTAATTAGCCTTAATAATGGACAATGATGGTAATATATATATATATATATATATATATATATATATATATATATATATATATATATATGTTTATTTATATTTATATATATATATATATATATATGGACTGGTATGCAATTCAATTATGCAACTCTCATTCGGTAATTTATGTAACAATGTCACAGTGATATGGGTATGTATGTATTAGTTTGAAATAAATGAACCATTTATAGGGTGGTAGCAGTAGTAGTGTTAGTAGTAGTCGGAGTAGTAGTAGTAGTAGTTGTTGTTGTAGAAGTCGCAATAGTAGTAGCAGTGGTAGTAGTAACAGTGGTAGTAGTAACGGTGTGAGTAATCGTAGTAGCAGTAGTCGGAGTAGTAGTAGTAGTGTAGTGAAGGAGAACACAGGTGAGGGCAACCGCATTGTATTTAACGAAAATTACAGAGTTACTCAGTAAAATTAGAAAACCATATCGTAAATCGTTCATTTGCAAAATATCAGTTCATCATATCGAACTGGACTGTTCCTGTTGCAAAACATCAATCCATTGTCACTATTCATGCGTTTCATGCAAATTCCATTGTGTTCCCACTCTTCCTTTCTTGATCTTCCCCCATCTTCTGCTGCCAGACATTACGTTTACACTCACGTCATATACTACTTATAAGTAGCTCACACCACAGTAGTATTATTAGTGATAGTAGTAGTAAGGTGTTTACACATATATTTTTTTGAAATCATCAATCAGTCATTTTTAGACCGCCATTAGAAAGCTGAAAGCACTGGACAGCCGTTTCATCCTGTTACCGAGCTCTTCAGTAGTGCTCATCCACGACTCCTGCTACTTGCAGAATTCGAACCTGAGACCTGAGAACCTGAGACGAACGGCTAACCTCTGAACTACTGAGCTGGCTGGCACCCTATAGTGTTAATGTTTAATTCTGATAAATCTAGAGATTTTGCATGACCTTACCCATTTGTCTTTGGTAGTTACTACCTACATTCAATAGGGTTGGACTCCACTGGTCACGTCATCGCTCTAGAACTCTGAGAATTTCTTAATGAAACTAGTCACCAGTAAGCGTATTTTACGATTTCCCATGATAGACTTATGAAGATTGTTGCATTTCATTGAACTTGTGAATGGATCCATGTTAGACCACCATTAGAAACTTGGAAGCATAGCTTAGTGGTTTAGAAATTAAACATTCACACTCGTGAGACCATAGGTCCTCGGTAAGACTCCTGCCTAATGAGGTTTTGGATACGCACCGAAGATAAGTTCCATATTAAGTTCCTGATGATGTTCCCAACAATGATCGATTCGTGATTTTAATAGAAATAATGTGTAGTTTCACAAGTTCCGGGTTCATATATTAGAAATTTAATAAAGAATTCATTTACTTCACTATTGTGTGTGTGTGAAGTGTGAAATTGTACAACTATTCAGTCAACATGAAAGTTAATAAAACGTTCTAAATATTCAGATATTTGATTGTTTACTGTTACGACTGTACAACAGTGACTGTCACTTTGAATTATCACCTCGCTAATCATGTAATATTGAAAATATATATACACATAAGATTGATTTTCCCACTGGGTCAATTATCAAACTACGACAACATATCAATAAACAGTCAAATTAAATCAATCTATGTCAATAAATATACTTAATCGATGAGAATGTAACAAGAAAATAGGGATTTTTTTCAGTAGTACACAAGAAGACAAAAGTGCCAGTTGAGTGAGAGACATTCAATAATGAGAATGACACAATTCATTATTGCTTAAATTATATCCGAATACTACTACTGATTACTACTGAAATCATGAATCGATCGTTGTTAGACCATTGAAAAATTTAGAAGCACCTGACGCCTGTTTCGTCCTGTTATGCTACTTGTCAGCAGTGCGCATCGATGACACGTAGGATTCGAACCACAGGACCTTCGGTCCTAAACTTTAGAACACCAAGTTGACTTCCAACGTTGTTAATGTCTAACTCTGTTCAATCTAGGGATTTAGAATGAACTCATCTATTTGTCTTCGGTAGCTACTGCCTACATCTGACATGGTCAAACTCCACTGGTCACAACCTCTCACTAGAACTTAGAGACTTTCCTCACGAAGTTAACCACTAATAATGTAGAGGGAGTGGTGAGAGTCGTGGATGCGCACTGCTACTGATGAGTACCCCATACCTGGACCAAACAACGGTTCAGTGCTTCCAGGTTTCTAATAGTATTCTGACGATGATTAATTTTATCATTCCAGTACTAACTGGTCAACTGAAGCACAAATTATCAAAATCATCTCTAATGACTTTATTCTGTAGAGGTTGAGATAATACTGGTATAATAATAACAATTTGGTACTGTCAGCCATATAAACACAAATCCTTATTATAATCGATTAGCTGTTGTATTAAACTACAATGAATACACTAGACAGACAGACAGACAGACAACGCAGAACTTCGTACATGAGTACATCAGTTTAGGTTGCCATACCACATCAGCAAAGAGGAGCAACTGTCAATTCAAATCAAAGAGTGAGAACGATAGTAGAAATATTAATGGTAATGGAGAAGATTAGGGAGCGAAGATATGATTCGAAAAGTATGATTCAGTGAGATAAATTTTGAAGGAGAGAGATAGAGATTATGAGGAATTCAGAAGCACATAATCAAAAAGCACTCAAAGAGTGGATGCACCTGCGCCATTGCAAACGATTTTGAGCCATTTCGTTCAAGGTCTCCAACCATTGATGACCTTCATCTCGTTGACCCCAACCAGATAGCCTACACCTACTAACGTGACTCAGTCCACTTGTCATTGATTTCATGGATTTCTGCCATGTTTTGGTTTGGCCGCCCCTAACTTTCTTCCAACCTACTTCTGTATCGCAAAACATAGCTCGCCGGGTCAGTCGGTGGTTAGGCATACGTAACACATGTCCTAACCACCTCAACTAATGAAGTTTCAGTACATCATCTCTTGACCTGCCATCCTTACCTAGAACTCGCTTGCTAACGACAACATTGCTTACTTGGTCGTCCCAGGATACACGAGCAATGCTTCGGATACACCTATGATCGAAGACTAGTAACCTACGAATGTCCTCTACTCTTAACGGCCATGTTTTGCATCCGTATAGTAGGACAGCGCACTGCTGTGCAGTACACTCAACCTTTGGTTAACAAGTAGATATCTCGCCTGCGCCATAGGTGACGCAGGTTGACAAAAGCCAATCGAGCCTTCTGTATCAGCGCTGAGATTTCATCAGTCACCAGGCCATCAGCACTGATGAGACTCCAAAGATAAGTGAAGCGGTCAACGCGCTCAACCACTTCACTCCCTATCACTAGTTCAGGCGCCGATGCAACTCAATCTAGAAGCAACATTTTGCATTTTGACGGGGAAAACCGCATCCCGAACATGCTTGCATTGTTGCTTAGGGTAGTCAGAAGACTCTGCACTTTGTCAGCGTCTTCACCAAGTAGGACTATGTCATCGGCATATGCTAACTCGATAAGCGAGCCTCCTGGTAAATTGTCTACTCCTGAAAATTCAGACGAGGATAAGGTTATTTCTAGCAACACGTCTATGACAAAATTAGACAAGAATGGAGAAAGTGGACATCCCTGTCGGATACCACTTGAAGTAAAGAATTCCAGTGACAGTTAGCCATAAGCTTTCACTCTACTAGTAGTGTTCGAGTAGAGAGCTTGTATAATAAGGTTAATGTACTTCTTTTTGGTACACCTTTCAACGACAGACAATCACTACATTATATATTTACACTAGTACAATATCACAAACATATAGGGAGTAAATAAAAAAGCATTTGTTTTCTTCATTTTATTCAACTACTACTCATGATCAATAGTGTCAGGCTAATTACACTCGATACACACACATGATACCTTAAAAAGGCGTACACTACTACTACTACTAATACTACTATTACTACTACTACTACTACTACTACTACTACTACTACTACTCACACTACTACTACTACTCACACTACTACTACTACTCACACTACTACTACTATTACTCACACTACTACTACTACTACTACTCACACTACTACTACTACTACTCACACTACTACTACTCACACTACTACTACTATTACTCACACTACTACTACTACTACAACTACTACTACTACTACTACTACTACTACTACTACTACTACTACTACTACTACTACTACTACTACTATTAGCA
>OX103975.1:14577754-14683092 GCA_944470395.2 Schistosoma turkestanicum | reverse complement strand
GAGGTAATACGTCACGTATACGCCTTTTTAAGGTATCATGTGTGTGTGTGTGCGTATCGAGTATAATTAGCCTGACACTATTGATCATGAGTAGTAGTTGAATAAAATGAAGAAAACAAATGCTTTTTTATTTACTCCCTATATGTTTGTGATATTGTACTAGTGTAAATATATACTGTAGTCATTGTCTGTCATTGAAAGGTGTACCAAAAAGAAGTACATTAACCTTATTATACAAGCTCTCTACTCGAAAACCACTGGTCGAGTGAAAGCTTATGGCGAACTGTCAACGGAATTCTTTACTTCAAGTGACGTCCGTCAGGGATGTCCACTTTCTCCATTCTTGTTTAATTTTATCATAGACATGCTCTTAGAAATAATGTTATCGTCGTCTGAATTTTCAGGAGTAGACCTTCTACCAGGAGGCTCGCTTATTGACTTAGAATATGCCGATGACATAGTCCTACTTGGTGAAGACGCTGACAAAATGCAGAGTCTTCTGACTACCCTAAGCAACAATGCAAGCATGTTCGGGATGCAGTTCTCCCCGTCGAAATGCAAAATGTTGCTTTAAGACTGGGTTGCATCGGCACCTGAACTAGTGATAGGGAGTGAAGTAGTCGAGAGTGTTGACCGTTTTACTTATCTTGGGAGTCTGATCAGTGCTGATAGCCTGGTGAATGACGAAATCTCAGCTCGGATACAGAAGGCTTGATTGGCTTTTACCAACATGGCGAGATATCCGTTTGCTGACTAAAGGACGAGTGGACTGAGTCATGTAGGTAGATGTAGGCTATCTGGTTGGGGTCCGCGAGACGAAAGTCACCAATGGTTAGAGTCCTTGAATTACATGGCTCAGAATCGTTTGCATTGACGAAGGTGCATCCACTGTTTGTGTTCTATCTAATGCTAACCTTTATCAATTCCTTATCATCTCTATCTTTCTCCTTCTAAATTTATCTCACTGAATTATACTTTTCGAATCATATCTTCTCTCCCTAATCTTCTCCATTACTGCTAATAATTCTACTATCTCTTTCACTCTTAGATTCGAACTGACAGTTACGTCTCTGTGCTGATGTGGTATGGCAACCTGAACTGATTTACTTATGTACGAAGTTCTGCATTGCATCTGTCTGTCTGTCTAGTGTAGTCATTGTAGTTTAATACAGCAACTAATCGATTATAATAAGGATGTGTGTTGATGTGACTGACAGGACTAAATTGTAATTATTATACCAGTTTTTAATTCAGTCTCTACAGAATAAAGTCATTAGGGATGATTATGATAATTTGTGCTTCATTTGACTAATTAGTACTGAAATGATGAATTAATCATCGTCAGAATACCATTAGAAACTTGGAAGCAGTGAACCGTTGTTTGGTTCAGGTATGGGACTACTTATCAGTAACAGTGCGCATCCACGACTCCCACAAATCCCTCTACATTATTAGTGACGAGCTTCGAGAGGAAAGTCTCTAAGTTCTAATGAGAAGTAGTGACCAGTGGAGTTTGACTCTGTAAGGTGTAGGCAGTATCTACCGGAGACAAATAGATGAGTTCGTTCAACATCCCTAGATTGAACAGAGTTAGACATTAACAACGTTGGAAGCCAACTTAAAGTTCCAAAATTTAGGACCGAAGGTCCTGTAGTTCGAATCCTATGAGTCGTCGATGTGCACTGCTGACAAGTCGCATAACAGGACGAAACAGGCATCAGGTGCTTCTAAATTTTTCAATGGTCTAACAACGATCGATTCATGATTTCAGTAGTAATATTCAGTAGTAGTATTCGGATATAATTTAAGCACTTTTGTCTTCTGGTTTACTCCCGCACAAAGTCCCTACTTAATTGTTACGTTCTCAATGATTAAGTATATTTATTGACATGGATTGATTTAATTTGACTGTTTATTGATATGTTGTCGTAGTTTGATAATTGACTTAGTGGGAAAATCAATCTTATGTGTATATATATTTTTCAATATTACATGATTAGCGGGTTGATAATTCAAAGTGACAGTCACTATTGTACAGTCGTAACAATAAACAATCAAATATTTGAATATGTAGAACGTTTTATCAACTTTCATACTGACTTAATAGTTGTACACTTTCATACTTCACACATCACACACACAATAGTGAAGTAAATGAATTCTTTATTAAATTTCCAATATGAATCCGGAACTTGTTAAACCCTACACATTATTTCTATTGAAATCATGAATCTATCATCGTTGGGAACACTGTCGGGAACTTAGTATGGAACTCATCTTATGCAGGATCTCTGGTCTCGCGAGTGTGAATACCTAACCTCTAAACAACTAAGCTATGCTTCCAAGTTTCTAATGGTGGTCTAACATGAATCCATTCACTAGTTCAATGAAATGCAACAATCTTCATAAGTCTATCATGGGAAATCGTAGAATACGCTTACTGGTGACTAGTTTCATGAGGAAATTCTCGGAGTCCTAAAGCGATGACGTGACCAGTGGAGTCCAACCCTATTGGATGTAGGTAGTAACTACCAAAGACAAATGGGTAAGGTCACGCAGAATCTCTAAATTGATCAGAGTTAGACATTAACACTATAGGGTGTCGGCCAGCTCAGTAGTTCAGAGGTTAGGCGTTCGTGCTAAAGATCGAAGGTCTTGGGTTCGAATCCTGCGAGTGGCAGGAGTCGTGGATGAGCACTACTGATGAGTGCTATACCAGGACGAAACGGATGTCCAGTGCTTTCAGCTTTCAAATGGTGTTCTAACAATGATTGATTGATGATTTCAAAAAATATATGTGTAAACACCTTACTACTACTATCACTAATAATACTACTGTGGTGCGAGCTACTTATAAGTAGTATATGACATGAGTGTCAACGTAATGTCTGGCAGCAGAAGATGGGGAAAGATCAAGAAAGGAAGAGTGGGAACACAATGGAATTTGTATATGAAACGCATGAATAGTGACAATGGATTGATGTTTTGCAACAGGAACAGTCCAGTTCGATATGATGAACTGATATTTTGCAAATGAACGATTTACGATATGGTTTTTCCCTATTTTACTGAGTAACTCTGTAATTTTCGTTAAATACAATTCGGTTGCCTTCACCTTTGTTCTCCTTCACTACACTACTACTACCCTATAAATGGTTCATTTATTTCAAACTAATACATACATACCCATATCACTGTGACATTGGTACATAAATTACCGAATGAGAGTTGCATAATTGAATTGCATACAAGTCCATATATATATATATTACCATCATTGTCCATTATTAAGGCTAATTAGTGCATGTTGATTTATGCCGAAACTATTTCTATAGATATATAACTGTAGAAAAAATTTTAATTTTAATCCGTGCAAAAATTTTCGAAAACTTTTTTCTGCTCTCTTACTTCCTCTCATTTTTTCTCAAACTTTTCTTTTCTCTGCTCATAATCTTACAATATATATTAAATTATTTCTTAAAATTTATTTCAAAGATTTTTTTAAATGCGATTTAGAAAAAAGTTAAGAACTCTATATCAAACGAATTGTTTTTATTGTAGTTTCAACTAAAACTGTATAATTCAATCATTATCACGTATTAATATTTAGAAAAATACAGGTATTCGAATTGTTAGTAATCAACATGTGAATTGGTTGGTTGACTGATTGGATGGTTAGTTGGTTAGTTGGTTGTCTCACTCCAGGTCGTGTAGATTGTTCATCTGGCTACATAATGTGATGTGTAATATCCTGAAACTGTTGACCAACTCATGACATTGTTTGGTAGTTAAGTAATATTATGAATTGATGTCGACCATTGGTACCTGCTCGTTGCGCTCGTCATTTGGGCTTGCCTGTGTCACACTAGTCATACTGCTAAAAGCAACAACGTACTGTAGGAGAGAACAAACCAGATTCCAGTGGAGGAGGAAATCAGGAAGAAGTGGTGGAAGTGAATAGGACACACACTACGAAAAGCACCAAACTGCGTCACGAGACAAGCCTTGACTTGGAACCCTCAAAGTAAAATGAAAATAGGAAGGCCAAAGAACATTTTACGCCGAGAAAAATGAACAAAAAATTGGACAGAATTGGAAAGGGAGGCCCAGAGCAGAGTAGGTTGGAGGGAAACTTGTGGGCGGCCTATGGTCCATCGGGGATAGCAGGCGTAAGTAACTAAAAAAAGTGTCAAAATAGTAATGTCCACAATGAAACTCAAACCCAACACTTTTAACATCAAATGTATTACGTGTTACGTGATCATTAAACAACTAAGTCTAGATAGCTATGAGCATGTGCAAGAGATATTAAGTAGCATCTGATTATGTGTGAACATCAATATTCACTTACCTATTAACACCTGTTACCCTTAACGGTGCATAGGACACTGATCAACATTCTCCAACCTACTCTATTCTGGTCATTCTTTTCAAGTTCTACCTAATCGCTGTTCATTTTTTTTCATGTTTGTCTCCAATTCACGGTGCAATGAATTCTTTGGTCTCTCTCTATTTTCGTTTGACCTTAAGGATTTAGATTTAGGGCTTACCTCGAAACAATCAACACTTACTTACTTACGCCTGTTACCCCCAATAGAGGAGCATAGGCCGCCGACCAGTTTTCTCCAATCAACTCTGTCCTGGGCTTCTCTTTTCAGTTCTTTCCAGTTTTTGTTCATTTTTCTCATATTTTTTCTCTATTTTTCTCGGGGTAATGTGTTCCTTAGCCTTCCTCTTTTCCTTTGGTCTTGTGGGTTCCGCGTGAGGGCTTGTCTTGTGACACAGTCAGGTGCTTTTCGTAGTGTGTCCTATGCACTTTCACCATTTCTTCCTGATTTCCTCCTCCACTGGAATCTGGTTTGTTTTCTTCCACATTACGTTGTTGCAGATAGTGTCTGGCCAACGAATCCGAAGTATTTTGCGCAGACAACTAATAATCGATACTTCTGTCTCCTGGATGATGGCTTTCGTAGTTCTCCAAGTTTCCGCTCCATACAGTAGAAACTGTTTTGAAATTTGTATCTTAAAACAAATAACACTAGGATATAATTATTAGGATGAAAAACGTGTCCCAAAATTCCATCTCTGTTCACAGTTATCAACATTACTAAAACAATACACTTATGATTAAATGAATTTCAATCATTCACATGTTACATTCTGGTAAAACAAACATATCGTTTTGACACACACACAAATTAGTCGATTGTCAATAATTGAATGAAACGTAATTTTTTATCAATTATATAAATAAACCCTGTATTGTCAATGGCAATCTTACATTTGGTTTTCAGGAGAACCACAAAGAGACTGTTCACGTGTTACCATTTTTCTACATGAACAGTTCCGCTCAGTCGTGTGGTGCGACCAAACAGGGTAGTACCTGACACCCTGGTGGACCATTCACACCATATATATATACACTAGTACATATATACGGTGATTATTTCTGATCCATGATTGCGTCAATCATGGCCATTTCGATTCATCCCACTTACATGAATCTCAAACTCATTACTATTAGCAATGGTGATATGTAATACAGCACCCCAATGACAATGGCCGGTCGCTCTGCTGGCCAAATTTGTATATGGACTGTTAACAATGCTTACCAAAGCAAAGCAAAGCCATCCACAATATTCATCACAGCGAACCTCTAGTCTCTAATAGGAGACCTTCAGCTCTAAATAGCAGCAGTATAGTATATGGTGTACACATATATATAGTGTAGGATGGTAGAAGAAGCAGCCCAGCTTAATGAAAATAGGCCCAAACACTTCTATTGCCCTTTGTCTCATATTGGGCAATGATTTTTTCTGACCAAAGGAGACCTGAGTTAGGGGTGTAGTATCCCTAGAATAAAACGTATTACTTAAATAATTTCAGTAATAATCATTATTTATTGAATATTATTAGTATTATTATTATTATCCAATGACCATTCAATCAATCAATCAATCAATCAATTAGTCAATTCACTGATTAATTACCTAATTCATTAATTAAATAATTCAACCAATCAGATGATTGTTCAACAGTCAATGTGAGCGCAACTTATGAAAATTGACAATTGACGATTTCCAAAATCGTTTAATTCTCCTTGTTTATTGATTCCCTGTAAACTGTTTTTTTCTATAGAAGGTGGATTCGATTAAAATATGTTTAAGATAGTGAATTCAACTAGGTTATTGATTTTTTTCATTTGGCTTTGTGAAAAGCAATCCTAATCACTTCAAGCTTATTAATAATATCGCTCGAAATCACACACTATAAACTATATATATATATATATATATATATATATATATATATATATATCATTCTCTGAAGTAGAAGAAATAGCCTACACTAAGTCACGAAATGTCAGAAAAATATTTCATTCTCCTATTCATTGGGATAATATAACAACTATATATGGTTGTTATTATTATTGTAGTGAAGGAGAACACAGGTGAGGGGCAACCGAATGGTATTTAACGAAAATTACAGAGTTTTAATCAGTAAAATAGGAAAACCATATCGTAAACGGTGAAATTTGCAAATCTTCAATCCATCATCAATCCATTGTCTGACATTTCACCTCTGTTCATGCGTTTCATGCAAATTCCATTGTGTTCCCACTCTTCTTACTTTCTTGATCTTCCCCCATCTTCTGCTGCCACCAGACATTACGTTTACACTCGCGTCATATACTACTTATAAGTAGCGCTCAGTATGACTGGTTCATTCAATGTTCAATTTAGTGAAAATTATAAAGTTGAATCTTGATAATGCATGACTACTGGTTGTTATATCCGCGCTTAAACAACCCATTCATATTCTAAGCATACTGTAGAGACTATGCAGCAGAAGTGTCATGATTTTTGATAATGAGATTAGTAAAGTTTGTTAGTCATTGAAAATATCATAATTTATAGTCTTAACTTGGAAATTAGTCTTCTATGGAATTTCTTATTGGTTTTAGTTGAAAAATTCTTGTTACAGCAGTTATTTAACATATTAGCACTGGACAGTCAGATTGTCCGGTTAAATGAAGAAAAATGCTGACTTATATTAGCTTAATAATGTCATAAATAGTGAATGTTATACACCTGATATCTTGAAGAAATTTTGCTATGCATACTACTAATGAGTAAGTGAAAGTAGTATAGTGAACGAGAACACAGGTGAGGACAACCAAATTGTATTTAACGAAAATTACAGAGTTACTCAGTAAAATTGGAAAACCATATCGTAAATCGTTCATTTGCAAAATATCAGTTCATCATATCGAACTGGACTGTTCTTGTTGCAAGACATCAATCCATTGTCACTCTTCATGCGTTTCATACAAATTCCATTGTTTTCTGACTCTTCCTTTCTTGATCTTCTCCCATCTTCTGCTGCCAGACATTGCGTTGACACTCACGTCATATACTACTTATAAGTAGCTCGCACCATAGTAGGACGAGCCCTTAGTGCTATACACTGATCTAAGTTTATAAAATCTTCGATTCATTCGAAGTGCAAAGTGATTGCTGACTGCAAAAAAAACTACACCCACTGTCATTTATTTTCAAGCTGTATTACCGATCACATCTCATTGATTAGCTTGCGATGTGACAATTCGTTTTAATCGGATGAGAAACTGTTTACTATTCAGTAGTTGAAAACAGTAAGCAAAATACAATCTAAATGAAAAGGTTAGTAGTACCCTTTTTTAATCGGTAGATCTTCGCCTAATGTACGGTTATGTAATTTCACACTCAATTCAAATAAGGGATACGTGACTGTTTTATCACTTGAGACGAACTTTGTTGACTTTGATATACAGGCACGGAGTGTAGAACGATTATAATAACCTGATGTTTGCTTGCAACCACTTGACACCATTTCATAATCTGTACCGTATGTCATCAGTTAGATTTCGATAAGCACTAAGAGATCACTAGTCAACGACCAATAAATGTAAACACTTCAGTCCGAATCAAAAATCCGCTTCCACCAGAATTGCTCAGTGATAACTTTATAGATTGTGAACGGGATGGCATAGGTTGGAATCATTTCAGGGAGCGATAGTGCCTTAAATTTTATTTAGGCATACATTATTGATTCATATTGATTAATACAGAACTCGAGGATTTGCTTTCGATTTACTTCAACGATTAAAAATTTCATCAGTAAAGTTTTTACTGAACCTCTCCCAATTCGCTTATTTATTCTTGCATCAATCTGACACTACGTATAATCGTCACCAAATGTCCTCATTTGTGGTGCTGCTTATAGTGGCACCAGGGATTAATAAAAAACTGTCTCACCATAGTATAAAATGCCATTCGGTGTGATCATGAGTGTACGCTGCTGAGGAGTTTCATACTGCGATGAAATCGACGTCTAATGCTCTTTGGTTTTATGAAATACCACAATTGACATCAATCTGTTGAAATATATGCCTATCGTATTATTTTTCTTGGCTAGCGTTTTTTTAGTGAGCTGATATCCTACAGGATGAAGTCGCTTACCCCATACCCAATCCTCCTCTATCCAGTCTTGGGATCGATAGTGACCACAGAGGGGAGCTTTAAGCGAACTATTTACAAATTAAGTCACATTTCATAGAATGTCAATTAAATATTCAAAATTTTTCGGAAATTTTCACGAAACTACTTAAATCCCATCTGAAATAGGATAACATTATTTAATAGTAGGCTTAACTGAACCATTTTATCCCTCTAGCTCCTTTGTTGTTATTGCCCTTAGGATAACTAAAATGTGTCCATTTTCAATTGAACCACAATCATTCAATGATCAATTTTTATGAGTTTATTTAAAATTAAGTAAATCACCAATTTTTAAATTTTTTTTTTAGAAAAAAAATAATAAAGATGTTAATTATTTGTTGTTTGAAATTGCTCCTATTAATAATAATTTACAAAAATGCAATGATGTGAAAGAATTTTTCACGCTCAAATCATTTTTTTTTCTTTTGGAATGATTTATCTTGGATTTATATCGAGCTATTTACTAGATAACTTCTCGTTTGTTTACTCTTTCTTTATTTCATCCGCCATTCTGTGTTGTTTAAATAGATAGAAAAAAAATGAAATTGACCAAAAATTAAAAATTTATATGTATATTTATGTGTGTATGTGATAAGTCAGTTGATTAGAAAGTAACTTAGAATTCGATATGTACGTTCATTGGTTCCAAATTGCCACACTATATCAATTCACACAATAGAAGGAAATTATCAAGATTAGTATTAAAGAAGTAGACTAGTTGTCTACGTAAAATACTTCGGATTCGTTGGCCAGACACCATCAGCAACAACTTACTGTGGAGGAGAAAATCAGGAAGAAGTGGGGGAAGTGGATAGGACACACATTACGAAAAGCACCTAACGATGTGTGTCCGGCCAACGAATCCGAAGTATTTTACGTAGACAACTAGTCTACTTCTTTAATACTAATCTTGATAATTTCCTTCTATTGTGTGAATTGATATAGTGTGGCAATTTGGAACCAATGAAACCGTACATATCGATCTAATGTTAACTTTCTAATCAACCTGACTTATCAAATACACACATAAATTATACATATAAATTTTTAATTTTTTGGTCAATTTCATTTTTTTTCTATCTATTTAAAACCAACACAGAATGCAGCGATGAAATAAAGAAAGAGTAAACAACGAGAAGTTATCTAGTAAATAGCTCGATATAAATCCAAGATAAATCATTCCAAAAGAAAAAAAAATTGATTTGAGCGTGGAAAAAATTCTTTCACATCATTGCATTTTTGTAAATTATATTAATAGGAGCAATTCAAACAACAAATAATTAACATCTTTATTATTTTTTTTCTAAAAAAAAAATTTAAAAATTGGTGATTTACTTAATTTTTAAATAAACTCATAAAAATTGATCGATTGAATGATTGTGGTTCAATTGAAAATGGACACATTTTAAGTATTATCCTAAGGCAATAACAACAAGGAGCTAGAGGATAAAATGGTTCAAGTTAAGCCTACTATTAAATAATTCAGATGGGATTTAAGTAGTTTCGTGAAAATTTCCGAAAAATTTTGAATATTTAATTGACATTCTATGAAATGTGACTTAATTTGTAAATAGTTCGCTTAAAGCTCCCCTCTGTGGTCACTATCGATCCCAAGACTGGATAGAGGAGGATTGGGTATGGGGTAAGCGACTTCATCCTGTAGGATATCAGCTCACTAAAAAAACGCTAGCCAAGAAAAATAATACGATAGGCATATATTTCAACAGATTGATGTCAATTGTGGTATTTCATAAAACCAAAGAGCATTAGACGTCGATTTCATCGCAGTATGAAACTCCTCAGCAGCGTACACTCATGATCACACCGAATGGCATTTTATACTATGGTGAGACAGTTTTTTATTAATCCCTGGTGCCACTATAAGCAGCACCACAAATGAGGACATTTGGTGACGATTATACGTAGTGTCAGATTGATGCAAGAATAAATAAGCGAATTGGGAGAGGTTCAGTAAAAACTTTACTGATGAAATTTTTAATCGTTGAAGTAAATCGAAAGCAAATCCTCGAGTTCTGTATTAATCAATATGAATCAATAATGTATGCCTAAATAAAATTTAAGGCACTATCGCTCCCTGAAATGATTCCAACCTATGCCATCCCGTTCACAATCTATAAAGTTATCACTGAGCAATTCTGGTGGAAGCGGATTTTTGATTCGGACTGAAGTGTTTACATTTATTGGTCGTTGACTAGTGATCTCTTAGTGCTTATCGAAATCTAACTGATGACATACGGTACAGATTATGAAATGGTGTCAAGTGGTTGCAAGCAAACATCAGGTTATTATAATCGTTCTACACTCCGTGCCTGTATATCAAAGTCAACAAAGTTCGTCTCAAGTGATAAAACAGTCACGTATCCCTTATTTGAATTGAGTGTGAAATTACATAACCGTACATTAGGCGAAGATCTACCGATTAAAAAAGGGTACTACTAACCTTTTCATTTAGATTGTATTTTGCTTACTGTTTTCAACTACTGAATAGTAAACAGTTTCTCATCCGATTAAAACGAATTGTCACATCGCAAGCTAATCAATGAGATGTGATCGGTAATACAGCTTGAAAATAAATGACAGTGGGTGTAGTTTTTTTTGCAGTCAGCAATCACTTTGCACTTCGAATGAATCGAAGATTTTATAAACTTAGATCAGTGTATAGCACTAAGGGCTCGTCCTACTATGGTGCGAGCTACTTATAAGTAGTATATGACGTGAGTGTCAACGCAATGTCTGGCAGCAGAAGATGGGAGAAGATCAAGAAAGGAAGAGTCAGAAAACAATGGAATTTGTATGAAACGCATGAAGAGTGACAATGGATTGATGTCTTGCAACAAGAACAGTCCAGTTCGATATGATGAACTGATATTTTGCAAATGAACGATTTACGATATGGTTTTCCAATTTTACTGAGTAACTCTGTAATTTTCGTTAAATACAATTTGGTTGTCCTCACCTGTGTTCTCGTTCACTATACTACTTTCACTTACTCATTAGTAGTATGCATAGCAAAATTTCTTCAAGATATCAGGTGTATAACATTCACTATTTATGACATTATTAAGCTAATATAAGTCAGCATTTTTCTTCATTTAACCGGACAATCTGACTGTCCAGTGCTAATATGTTAAATAACTGCTGTAACAAGAATTTTTCAACTAAAACCAATAAGAAATTCCATAGAAGACTAATTTCCAAGTTAAGACTATAAATTATGATATTTTCAATGACTAACAAACTTTACTAATCTCATTATCAAAAATCATGACACTTCTGCTGCATAGTCTCTACAGTATGCTTAGAATATGAATGGGTTGTTTAAGCGCGGATATAACAACCAGTAGTCATGCATTATCAAGATTCAACTTTATAATTTTCACTAAATTGAACATTGAATGAACCAGTCATACTGAGCGCTACTTATAAGTAGTATATGACGCGAGTGTAAACGTAATGTCTGGTGGCAGCAGAAGATGGGGGAAGATCAAGAAAGTAAGAAGAGTGGGAACACAATGGAATTTGCATGAAACGCATGAACAGAGGTGAAATGTCAGACAATGGATTGATGATGGATTGAAGATTTGCAAATTTCACCGTTTACGATATGGTTTTCCTATTTTACTGATTAAAACTCTGTAATTTTCGTTAAATACCATTCGGTTGCCCCTCACCTGTGTTCTCCTTCACTACAATAATAATAACAACCATATATAGTTGTTATATTATCCCAATGAATAGGAGAATGAAATATTTTTCTGACATTTCGTGACTTAGTGTAGGCTATTTCTTCTACTTCAGAGAATGATATATATATATATATATATATATATATATATATATATATATAGTTTATAGTGTGTGATTTCGAGCGATATTATTAATAAGCTTGAAGTGATTAGGATTGCTTTTCACAAAGCCAAATGAAAAAAATCAATAACCTAGTTGAATTCACTATCTTAAACATATTTTAATCGAATCCACCTTCTATAGAAAAAAACAGTTTACAGGGAATCAATAAACAAGGAGAATTAAACGATTTTGGAAATCGTCAATTGTCAATTTTCATAAGTTGCGCTCACATTGACTGTTGAACAATCATCTGATTGGTTGAATTATTTAATTAATGAATTAGGTAATTAATCAGTGAATTGACTAATTGATTGATTGATTGATTGATTGAATGGTCATTGGATAATAATAATAATACTAATAATATTCAATAAATA
Source organism: Schistosoma turkestanicum (assembly GCA_944470395.2). Lineage (NCBI taxonomy): Eukaryota > Metazoa > Platyhelminthes > Trematoda > Strigeidida > Schistosomatidae > Schistosoma > Schistosoma turkestanicum. Next base: position 14,670,305 of record OX103975.1, on the reverse strand, counting down.
ATGATTATTACTGAAATTATTTAAGTAATACGTTTTATTCTAGGGATACTACACCCCTAACTCAGGTCTCCTTTGGTCAGAAAAAATCATTGCCCAATATGAGACAAAGGGCAATAGAAGTGTTTGGGCCTATTTTCATTAAGCTGGGCTGCTTCTTCTACCATCCTACACTATATATATGTGTACACCATATACTATACTGCTGCTATATAGAGCTGAAGGTCTCCTATTAGAGACTAGAGGTTCGCTGTGATGAATATTGTGGATGGCTTTGCTTTGCTTTGGTAAGCATTGTTAACAGTCCATATACAAATTTGGCCAGCAGAGCGACCGGCCATTGTCATTGGGGTGCTGTATTACATATCACCATTGCTAATAGTAATGAGTTTGAGATTCATGTAAGTGGGATGAATCGAAATGGCCATGATTGACGCAATCATGGATCAGAAATAATCACCGTATATATGTACTAGTGTATATATATATGGTGTGAATGGTCCACCAGGGTGTCAGGTACTACCCTGTTTGGTCGCACCACACGACTGAGCGGAACTGTTCATGTAGAAAAATGGTAACACGTGAACAGTCTCTTTGTGGTTCTCCTGAAAACCAAATGTAAGATTGCCATTGACAATACAGGGTTTATTTATATAATTGATAAAAAATTACGTTTCATTCAATTATTGACAATCGACTAATTTGTGTGTGTGTCAAAACGATATGTTTGTTTTACCAGAATGTAACATGTGAATGATTGAAATTCATTTAATCATAAGTGTATTGTTTTAGTAATGTTGATAACTGTGAACAGAGATGGAATTTTGGGACACGTTTTTCATCCTAATAATTATATCCTAGTGTTATTTGTTTTAAGATACAAATTTCAAGACAGTTCTACTGTATGGAGCGGAAACTTGGAGAACTACGAAAGCCATCATCCAGGAGACAGAAGTATCGATTATTAGTTGTCTGCGCAAAATACTTCGGATTCGTTGGCCAGACACTATCTGCAACAACGTAATGTGGAAGAAAACAAACCAGATTCCAGTGGAGGAGGAAATCAGGAAGAAATGGTGAAAGTGCATAGGACACACTACGAAAAGCACCTGACTGTGTCACAAGACAAGCCCTCACGCGGAACCCACAAGACCAAAGGAAAAGAGGAAGGCTAAGGAACACATTACCCCGAGAAAAATAGAGAAAAAATATGAGAAAAATGAACAAAAACTGGAAAGAACTGAAAAGAGAAGCCCAGGACAGAGTTGATTGGAGAAAACTGGTCGGCGGCCTATGCTCCTCTATTGGGGGTAACAGGCGTAAGTAAGTAAGTGTTGATTGTTTCGAGGTAAGCCCTAAATCTAAATCCTTAAGGTCAAACGAAAATAGAGAGAGACCAAAGAATTCATTGCACCGTGAATTGGAGACAAACATGAAAAAAATGAACAGCGATTAGGTAGAACTTGAAAAGAATGACCAGAATAGAGTAGGTTGGAGAATGTTGATCAGTGTCCTATGCACCGTTAAGGGTAACAGGTGTTAATAGGTAAGTGAATATTGATGTTCACACATAATCAGATGCTACTTAATATCTCTTGCACATGCTCATAGCTATCTAGACTTAGTTGTTTAATGATCACGTAACACGTAATACATTTGATGTTAAAAGTGTTGGGTTTGAGTTTCATTGTGGACATTACTATTTTGACACTTTTTTTAGTTACTTACGCCTGCTATCCCCGATGGACCATAGGCCGCCCACTAGTTTCCTCCAACCTACTCTGCTCTGGGCCTCCCTTTCCAATTCTGTCCAATTTTTGTTCATTTTTCTCGGCGTAAAATGTTCTTTGGCCTTCCTATTTTCATTTTACTTTGAGGGTTCCAAGTCAAGGCTTGTCTCGTGACGCAGTTTGGTGCTTTTCGTAGTGTGTGTCCTATTCACTTCCACCACTTCTTCCTGATTTCCTCCTCCACTGGAATCTGGTTTGTTCTCTCCTACAGTACGTTGTTGCTTTTAGCAGTATGACTAGTGTGACACAGGCAAGCCCAAATGACGAGCGCAACGAGCAGGTACCAATGGTCGACATCAATTCATAATATTACTTAACTACCAAACAATGTCATGAGTTGGTCAACAGTTTCAGGATATTACACATCACATTATGTAGCCAGATGAACAATCTACACGACCTGGAGTGAGACAACCAACTAACCAACTAACCATCCAATCAGTCAACCAACCAATTCACATGTTGATTACTAACAATTCGAATACCTGTATTTTTCTAAATATTAATACGTGATAATGATTGAATTATACAGTTTTAGTTGAAACTACAATAAAAACAATTCGTTTGATATAGAGTTCTTAACTTTTTTCTAAATCGCATTTAAAAAAATCTTTGAAATAAATTTTAAGAAATAATTTAATATATATTGTAAGATTATGAGCAGAGAAAAGAAAAGTTTGAGAAAAAATGAGAGGAAGTAAGAGAGCAGAAAAAAGTTTTCGAAAATTTTTGCACGGATTAAAATTAAAATTTTTTCTACAGTTATATATCTATAGAAATAGTTTCGGCATAAATCAACATGCACTAATTAGCCTTAATAATGGACAATGATGGTAATATATATATATATGGACTTGTATGCAATTCAATTATGCAACTCTCATTCGGTAATTTATGTACCAATGTCACAGTGATATGGGTATGTATGTATTAGTTTGAAATAAATGAACCATTTATAGGGTAGTAGTAGTGTAGTGAAGGAGAACAAAGGTGAAGGCAACCGAATTGTATTTAACGAAAATTACAGAGTTACTCAGTAAAATAGGGAAAAACCATATCGTAAATCGTTCATTTGCAAAATATCAGTTCATCATATCGAACTGGACTGTTCCTGTTGCAAAACATCAATCCATTGTCACTATTCATGCGTTTCATATACAAATTCCATTGTGTTCCCACTCTTCCTTTCTTGATCTTTCCCCATCTTCTGCTGCCAGACATTACGTTGACACTCATGTCATATACTACTTATAAGTAGCTCGCACCACAGTAGTATTATTAGTGATAGTAGTAGTAAGGTGTTTACACATATATTTTTTGAAATCATCAATCAATCATTGTTAGAACACCATTTGAAAGCTGAAAGCACTGGACATCCGTTTCGTCCTGGTATAGCACTCATCAGTAGTGCTCATCCATGACTCTTGCCACTCGCAGGATTCGAACCGATGACCGTCGGTCTTGCACGCGACCGCCTAACCTCTGAACTACTGAGCTGGCCGACACCCTATAGTGTTAATGTCTAACTCTGATCAATTTAGAGATTCTGCGTGACCTTACCCATTTGTCTTTGGTAGTTACTACCTACATCCAATAGGGTTGGACTCCACTGGTCACGTCATCGCTTTAGGACTCCGAGAATTTCCTCATGAAACTAGTCACCAGTAAGCGTATTCTACGATTTCCCATGATAGACTTATGAAGATTGTTGCATTTCATTGAACTAGTGAATGGATTCATGTTAGACCACCATTAGAAACTTGGAAGCATAGCTTAGTTGTTTAGAGGTTAGGTATTCACACTCGCGAGACCAGAGATCCTGCATAAGATGAGTTCCATACTAAGTTCCCGACAGTGTTCCCAACGATGATAGATTCATGATTTCAATAGAAATAATGTGTAGGGTTTAACAAGTTCCGGATTCATATTGGAAATTTAATAAAGAATTCATTTACTTCACTATTGTGTGTGTGATGTGTGAAGTATGAAAGTGTACAACTATTAAGTCAGTATGAAAGTTGATAAAACGTTCTACATATTCAAATATTTGATTGTTTATTGTTACGACTGTACAATAGTGACTGTCACTTTGAATTATCAACCCGCTAATCATGTAATATTGAAAAATATATATACACATAAGATTGATTTTCCCACTAAGTCAATTATCAAACTACGACAACATATCAATAAACAGTCAAATTAAATCAATCCATGTCAATAAATATACTTAATCATTGAGAACGTAACAATTAAGTAGGGACTTTGTGCGGGAGTAAACCAGAAGACAAAAGTGCTTAAATTATATCCGAATACTACTACTGAATATTACTACTGAAATCATGAATCGATCGTTGTTAGACCATTGAAAAATTTAGAAGCACCTGATGCCTGTTTCGTCCTGTTATGCGACTTGTCAGCAGTGCACATCGACGACTCATAGGATTCGAACTACAGGACCTTCGGTCCTAAATTTTGGAACTTTAAGTTGGCTTCCAACGTTGTTAATGTCTAACTCTGTTCAATCTAGGGATGTTGAACGAACTCATCTATTTGTCTCCGGTAGATACTGCCTACACCTTACAGAGTCAAACTCCACTGGTCACTACTTCTCATTAGAACTTAGAGACTTTCCTCTCGAAGCTCGTCACTAATAATGTAGAGGGATTTGTGGGAGTCGTGGATGCGCACTGTTACTGATAAGTAGTCCCATACCTGAACCAAACAACGGTTCACTGCTTCCAAGTTTCTAATGGTATTCTGACGATGATTAATTCATCATTTCAGTACTAATTAGTCAAATGAAGCACAAATTATCATAATCATCCCTAATGACTTTATTCTGTAGAGACTGAATTAAAAACTGGTATAATAATTACAATTTAGTCCTGTCAGTCACATCAACACACATCCTTATTATAATCGATTAGTTGCTGTATTAAACTACAATGACTACACTAGACAGACAGACAGATGCAATGCAGAACTTCGTACATAAGTAAATCAGTTCAGGTTGCCATACCACATCAGCACAGAGACGTAACTGTCAGTTCGAATCTAAGAGTGAAAGAGATAGTAGAATTATTAGCAGTAATGGAGAAGATTAGGGAGAGAAGATATGATTCGAAAAGTATAATTCAGTGAGATAAATTTAGAAGGAGAAAGATAGAGATGATAAGGAATTGATAAAGGTTAGCATTAGATAGAACACAAACAGTGGATGCACCTACGCCATTGCAAACGATTCTGAGCCATGTCATTCAAGGTCTCTAACCATTGGTGACTTTCGTCTCGCGGACCCCAACCAGATAGCCTACATCTACCTACATGACTCAGTCCACTCGTCCTTTAGTCAGCAAACGGATATCTCGCCATGTTGGTAAAAGCCAATCAAGCCTTCTGTATCCGAGCTGAGATTTCGTCATTCACCAGGCTATCAGCACTGATCAGACTCCCAAGATAAGTAAAACGGTCAACACTCTCGACTACTGCACTCCCTATCACTAGTTCAGGTGCCGATGCAACCCAATCTTGAAGCAACATTTTGCATTTCGACGGGGAGAACTGCATCCCGAACACGCTTGCATTGTTGCTTAGGGTAGTCAGAAGACTCTGCATTTTGTCAGCGTCTTCACCAAGTAGGACTATGTCATCGGCATATTCTAAGTCTATAAGCGAGCCTCCTGGTAGAAGGTCTACTCCTGAAAATTCAGACGACGATAACATTATTTCTAAGAGCATGTCTATGATAAAATTAAACAAGAATGGAGAAAGTGGACATCCCTGACGGACGTCACTTGAAGTAAAGAATTCCGTTGACAGTTCGCCATAAGCTTTCACTCGACCAGTGGTTTTCGAGTAGAGAGCTTGTATAATAAGGTTAATGTACTTCTTTTTGGTACACCTTTCAATGACAGACAATGACTACAGTATATATTTACACTAGTACAATATCACAAACATATAGGGAGTAAATAAAAAAGCATTTGTTTTCTTCATTTTATTCAACTACTACTCATGATCAATAGTGTCAGGCTAATTATACTCGATACGCACACACACACACATGATACCTTAAAAAGGCGTATACTACTACTACTACTACCGAAAAACGTAATAATCATAATTACTGAACGACGCACAAATTTCAGGTAGTGTTTATTATATCAGTTTTTACCATTCAATCCACCTTTTAGGCTTGACCTCAAACAAAAACCGTTTACTTTACACATATATATATATGTATATTTTCTGCAGATTGTTGAGAGAGGGAGACAGAAAGACAGAGTGAGTAAAGAAAACTGAAGCAATGAGCAGAGAAAACAAACGAAATAAGGTGAGAATAATTAAATAAATTAGATAAATAAATAAATAAATAAATAGTTATTTAATTAATTAATTAATTAATTAGTTTTTTTAATTTATAAAAAAACTTTCGAAAATAAAAATAGTCATCAACTGGAAGAAAAAATGGTACTTAAATATTGTACTTTTGTGAAAATCGATTTGATTTTATTTCAGTATTTTTCTCATTGGTGAATAAAAATTGATTGTTGTTGATTTAAGAATGGATGGATTTAATGAAAGTTATCTGACTGGGAACGAGTAGTTCATGGTACAGTGTGTAGTTATTACTCACACACTTGCTTAATTTCGCCTGTTACCCCCAATAGAGGAGCGTAGATCGCCGACCAGTTTTCTCCAGCTAACTCTGTCCTAGGTTCCCCTTTCCAGTTCTGTCCAATTTTTGTACATTCTTCACATGTCTTTCTCTATTTCTCGGTGTAGTGTGTTCCTTGGCCTTCCTCTTTTCCTTTGACGTTGAGAGTTCCAAGTGAGAGCTTGTCTTGCGACACAGTTAGGTACTTTTCGCAGTGTGTGTCCTATCCACCAACTCCAGCGCTTCTTCCTAATTTCCTCCTCCACAAGAATCTGGTTTGTAATCTCCCACAGTAGACTGTTGCTGACCATGTCTGGCAAACGAACACGAAGTATTTTGCGTAGACAACTGTTAATAAACACACTTGTATCTTCTGGATGATGGCTTTCGTAGTTCTCCAAATTTCCACTCCATACAGTAGAACTATGTTGACATTTGTATTGAAAATGATGATTTTGGTTTTGGTTGAAAGTTGTTTGGAGTTCCAAATATTTTTCAACTGTAGAAATGCAACCCTTGCTTTGCCAATCCGCACCCTCACATCTGCACCGGATCCACCTTTCTCGTCGATGATGCTGCCAAGATATGTAAAGGTGTTAACGTCCTCCAAGGCATCTTCATCAAGAGTGATTTGGTTGGTGCATGTTGTGTTGTATCGTAGAATTTCGGTTTTTCCTTTATGTATGCTGAGACCTGCTGCTGCAGAGGCTGTTGCTACACTGGTCGTCGTAGTTATACAGGACGGATATGATCACTGTTGTTGCTGTTAGAGTTAGAGCAGTTAACAAACACACAGACATGCACACACACGTATACATATATTTGAAGAAGAAAGTGGGTGATACAGTGAGTAGCAAGTTACGAGTCATGACAGCAAAACACACAAAAACACAAAGTTGTGCGTAAGTGTTTTTTTTAAGTTAAACAGTTAAACAGAAGGACTACAATAATATAATGTTTCCTTTTCACTAATAACGTTTTCTTAGTAGAACTATTTACACTACAAGTTTCAAATGAGATGGATTTGAAAAGATGTGTATAGGATCTACAACGTTCAAACTTGAAATCGAAAACTGAAGATGGTACTGTGGAGTATAAGATTATTTCTCCAAACCTAATGATACAGTTTTTTATTTACTCAGTGAGAATTTCCTAACAGTTGTGTATCGGTTTTACAATAATCTCTGTTGTTGACAGTTTCACAATCTTCTATGGAATGGATTGGCACTTCAGCTGGATATATTTCTATTCCACTGCTGATGTTCACATTCAAATCTAAACTTGGAATTTTTCGCTACAAACATCCGTTAGTCATGTTCTAACCTAGTCAATTCACTAGCTTACTATAATTCTGTTGGGGGACGTTAGTTGTCATAGAACTCAACTTGGAAAAGGGACAGTTTTTTGTAATTTGTTTCCTGAAATTTAAAATTTTAATGTTTTCACACCAACTGACGCTAAGTCAACTTTCAACTCACGCTTCCGACTTGGAAAATCTTTGACCGTCATTGGTTGATGGATTAGTTTAGTACGCTATTATGCAAACGATCAGGTGTTCACTAGTAGTGACTAGTTTCGTGAGGAAGTTTCTCTGAGAAGTCAAGACTGATGGAGTTCAATCTTGTTCTAGTGTAAAGAGGTGCTCAGCGAAGACAATGGATAAGGTTGTGGTAGACTGTGGATTGATCGAAGCTAGGCATTACCACTCTTGGATGCCGCCGGGTCAATGGTCTAGACTTTAGGCATTCGCTCGCATGACCAAAGGTCTTGAGCTCGATTCTTGTGAGTAGTGGGAGTCAAGCATGCGTACTGCCGATCAGCCCCATATCAGGACTAGACGGCCATCCAGTGCTTCCAGGTTCTTAATGATGGTCTAACATTGATTGATTCATGATTTCGAAAAGTAATCACGTATCAAAATAGTAAGTGATTAAGATTAAAGTTACAGTCATAGTATTTCATGTCTGACAAATCTGTTGTTTAAATACACAACAATGCTTCGCTAACTGTCTACTAGTCCCTTAGATATCTTCTAGCACAATGGAGCACAGAAAACATGCCTTTCAACATCAACCTTGTGTACATTAAAGAGAAATGGGAAATTTTAAAAGTTTTTTTATTGAAAACATGCTAAAATTAGGCACAAATGAGAAATCATTATCCAATCAAGGATATGAGACGTCACATTATCGAATATGTTTATTTTCAGTTTCATGATACTACTCTGTCTATGGAAATTTCTTATTGATTACATATTTATACAAATATTGAGTGAGGAATTTTTAAAAAACTTCCTGCTTTGTTTTTCAGTTTCTAAATATATTTCTACAGAATACTTGTGAGATCTAAAAATATAATTATTATTGATATTATTACTATTATTAGAAACTATTCAATAATTTTTGATTAGTACGTTCTTTAGAATATAAAAAAATCAAGAATCACGTACTATAAATGGGGATTATCTCTATGATTAGAACACTTACAATTTGTAACCTATTTTCTCTATGAACATTACAATTCTGTTGTTGTATTCTTCTTCATTTCAATCTGTCCTCTGATTTGTTGATTTGTTAATGTTCCTATCATTAGTTAACTTGTTTCAAGGTTCAATTAACTGACACAGTCGTTCAATTGTCAATGTTCTTACAATTCAACCTAGGGTTGTTTATCCAAATATATTGATTCGGTAAATATCATGTGTATCCCTATATGTAACAGATGCTTTCTGTTCATTTAGTTACTACTTATCTAATTTTTAAAAGTGTTCTCACTTAAAAGTGTTATCCTGTTGTTATTGTTGCTGTCCTCTGATTTGTTTAATCAATATGATTATAAGTTACATTGTTTCAATGTTCAATTCATTGATATGGTCATTCAATTGTCAATGTTCATCCTATTCAATCTAGAGTTGTGTTAATCTAAATGTACGGATTCGGTAAACATAATGTGTATCCCCCTATATGTAACAGATGCTTTCTGTTCATTTTGGTTACTACTTATCTTGTTTTTTCTTAAAAAGTGTTCTCACTTAATCGTGTTATTTTGTTATCGTTGTTGTCATTGTTGCTATGATCTTCTCATTTTATCTTTTCATTAGTTCTAATGTTAATTATAAGTGTAACGTTAATAAAACAATATAATTAACGAAGAAGCTTTAAAACAAATTACAGTCGATTTAAAGAAGTAATTTTAAAAAATAATGAATTAACTTCCTGTTAAATATAGAAATTTTTAAAATTAACCACAGAAAGTTTTTAGCATAAAAATCATTGAACATTGAATGCTGTTCGTAATTCAAAATACAAGGTCAACATGAAAAATATTTCACAAACAACACCGAGTACAAACAATGTCACTCATCATTGTTGGCTAAAAACATGAATGAATCAAAGATTGTTTTTTGACGTCAGCGCTGAGTAACTAACTAACTAACTAACTAACTGGAAATTGTGAACATATATCCGTGCAATCATATGTTCAGTCACTTCAAAATAAATCCATTATTGTGTGACATTCCTAATTTCACTTTCGAATAATTAAAATTTGAAAAAACAAACATGTCGTTGTAAATAAAAACACAGATATTTTTGAAATTGAATCTAGAAAATACATTTCTAGTTTTTATTGTTTAAAATTCCCGCGTTACGATTGAATGTTCAATAATTCATTAGTCACTACATGTATTTCGAATTGAGCTCCTCCTATTAAACACAAAAATGTCGCTACTATACTTTAATGACAAATGTGCCACTCAAATGTAGTTGTAATCTTATCTGAGGTAAGAGAATACACATGAAAAAGATAAACTGATAGGGAAATTGTTGAAAGGATTTGTAAGTACATATGCAACTCTGTATATATATATATATATATATATATATATATATATATATATATATATATATATATATATATCCTTCCAACAGTTTCCCTATCAGTTTATCTTTTTCATGTGTATTCTCTTACCTCAGATAAGATTACAACTACATTTGTCATTAGAGTATAGTAGTGACATTTTTGTGTTTAATAGGAGGAGCTCAAATCGAAATATATAAAAAACGATCAATAATTGAACATTCAATCGTAACGCGGCAATTTTAAACAATTAAAACTAGGAAATTATTTTGTAGATTCAGTTTAGAGTATATATGCAACGATATATATATATATATATATATATATATATATATATATATGGTGAATAAAATGAATCAGTGAATAGTACACAGCATTTGCGATAATTTATTTTATCGGTTTAGATGTCGTTGTCACAATTTTAATTCAATGATTATGTTTGAAACTGATTATATAAAGGTAGAGGTTGGTCAGACCAAAAACATGTCACAATTCCATGAAGTCATTGACAATTGGACATTTTTAAAATTGCAAAAAAAAGTGTTTAAAACAAATTATTGTCCATTTTAGAAAAAACATAATTTCAAACTGTTGAGTTTGAATAGAAATAAGGGAAAAATTAGTATCGGTAGTGTTGAAGTTAAACCGTGAAACAATAAAATTTAGTTAATAATTAAAAATATAATTCTTGAATTCAGTCAGTACAAACAACAATCTACCTAATACTATGATATCAGTGTTCTAGTTGATAAGACGTGACCAGTGGTGCTTAACCTTGTCCAGCGTTGGCAGTTATCTACTGAAGACAAATGGGTGAGGTAGAACAAAATCCTTAGATTGATGAAAGTTAGACATTAACACTGTTGGATGCCTCCGTCTCAGTGGTCTAGAGGTTAATCTTTCGTGCTCTAGACCGAAGGTCCTGGGTTGGAATCCTGCTAGTAGCAGGATTCGTTGATTCATAAGACTGATGAGTCCCATATCAGAAAAAAACGGCCATCCCGTGCTCCCAGGTTTCTAACAGTGGTCTAACATTGATTACTTCATCATTTCAAAAAGAAATTCATATCTATTTAAACAAGGCACTGAAACCCTGAATCTTAATCATATTAGAAGTAATTTGACTTTCAGTGATAACAACAGGAATGAAGTCTTCTTAGCGAATACTGTTTTCATTGGAGAATTGTTTAACAAAAATTTCATGTCATTTAGAATGCAGGTTTTGTTTTCTGTGCATATAATGTTCATTATATTTTTTAGTCCTTAAAGCATATCACCTGTTTAATGTATTGAGAGGTAAAGCTCAGAAAACAGTAGTATATTCATAACTAATGGATTGAAATGGGATGCCATCAAGTTTTTCTAGTGAAATCTATGCAGACATTGAACAGAAGCATAGTGACATTGACGATTAGTAAGAAAAAATCTCTCCCTGAAGTGGAAATTCAACGGAAATATAGCTACCACGAGATAGACTGATAAAAATAGTGAAGAGGACTTTACATGCAGCTCACAGCTGTTTATACTTTTCTAACCAACATGTGATGGTTGATCAACTGAAAGAGAAGTTCCCTAACCTAGTTTTGTGACATCTACGTATGATTATGAGTTCAGTTGCTCCTGTAGAGAAAGCGGTAATCAATGTAGAATCAGTCAACTTCGGTCAACGAGTTAGCAAACACTTCCTTTCTTAATTCGGCAAATGTTTGACCGAAAACAATTCTCGAGCAGAGTTTTGGAGGTTTGTGTTTTTACACAATTGAAATCATCAATCAATCATTGTTAGACCACCAAATGGGTGAGGTCGTGCAAAAATCCCTAGATCAATCAGAGTTAGACATTAACAGCGTTGGGTGCCACCGGCCCAATGGTCCGATGGTTAGGCTTTCGCTCACAATACCGAAGAACCTGGGTTCGAATCCTGCGAGGTGTAGGAGTCGTGGATGCGCACTGTTACTGATGAGTAGTCCCATAACAGGACGAAACGGCCGTCTAAACAGTGCTTCCAGGTTTCTAGTGGTGGTCTAACAATGATTGATTGATGATTTCAAATGTACGAAAACAATTCATTATTCCGTTCTATAACAATTGGTGTCTACACGTCATGTAATTCGATAGAACCAAACTATTCATCGTATATGCACCATGTTTCCTCATGAATTTCAAACTATAGCAATTCACGTTAACAACCCAAGCTGTTATATTCAAAAGACGTTGGTAACACACCTCTGTCTCTTATTTTGCGGATTGTAATTACTTTTTACATTCCTAGTCGATTTATTTCTGTCTACTTTTTTTTCCCAAACAAATATATACTACTCACTACTGACTTATTATTTAAACACTTCGTGAGTTATACAATTCGGATAGGGTTTTTTTCTTAATCCTTCTCTAACGGTATTCTCTCAATGTCTGTTTCTTTCTCGTCCTTACCACGTTTTTGATCTAGTTCCAGTTAAGTAAAAACACTGTGTATTGTGTGTAAGTGTGAGTGTGTAGTAATAAATTGAGCCCACATGGCTTGTCTCTTTGTTTTCGGACAAATTAATTAACCTATTTTTTCTGCTTTGAGTTATGACATTTCGCCCACATCCTTTTAACTTGGTCTAGGTAGATTGTTTGTTTTGTCTCTCGAAAAAAAAATAGGGACATGTGTCTAGTTTAGTTTTTATTTGACTCCGAAGGAGAAATGCATTACATCGTCATGCTTCATCAGAGTGAGTTGGCTCATTTTCAATCTTCTCCACTTCACTGCTATTTGCTTTGCATTCTATTTTCTGTCTGTTTAAAGCGACTAATGTATGAAACGATATAAAACGTATTAAGCTTTTACTAACCGCCATCGTACAAACAACGTTCACCTAAGAATGATATGTAGAAATTAAAAGGAAGATTTGTTCTACACAGGAGTCAGATTCTGGGCTACTAAGTTTTTATTCCAATGTAGATATCGACATTTAGTTCAAGACCTTGAATGACATGGCTAAAAACCGTTTGCAATGGCGCCGGTGCACTCATTCTTTGTGCTCTCTCAGATCCTAATCTTCTGGATTCTTTAACACCTCTAGTTTTGACTTTCTAAACTTTTCTCACTGAATCATACTTCTTGAATAATATCTTCTAATCCTAACCTCTCCGATTACTTCTAATACCTTTACTACCTCTACTACTGCTATTGGATTTGAATTGACAATTATATCTCTGTGCTAATATGGTATGGCAACATGAACTGATGTACTTATGTACGAAGTTCTACGTTACATGTGATTGACTGACTGACTGACTGAGATATCGACATTATCCAAGTAACACTTCCAACTAGTGAGTCACAATGCCAGATCACAACACAATTATGGTGATTAGTGTTTTTACACATTTGAAATCATCAATCAATCATTGTGTTAGACCATCATTGGAAAAATGGGTGTAGGCAGTAACTATTAAAGGCGAATGGGTGTAGTCGCGTAAAATCCCTTGATCAATCAGAGTTAGACGTTAACACTGTTGGATGCCACCGGTCCAGTGATCCAAAGTTTAGGCGTTCGCGTGCAAGATCGAAGGTCCTGGGATCAAATCCTGCAAAGGTGCATGAGTTGTAGTTGCGCACTGCTTATGATGAGTCCCATACCAGAACGAAACGCCTATCCAGTGCTTGCAGGTTTCTAATGGTGGTCTAACAATTATTGATTGATGATTTCCGTGTACAACAAACACTAATCTCCATAACTCTAATTGAAAAATCGTAAAATGTGCTCAGTAGTGACTAGTTTTGTAAGGAAATTCTCGGAGTTCTAGTGAGAAGACATGACGAGTGGAGTTTGACTCTGAACAGTATAGGCAATAACTACCGAAGAAAAATGGGTGACGTAGCGCAAAATCCTTAGATTGATCAGAGTTAGACACTAACTATGCTGAGTGATCCAGAGGTTAGCTGTTCATGCGCAAGACCCAGTGTCCAGCTTTTGAATTCTGCGAATAGCAGGAATCTTGGATGCGCACTGCCACTTATGAGTAGTCCGATAACTGGACGAAATGGCCGTCCAGTGCTTCTAGGTATTCCAATGGTGGTTTAACAATGATTGATTGATGATTTCAAATATATATACTTATATATATATGAGTAGGTGACCTGCTTAAAACATTCCTTATCGATATACACATATATATGTTGTGATATCATACAACGCGAAAAAATTGAAGACAATAACAAAAATGTGAATACAACCAATGACTAACTTCATGAGCGAGATTCTCGCAATTCGCAGTGAGAAGACATGACTAGTGGAGATCAACCCTGTCAGGTTTAGGCAGTAACTACTAAAGACAAATGAGTGAAGTTATGCAAAATACTTAGATTGATCAGAGTTAGACATTAACACCGTTAGATGCCGCCGGATCAGCGATCCAGAGATTAGGCGTTCGTGCGCAAGACCAAAGTCCCTGGGTTCGAATCCTACGAGTAGCTGAAGCCGTAGATGCGCACTGTTACTGATGAGTAGTCCCATACCAGGTCTAACAGGGATTCATTCATGATTTCCATGCGTAAATCTACGATCTTCATACTACTCTCATGCAAAATTGATTAGTTCTTATCGATTTATTGATTTTTAAGGGATCATAATCCTAACTAGATTTCGATATTTTTCTATAAATATAACTTAGTCCAATAGTAATAGGCCCATTAAGTAGATTCAGTAGTATTGATTAACCTCATTATTAATTTCGGAAATATACATATCAATATATATATACACTACCTACTCATTATATATTATGTGTGGCGTGTATTGAGTAAGATAAACTGAAGAGTTATTCTTTTTATTACTCAAAACATTTATTCCCCAGTAAATTGGTCAAACTATTGCAAAAATTCAGTTTAAACAAAACTGGTGTATTTCACTAATTGTACATTGAACAATATCGACATTCATCAAATAAAAATGGAATAATTATTTGATTAGACAAGGTTTGCGTTTGTTTTGCCCGCATCAGTCGATAACATTTCACCATGGTAACTAACTAGGGTAGGATTAATTGTAAGTTGGATATTGATTAGTTACAATATGGACTAAATAAGCTTAGTGAAGTTATTACTGAAGTCTGGGAAGTACATGATGATTATTACCACGTTCTAGTATGAGACTTGTCACAATGGAACGTTTACAGTGATTACACTGGGGTGGGGGGGGGAAGAAAAATCAAATCGTTGACCTTCAGGTATCGAAGTTGGCTAAATTCGGTCTGTGATGTCCATAAACAAGACAGTGTTGGTAATCAACTACTTACTAGCGTCTAATTGATATGAGTAATTTTTGGGGGTTCTTGTGAGACTAGTGGTGGTTTGCAACAATGTCGGATGGCAAACCGTTGTGGTGTACGCTACTTATGTTCACATAAGTAGTATATGATATCAAACGGAAATCAAACGTCTGACAGCAAAAGATTGAGAAGGAAAGAATGAGAACAGAAGGCGATTTGTAGGTAACGTAAAGTAGTGAACTGAAGTCTGAACAGTCTAAATGGAATAACACTGAAATCTGAAACAAATAAGGATTAGTTCGCAAATGATGATTTCACGGGAAGGTTTTGTGCATATGCTTAACAACTCTGTAATATTCGCTTAAATACAGATGTTGATGTCTTCACTTAGGTTTTCGTGCACAACACCGTTATATATTCACTTATAACAATGAAAAGTGCTGGTTGTACAACATCACGAATTTAGTTGTAGTTATAACTAGATGATTTTTTCAATTGGAGTTATGCATATTAGTGTTTTTACACATTCGAAATCATCAATCAATCATTAATAGACCACCATCAGAATCCTGGAAGCACTGGGAGGCTGTCTCGTCCTGGTATGAGAATCATAAGGAACAGTGCGCAGCCAAGACCCCTGTTACTCGCAGGATTCGAACCCTTGATTAATCAGAGTTAGGCAATAACACCGTCGGATACCGGCCAGCTTAATGGTTTGGAGATTAAGCGTTTGAGTGCAAGACTGAAGGAGTCTTGAATGAGAACTGCTACTAATGAGTCCCATACCAGTACGAAACAGCCGTCATTCAGTGACTACAGGTTTCTAGTGATGAAGGTATAACAGTGATTGATTGATAAGTTCATTGTGTATAACCACATGGCCTAAATACTAGTCACTTGTTGTTAAACATAGGGATCATGTATTCAATCTCTTGTGTCCTAATGTATTTGGGCTGTCGAACAGTCCCAATTTAAGCTGAAGCAGGTATCTTGTACTTTCCAGTTCTCAGTGATTGTCTAACTAAGATCAACGAATGATATAAACTACTTACGTTATTTATGATTTAAATAGTGAGTTACACAAAAATAAGCAAGGGCTGCATTTCTACAACTGAACAACATTTGGAACTCAAAACAACTGTCAACCAACACAAAAGTTACAATTTTCAATACAAATGTCAAGACAGTTATACTTTATGGAGCGGAAACTTGGAAAGCTAACAAAGTCATCATCTAGAAGATATAAGTGTTTATTAACAGTTATCAACACAAGATGCTGAGGATTCGTCGGCTAGACACCATCAGCAACATCCCACTGTGGGAGAGAACAAACCAGATTCCAGTGGAGGAGGAAATAAGGGAGAAATGCTGGAAGTGGATAGGATATACACTGCGAAAAGCACCCAACTACGTCACAAGACAAGCCCTCGCATGGAACCCTCAAGGTCAAAGGAAAAAACGAAAGCCAAGGAACACATTACACCGAGAAATAGAGAAAGATATGAGAGGAATGAACAAACATTGGACAGAACTGAAGAGGCAGGCCCAGATTAGAGTAGGTTGGGGAAAACTGGATAACAGACCCAAGTAAGTAAATAAGTAAGTAAGTACACAAAAACAAAGTATGGTATACTACACTTAGGACTATCGAGCATGATTATACTGAATTCTTAATCGATACGCCATACCCTAACGGATCACCTCATATATAGAGATATTCAAAGTATCGTGTTAGATAATAGTTTATACAATATAATTACAAGGAGTTTACAATCAATGAGTCCCAAGTAGAGATCAGTATCACAGACAGACAGATGCAACGCAGAACTTCGTACGTACGTATATCAGTTCAGGTTGCCATACCGCATCACCACAGAGACGTAACTGTCAGTTCAAATACAAGAGTGATAGCGATAGTAGGAGTATTAGCGGGAGTGGAGAAGATTAAGGTTCGAATATAACGATTCGAGAAGTTTAATTCAGTGAGATAAATTCAGAAGGAGAAAGGTAGAGATTATGAGGAATGCGGAAGGTTAGAATTAGAGAGAACACAAAGAGGATGCAACTGCGTCATTGCAAGCGATTTTGAGCCATGCCGTTTAAAGTCTCTAACCATCGGTCACTATTGTCCCGCAGACCCAACCTGGTGGTTTATATCTACCAACATTGCTCAATCCAGTTGTCAGTGACTTTATGGATTTCTGCCATGTTTTGGTTTGGCCACCACTAGCTTTCTTCCAACCTACTCCTACACCACAAAACATAGCTCGTCCAGGCAGTCAATGGTTAGACATCTGTAACACATGTCCCAAACACCTCATCTGATGAAATTTCATTACTTCACCGATTGCTTTGCCATCCTTACCTAGAACTCGTTTCCTAACACCAGCGAAATATAAATCCTTTGATGAATAGTCAGTAAGCTCAGTGTAGTTTGTTTGTCAACACTGAATAGTACTCTACTTTTTTAACAGTTCAGTGTTATGTAACATGTATTATTTAACTGTATATTTTCGAATTGTAACCATATTTATCTCAAGAAATTTTGTATCTTCTTTCTTAAATTAAATCAAATATTTATTGTTTTTTGAACAAGTTAAAATGTACCACTGTTGAACATTTTTATTATAGTTTACTTTGAAACAGTTACTTTTTTTTTCACAGTACATCTGTATAACTGTAACCAATTTTAAAAAAATTCTATCACTTATAACATATGTGATCACTAATTACCGTGATCATGTAGTGTTTTTGAACGGCCGTCCAGTGCTTCCAAGTTTCTAATGGTGGTCTAACACATTGATCGATTCATGGTTTCAAAAAATATTCTAGTTTGAAATAGATCAGAGGAAGATACAATTGAAATTAAAGGTTGTAGACAACTACAGATTTCTAACAGTCAATAACAACCAATCAAAATCAAGGTTAAACAGAACAAGCTATGAGTCATACATGTGGAGAAACTCGAATACTCTTCACTGCTTGCTATCTACCTGAAGTCTGTGCTGATGATGGTATTGTTCATAACAAGAAGAAGAAGAACAATGATGAAAGCTGCACAACCATAACATCCAGCTGTCAAAGAACGAAACTCCATCGTAATGAAAATCACTAATGTCATATGTTATGCATATTAGTGTGGTGCGAGCTACTTATAAGTAGTATATGACGCGCGTGAGTGTCAACGTAATGTCTGGTGGCAGCAAAAGATGGGGGAAGATCAAGAAAGTAAGAAGAGTTAGAACACAATGGAATTTGTATGAAGTAGCATGAATAGTGACAATGGATTGTTGATGTTTTGCAACAGGAACAGTCCTCCAGTTCGATATGATGAACTGATATTTTGCAAATTAACGATTTACGCGATATGGTTTTCCAATTTTACTGAGTAACTCTGTAATTTTCGTTAAATACAATTCGGTTGCCCCACCTGTGTTCTCCTTCACTACAGTAGTAGTCAGCATCCACAACTCCTGCTACTCCGGCCACACTAGTCAGTAGGTTCGTGAAGAAAAAAATTCTCGAACTTCTAGTGAGAAAACATGACTAGCGGAATTCAACCCTGTCTAGTGTAGGTAGAGTAACTATCAAAAACCAATGGATGAGGTTACGTAAAACCTTGGATTAATCAAAGGTATACATTTACATCTTTAGATACTACCAGCTCAATGATCGAGAGGTTAAGCGTCCAAACATTGATCGATTCATACTTTCAAATATACTGACTAGCTATTTCGTTCAACAACGATAACCATTCCAGCGAATTGGAATACTAACAACCTTTTCTAAACTTTATTCTCAATCGAATAGTTTCTCAACTAGAATTATGATAAAAACGAAACAATGAATTTATAAAATGTAACCAGTTTAAGGTTGTTTGTGTGTGTGTGTGTATGTGTGTTGGAGTGTGTGTGTGTGTATACTATTCACACGAATAACAACATAAAAAGCATAGACCATACCAAGTGTATGTGTGTATGTGTGTGTGTGTCTGTGTGTCTGTGTCAGTGTGTGTGATGCACACCATCGAACGCATTGATAATAATCATAATAATAATCACAAGTATCGTTTTATGAAGAAGAATAGAAAAAAACAGAGTCAAATTGTATCAATCTATTATTATATAATATGTGTACATTGATTGGATTTAATAAAACATGTTTATTCAATTAGTCATTGAATATGATTATGATTATTATTCAGGCGGATAAAATGAATGAATGAATGAACGAGTGATTTGAGGAGAGACGAGATGAGAAAAAAAAGGCGAAAAATAGGTGAATGGAATTCAAAGTATGCGCTAATTAAACTGGGAAAAATAAAAAAATGGCATGCAATGAGCCAATGTACACAAATGTAATCAATTGCAAATTCTATCATAGAATATCTCGACTACTGTTAGCTTCCATGGAATCAGTTCAATGCATTAGGTCGCAATGACTACAATATGTATCGATGTTTGTGCATTTTTATTTCATGTAACCTGGATAGTCTTCTCCCAGTCAACTGATATTTCAGTAAACACTGTATGTCTTAATAGGAAGTGGTTTAGTCTATTATTGGGGACGTTAGATACCCAGAACTCGCTTGATAATTTAATTCATGGGTTGATCAGTTGACCTTGAGATCACATTTCCCACCAGGAAAAAACCTTGGCTGTGATTGGCTGCTGTGTTATTTTTAGTGTGCTATTTTGTTGACTCTCCCAAAGGAGGTCTCTATGATGTATAAATAAACGCGATTTGTGTGCTTGAGATCATTTTGCTTGTTGGATGTTTGTAGAATACACTTTCTACGCTATATCAAGACTTTTCGTTAGTTCATTTTGGTCAACAGATCAGAGTAGCCTACCTGGACACTGGTTCATTGTCTCGTTCTCGTTTATCGACTAAGGTGAACCCGTAATAGTTTCAAGCATATCAATCGACCGAGCATAACATAACCCCGATTACCTTTGTCAATAAACACTGATCAAACCTAATCAACTAATTAACCACCAATGATAAGACAGAACGAAACACCACCACAATCATCATCCACCTGACTTACACATTTTCTCTACCATCTCAATGATTCGATAATGTATTTCATTCAAGTATGCAACAATTATTCAATAATAGTTCATATTACTAAAAATCAAACTTCTAATCTAATTGAGAATATCTTATGAGAATTAGAGTTCATATTACCAGTGAATTTATTTGAAAGATAAACCAATGAAATGATTAATAATTTGTAAATGGTTTGATTTTTGAAAAAATAAATGTTCAATGATAGCTTTCCTTAAATTGATACACTCAAGGTCATAGGAAAAGAGGAAGGCCAAGGTATATATTATGCCGAGTATGAGAAACAAATATGAGAGGAATAAACAGAAACTGCACAGAACTAGAAAGGAAGGCTGAGGAGAGAGTTGGTTGATGAATGCTGATCGGCGGCCTATGTTCGATAAGAGGTAACAGGTACAAGTAAGTAGCTAAGTAAGTAAGTAAGTAAGTAAGTAAGTAAGTAAGTATGTGAGTATGCTAGCAAGTAAGTAAGGAAATAAGTTAGCAAATAAGTATGTAAGTGAGTGAGTAAGCTAGCAAGTAAGTAAGTAAGTAAGTAAAATAGGAAGTAATTTTGTTAGTTAGTGAGTAAGTAAGTAACTAAGTGAGTTTGTAAGTAAGACATTTTTTCCGATCTATTGATATTGATAAGATACACATTTTTAAGTAATAAACTGAATTGTGACATTCTACCGTTACAAATGAATCTTCATTGAGTAACTAAATCTTACAGCAAGTTATCCGGTATTAGCATATTTTATTGATGAATGGAGAGATTGAATTACTTTCATGGCTGAAATCACGAATTGTTCTAAGCTAGATCATCATTAGAAACTTGAAAACACTGGATGGCCAATTCTTCCTAGTATGGGTACTAGTCAGCAGTGCGCGTCCATCATCCCCAAATGCGAGAATCGAACCCAGAATCAGACATGAACACCATTGAACGCTGACACAGTGGTCTTGAGGGTTAAACGCTCGTGCACGAAACCTAAGTTCCTGGATTCGATTCTTGCGAAAGAGAGGGTTGTTGATGCCTACTGCTGATGGTTCCCAAACTAGGACGAAACGGCCGTCCCATGATTCGAAGTTTTTAATAGTGGTTTGACTTAGGTCCATTCATGATTTTTGACTGTCTTCTAGTCTTTGATCGCGCCATATATCTAAGTCGGATATGTTTTTCTTCAACAGTAACTTTCTAGTGACATCTCGCTGCATACTACTCGTAAGCCGAGTTGCAAGTAGTATACACTGCAAAATTTTAGATTATCAAATAAACAGCCTATACAAGATAGTTATTTACCAATATTATTCCTCAATGATAATATCATGTTAAATGATCATCAGTATTTAATTTGAAAATGTACCACACCAAATTGATCATTGAATGCTGAGATCAGAATATTCTAGGAGTCCGATGAGGTTGAAGAATTTAAACGCATTCAGAAGAAAAACATGTTCAATATTCAATTATTGCTATGAATTCTTTGATAAAAATAAACTTTAGTTAAGCTGAATTCATTTTCTTCTTTGAACACACAAAGAATAACCAATTCACTTGCCACACCCAATTATCAATAAAAAGGGCAAAAGTTTGAATAATTTGGTGATTATGTAACAAACAGCTTATATAGTATGATTTAGTAATGAAAATTTAATATCTTATTTTACAGTGCTTGTTTCTCAAGTATTTTATGGGTGACAATTTTTCAAAAATGTTTGAAATAAAAGTGGTTTTATTGAAATCATGAATTTATCAATGTTAGACCATCACCATTAGAAACCTGAAAGCAATGGATAGGTGACTGTTTCGTCATGGTATGGGACTCGTCGGAAGCAGTGCACATCCATGACTCCGTTGACCAGACACCAGTAACAACCTACTGTGGATGAGAACAAACCGAATTCGAACAGAGGAAGAAATCAGAAATAAAAAGGACTGGAGGAGAGTAGGAAAAATTGTGAAAGTCACCCAACTGCGTTACAAGTCAAAAGCCTCCATTTGGAATCCTCAAGACCGAAATGGAAGATGTAGAGCAAGGAACACACTACATAATAATAGGAGGTAGATATGAAAAGAGAGTAGAGGACAGAGTTGGTTCGTGAATGCTAGTTAGCAACGTATGCTCCATTAGGGGTAACAGGCGTAAGTAAGTCAGTAAGTAATGTAAGAACTATCTAATTGAATTTTTCAGATAATTACTTTGATACTCTTTTTCTTATTATTTACTAGATATTCAATGCTTTCAAATGTTCAATGGTAGCCAGTTCATAATTTCAACTATGACAATAATAATAATAATAATTATTACTGAAATCCTAAATCAGTCGTCGTTAGAACACCATTAGAAGGAAACTCGGCAGCACTGGATGGCCGTTTCATCCTGGTACGAGATTCATCAGCAGTGCATACCCATGACCCCTGAACTTAGCAGGATTCAAAACCCAGGATATTTAGTCGTGAGTGCGAACGCCTAACCTCTTGACAACTGAGCTGACCGGCATACAACGTAGTTAATGTCTAACTTTCATCAATCTAAGGATTTTACGCGACCTCACTCATTTGTCTTTAGTAGTTACTGCCTCCACCGGACAGGGTTGAGCTTGACTGGTCTCAGCTCTACTTCGCACTAGAACGTCAAGAATTTTATTAGAAAGCTACTTACTAGTTAGCACATTGTATGATCTTTCATGAATCCCCTTTAACTAATAATATACTTTTCTAGTTCAGTTTTTACTTTATAATCGATATGAATATTGGCTCATATAAATCTTATTAAAATCGCGAATCGATCAATGTTAGACCAACATTAGGAATGGCCGTCCAGTGCTTCCAGGCTTCCAGTGATGGTCTAACATTGACCGGTTCACGACTTCCATAAGTAATTCAACTGTTACACCTGCACGTAAACACGTCAACTTGATGTACTTGAACTATTACGAGTATACCTTAGTCGGAAAAACGAGAGCGAGGATCGAGGATCCGGCGACATGACATGCTACTCAAATCCGATTATCCCAACCCCCATATTGAGTAAAAATAAGAAGACTTGATATTAAGTAGAACCTGTATTCTACAAACATCCAGAAAGTACGAGGTCCGAGTTCACAAAAGAATCAGGATTCCGGACTAGGGATCCGGGACCGGGTCCTTGTCCTGGTCCTGGTCATAAAACGTTACATATAATGCGTATTTATACATTTTGGTCGAATAGGAAACAGCATCGAAGTCTGTGACATTGACAGTTAAGACGACCAATAAGAAGCAACATTTGAAGTGACATTGATAGTCAGGACAACCAATAAGAAACAAAATTGGAGCACGTGACATTGATATCTAGGACGACCATAAAATTGACCAGTAGGAATTAACCAATAAGAATTGACCAATAATTCTCTTAGGATATTCGATGAATATCCTAACATCAACAATCTCCACAACCCAATAATCCAAATAACCTGGCTCACGAGTGACTAGCTACGTTAGGGATCTTCTCCGAGTTCTAGTGAGAAGTCACGTGACCTTGTTCGGGTGTGAAGCAGTGCTCACCGAAGACAGCGGATGAGGTTGCGCAAGACCGTAAATCGGTAAAAGTTAAACGCTAACACCGCTAAATACCGGCTGAGTGGCCCAGAGATTAGGCACTCGCGTGTAAGACCGAAGGTCCCAAGTTCGAATCCTGCGAGTTCTAGGAGTTTCGAATGCGCATTGCTGATGAATCTCATACCAGGATGAAGCTGTCCTCCGGTGCTTCCAGGTTTCTAATGGTCCCCTAACATTGATTGATTCATGATTTCCATAAGTAACCCAACAATCTCGACAACCGCATAATGTCATACAAATCTATTCACTCACACACACATATATATATATATACACTTGGATGTACCAAACCGGGAGCGACCCACTCGTCAACTCAGTTCATTACCATGAAACACTGACATACACTTTTCTTTTTATTACTTATGGTTAACATCAATTTGTTCTTTTATTCTGAACTAATCCAACTGTATTATGAGCTCACACCTTAACTTCATGCCATACTCTATTTTGTTGTCAATTTTTAAAAACTACCTGTGTAATGTGGGTGTGTGTGCGTAGTTGCTCATTTTTTGCAGAAAAATTCGTTTTATTCCTTTCTTTATTTTCAATGGACATTCATTTGTATTATTCAATAAATTGAATAGACCTCTCTCTCTCTCTCTGTATTTCCGATTATTGGAATAGTGTGTTTTTATTGATTATTTCATCGGTCGGTGAATGTTGCCTATGAAAAAAACAATTGGTTAGCCATTATATGATTGATGATTATTTTGATTTATTTCAAAGTAATTCTCACATGAGAGAACATGTGTCAGTAGTTTAGTTCGCTTGCTTAAACATACATGAAAAAAAAATGAAAAACGACTGAGAAATAGAGAAAGACATGAGAAGAATGAACGGAAAAACTAGAGAGAAATGGAGAGGGAAGCGTAGGACAGAGTAGGTTGGAGAATACTGATCGGTAGCCTATGCTCCATTGGGAGGTGACAGGCTAAAGTAAGTAAGTAAGTAAGTAAGTAAGTAAGTAAGTAAGTAAGTAAGTGCATAAGTAAGTAAGTAAGTGCATAAGTGCATAAGTAAGTAAAAAAGTAAGTAAGTGCAGAGTAAGTAAGTAAGTAAGTAAGTAAGTAAGTAAGTAAGTAAGTAAGTAAGTAAGTAAGTAAGTGCATAAGTAAGTATGTAAGTAAGTAAGTAAGTAAGTAAGTAAGTAAGTAAGTAAGTAAGTAAGTGCATAAGTAAGTATGTAAGTAAGTAAGTAGGTAATTGTATAAGTAAGTACATAAGTAAGTAAGTGCATGAGTAAGTAAGTAAGTGCATAAGTAAGTAAGTAAGTAGGTCGGTAGGTAAGTATGTAAGTAAGTAAGTAAGTACATAAGTAAGTAAGTAAGTGCAGTAAGTAAGTAAGTAAGTAAGTAAGTAGGATTATGAACGAAATTTGCCGTGAAAATTACACCCTCAGATCTAACATAGATTGTCCAAGAAAAATGCTAAGTTACTGAATGAGTTAGTGAATTAGCCTGGTTTCATGAGGATTGAAGCCAGTTAGCTTTTCAAAGTGATAAGGAAAAACTTTCGTTAAAGTGAAATTCGGCATTTATGAAACGAAGGGAAAAGAGAGATTCTATTATAGGGATATCAATACAAACAGATTATCTGTAGTAGACAGGATTCTTACCATCTAATTTTTTCATACAAACATAGAGGTAGATGTTTTCAATACAATCTGTTTGTGTATATGTATGTATACAGCAGCTGCATGAAGCGGAAACTTGGAGAACTACCAAAGCCATCATCCAGAAGATACAAGTATTTATGAACAGTTGTCTTCGCAAAATACTTCGGATTCGTTGGCCAGACACGATCAGAAACAACGTACTGAGGGAGAGAAGAAACTAGATTCCAGTGGAGGAGGAAATCAGGAAAAAGAGGTAGAAGTGGATAGAACACCCACTAAGAAAAGCACCGAACTGCGTCACAAGATAAGCCCTCACATGGAACCCTCAAGATTAAGGGAAAAGAGGAAGGCCAAGTAACATATTACGCCGAGAGATGGAGAGAGATGTGAGAAAAATGAACAACAATTGGAAAGAACTGGAAAGGGAAGACGAAGGACAGAGTTGGTTGGAGAGTGCTGGTCGGTGGTCTATGCTCCATCGGGGGCAACAGGCGTAAGTAAGTAAGTAATGTATCCAATTTTGTTTACTTACTTAAAATTCAAGGTTAGTATTATAATCACCTCATCATTACTGATGATATCGAATAAAAACTTGACTGAAGTCACATAGGTACCTAACTCTACATTGTCGATAACTAACTAACTAACTAACTGAATCATTAGGTTCTGTGTGAAATAGACCGAAAAAAAACTGTTATCATTCGTATCACATGAAACTGTCCACTATTCATCATCATCATCATCATCATCATCAGCTCAATGTTCAATGTTTGTAAACAACAAAACAAAAACAGGAACATTATTCAAAAATACCCCGGTTTATTGATGACTGTCATTAATTAATTAATTAATTAATTAATTAATTAATTAATTAATTAATTAATTAATTAACTTCTTCCTTTTTTCTTTTAAAAACAAAAATAACTTTTTCTTATTATTCTGATAAAAAAATATATCACTTTATTTTTTTCAGGTTGAATAACTTTCAACAACAATAAAAAACAAAACAAACCATTCACAATAGCAATAATATCTCCTCATCTTTTAAAAGGAGGTCATTGTTCAATGGTCACTATTGAACATTGAACAGTGGTAAACATTTTCTTCTTCTTTTTTACTCATTCTCTATTTGGACAACACACACTCAATCAAAAATAAATGCAAAATAATACTGATTGCATGGATTGATTGATTCTGTGTACAAAACTAAAATTTTTCGGTATAGTTTTATTTTGGCGAAGAGTTTTGGAGGTTTGTGTTTTTACACATTTGAAAATATCAGTCAATCATTGTTAGATCAACATTAGAAACCTGGAAGCACTGGAAGACGGCCGTTTCGTATAGGTATGGGACTCATCAGCAGTGCGCATCCACGAATCCTGCTCCTCTCAGGACGAAACGGCCGACAGTGCTTCCTGGTTTCTAATAGTGCTCTAACAATGATTGATTGATGATTTCAAATGTGCAAAACAAAAGCACACAAACCTCCAAAACTCTGCCCGGACTTATCGTAACATGTACTCACTAGTGGTGACTAGCTTCTTCGTGAGGAAATTCCACGGAGTTCTAGTTGAGAAGACATGTGACCAATGGAGTTCAAACCTGTCGGTTGTATGCAGTAACTACTCCCAAAGACAAATGGGTGAGGTCGCGCAAAATGCCTAGATCAGTCATAATTAGACATTAACATCGTTGGATGCCGGACCATTGGATCAATGGTTAGGCGTTCGCCTACAATGCCTAATGTCCCGGATTCGAATCCTACGAGGAGCTGGAGTCATGGATGCGCACTGCCAATGACGAGTCCCATACCAGGACGAAACGGCCGTCTTTCAGTACTTCCAGGTTTCTAACGGTAGTCTAATGATGATTTCAAACGTGTAGTGTTATAGTTTTATTATCAGGTATCGAATGTCTCAAAAAGGCAGATTGAATATTGAATCGAATGGATTATTTAGTTTTGTTGTATACAAACTGCCTGCTAATCAAATGGTACTTTATTTCCTCCAATTGTTATTGACATGAAAGAAGGCAAAGAAGAATTTTTCCACAGTTTGATTTTGTAAGAGAATACAAAGGAATCATTACTTTTTGAAAGCATGAATCGATCAATATAACCTAGAAACATTGGACGGTCGTTTTGTCCTGGTATGAGACTCATCAGTAAGTAGTAGTTTGCATCCATGACCCCACGCTATTCACAGGACTCGAACCTGGGACCTTAAGTCTTGTGTGCGAATGCAAAACCTCTGCATCACTGAACCGGTATCGAACAGTGTTTGTTGGTAATGTCTGACTTCGATCAATCCATGTTGTTGTGCAACGCCATACTCTGCTTCACACCCGAACAGGATTGAACTTCACTGATCAGGATTTCTCACTAGAATTCGGCAAAACTTCCTCATGGAGCTATTCATAAGTGAGCACATGATAATTTTCAGTATATGTATGCTTGTACAGATTGTTATATTACTTTTCTAATGATGGTCTAACATTGATCAATTCATGATTTCAGTAAATTCAGTCAGTCAATTGCAACGTGGAACTTCGTACGTATGTACATAAGTTCATGTTGCCATACCACATTAACACACAGTGACGCAAATGTCAAATCAAATCCCATAGTGTTAAAGATAGTAGAGGTATTAATGGTAGTAATGAAGAAGACTAGGGTTTGAAGATATTATTCAAGCAGTATAATTCAGTGATATAAGTTTAGAAAGACAAAGGTCGATGTGCTGACGAATCCAGAAGATTAGGTTTTGAGACAGCTCAAAGAATGGATGCACCTGCGCCATTGCAAACTCTCAACAACCCTCTTAAGCAAGTTAAATGAACAATAATTGTGAATGACTAGATCACGGAAAAATATTAAAGAAACAACCACTTACACAAAGTCACTAAGGAATTAGAGAATGTTAGAGAGAGAGAGAGACCGGAGCAGATATTATTTCATTTCACACTGTGATCATTTAAACAATGAACATATTATTTATTCCACTCGAACTTTACATCTATCTATACAACACACTATTGTTGTTTGATCAGTAAAAGTAATAGAAATGGACATATATACTTGTGTCCTAAAACGTCATCAGTGATATATATATATATATATATATGCAAATATATTTATATGCTCTAATCAGTAGGGAATTCAAGTTTCTTATTTTTGTTCAGTTATTATTATCATTATTCGTTTTTCTGCTGATGAGTAGAATGCGTAAAATGGACGAAACATCTATATATATACATATTGTTCAAATGACCTTAAACACATACGCACACACACACACACAGAGAGAAAAATACGATATTCTACTCAAGGACATTATTCTATGTCGTTCGCGGTGGAATGTCCTACAAATAATCCCAGCCGAATTCAGTTTAATCCTCTCTCTCTCTCCTTAACATTAGAAAAAAAATATTGAAACTCAAGTTCATTGTTGATAACAAGTAGAAAATTATAGTTATTACAGTTATTTCTAACATTATTATTATTTATGTACAAATCAATCCCACCGAGGTTGATGAGAATAATTTACGGTGGTTACCTGTGCGATTATAGATTATCAACGAACCAATCACAGTTAAGATAGTGAGTTTTAAAATGTTGGCGCGAAATTCATTTCTTCTAATATGGTTGAATAATAATGTGTTAGCATGATAGTTTATCATGAAAAGCTCCAACTTTAATTCGTAACGCTTGTATTCAACTATAAATCGTATTCCGAATTCCTTACACTAATTTATAACTCATTTTTTGTAACACGAATAGGTAGGTGAATGTTTTCAAGGTCATTGTGGCATCATTCATAACTTGTCCGTAAAACTATAGGCTCGTCACCAGTGAACTTTACAATTGTAATCGTCAATAATATCACGAAATGTGATAGTCATGGAATGTATGCACTACAAAACCAACTGAAATTATTTGGTTATATTAATCGCATTTTTTTAAAAACGATTCAGGTGATTTTTAATGATTAAACTTTCTTCACAAAAAAACCGAGTGACTTATTTATGTCAAGGTCATTATTGATTTGTATTGATTAGAACGCTCATATTGTGACAAAAATAAGTAATAAATAATTGAAATCATGAATAGGTCGTTATTAGGTCGCCATTTGAAACTTGGAAGCACTGGAGGACCGTCTCGTCCTAATATCAAGGACTCATCAATAGTAGTGCGCATCCACAATTCTCAACCCAAGATCTTTGGTCTCGCGCACGAACACTTAACCTCTACACCACTGATTCAGGATCCAACAGGGTTAATATCAAAGGTATTGTGCAACCTCGCCTAATGTCTTCGGTAGGTAATTTCCTCCACCATACATGACTGAACTGTATTTGTCACGGTTTCTCACAAGCACTCTGGGAATTCACTCACAAAGCTAGTCACTAGTAAGCCATGACCAATGGAGTTCAACCATGCTGTGTGTAGGCAATGGGTGAGGTTACACAATACTTTAGCTTGATCTAAGTTATACCTTAATACCGTCGAATGCCAGCTCAGTGGTCTAGATATTAGGCGTTCGCGCGCAAAAATTAAGGTTCTCGTTTTGATTCTTGTGTGCGAGGGTCGTAGATGAGCCCTACTGATGAGTCCTATTCTAGGACGAAACACCTACTCAGTGCTTCCAGGTTTCTAATTGCGGTCTAACAATGATCGATTCATTATTTCAATGAAAACCAACAATTTTCATAACTCTATAATCTTTATGTTTCAATAATACTGTAACTGAAGCTAATCCGTGTGTAAACAGTAGTTATGTGGTGCGAGCTACTTGTAAGTAGTATATGACGTGAGAGTAAACGTAATGTCTGGCAGCAGAAGATGGGGGAAGATCAAGAAAGGAAGAGTGGGAACACAATGGAATTTGTATGAAACGCATGAATAGTGAAATCTCAGACAATAGATTGATGTTTTGCAACAGGAACAGTCCAGTTCGATATGATGAACTGATATTTTGCAAATGAACGATTTACGACATGGTTTTCCTACTTTACTGAGTAACTCTGTAATTTTCGTTAAATACAATCCGGTTGCCCCACCTATGTTCTCATTCACTACAGTTATATAATTAGAATGTTGTTTTTCTTGTTGACTAATTAAGAAGTATATACTACTGATAAAATAAACATAAAAGATTGTCGATTTGTCAAAGACTAATCTTAGTTTAAGTATGATTGTAAACAGGAAACATTTGATAGTTCATTTCATGCCTACTCTACTCTAATGTAGCGCACTCACCCACACCCACACACACACGCACACGTACACAAACAACACTACCACAAGTTGAAATCCAGCAAGTCAAAGTAAACGCCTATAGTTTGCGATGATCGCTGTACTATAAATAGAATGAATGCTAAGCTGTTTGTTTGACATTAAATCAGTCGATTGAATTAATCTATTTCCTGACATTGAACATTGAACTATGATTGAAAAACCTTTTGCAAAAATGAATGAATGAATGAATGTTGATTGAAAGGTGTGATGAAAATTTTCTTTTTCAAGATTAAGAAATAAGATATTTTGATAATATCTCTGTTTTGAATGTTGTTTATTTGGAAAAGGTGTTTTGTTTTTTTCTTGTTTAACATTTCATGAAATTAAGATAAGATGCGTTTTGTTTTCACATTAGGTTTTCGAAAAATTTTTATGGGTAAAGAAGCATCATCGTGAAAATGGGAGAGAACGAACCAGAAGATTTCAGGGGAGGAAGAAATTAGAAAGACGCGCTGGAGGTGGATACAACGCATATCGAGGAAAGCACCCAGCTGTGGTCATAAGGCAAGCCCTCACTTGGAAACGTCAAGGTCAAACGAAAAGAGGAAAGCCAAGGAACAGATTACGCTGAGGTACGGAGACAGAATGAACAACCACTGATTAGAATTAGAATGGAAGTCTTAGGACAGACTAGGTTGGAGTATATTGGTCAATGGCTTATGCTCCGTTATGAATAACTGGCGTAAGTCTGTAAAGAGTTCTTCTGAATACATGGAACACTTGAGTCTGATCCTTATTAGGATTGTGAGTGCGTATAGCTGTAGAGCTTCAAATTTAAATACGATGGTTGTCTAATGTCTTCTCAAACATGAAAGCATTTCAACGAGTTATTTCTTTTTATTGTGTTTATTGTTCATACAACCTATTCAAGCGTGTATGCAAGGTTCACAGGTTGCAAGATGGACACATTCAACTTCTACCAGTCATTAATTGTTTTGAACAAGAAGAAAACTTGTGGAAATATTCAATGCTGAGAATTCTTAATTGTATTAAATCTATTAACAATCCAACTATAATGAATTCTTAGTGGAGTTCAACTCTGCTCGGTTGTGAAACAGTGTTCATCGAAGACAATGGATAAGGTTGCCCAATACCATGAATTTATCGAAGTTAGACATATTAACACTGTTGGATGCCACCAGCTGAGTGGTCCAAAAGTTAAGCGTTTACGTGCAAGAACGAAAATCTCCCACTGGTAGCAGGAGTAGTGGACGCGCACTACCGTTAATTAGTCCCATATCAGGAAGAAACGGTTGTCCAGTGCTTCCAGGCTTCTAATGGTGATGGTCTAACAATGATTGATTGATGGTTTCAAGATATAAGTGCGATAAATACACTCAAATAGCCTAATGATCGAATTAGTTTTTATAAAATATTGATTTACCTAACAACAACAGATAAAAATCACAATCATTCCTTAGGTCAGAGAGAGATGTGTATAGAAAAAGTAGTTCAGTGAAAACTAATGTTTGTTAATCTAAACTTATTCACTGCTACAATTTTTTTTTATTAAGACATGTAAAAGAAAATATCGATCAGGTTAGATTTTGTATTATTACTTTAGTAAATTAAAAAATAAACAGTGAGTACAAGATTATACTTTAGAAGCGTGGAGGTTGGGCTTTCGCGCACCCAGGGTCGAAGGCCCTGGGTTCGAATCCTGTGATTAACAGAGGTTCATGGATGTGCACGGCTAATGATGAGTCCCATTCTAGGACGAGACAGCCATCCAGTGCCGCCTGGTTAGAGCAAAGTTAGAAAGCTGGAAGTATTCGATGGCTTTTTCTTCCTGGTGTGGTAGTCATCAGTAGCAGTACACATCTCCAGTACCTTAAATCTCGCACATGAATGCTTAACATCTAGATCAACAGTGTTAATGTTTAGCTTTAATCAATCTCAAGTATCGCGCAACCACATCATTTGTCTTCGGTGAGTAACTGTTTCACCCCAGACATCGTTTGAATTCCATTGCTCTCAGTTTCTCACTAGAAATCTGAGAATCCCCCCACAAAGCTCGTAACTAGTGAGCACATTTTTATCATTTTCATTTATAGAATTGTGGAGATGGTTGAGTTTTATTGAGTTTCATTTTCAATTTATACATATATATTTATATGTATATAATGGTTGTTAGGGTTCAAGTCCCGTAGTTCATGTCAACTCTGAGATGGATATACAGCGAGATGACCATTCGCTAATAGGACTACACATGTGTTCTGCATTCCATTGCTATCCATCATTCATCCCGGATCTTGATGAATGACATGTTTATTTTGGTCTTTGAATGTTGACCAAGTTGTAATGTAATCATCAGCCTTAGTGTGCCAACACTGTGTACACTATATTCAGATGTAGGATAATAGCTGCAGCTGGTTTGAATGAAACTCTGAACTTAGATTGTAGCCCGGTTAATAAGGAATCGATACTCTCTGCAAGACTAGATAAACATGTCACTGATCACTATTCACTGATCAGTCAGTATTAAATTTCTCAATGTTACAAGAGTTTGGCCGTCACCTATACGTTGCTTACTTACGCCTGTTACTCCCCAATGGAGTATAAGCCGCCAACCAGCATACTCCAAACTCCGCCTAGAGCCTCTCTGGGGCTACTGCCGGTCCCAAGCCCGAATAAAGGAGGAAGGTTTGGCATGGAGGTTGGCGACCCAGTCCTGTAGAAAACTAACTCACTAAAAAAACGCTAGCCCCAAAAAAACAATGCAAGCCAATAAGTTACAACATTTGCTAAGAATTTTGAATCTAGTACCGTGAAAGATTAGCACGGCAGTGAACATCGTACTACTGATATACTACTTAAATAATATTTTCGACAATACCTCGGTAACTAAGTTTAAATGGTGTTAAAAAAACAGAAATACATATGAGGAATTCAGTCAGTCAGTCAGTCAGTCAATCAGCTACAACGTAGAACTTTGTACATACGTACATCAATGTTCAAAGTGCCGTAACATACAAGCACAGAGAGATGGAATTGTCAATTCAAATCCCATAGTTGTTGTACAGGTAGTAGAAGTATAAACAGTAATCGGAGAAGATTAGGTTTCAAAGTTGACGATTCGAGAAGTATAATTTTAGAACAAAAAACGGTAATGAGGAATGCTGAAGATTGGAGAATCTTGAGAGAAGACAAAGAATAAATGCACCTGAGCCACTGCATTTGATTTTGAACCATGTCATTCAAAGTCTTATGACGAATGGATGCGCACCGCTGATGAGTCCCATACCAGGACGAAACGGCCGTCTAGTGCTTCCAAGTTTCTAATGGTGGTCTGATAATGATTGTTTGATGAATTCGAATGTGCAAAAAATCACAAACATCCAAAACTCTGCCTGAAAATATCGTAACAGTGCTCACTAGTGGTGACTAGCTTCGTGAGGAAATTCTCGGAGTTCTAGTTGAGAAGACGTGACCGATGGAGTTCAACCCTGTTGGGTGTAGGCAGTAACTACTAAAGACAAATAATGGGTGAGGTCGCGCGAAATCCGTAGATCAATCAGAGTTAGATATTAACACCGTTGGATGCCGGCCAGCTCAGTGGTCCAATGGTTAGGCGTTCGCGCGCAACACCGAAGGTCCCGGGTTCGAATCCTGCGAAGAGCAGGAGTCGTGGATGCGCACTGCCAATGATGAGTCCCATACCAGGACGAAACGGCCGTCTTTCAGTGCTTCCAGGTTTCTAATGGTGATCTAACAATGAATGATTGATGATTTCAAATGTGATGAATTATTTATTACTATTTTAAGAACTTTATTTTAATTTCAATGATTACTGAATAATTATTTGTTAATTGACATACGTTTGATTTGCATTCAATCGCCATTTAATGTGTTAGAGTTAGAGTTGCAGGCGATCAGTAGGAAACTCTCATTGACCTTGGTTTCATGTTACTTCGAAGTTGTCAGTTTATGTATACCTGTGATCTTGAAGAAACTAACTTTATATTTATGAGTTTCAAAACAACATTACCTATTTTATTTGAATGATAAAAATAGGTGTCACATTTTTGAAACCATGAACCGATCAATGTTACAACACCATTAGAAACCTGGAAGCACTGTAGGGCCGTTTCGTCCTGATATAGGACTCACTAGTTACTAGCTTCGTGAGGAATCTTCTCCGAGTTCCAGTGGGAAGACGTGACCAGTGAAGTTCAACCTGTTCGGGTGTAGACAGTAACTACTACCGAAGACCGTGTATGAGGTTGCGCAACTCCGTGAATTTAATCAAGTTAGACATTAACACCGTTAGATACCGGCACAGTGGGCGTTCTCGCAGAAAACCGAAGGTCCTAGGTTCGAATCCTGTGGGGTGCAGGAGTCGTGGATGCGCACTGCTACTGCTGAGGAGTCCCATACACCAGGATGAAACGGCTGTCTCTCAGTGCCTCCAGGTTTCCATCTAATAGTGTTGGTCTAACATTGATCGATTCATGGTTTCAAAAAATGTTCAACTTAACAATTTTCACAACCCCGTAATGCAAAAATAGGTGTGTATTTTTTTTAGGTTAATTTATATCAGTTAAAAACTCCACCAGGATTACTGACGGTCTTAAGCTCGAATAATGGAGGAAGGTTGACCATAGGGTTAACGACTTCATCCCATAGAAATCCAACTCGTTAAAAATAAAAGCTAACCAGAAAAGATAGAATCCTGGTCTACGGTCTATGCTTAATTAAGGGTAACTGACATAAGTAAGTAAGAAAGTATGTCAGTTGAAAAACACAATCATCCACTTTTCTAGATTGTACTACTGTGGTGTGAGCTACTTATAAGTAGTATATGATGTGAGTGAAACCGTAATGTCTGGCAGCAGAAGATGGGAAGAAGATCAAGAAAGAAAGAATGGGGGGGAACACAATGGAATTTGTATGAAACGCATGAATAACTGAAATGTCAGACAATGGATTGATGATGGATTGAAGATTTGTAAATTTCACCGTTTACAATATGGTTTTCCGATTTTACTGAGTAACTCTGTAATTTTCGTAAAAAAATACAATTCGGTTGCCCTCACCTGTGTTCTCCTTCACTACAATACTACCATCAAGTATTCTATACTGATTGCGTAACTTCTTAATGACGTATGATCTATCTATGTGCTTACCAGTTCACTTGTTTTGACTGTGTCATTCAGTGTAAACAAAAATACTACAAGACTCTACGTCAACAACTGAATTCATGTTAAGGGTTTTCTGTTTTCTGTTTTCTGTTTTTTTCATCATTTAAACAAGAAAAGAAACAAACAACACCCAATGGACAAAGGCACATGATAAATTATGTTGTTGTTTAATATACGCGGATAAATCAAAAAAATGGCAATGTTTACTAGAAATGTACATTACATATGCAAAATGTTAACAATGAATTACGCACAATAAAATATATTTCCCATCAGTGAGAATACAATAATAACAATAATAATAATAAATAAGTAAACAGTTATGCTGACGAGTGAGATATTGTACATTGAATATTGAATATTGAATTATTAAAACATTGAACATCATCCATTAGGCTAATTACCGTGACCTTGAGTAGACATACTACACATATACAACATATATACAATTTCTATAATTAGTATGATTATTAACTGTCATATTACGTCATTAGCCGATTTTATTTTTGTTTTCTTGTAAAAAAAGGCACATCAATCTTCACAGAATAAATACATCAATGAAGTGGTAATATTTTTGAGAGAAAAAACAGAAGAACTGTGTAATTTGTAAGTGAACATTAAGAGATACAATTCAGTGTTAAAAATGCAATCAGAAAAGAAGAACTGTTCTTTACATCATTGATTAAAGTCATAGATTGATCATTGTTAGGCTACCATTCAAAACCTGTTAGCATTGGACAGACGTTTCGTCCTGGTATGGGACTCATCAGTAGCAATGCGTATCCACGACCCCCACTCACGGGAAGCGAGCCCAGAACTTTTGGTTGCGCTTGTGAACGCTTAACCTCTAGACTATTAAGCCAGGATCCAACGAACTGGGCTTAACATATTAGTACATACACTACAACCTCCATTATGGACAATCGAATCCGGCCCCCTTGATCTCATACACAAACTCTTAAACTCTAGACCACTAAGCCAAGACACAGACAGTTAACTAACTAGTCTAACTTCAATCAATCCGCTCTAGTTATTATATGAATATTATTTAAACAAATAAGATGACGATGATGTTTTTGTTAAAAGATACAAAATTTCATTATTCAACTTAATTTTTCTCTATTACGTAATAAAACAAAAACTACTTTCTTTTCTTCTCTTAAACCTCCCAAGTTTTTTTTTATGATACAACGTTAGAAAATATTAAAAAAAACTGTCATAACTAGACTGTTCTGTCTTTCCATAGAACAAGGTATTGAAATGTGTTAGGGGCTGTTATTTTGGGAGGAGTAGTTGTGGAATCAAGCTGAATTATTGATTTATGAGCTCTATGCTTGTTGGGGCTGATGATATGCTATTTTAACGATAGTCTAATGACCAATGAAGAACGATCGAGGTGTGAACGCTTATCGGTACTCCACTTACACTAAAACTTAGTGTTTGATTATATAAGACAAGATGATCAGGCAGACAAGATCTCTGTTGTGCAGACATTTCATCAGACTAGTTAACTTATACAACAATACAGAGTGATTTGTTGACTACATATCAGCCTAAATAGAAATTTCCGTTTATAAATTAAAGATGACTAAGTGTAGGGGCCTTTAGGTAATTTGTAACAATATTTATATTAGAAGCATTTCATTCGATATGGAAGGATCGATAGTGTACCAACCAAATTGCAACTTTACGGATCATTATGGAGCAATCAGTTGAATAGAACTCACCACTCTACATCAACTTCATTGACTATGAGAAAGCATTCGATAGCGTGGACAGGAAAACACTATTGAGGCTTCTTCTATACTACGGCATGCCTGAGAAGATAGTCAACATAATACGAAGTTCTCTGATGCAACACAACATGCACCAACCAAATCACACTTGATGGAGATGCCTTGCAGGACGTTGACACATTTACATATCTTGGCAGCATAATCGACAGTCAAGGTGGATCCGATGCAGATGTGAGGGCACGGATTGGCAAAGCAAGGGCTGCATTTCTACAATTGAAAAATATCTGGAACTCCAAACAATTTTCAACCAAAACCAAAATCAGGATTTTCAATACAAATGTCAACACAGTTCTACTGTATGGAGCGGAAACTTGGAGAACTACCAAAGCCATCATCCATACTGTGGGAGAGAACGAACCACATTTCAGTGGAGAAGGAAATCAGGAAAAAGTGGTGGAAGTGGATAGGACATACACTGCGAAAAGCACCTAACTGCGTCACAAGACAAGCCCTCACATGGAACCCTCAAGGTCAAAGGAAGAGAGGAAGACCAAGCAACACATTACGCCAAGAAATAGAAAAAGATATGAGAAGAATGAACAAAAATTGGACAAAACAGGAAAAGGAAGCTCAGGACAGAGTTGGTTGGCGAAGACTGGTGGGCGGCCAATGCTCCATTGAGGGTAACAGGCGTAAGTAAGTTACTCGATACTGACTGATTATTATTATAATCACATGTATAAAATGAATCTGTAGTGTTCGTCGAACAGTGAGTTGGTGAACTGATTAAATTAATCATTGATTTTCACTCAGTGTTAAAGGTTTCAATAAAATACACACTTCAGTCAGTTTGGTTTGTTTTTTGTTAAAAAATGGATATACATAGTATAAAGGTATTTGTACTTATTTGTGCTTGTTTATTGACCTATTTACTTACTTATGCCTGTTACCTTTAATGCAGCATAGACCGCCAACTCCCATACCCTAACCTACTCTGTCCTAAGAATGCCTTTCTAATTCCACCCAATTGTTGTTCATTCTCCGCATGTCTGTCTCTAATTCCCTGCGTGATACATTCTTGAGTCTTTCTGTTTTCCTTTAGCCTTGAGTATTGCACATGAAGGCTTGTCTTGTGATACAGTTCGATGCTTGCCTCAATGTATGTCCTATCCACCAACTCCAGTGCTTCTTTGTGATTTCCTCATCCTCTGGCATATGATTTATTCTCTCCCATAAAGTAGGTAGGTTGTTGCTGTAGTTGATGGTAGTTTCTGCATAACGGATCCTCAGTATTTTTTGCGCATGCAACATGTTCACTGAGTCAGATTGTTATTATCACTGTTATTATTCTTATCTTATAACGTCACTGCATGTTTTTGGCATTTTACTTACGATGAAACTTATTTAATGATAAGAAAGGCGAAAAAGATACAACTTTCAACTTCATACAATTGCTTTGATGTAGTTAACATGTAGACAGAAGAAATACACTGAAATAAAACTAAAATTCAACCTATCTTTCATTCTTTATGTTCATGAAGAGCAAATTCAGCGTTTTAACAACAACAACAACAAGAAAAATAAAACGCTCGCGCTTAAAAATAATTCTTATGCCTAGTTTTGAAATTTTATTAAACGTGACCAGTTTTTTAGCTGGAAGGAAGGAACTGTGTTGTCTTTCTTGTTGTCTCTCTCTCTCTCTCTCCCTATCTACCTCTCTCTTTCTACCACATTTTCTCTTGCTTCTCTTCCATGGACGATTGGATTCATTGTACAGACAGAAAGAAAGTGACTTCCTACTTAAGTTAAGTTTTTATTATTATTATTATTATTATTATTATTATTATTATTACTACTATTATTATCTACTATGCCTGGTTCATGTTATACGCCATACATGATGTATACATGATTTAAAAAAAAATGCAATCCTAATTTAATCAATAAAATAGTTCATCTATGTACTTAAGTTTTCGCTATCTGTTGCAGCTTCTTGTTAGCTGAGAAAACTTCAAACTGACATATAAATATATATATGCGGTGTGTGCTACTTATACGAACGATATAAGTAGTATAAGAAGGGACGTGAAAGAAGAAGTCTCACGGTCAGAAGAGAAAAACGGAAAGTAAATGGAGTAGTAACAACAGGAAGGAAAGGAAGCAACAACAGGAATCGAAGAAGAAGGATGGAGTGTTGGAAGTCACGACTCAAAGATGGTGTGCAAATAGAGTGTTCAATGTAATGTTTTCGTTTTTAATTGACTCAGAGTGTAAATTTGCACGATACAATCTTCCACGCTTGCCTCAGTCTTCTCAATTGGTGTCGCTGCCTCTACACAGGATGAAGATCCCATGGCTTCGGGAGTTTGAAGACGGAGAAGTAAGGAGCTTCTTGAAGGAGTTCGAGGCCGTGGCAAAGCTGGTAGGAGTCAAGGAACGGAGGGAGAGGGCGGTGGTGTTGGGGACACTACTAAGAGGCAGGGCGAGAGCGGTGTACGATGGTGTGGAGGACGCTGACTGGGAGGTGGTGACGGAAAGGCTACTGGTGGAGTTCGACAGACCGGCGGACAGGCAGGACGCGCTGCAGAAGTTCCGAGAGGCGAGACTGACGGTGGATGGCGACCAACTCGTGCTGGCTGTGGAGTTGACAAGATTACTGCGCCAGGGTCTGCCGACTTTGGATGAGGAGTCGTGACTTCCAACTCTCCATCCTTCTTCCATTCTTGCTGTCGCTTACTTTACTTCCTGTTGGTACTCTATTTACTTCTTGCTTTTGTTCCATTTGCTTTCCGTTTTCCTCTTCTGACCGTGAGAGTTCTTCTTTCACGTCCCTTCTTATACTACTTATATCATTTGTATAAGTAGCACACACCACATATATATATATATATTCTTTCAATTAGAGTTATGGAGATAAGTGATTTTTTAAACATTGAAACTATCAATCAGTCATTGTTAGACCACGACTAGAAAACTACAAGCACTGGATGATAGCCGTTTAGTCCTGGTATGGGACTACTGCTCATCAGTAGCAGTGCGCATCCATGACTCCTGCTACTCGCAGGAATCGAACACAAGACCTTCGGTAGCACACGTGCGAACGGCGAACTTCTAGACCGCTGAACCAGCTTCATGCGACAGTGTCAATGTTTAACTTTGATCAATCTAGGGATCTTGCGCGAACCCATACATTTGTCTTTGGTGACTGGGTTGAACCCCGCTGGTCGTTGCGCACTGCCGATATATATATATATATATATATGTATATATATATATATATATATATATATATATATATATATATATATATATATGTCGTAAACCAGGAAGCACCGGATAAGTGTTTCGTACTATAGTATATGGCTCCTCAGGTATACAAACTTACAAT
The DNA here is from genome assembly GCA_944470395.2 of Schistosoma turkestanicum. Classification (NCBI taxonomy): domain Eukaryota; kingdom Metazoa; phylum Platyhelminthes; class Trematoda; order Strigeidida; family Schistosomatidae; genus Schistosoma; species Schistosoma turkestanicum. Next base: position 14,628,912 of record OX103975.1, on the reverse strand, counting down.
CCCATTATGAATGAAACTCATCTGCTTCATGGCAAGCACTTTCACCCTACTGACCAATAGACCAATACCATACTATGGCTAACATATAGAATTCCCATACATCAACCTATATATATATATATATATATATATATATATATATATATATACATGTATATTCCCAGCCATATTTCATGGTTGCCTGATTTACAACAATTGTCACTAAAGTTAGCGCACTATTCATAGATGAACAAACTTCTGTTTATCTGGTTTTTTTATATGTAAGTATGTGTGTGTGTGAATGTGTTTAACTACTACTACTACTACTACTACTACTACTAATAATAATAATAATAATAATAATAATAATAGTCCTCGAAACAGTCCAACTCTGTGATTATGCTATGTGTTAGTTAACGATGGATGACCTCTTCCCGAAGAGAAATCAAATAACATGATTATTGTATTAAGGTGTCAGAAGAAACAGAAAAAAGAATGACCGGCTTCCATTCATTTAATTATCACATAGATTCAGTGTTCACATCGTTTTTTCTCTGTGTGTGTGTGTGTCATTTCCCATGGTCCTGTTTGATTGAGTGGGAACTGGCAAATACTACTATGACTACTACTACTACTTCTACTCTCACTACTACTACTACTACTCCCACTACTACTACTACTTCTACTCCGACTACTACTACATCGTTTTTTCTCCGGGTGTGTGTGCGTGTGTCTGTGTGTGTGTATGTCATTTCCCATGGTCCTGTTTCATTGAGTGAGAACTGGCAAATACTACTATGACTACTACTACTACTACTCCCACTACTACTACTACTACTACTCCGACTATTACTACTACTACTACTCCCACTACTACTACTACTACTACTACCCTTAATAATAATAACAGTGATAATAAAAGTAATAATTAATATTATCAGAACGAACTTGTTTCCCATGTAATTAGTTGGTTTTTTTTGGATTTTTGACCAAAGAAAATAAAAATGCCTTGGTCAATTCAAAACTTTCATTTAGAAATCAAATATGAATATGAACTAACTAACACTATTCAGAATGAAATTATTTGTTAAAACTTTGTACGTTTTCATGTAAACTAGATTTTGAAAGTAGAAATAAATTCACCCCAAAATCATCTGTATAAATTCAATTGTAAAATTGGATTTTTACAGGTTTAATGAGAAATGATAACCAAAGAAATTTAATACCGTTGAGTAACCCTTCATCAGTTGCTGGTGCGTAGTTGGCAGAAAATTCTCTTTGATTTAGATTTCATATACGTTGGCATACGTCAACAAGGTATACTTAAATATTTTTAGGGAAACTAATATTCTCCGGAATCAAATCGATGCCAAGCTATTCTGATTGACTAAAATAGGTCATTGATGACGTCATAGATTGCAAAACAAGTTAACGATGATTTGAATTCCAGTGAGAACATCTATTCACCCAAGAGTATAAGAACTCCTTGCTGAAGACTGCCAACTAGGATGAAATTTAAGTGAAACAGAATTTCCATTCAACTACTTCGAATCGTCATACAAATATCAAGATGATTCTACTATATGGGATGGGGACATGGAGAACCACAAAAGCCATCATCCACAACATACAAATGTTTGTTCATAGTTATTTACTCAATATAGTGCGGATCCGTTGGTTAGACACCATCGGCAACAGCCTACTATGGTAGAGAACAAACCACATTCCATTAGAGGAGGAAATCAAAATAAAAGTTTGAGATCTAGGAATAAGGCTTATTTTTCTTAACAAAATCCCAACTAGTTAAATAATTACTGATGTATATGGAACAGGCAGCAATAAAGTGGAGTGTGATGTATTTGACAAGAATATGAAGCCGTTACATTGCATAATTTGTGATATATTTTGCTGGAACTTAGTAATAATCGTTGTGTGAACATTTATTCTATTCAGCGTCAGTGAATGATGGCAATTATTGAATTTCTGATCAATTCACGGTCTTGTGCAACCTCATCTACTGTCTTCGGTAAGCAGTGCTTCACACCGCGACAGGGTTGGACTCCATTGGTCTAGACTTCTTACTGGAACTCGGATAAACATTGATCTATTCGCGGTTTCAAATGCTAACTCAACAATCTCCACAACGCTTTCATGCAAATTATTATCTGCTCACTAGTGACTAGCTCCGTGAGGAAGTTTCTCCGAGTTCTAGTGAGAAGTCGTGACCAGTAGATTTCAACTCTGTCCCAGTGTGAAGCGGTACTTACCGAAGACAGTGGAAAAGGTTGTACAAGACCGTAAAATTGATCAAAGTTGGACATGAACAGCGTTAGAAGCTGTGGTCCAGAAGTTAAGCATTTGTGGACCACTGAGCTCCCTAGTGACTAGCTTCGTGAGAAAATTATCAGAGTTCTTGTGAGAAGACGCGACCAGTGGAGTTCAGTCCTGTCGGGTGTAGGCAGTAACCTCTAAAACAATGGGCGAGGTCGCGCAAAATCCTTAATCGATCAGATTCAGATATTAAGTCCGTTAGATACCGGCTCAGTGGTCCAGAAGTTAGGCGGTCGCACTCAAGACCGAAGGTTCTGGATTCGAATCCTGCAAGTAGCAGGAGTCGTGCATGTGTACAGCTGATAAGCCCCATATCCTATCAAACAAATTATTGGATTTTTGTCACTGATATCACAAACTAAACAATAAAAACCACTAAGAACTGGATATCAGCCAAAAAGGGTTTAATGAGTGAAGCGTAATACTCTAACTAAATGAGTTATGGATTTTAATCCCGTGGCAATTATTCTAGTCTCTCTAATTCTCTAATAAACATTTTGTCTTGATGGAGCTAAGTGTACACACATAATCGATACTTAGTGTCAATGAGAGATTGTCAAGCTAACCGCAATGAATAAATAAGAACGATCATTATAAATTTAAGAATAGCAATCACAACAGGAAAACTTGGTAGTGTTTTCTTTTGAAAAATTGTTTCAATGATGTATTGAAAGTTGTACACTAACGACCTTGAACACACACGCACACAACAACTAACCATAAACATTTAAGGAATGTACCAAGTTCAGACATGTAAACACCGTAAAGCCCCTGAGATTTTTTTTTATGTAAACATTACAATCCGAATGATGTTCAAGGATATTTTAATAGGGGGGCGAAAAAAAACAGTCAAAACTTTTGTAAACAAAAAAATCTGTGTGTTTATTATGAACACATAATTATCATACTTAAATGTCAGAAAAACAGAATTACGTAACACATGTAAAAAAGTGTACATTCGTCTATTCAGTTACATTAGTGTTGTTTACAACTTGAAAGCTAATCATTGTTAGATTTGTGAATAAAGAAAACTAAGGGATGATGGTGTTTTTTAACTGGTTGCTGACATAGAAAACTGTACTATGTACTATTGAAGTGAACGAGAACACAGGTGGGGCAACCGAATTGTATTTAACCAAAATTACAGAGTTACTCAGTAAAATAGGAAAATCATATCGTAAATCGTTAATTTGCAAAATATCAATCCATCATATCGAACTGGAGGACTGTTCCTGTTGCAAAACATCAACAATCCATTGTCACTATTCATGCGTTTCATACACAAATTCCATTGTGTTCTTCTAACTCTTCCTTTCTCTTGATCTTCCCCCATCTTCTGCTGCCACCAGACATTACGTTGACACTCACGTCATATACTACTTATAAGTAGCTCGCACCACACTATGTATACATTTAGTGAATATGTACTAAACACTTGACTTTTTTATATCGTTATTATTATAGGGATCTGATTTTTTTATGAACTATTTTGATGTTTTTAAATTCGGAATTGGGAAATTACGACATTCCACACACACACAATAACAAATGCAGGCGAAGGCAACCAATGTAGCAGAAGCCTATGAAGAAGAAGTAGGCCTCAATGTACACAAAGGAAAAAGTAAGAGCCATAGATATTGCAAAACATGCACCAACCTGAAGAATGTAAAAACCTTTATGTATCTGGACAGCTTCATTGATAAGCACGGTCGATCTGATGTAGATGTGAAAGTGTGGATTGGCAAAGCAAGGACAACATTTCTACAACTAAATCAAATCTGCAATTCAAACACAACTATCACCCAATACCAAAGTCATAGTTTTCAATATGAACTTCAAGACTGTTCTGCTGTAAGAGGTGGAAACTGTGAGAACTATCAAAGCCATCATCCAGAAGGAACAAGTATTTATTAACAATTGTTTACGCAAGATAATGACGATCCATTGGCAGGAAACCATCAGCAACAGAATAAACCGGATTCCAGCGGAGGAAGAAATCGGGAAGAAGAGCTGGAGATGGATAGGACACACACATTGTGGAAAACACTCGACTGCGTTACAAAACAAGCTCCTGCATGGAATCCTCAAAATTAAAGGGAAAGAGGAAGACCACAAAGTATATCGAGCCGAGAATTAGAGACACATATAAGAAAAATGAACAGTAGCTGGATAGAACTGGAAAGTAGGGTAGAGGATAGAGTAAGATGGAGAATGATAGTCAGTGGGTAATAGGCATTAGTATGTAGTAAAAAGTAAATGACAAATTTCATTTTTATGGTAAGAATAACTTAGCTAATTGTAGCCTAACTCTAAATAAAAAGAATACGAGCCAAGTATTTTAATGATTAAACTGATCAAACTGTTATACAGTTTTTTTCTACTGAATAAACATTTCTGAAGTAGAGTTTGGCTATCAAAGCCAAACCGACTGCCTCGAGGAGCTTTGTTTTATAGTGTAGGAATAGGTTGGAAGAAAGTTAGGGGCGGCCAAATCAAAACATGGCAGAAATACATGAAGTCATTGACGAGTGGATTCAGCCATGTCGATAATTGTTGACTACCTGGTTGGGGTCCGCAAGACGAAAGTCACCAATGGTTAGATACCCTGAATGACATGGCTCAGAATCGTTTGCAATGGCGCCGGTGCATTTATTCTTTGTGTTCTCTCAAATCCTAATCTTCTGGATTCTTCAACCCCTCTAGTTTTGACTTTCTAAACGTTTCTGACTGAATCATACTTCTTGAATAATATCTTCTAATCCTAACCTCTCCGATTACTTCTAATACCTTTACTACCTCTCCTGCTATTGGATTTGAATTGACAGTTATATCTCTATGTTGATGTGGTATGGCAACATGAACTGATGTACTTACGTACGAAGTTCTACGTTGCACCTGACTGACCGACTGACTGACTGACTTGGCTATCAGAAACAGGAGAACATAACGTGCTAATGAGTTCAGTTGGATGTATTTCTGATTAGATCTATCAATAGTAGTTCAAATGTCTGATATAATGCTATTTTGTTTTCAAACGATAATAGTTTTACACATTGAAATTGTTAATTGCTAATTGTCAGACCACCATTTGGAAACCTAGAAGGATTAGACAGCCATTTCGTCCTTATATGAGACGAATCAGTGTTAGTTTCCATCTACGAATCTTGTAACACAGGATTCGGACCTAGGACGTTCGGTTTTGCGCGGGAACGCCCAACCTTGGCACCACTCTGAACGATCTAAGGACCTCACCCAATAGTCTTCGGTATTTACTGCCTACACACGACAGGGTAGTGACTTCGCACTAGAACTCCGAATTAGACGTTAACACCATTGGGTGAAGGCCTATCTGTCCAGATGTAAGGCATTCACGCGCAAATCCAAATGTCCTGGCTTCGGATCCTATGAGTAGCAGGAGCCGTGAATGCTCAAAACTGATGAGTCCCATCCCAGAACGAAACGGCCGTCCAATGATTCCAGGCTTCTAATGATAGTCTAACAAAGACTGATTCATGATTTCAATGTGTAAAAACAAGTGTCTGCATAACTCTAAATGCAAAAGAAGAAACGGCAAGTGTTTTAACGATGTAACCCATTAAACTGCTCGATATTTTTTCTTTACTGAATAAACATTTTTGGAATGGAGTTCAGGAAATTATGAGTTCACTTGCATAATTATCAGATTATATCACAATCAATAGAAGTTGAATTTGTCTGTTATTATAACAAATCATTTACAATGTGATTTGATTTTTAAAAGATAATAATTCCACACATTGAAATTATCAATCAGTCACTGTTAGACCACCACCATTGGAAACCCACAAGCACTGAAAGACGACCGTTTGGTCACAGTATGGGACTCATCAGTGTCAGTGCACATCTACCATTCCTGATACTCACAGGATTCGAACCCATGACCTCCAGACCACTCTGATCAATCTACGGATCTTGTGCGACCTCACCCATTTGTCTTTAGTAGTTATACTGTAGTGAACGAGAACACAGGTGGGGCAACCGAATTGTATTTAACCAAAATTACACAGTTACACAGTAAAATCGGAAAACCATATCGTAAATCGTTCATTTGCAAAATATCAGTTCATCAGATCGAACTGGAATGTTGTTCCTGTTGCAAAACATCAATCCATTGTCACTATTCATGCGTTTCAAACAAATTCCATTGTGTTTCCGCTCTTCCTTTCTTGATGTTCCCCCATCTTATGCTGCCACCAGACATTACGTTGACACTCACATCATATACTACTTATAAGTAGCTCACACCACAATACTGCCTACATCCGACATGGTTAAAATCCACTCGTCATGTCTTCGCTCTACAACTCCAAGAATTTCCTCGTAAAGCTGGTCACGAGATTCATAGGCTACACAAGTTACAAGCCATACATGGAGAAATTCAAATACTTCACTACGTCCACTAAACTAAAGTTTGTACTGAAGATATGATGATGAAAGCTCCACAATTCAATCGTGTTAAACATAACTCCCTTATGAAATTCTTCTACTCAACATCAAATAAAAATAATTTATTTTCACTAAGATTGATCACATTGATTTCGAGTCATAATTAAAATTGTTGCTGTTTTAGACGAAAAAGGAAATTAACTCTTTTTCTCTCTCTCTCTCTCTCTCGCTCATCTATTCAACCATCAATAATAACTAAATTGTGTAGACATGATGTGTGTGTTCAATTTTCAATGTACATTTAATAAATGAATAAAATGCCCCAACACCAGTTTACTTTTTCTGTCCATTATTAAAAGCAACCCATTTTCCAATGAATGCATGGTACCATGTTACTCCATAGTGGTATCTGCGTGTATGTGTGTATGTGTGTGTGAGTGTGAGTGTGAATGAGTTTACGCAAGCGAACTGACTGACTGATTGCGCTTTCGTTGCGTTCACTTCTCAACTTATCAATAATGCTTTGTCTATGATATACAAACAAATTGATACATACACAGTTCGACATGTAGTTAGTTGGACAATAGGTAAACACGTACGTACATTGAATAACAAAATGTAACAAGGAGAAAAAATAGAAATCAAATTAAATCAAATTAAATCAAATGCCTTTTTTTATGTTTTATTTTGTCTATTCAAATTTATCATCATGCATTTAAAAATTCGAACTGATTAATGAATTATTTATACGTTTTTTTCAGTTTTATAATTTGTTTGATCATGTTCATTATTATTATTATTATTAAATTGTGTGTGTGAAATAATTGTGTTCACTGTGCTCACTAGTGACGACTAGCTTCGTGCGGAATCTTCTCCGAGTTCTAGTGGTGGGAAGTGCATGACCAGTGAAGTTCAACCTGTTTTCGGGTGTAGATAGTAACTACTACCGAAGACTGTGGTGTATGAGGTTGTGCAACTCCGTGAGTTTGATCAAGTTAGACATTAATGCCGTTAGATACCGGCTCAGTGGTCCGATGATTAGGGAGTTCGCGCACAATACCGAAGGTCCTTGGTTCGAATCCTACGCGAGGTGCAGGAGTCGTGGATGCGCACTGCTGAGGAGTCCCATACCAGGACGAAACGGCCGTCTTTGAGTGCTTCCAGGTTTCTAATGGTGATGGTCTAACATTGGTCGGTTCATGGTTTCAAAAATGAAATAATGGTGTTTGCATTTTGAAATCATGTGTTGACTATGATTTGTTAGATCATCACCATTAGAAACCTGGAAGCAATGTGTGTGTTAGGTAGCCGTTTGATTCTGGTATGGCCCTCATCAATCGCAGCGCTCAACCACGACTCCTGCACCTCACAGGATTCTAACGCAGAACCTACGGATTTGCGAGCGAATGCCAAAACCTAACGGTGTTAATGTCTAACTTTGATCAATTCACGCACCGTCTTACGCAATGAAATAATCTTGGATATGACATGAAAAAGTTTTTATGTTTAAATTGATCTCATCTGTGTTGAATATTGAATGAAAATTGTAAAGTGTGTGTGTCAAGCAAGACATTGAGTATTATTACTAATCATGTACTGACACACAGACAGACAGGCAGAGACAATGCAGAACTTCGTACGTAAGTACATCAGTTCAGGATGCCATATCACATCAGCACAGAGACGTAACTGTCAGTTCAAATCCAATATTGTTAGTGATAGTAGAACTACTAGCAGTAATGGAGAAGAATAGGGTTCGAAGATAACGATACGAGAAGTATAATTCAGTGAGATAGATTTATAAAGAGAAAAATAGAGATGATGAGGAATTCAGAAGGTTAGAATTAGAGAGAATACAAACAGTGGATGCACTTGTGTCATTGTGAACGATTTTGAGTCATGTCATTTAAGGTCTCTAACCATTGGTGACTTACGTCTCGTGGACCCCAACCAGGTAGCCTACATCTACCAACATGACTCAGTCCACTTGTCAGTGAATTCACGGATTTATGGCATGTTTTGGTTTGGCCTGCCCTAACTTTCTTCCAACCTACTCCTACACCACAAAACATAGCTCGTAGAGGCAGTCGGTGGTTAACCATACGTAATACATGTCCCAACCACCTCAACTGATGAAGTTTCACCACTTCATCTATTGATCTGCCATCCTTACCTAGTACTCGTTTCCTATCTACAGCATTGCTTACTTGGTTGTCCCACGATATATGAGCAACGCCTCTAAGACATCTTTGATCGGAAACTAGTAACCTACGAATATCTTCTACTCTTAACGGCCATGTTACTCATCCGTATAATACGATGAAGCGAACTGCTGCTCAGTATCACTGGTTAACTTGGAGATGGTTGAGAAAATTGTCTGCACTATTTAGAAATTACTAACTTGAAGTAGTAATTTCTAAACGGTGCAGACAATTTTATCAACCATCTCCTAAAATTCTATCAAAATCAAAAAGCGTTTTACATTGATAGATATGAAGACATTTACACACTGACGACATTAAAAGATATTTGTGCGATATTTTGAATTGACTGAAGTTAGAAATATAGATGACTAGATACTGAAGAGATTTAAAGGTTCGTAGGTTCTATCCTCAACCAGGCTGGTGAATGAGAACTACTGAGGAGTCACATAACGGTACGGAACATTTGTTAAACATTTCCAGGTCTTCATTAGTAAGTGAACTTATATCAATCTGTGATATAAACTCTCTTCACCAGTACACACATTTAGAACTCTACTCTACTGAATACATTTTGAATGAATCAGCTGTATCACTAAACGCTACATGACTCTTCTTGGAACCTTTCTGGGGTTACTGCTGGTCCCTAGCGCGGATCGGCAAATCAAGGTCAGCATTTCCATAGTTAAAGAACATCTGAAACTCAAAACAATTGTCAAAGAAAACCAAAGTCAGGATTTTCAGTGCGAACGTTAAAACAGTTTTACTGTATGGGACGAATGCAATCATACACAAGATACAAAGGTTCAGTAACATTTATCTACACAAGATACTGAGGATCCCCTGGTTAGACATCATCAGCGAAAACCTGCTGTGAGAGGTAACAAACCAGATACCAGCAGAAAAAGAAATAGGGAAGAAACGTTAGAGGTGGATAGGACGCACATTGAGGAAATCACCCAACTGCACCACAAGACAAGTGCTAATTTATAATCCTCAAGATCAAACGAAAAGAGGAAGACCAAGGGACGCATTAGGCTGAGGATTGGAGACAAACGTGAGAAAAATGAACAGCAATTGAATGGAACTGGAAAGGAAGGCGGAGGACAAACTAGGTTGGAGTATGCTGGTCGGTGGCCTATGCTCCACTAGGAGTGACAGCTATAAAAATGTTAATTAATTCAACAGGAACATGAAAAACTCTTCTGGATCAATGCATAGATTTATACCTGTGTCAAAAAATCTCTCATTCCATTGTTCATAAAAACAAGATCATTTTTTTTGAGAAAAAACATATCTCAATTTGATCAATTGATCAATTCAAAATTGGAACATTGAACAGAGGAGTAGTCAAAATTAATTGATTGCATAACTAATTAAACATGATTGTATTTTCTCCAAAAAAATCATTAAAATCAATTGATTTTAACTCATAAATAATTAATTAAATCAAGTAACCGATCAACTATAAAAATTATGTCTTATGAATGTATTATTATTATTATTATTATTATTATTATTATTATTATTATTATTGTACTGTACGACAGGTTAAGCCAAACGATTGTTAACTGTATGTATACAACCCACTCACTATGGGGTGTGAGCTACTTATAAGTAGTATATGACGTGAGTGTCAATGTAATGTCTGGCAGCAGAAGATGGGGGAAGATCAAGAAAGGAAGAGTGGGAACACAATGGAATTTGTATGAAATAGCATGAATAGTGACAATGGATTGATGTTTTGCAACAGGAACAGTCCAGTTCGATATGATGAACTGATATTTTGCAAATTAACGATTTACGATATGGTTTTCCTATTTTACTGAGTAACTCTGTAATTTTCATTAAATACAATCCGGTTGCCCCACCTGTGTTCTCGTTCACTACAACTATAGAAACCTGGAAGCCTTAATACCGTTGGCTGCCGCTTGCTCATTGGTCTAGAGGTTAAGCACTCTTGTGCACATGGGACTGACGGTCCCGAGTTCGATCCTTGTGAGTAGCTGGGTTCGTGAATGCGCACCGCCACTATCGAGCAGTCTCATACTAGGCCGACGCCGTTGTTCTTCCAGGTGCTTCCAGGTTTCTATTGGTAATTGGCTAACACAATTTATCGATTCAACAATTCAATGAAATCCAATAATCTATAATTTAAAAGAAAAGTCAATTACACTAGAGCGATTGGTGTGTATTGAAATCGGATTAAACAACTAGATTATTTTCTGTTTATGAAATACAAATGTCAAGACAGTTCTACTTTATGGAGCGGAAACTTGGAGAACTACTAAAGCTATCATCCAGAAGATACAAGTGTTTATTAACAGTTGTCTATGCAAAATACTTCGTATTCGTTGGCCAGACACCATCAGAAACAACTTACTATGAGAGAGAACAAACCAGATTCCAGTGGATGAGGAAATCAGGAAGAAGTGGTGGAAAGCACCTAACTGCGTCACGAGACAAGCCCTCACATGGAATCCTCAAGGCAAAAGGAAAAGAGCAAGAAGGCCAAGGAACACATTACGCCGAGAAATAGAGAAAGATATGAGAAGAATGAACAAACATTGGACAGAACTGGAGAAGGAAGCCCAGGACAGAGTTGGTTGGAGAAAACTGGTCGACGGCCTATGCTCCTCTATTGGGGGTAACAGGCGTAAGTAAGTAGGTAAGTAATGAAATATATGGTGATAGGAATTAATTGTGTCCAGCTCCAGTAAAAATGGAAATTTCATTCGGTGTGAATAGGCGACCAGAAGGGATAAAGGTGATTATTATCAATTTTTTTCTGTTTTCAAAACATGAATTGATGAGAACTAAGGGGTAAAATTGGTGAGACTAAATGAACAGCTGTTTTAAATTCCTGATTAATGAACGATTCTCTTGAAATGACTGATATAAATATCTGCCTGTATATATGTATGTATGTGCCAGTATCGATTAGTTCACGTTTTTTGTGTATGGCAATTAACTGGTGCCATAAATTGAACGCTCTCTCTCTCTCTCTATCACACGGTTTAATCAACAACCCTTAGTGTGGTTGCTGAATTGGAATAAAGTAGTATGGTTAATATATATTCAAACAAAAACAAATAAGTCTCAGGCAGGAAGAAACATACAACATTGATTCCAAGACTGAACACATTCCAAATATGTTCTACATCGAGGAAATCCTCTCAGGATACATTTATGATAACCATTCCAGTTTTCAATGATCAACAAGTGGGCATTTGAAAAGATTTTTACTAACATGGTACTCTAACACTTTGAACTATCCTCAAGTATTGATAATCGGTCTTACTTACTTACTTGCTTACTTGCTTACTTGCTTACTTACTTACTTGCTTACTTACTAACTTAGTTAATTAATTAATTACTTGCTTAATTACTTACTGTTATACTCGTCACCTGATATGCTTGAAACTATTACGGGTTCACCTTAGTCCATAAACGAGAACGAGACAATGAACCAGTGTCCAGGTAGGCTACTCTGGTTCGTTGACCCAAAGGAATTAACGAAAAGTCTTGATAGAAAGTGTATTCTACAAACACCCAGCCAGCACACAATGAATTCAAGCACACAAATCGCGTTTATTTAAACATCATAGAAATGTCTTTGGGACAGTCACAAAAATAGCACACTAAAATAACACAGTAACCAATCACAGCCGAGGATTTTTCTTGGTGGGAAATGTGATCTCAAGGTCGACGGATCAGTTCATGGGTAAAATCCAAAATTAAGAAATTTATCAAGCGAGTTCTGGGGATCTAACATCCCCAACACTTACTTACTTACTTATGCACTTACCTACTTACTTATACCTGTTACCCCCAGTGTCATATCTGTAAATGATTGACACTAGGTATATAAACTATTGAATAACTGAAAATGTAGAAGTGTATAAGTCAAAGAGGTACATCGGGTTCAATTCTACAGTATTGAGAATACATATATGTAAACTGACCTCGTCTAACGAGTTTCATACCAAAAAAATTGAAACGACAATTGAATTATTTCTAGTACTATGTTGTGAATGAATTTCCCGTTTTTTTTTAAACTAGAATCAATCTACCAGGTAAACTATAAAAAAGCGCAATACTGTTCATCAGTAATACAGGCAATAAAAAAAGAAGCCAGAACGGTTACTTTTTTTCTCATCACTAATTACCCTCAAGGGTATGTGTATAGGTTGTACAATATTGATTGTTATTAGTGTACATTTTTGTGTGTGTTTGGAAACATGTTACACTCACTCATACACACACACACATACAACAAAGTACATCCTTGTGTAGTAGTAGTAGTAGTAGTAGTAGTAGTAGTAGTAGTAGTAGTGGTAGTAAGATAAAATATTGCACAATATTTTATCATATAAAAACAACGTAATAATTACTGAAACACAAGTATACAAGTATGCTTGTAAACAAGCGTTGAAAAACACCAAAAGAAAAAGAAATGCAGTTGTACATGATGTGTACATGATGATGAGTTGCATTTTCGCGCATTCAACTTAAAGTGTACTGTGTAAAAACAAGAATTAGTGTTAATGGGTGTAGAGCTTAGTTTTTTGTTTTTGAAAGATCAAACTACTGTTGTTCAGAAAATGTTAAATAGAAAATAGATTTTCATTACAGGGGTTGTGAAGATTGGTAAGTTACACATTTTTGAAACCATGAATCGATCAATGTTAGGCCACCATTAGAAACCTGGAAGCACTGGACGACCATTTCGTCCTGGTGTGGGACTCCTCAGCATTGCGCATCCACGCCTCCTGCACCCCACAGGATTTGAACCCAGGACCTTCGGTATTGTGCGCGAACGCCCTAAACGTCAGACCACTGAGCCGGTGATTAACGGTGTTAATGTCTAACTTGATCAAATTCACGGAGTCGCGCAACCTGCGGGATGCAGGAGTCGTGGATGCGCACTGCTGAGGAGTCCCCTACCAGTACGAAATGGCCGTCCAGTGCTTCCAGGTTTCTAATGGTGGTCTAACATTGATCGATTCATGGTTTCAGAAGATAGATTGTTTTTGATGGGTTGTTTTGGAAACATACACGAAAACAAGTGGATGCGATTCTAGGAATGAACATCGGTGTTTTCGAAGCATTGCGCATATATCTTGGGACAATCAAGTAAGCATTGCTAGTGTTAGGAAAAGAGTATTAGGTAAGAATGACAAATCATTTGATGAAGTAGGGAAACTTCATCATTTGAGATGGTTGGGACATGTTTTGCGTATGCGTAACCACCGACTGCCTTGTCGAACGATGTTGTCTGATGTAGGAGTAGAGTGATATAAAGTAAGGGGATGCCAAACTTAAAAATGGCACAAATCCATGAAGTCACTGACAAGTGAAGTGAGTCATGTTGGTAGGTGTAGATTACCAGGTTGGGGTCCTCGAGACAGTAGTAACCGATGGTTAGATACTTTGTACGACATGGTTCAAACTCGTTTGTAATGACGCAGGTGCATCCCGTATTTGTGTTCTCCCAAATTCTAACCTTCTGAATTCCTTTATCTTTCTCTTCTTAAACTTAGTTCACTAGATTATATTACCTGAATAACATCTTCAAACCCTAATCTTTCCGATTACTGCTCATACTTCTACTACATCTACTACTATGGGATTTGAATTGACCATTGCGTCTCTGTGTGCTAATGGTCGGGGTTCACTCAGATTCGTTTGCAGTCGCGCAGGTGCATCCACTCTTTATGTTCTCTCTAATTATAACCTTCTGAATTCCTCATTATCTCTATCTTTCTCCTTCTAAATTTATCTCACTGAATTATACTTCTCGAATCGTATCTTCGCTCCCTAATCTTCTCCATTACTGTTAATACTTCTACTATCGTTATCACTCTTGGATTTCAACTGACAGTTACGTCTCTATGTTGATGTGGTATTACGACCTGAACTGATGTACTTACGTACGAAGTACTGCGTTGTCTCTGTCTGTCTGTCTGTGTGCTGATGTGGTCTGGTAACTTGAACTGATGTACGTGTGCACGAAGTTCTACGTTGTTACTGACTGACTGTTAAGTCTAAAGCTTCCGAAAAGAAAAACCGGCATATAAAACTCTCATTCAATCGATCACACAAATAAAATTAAAAAAAACCCAAAATTATACATTTTGTTACAAGTTTATACCATTCCAATTGAAAGTCAATTCTCAATAAGCCATAAATGTTGCGCTCTTGGCATAAAAACTGAATTCATTTCCTAACAGGCGCATAAGCGAGTACACTACTGAAAAGTGTCCTAAGTAAGACTGAAAAAAAAACAATTGTCTAACACTTTCAAACCTTACTAATACTTATCTAATCAATATAACCTATGCAATTTAACAATGCCAAAAAAAAGTACTCTCTATAATGACAGTTTATGTCTCCTTTGAAATATCATAACAGAAAGTAGACAATACAAATCAAACGAGTAGACATCAATTTTTCTGTCAAAAACCGGGAAAAAAACTCTGCTTATCATTAAATCAACAACACTTAAATTGTATTTCTCGACAAAAATCACAACAACATGAAACTTGTCAGTTATCAGTTGACTTAGAAAGAAACGTCAACTAGCCAAAGGGCATCATTTTATCAACCCACATTGATACTGTCTACGTGTTTTACATCAAGCCGAAGCGGTAACTGACAATGAATGATGATTCATTGGAAACCATAATACTAATGACAAAACATTGAAATACCGCCGGTTCTCATCATCATCATCATCAGTCTGCTACTGATTTTGTTTATGTTTTAGTGAAGTGGAAGAGAGCAGAAATAAAAGACAGTTGTGGTAAGATTACCGTCTGTGTATGTCTGTCTGTTTATCGATTCAACGTGGATTCGAAATTCAATCAACAACAACAGCAGAAAAATACAACACTGATAAACATTATTGTTGTAGAGTGTTTTTTAGTTGTTTTGCCTCGGATTACTAGACCTTGTCAAAAAAAAAATCCGACCAAGACTGCATGACTGTAATGACAATGTTATTCCAGGTTGTCTACTTAAATTCAGATTAAATAAATGAGTTCAGAGACCAAAGATCCTAGGGTTGGAATCCTACGAGTTGTCCTAGTGTGGTGTGAGCTACTTATAAGTAGTATATGACGTGAGTGTCAACGTAATGTCTGGCAGCAGAAGATGGGGGAAGATCAAGAGAAAGGAAGAGTGGGAACACAATGGAATTTGTATGAAACAGCATGAATAAGTGAAATGTCAGACAATGGAGATGATGATGGATTGAAGATTTGCAAATTAACAGTTTACGATATGGTTTTCCTATTTTACTGAGTAACTCTGTAATTTTCGTTAAATACAATTCGGTTGCCCTCACCTGTGTTCTACTTCACTACACTAGGAGTGGTGGATGCGCACTGCCAATGATGAACAGTCCCATACCAGGACCAGCAGGCCATCCAGTGCTTCCAGGTTTCTTTAATCATGGTTCAACAATGATCAATTCATGATTCCGTTGAGTAAAAACATTAAATCTTCATAACTCTTATTGAAAATTGAGTTCCACTGGGAAAAATTTACGATTTCCATCAGTCTGTGTGAATATACACTGAAATTATGAATGAATCATTGTTAGACCATCACCACCAGAAACCCGGAAGCACTGGATGACCATTCCGTCCTAGAATGGGACTCATCATTTTGCATTACAGAGTGGTGAAAATTGTTGTTCATTCATTGGAATCGTGAATTATTGGATAGTAGGATGAACTGGCCATCCAGTGCCTTCAGGTTTCTAATAGCGATGATCTAACAATGACTGGTTCATAATTTGAATGTTTCAATATAGTCAGCATATCTTTAGTGTACATGACCATAGATGATTTGATCAAAATTCAATCTCTGATATGAAAAGCCGGAATGAGTTAAATCAAGACACCATAAAATTAAACTTTTGCCTCGAAGAGCTTTGTTTTGTAGTGTAGGAGTAGGTTGGAAGAAAGTTAGGGGAGGCCAAACCACAAAACATGGCAGAAATCCATGAAATCATTGACGAGTGGACTGAGTCATGTCGGTAGTTGTCGACTACTTGGTTGGGGTCCACGAGATGATAATAATCGATGGTTAGAGACCTTGAATGACATGGCTCAGAATCGTTTGCAATGGCGCCGGTGCATTTATTCTTTGTGTTCTCTCAAATCCTAATCTTCTGGATTCTTCAACAACTCTAGTTTTGTCTTTCTAAACTTTTTCTCATTGAATCATACTTGTTGAATAATATCTTTTAATCCTAACCTCTCCGATTACTTCTAATACCTTTTGCTACCTCTACTACTATTGGATTTGAATTGACAATTACATCTCTGTGCTAATGTGGTATGGCAACATGAACTGATGTATTTACGTACGATGTTCTACGTTGCATCTGACTGACTGACTGATGTAAATTAAACTTCATACTGGTTGTACAAGTGAATAGCTATTTGAAGTAGAGAAAGGTATTGGGTTCAAATCACACAGTGAGCACAAAGTCAAGATTAAGCGTGAATTCTGCATTCTACAATTAACCACACCCGACTTATTCTATAAAAGAATGAGTATTTCAAAAACTTGGAAAATGTATAGTAGTTTATTTAGGAATGAATCAATGGTAACCTGTTGATAAAACTTGTCATTAGCTCCGGTATAATCTGTTTCTATAGTTACGTGAATTAAAATATCAACACAAACTGTACTTCAAATTCACTTGTACCGATAAAACTCTAAACAATGGAACAGAAGATTGACTGGATGTACACTGGAAGTCTATTTAGTAGGAAACAAGTTATCATTCTTGATAGGGTGTTGAAGAGTCAGTCAGTCAGTCAGATGCAACGTAGAACTTCGTACGTAAGCACATCAGTTCATGTTGCCATACCACATTAGCACAGAGATGTAATTGTCAATTCAAATCCAATAGTAGAAGAGGTAGTAAAGGTATTAGAAGTAATTGGAGAGATTAGCATTAGAAGATATTATTCAAGAAGTATGATTCAGTGAGAAAAGTTTAGAGAGTCAAGACTAGAAGTGTTGAAGAATCCAGAAGATTAGGATTTGAGAGAACACAAAGAATAAATGCACTGGCGCCACTGCGAACGATTTTGAGCCATGTCATTCAAGGGTGTTGAAGAGACCATGAAATGAAGTCAAATCGGAGAACTATTCAGATTGAACAAGTATTCAACAGCTATTTCATCATAATGAGCACCCCAAGACCTCATCGCCACTGCGCATCGAACACAGAACCATTGCACTTTAGTTCATTCTACACCATCAACAAATGCTACGATAACTCAGTCGGTAAACCAATCAATAATTCCCAATTACAGTTGTGGAGATTAGTGTTTTTTACACATTTGAAATCATCAATCAATCATTGTGTTAGACTATCACCGTTAGGGAAACCTAAAAACACTGAAAGACGCCGTTTCACCCTGGTGTATGGGATTCATCAGTGGCAGTGCTCATCCACGACTCCTGCTCCTCGCTAGCATTCCGACCTGAAACCTCCGGTATTCTACGCGAACGCCAAACCTCTGGACCACTGGGCCGGTGACATCCAACAGTGTTAATGTCTCCATATGATTCTACTTTGTAATGGGTGTTTTGTTTTACTGAAGAAATGATTAGCTTGTACAAACGAGTACATTGAATTTTAAAAGTAAAAATTAACCACGAGAGAGAAAAATAGTAATTTAGAAAAACTATAAAGAACTTTATTAGGGTCCTAACCATTCAATACAGAAGATACAAGTGTTTATTAACAGTTGTCTTCTTTGGCCAGACACCATCAGCAACAACACACTGTGGGAGATAACAAACCAGATTGCAGTCGAGGAGGAAATCAGGAAGAAGTGGTGGAAGTGGATAGGACACACATTGCGGAAAGCACCTAACTGCGTCACGAGACAAGCCCTCACATGGAACCCTCAAGGTCAAAGGAAAAGAGGAAGGCCAAGGAACACATTACACCGAGAAATAGACAAAGATATGAGAGGAATGAACAAGAATTGGACAGAACTGGAGAAGGAAGCCCAGGACAGAGTTGGTTGGAGAAAACTGGTGGGCGGCCTATGCTCCATTGGGGGTAACAGGCGTAAGTAAGTAAGTAACCATTCAATAACTGAACCCTACTATCATAACTATGATCTCTTTGATTCTTAATAAAATCGAAATTTCTACGCACACATATATATAGATAGATAGATAGATGAAAATGAGAAAATTTTCGAATTTATCAGAAAAACAAAACAGACAAACAATATTTCATCTATTTTTTTTTTACGAATTCGATAATCTTTTTTTCAAGAAAATAAAACAGTCTGTCAATTACATGCTGTGAAAAAGAAAAGATTAACTAACTCATGATAATAATATCTGTAAATATGATTTTATAACTGGATATGACATACAATTCTATTGTATGGAGTGGAAACTTGAATAGCAGCTATCAAAGACATCATTTCAGAAGATATAAGGATTTAAATAACAGATGCCTATGCAAAATACTCAACATCCGTTGACCAGACACTATAAGCAACCACCTACTGTAGGAAAGAACAAACTAGATTTCGGAATTGGGAGAAACGAGGAAGAAGCGCTGGAACTGGATAGGACACACACTGCGGAAAGCACTCGACTGCGTCACTAGACATGCCCTCACTTGAAACCCTCAAGGTCAAAGGAAAAGAGGAAGGCCAAAGAACACATTGCGCTGAGAAATGCAGATAGAAATGAGTAAGATGAACAAAAATTGAACAGAACTGGAATGTGGAGCCCAGGACAGAGTAGGTTGGAGAATACTGGTCGGCGGCCTATGTTCCAATGGGAAGTAACAGGCGTAAGTAAGTAATGACGGAGATATAATCCTATTTAGTAAGTGGATTAACTTTTCAACGATGAAACAATATTTTCATTTGTCTTTTTATCTATTCATCCCTAGATTTATACATCCTGTTCATAAGTGCTCTATGTATTCATTCATGATTAGATGTTAAACATTTCCGGTCTTGCATTTCATCGTTTACATGTTTTACTGTAAGCCTACACTATGAACGTTCACATGATCACTTAGATAGTTGTCTTCCAGTGTTCTGACTACAAACATTTTTCTTAGAAATTTCGAGAATTAGTTTCAACTGTCAATTAATGTAATCAGTACAGTCATCGAGTCAGTGAATTTATTTTCAATAATGCGGATAAGACTGCATTAAAAGTGGTTTGATCAAATTTATTCTTTGTTCATGTGTCAATGTAATATACATTAGGAAAGAGAACATTTTGGTCAATGAACTGAATGTATAAGAGTGGAAATCGAAATTGAATGTTGAACAATTCAATTCATCGTAAATTTTCACTTATCCGAATAATCAGTAGTTAAATAATAGCTAATATAAATATCGGAAGTTTTGTAAAGATTATTGAATCTCATCAGTGACATAACAGACTAATCTAAGTTAGACTGTGGTGTGAGCTACTTATAAGTAGTATATGACGTGAGTGTCAACGTAATGTCTGGTGGCAGCAGAAGATGGGGGAAGATCAAGAAAGGAAGAGTTAGAAAACAATGGAATTTGCGTGAAACGCATGAATAGTAGTGACAATCGATTGTTGATGTTTTGCAACAGGAACAGTCCAGTTCGATAGGATGAACTGATAATTTGCAAATGAACGATTTACGATATGGTTTTCCAATTTTACTGAGTAACTCTGTAATTTTCGTTAAATACAATTCGGTTGCCCCACCTGTGTTCTCTTTCACTACAAGACTACTATCGAAATGTAAGAAGCATCAGATAGAGCTGCAAATCTACGACCTTCAGTTTTAACAGTAACTGCCTATCCTTCAAACAAATGAGTTCCCATCTAAAAAAATTATTTACAGCAGTCGATTCATGATCTTGTTATTTATTGATCAGTGACTGTATCACACACTCAACATGGTCGAGAACTTGTTTGACATGAAACAACAATGATATAGCGCTTATTTTAATTTTCATTAGTTATCTAAAAACATTCATGTTATCACCTAAATGTAAGGATAGTGTTTTTTTTTTAAAAATTCAAACGCATAAATTATTCCCGCCTATGGTTTCATTAAAACAAACAATTCTTGAACCATTGAAATTGATAAAATAATACACAAATCTATGAGAAAAGACTATTTAAAATTTTAGTCCAAATATTTCCTGCTTTACAAATCAGTATTTATTGAATATCAGTAGCATTGTACCCAATTAAATCAAACCAGTCATTTCATGCAATCATAGTGAGCGCAAATACCACGTCAATCAATTAGTCTGGTCAAACATTTAGGCCATTGATTTTTCAACTAGACAGATACCATAATAAACTGTAATGTTTTAAATGTATTTGCGCTGAATCGTTTACTTTTTTCTCCCAAATTGTGATAACTGTCAATATGTTCAATATTGAAAAGTTCAATTGAACACATTGATCATTGTCTACTATTTTAAAAACAGAGTGATCGATCAATATTTCCGAAACTCTCTAGATCCGATGTAAATGATGAATGAGATGTAAGCGAAAATATCATTGTAACAGTTGAAAACTGATTTCAAAAACTTTCTTAAATTAAAATGTAACTCCACTTAGAGCCCTTCTCGCGTTTTTGTTCCTGTCAGTCCCAAGCCCGTGTAAAGGCGCAAGGCTGGGCATATAGGGTTAGTGACCTCAACCTGTAGACGCCTATGCTCCATCAGGGGTAACAGGTGTAAGTAAGTAAGTAAGTATGTGAATAAGTAAGTAAATAGGTAAGTACATATATATATATATATATATATATATATATATATATATATATATATATATATAAACAGTCATAAAACATTGACAATTTTAACAATTACAAACTTACTGACTAATAGTTTTCCGCCACCAATTCTCTTTATTATGTAATATTTCCAACTTTTTTGAAGTACTACTCCCTTTTAATCCATCATCCGCTTTATTAGGTTGCATAGATGTCAACGTAGTATTGATCGGTGCTTCAATGCATGATTTCATTTGTTGTGCACGCCAATTTCTACGTCGTTCATACAAAGTACTTCCAGTTGATTTGACATTAATATTTGTAGGTGTTGATGTAATGGTTGAAGTAGTATTAGTAGTATTAGTGGTCCCAGTTGTATGTGTAATTTCTGTTTGATTCATTTTCTGTGTTATTTCAGTGTTCAATGCAAGATCCATTGGGATTAGAAGTATTAATAATAATAGTAATAATAATGATATTAATAAGACATGGTGTTCACTTTAGTAAATTATATTCACCGTAAAAATTCCAATTTAATATTCCACTAATGTTTTTTTTTTTCTAACAGGGCAACATTTTTTTCCGCTTCATAGTACTACTACTACTATTACTACTACTACTACTACTACTACCACTAAAACTACTGCTAATTACAATTACAATCATACACATAATAATCCCAATTTATTTTTTATAAAAAGTGTAGTCCATATATCGGGCGGAAGAGAATAAATAATATTCAGCTTAATAATAATTTGTATTGTATGTCATTACCTAAACAAGTGTGTGTGTGTTTGTGTGAGTGTGTGCCAGTGTGTGTTAGTGTGACTGAGTGTATGTCCATATTTCCAGTTGTGACCACACATACATACATGCATACATAATTTGTGTACAATGGACGTGGAAATATAATAATGCATGTATGCTTCATTGCAAATGTGTTGTATTCTTCAAAGAAATGTTCCTTTTTTTTTCTTTGAAAAAAAAACCAACCTAATAGTTATTGATCACAATGGATCGATCAACCAACCCATAGGTGTGTGTGTGTGTGTGTTTGTGTAGACAATCAATCAATGCGTTGATTTTGAGCAGATTCCATTGAAATTAATATGGGGCTTCAAAAAACAGTCTGTGTTAAGTGAGAGTGACTCATTCAATTGAAATAAGATGGCCGAATTATGTTGGTCTGTTTTTTTGTTACACTTATTTCTGATAACTGCTCAAATTTTGTTTTTTTTCTTAAATTGGACAATTATGATTGGTCAGTTTGATTTTTTTTTTCGACATACCACTTTGCTAGTAGTCATTATTTGATTGGTTGAATTTTTTTTTAATTGAAATGAATTGGTAATAAATAATTAGTTAATGACTGATAAAGAGTGAGTTTTTTTAAAAATTTATAACATAAAGGCCCATATGTTATATTTGTTTTCAATTAGAGTTATGGAGATGAGTGTATTTTTTTACACATTTGAAATCATCAATCAATTATTGTGTTAGACCATCACCAACTAGAGAAGCCTGGAAGCACTGTTTAGATGGCTGTTTCGCCCTGGTGTATGGGACACATCAGTGGAAGTGCGCATCCACGACAATGAAATTTATAAATAGTTAAAATTAGAAAATTCAATTTTTTAAATTTTCTGAAACAATGGAAATGTGAATAACTATACTTCTACTCGTAGTTATCATGAATCTCGTTCTGTTGGGGACGTTAGATCTACAAGAACTCACTTGATAAATGTCCTAATTTTGGATTTTATGCTTCCATGAGTGGTCTGACCAGTTGACCTGGAGGTGACATTTCTCACCCGGTTGATGTAGTAGTTTAGTACGGTATTTTTGTGGATCTCCCATAGATTTTTCTGTCACGTATAAATAAACTTAATTTGTGTGCTTGTCAGCCTCATATTTTCTAGGTGTCTGTAGTATAAACTTTCTACGTCTTGTCAAGACTTCTTCCTTTAATTGGTGGGGCCTTGGAACGCTCAGATTAGAGTAGCCTTTCGTGTCACTGGATCATTTGTCTTCGCTCTCACTTATCGACTAAGGTGAACTCGTAATAGCATTCAAGCATATCAAATGATGGGCATAACATATTCTCTGTTTCAGAAATAACTGAGCAGTTCATATATGAAGACATTTGTTTCGTGATCAAGGGAATAATAACATCTATTTTCTTTTCTCTTTTCAAATTAACATCAACTTTTTCACACTTATTATAGACACTTCTAAATCGTACGAGCCGATTTATTGATCCAATAAAAAAATCGACACCAATCAAATCACACTTTTAACGGAGAAGCAGCATCATCAACAATCAAGGTGGATCTGATGTAGATTTGAAAGCGGGTATTGGCAAAACAAGGGAAGTATTTCTACAGGTGAAGAACATCTGGAACTCAAACGAACTATCAACCAGTCACAATTTTCATTACAAAAGTCAAGACAGTTCTATTGTATAGAGTGGAAACGTAGAGAACTACGACATACATCATATATATGATAAAAGTATTTACTAACAGTTATCTACACAAAACACCATCAACAACAAATTTCTGTGAGAGAAAATAAACCAGATTTCAAATGAGGAGGAAATCAGGAAGAAGTTCTGGAAGTGGATAGGACACTTATTGTGGAAAGCACCGAACTATGTCACAAGAAAAAAAACTTCAGTCGAAAACCCTACGTTCAAACGAAAAGAGGAAGGCCAAGAAACACATAACGTTGAAAATTGTAGACAGATATGAGAAGAATGAACAACAGCTGAACAGAACTAGAAAGAAAGTCCAAGGATAGAGTAGGTTGATGAATGATGATCGGCGGCCGATGCTTCATTAGGGGTAACAAGCGTAAGTATCTTTGTATCTTCCGTTGTGTATTTAAGCAAATTGAAATCTCAAAGTATTTAGTGTAAAATGAATGAAATTCAGTGGATAATTTCAAAGTATGCAATCCAGTTCAAGCTAAGAATTGATTTTGATTGATAAGGATGAAGATTTATTTCCCTTATAGGGTTGCGAAGATTGTAGATTTACTTTGAAATAATGAACCGATCAATGTTAGACCATCATTAGAAACCTGGAAGTACTGGCTCGGTGGTCCATGGGTTTACGCGTTCGCTCTATAGATCGAAGGTTCTGGGTCCAATTCTCGTATGTATTGAGAGTCATGTATGTGCACTGTTGACAAGCACACAATAGATCTGACCACTAATACACAATATATCAACAATAGTTCTTAAAACAATGGAAGAGAGAAGTCATTTAACGATGAGTTATCAATAAGATCTTAAGAACACTGAATTACATTTGAATGCTTTCAACATTTCTAAACCGAGTAAATTCATCATTTATTATCTACACCAAAACAAAACATTATCGTTTCATTAAAATCACTGATCAATCGTTGTTAGATCATCATCAAAAACCTGTAACCTGTGACCCGGCGGAGTTCAAACCCGTCGGGTATAGGCACTTATCTATTGAAGACAATGAACGGGATTCCGCAATCAAGTAAAGTCAATAGCAACAGAGAACGTCGTACTTACGTACATCAGTTCAAGTTGTCAGGCCGCATTAGCACAGAGACAAGTGGAATTGTCAGTTCAAGTCTCCTGGAGTAGAGGTAGTAGAAGAAGCAGTAATCGGAAATTTTAGGGTTCGACGAAATTATTCAAGAGGTGGAATCTAGTGGAATAAACTCAAAAATAAATATAAAGGCGATAAAGAACTCTGAAGATTACGATTTGAGAGAACATAAAGAATAAATGCACCTGCGGCACTGCAAACGGTTTTGAGACATGTCATTCAGGGTCTCTAACCATCGATTACCATCATGTCGCGGGCCCCAACCAGGTAGTCAATTCCTACCAACATGGCTCAGTTCACTTGTCAGTGACTTCATGAATTTGTGCTATGTTTTGGTTTGACCTCCCCTAGCTTTCTTCCAACCTATTCCTACATCGTAAAACATAACTCGACGAGGCAGTCATGGGTTATGGGGTTGCGCAATATACTTCAGGGTTGATCAGAGTTAAACATTAACACCATTAGTGGCCGCTGGTTCAGTAGTCTAGAAAATAAGTTGTTCGCACGCCGGACCGAATATCCCAGGTTCTATTCCTGCAAGTGAGGATCTACCCAGTCCCATACTATAACACAAAACATCTGTTCATTGCTTCCATGTTTCTAATGGTGATGGTCTAACATTAATCGATTCCATAATTTCAGTGAAACAATCACAATCTTCATCATTCCATAATTAATTTTGCAAACATTGATCTCTTGATACACTTACTGAACACTAACAAAATTAATACACAATGGAATATGATACTGAAAAAATAAAGAATCAAGGTCAAACGAACAACAATAAAAACAATAAAAATAAAAAAATTATGGTAGATTAATTAACATAAATTGATGATATTCCATTTAGAAAATATATTGAATGTTGAATTAATTCAACATTCAATTGAAAAGTAATCTACTTTAAATGCAATATGAAAAAGTCCATTGAAATATATATATATATATATATTCAAGTAAAAACAATCACCGGGAAAATCAATAAAACAATCTTTCATACAATTACTTACTTACTTACGCCTGTTACCTTCAATGGAGCATAGGCCGCCAACCAGTTTTCGCCAACCAACTCTGTCCTGGGATTCCCTTTCCAATTCTGTCCAATGTTTGTTCATTCCTCTCATATCTTTCTCTATTTCTCGACGTACTGTGTCCCTTGGTCTTCCTCTTTTCCTTTTGCCTTGAGGGCTCCATGTGAGGGCTTGTCTCGTGATGCAGTTAAGTGCTTTTCGTAGTGTGTGTCCTATCCACCAACTCCACCGCTTCTTCCTCATTTCCTCCTCCACTGGAATTTGGTTTGTTCTCTCCCACAGTTCGTTGTTGCTGATGGTGTCTGGCCAACGAATACGAAGTATTTTGCATAGACAACTGTTAATAAACACTTGTATCTTCTGGATGATGGCTTTGGTAGTTCTCCAAGTTTCCGCTCCATACAGTAGAACTGTCTTGACATTTGTATTGAAAATCCTGATTTTGGTTTTGGTTGAAAGTTGTTTGGAGTTCCAGATATTTTTCAACTGTTGAAATGCAGCCCAATCCGTGCCCACACATCTGCATCGGATCCACCTTTCTCGTTGATGATGCTGCCAAGATATGTAAAGGTGGTTACGTCCTCCAAGGCATCTCCATCAAGAGTGATTTGGTTGGTGCATGTTGTGTTGCATCGGAGAATTTCGCTTTTTCCTTTATGTATGTTGAGACCTACAATTACAATTCTTTTAAAAGAAAAATGAATATTACTCAGTTGAATTGTGTGCGTTTATCATTTGGTAAATGAAAACATTGAACTAGCTGAAGTAGTTTCATCAATATTGTCGGTAATTTCAAATTGATATTTATGTTGAGTTAACTCCTCCTGGAGCCCCTTGTTGGGTTACTGCTAGTCTCAAACCCTGGGGTAAAGGAGAAGGGTTGGGAATAGGGGGATTAGAGATCGCATCCCATAGAAAACCAACTGGCTAGAATAAGTGTTTACCGGAAAAAAATAAATATTCCTGTTGAGTTACATATTGTGTTAGGGATTTCGGCACATCACAACAATCAGATAAATATTTTCAGGCAGAGTTTTGGAGGTTTGTGTTTATACACATTTGAAATCATCAATCACTGATTGTTAGACCACAAATGGAAATCTGGAAGCACTGGACAGCCGTTTCGTCCTGGTATGGGAATCATCAGTATTAGTGCGCATCCACGACTTCTGCACCTCGTAGGATTCGAACCTGTGACCTCCGGTATTGCGCGCGAACGACTATCCATGGGACTACTGAACTGGCCGGCATCCAACGGTGTTAATGTCTAACTCTGATTGATCTAGGGATTTTGCTCGACCTCACCCATTATTTGTCTTTGGTAGTTACTGCCTACACCCGAATAGGGTTGAACTCCTCCATTGGTCACATATCTTCTCAACTAGAACTCCGAGAATTTCCTCACCAAGCTCTAGTCACTAGTGAGCACTATTACGATATTTTCAGACAGATAATAGATGCCAAATGAAAAATGCTTGATGGCAAATGCTATTGGTCAATATTCAGCTTAACTTTCTGACGAAACAGATATATTCTATGAGTTGAAAATCACAAATAGATTACATATTTATCAATGAATTTTTGCATGTATTTTCAATTGAAGTGAACTAATTGGTTTTCTTACACTAATAGCAGCTGCTCGGTACCATGTATGAGAAGTGTATGTGCCGGTGTAGTGAACGAGAACACAGGTGGGGCAACCGAATTGTATTTAACCAAAAATTACAGAGTTACTCAGTAAAATCGGAAAACCATATCGTAACCGCTAATTTGCAAAATATCAGTTCATCATATCGAACTGGACTGTTCCTGTTGCAAAACATCAATCCATTGTCACTATTCATGCTATTTCATACAAATTCCATTGTGTTCCCACTCTTCTTCCTTTCTTGATCTTTCCCCATCTTCTGCTGCCACCAGACATTACGTTTTCACTCACGTCATATACTACTTATAAGTAGCTCACACCACACCGGTACTGAACTGGAATACAACATATTTCTGTGCTGTATATTCAAAATAAGAGTGATAATGTTAGTATTAATGCTAGAATTGTGTTCTGTATGAATATGTTGACTAGATTAAAGATATTGCTATAACACCTTTTAACAGATAAACATGAAAAACTAATCATTGTTATGGATTTATTTCATTTATAATTTGTCTTATGAACTGACAAAAGAGACCATCCAAGGCTCGAATGATTCAGAAGTTATATCTTAGGCTGTTAATTCTCAGTCATAAGAGATTGAATACGCCAGCAATCACTGATTTTCTCAAAATCACAGGTAAATCTTGTTAAACTATTTCTTCTTGAAACTACACTGCAATTTCAATACTAACAGTACATCCAATGTGTTAGTTATATTGTAGTGAAGGTGAGGGCAACCGAATTGTATTTAACGAAAATTACAGAGTTACTCAGTAAAATAGGAAAACCATATCGTAAATCGTTAATTTGCAAATCTTCAATCCATCATCAGTACATCATTGTCTGACATTTCACCACTGTTCATGCGTTTCATACAAATTCCATTGTGTTCCCACTCTTCTTATTTTCTTGATCTTCCCCCATCTTCTGCTGTCACCAGACATTACGTTTACACTCGCGTCATATACTACTTATAGTAGCGCGCACCACAATATCAGCAAATAGATGAGCCAGAGTTTGTAAACAGTGAAAGATTAGTAAACAGAATGTAGGCACTTGTTATTGATAATAATATGAAAGGATGAAAGGTGTGATAGGATATCATCAGTTTAGTGACAATATTTATGAAGATCTTTGTTTCACATTGGAATCATGATTCAATCATTGTTAGACCACCATTCGAAACCTGAAAGCACAGGATGTGACCAGTGGAGTTCAACCCTATCGGGGGGTAGACAGTAGCTATCGAAGACAATGAGTGAGACTGCACAAAATCTTAGATTGATTAGACTCCAACATCAACACCGTTGGATCCTACCGGCTTCGTGGTCTAGAGGTTGAGCATTCGCGTGCAAGGTCGAAGGTCCTGAGTTCGATTCCTATTGAGGAGACTGAGGCAGGCGTGGAAGATTGTATTATGCAAATTTACACTCTGAGTCAATTAAAAACGAACGAAAACATTACATTGAACACTCTATTTGCACACCATCTTTGAGTCGTGACTTCCAACGCTCTATCCTTCTTCTTAGATTCCTTCTGTTGCTTCCTTTCCTTCTTCCTGTTGGTACTCCATTTACTTCTTGACTTTGCTCCATTTACTTTCCGTTTTCCTCTTCTGACCGTGAGACTTCTTCTTCTTTCACGTCCCTTCTTATACTACTACTTATATCGTTCGTATAAGTAGCACACACCACACTATGAGTAGAAGGAATTGTAAACGTACACTGCTGATGAGTAGTCCCACATATCAGGAAGAGACTGCTGTCTAGTGCTTCCAGATTTCGAATGCTGATCTAACAATGATTGAATCACAATTCCATTGGTAATGTCAACTCATTTTCATTTTTCTGTTTTCAAAAATTTGTTCAATATCGATTAAACATAATACTCTCATTTGATTTGTAACAATGTGATCATTATCATGTATAGCAACATGTTTCTGCGTTCATTATTAATTCAAATGAATAATTCATTATTATTATTATTATTATTATTATTATTATTATTATTATTATTATTATTATTTGAATTGTTATCATTCTGATCAGATGTGATCCTCATGAACTTAATTCACATTAAAAAATCGATAACATTAAATAATTCACTGATTCGATCTGGTTGAATTGATAGTTATGTGTTTTGTTTGTAGTATGTGATATAAAAATATTCATTGATCAAGAGATTCTTTGACTTTTATTTGAAAATTGAATGAATTTTAGGAGTTGTATATCACCACTTACTTAGTTACTTACTTACTTACTTACTTACTCATTTACTTACTTATGCACTTACTTACTTACTTACCTACGCCAGTTACTCCTAATGGAGCATAGGCAGCCGACTAGTATTCTTTAATCTACTTTGTCCTAGGCTTCCCTTTCTAGTTCTGTCCAATTTTTGTTCATTCTTCTTATATCTTTCTCGATTTCTCGGCTTATATATATATATATATATATATATATATATATATATATATAACTCCGCTTGGAGCCCTTCTGGGTCTACTGCCGGTCCCAATCCCGTGTAAAGGAGGAGGATTGGGCATGTGTTTGGCTGTGGTGCGAGCTACTTATAAGTAGTATATGTCGTGAGTGTCAACGTAATGTCTGGCAGCCGAAGATGGAGGAAGATCAAGAGAAAGGAAGAGTTAGAACACAATGGAATTTGTATGAAACGCATGAACAGTGACAATGGATTGTTGATGTTTTGCAACAGGAACAGTGCAGTTCGATATGATGGATTGATATTTTGCAACTGAACAATTCACGATATAGTTTCCCGATTTTACTGAGTAACTCTGTAATTTTCGTTAAATACAATTCGGTTGCCACACCTGTGTTCTCGTTCACTACACGGCGACCACTTCCCATAAAAAACTAACTCGCTGAAAACATCACTAACCAGAAAATAAGGGTTATAGATATAGATTTGTATACATACAACAGAGATTTTGCAGGATAGTACAAACGAAGGAAAGTAGCTCCTACATCTGTAGTCTAAGGCTGTCTATGTTATTACAGCGTTCTTCTGTGGAGTACATTTTTGTCTATCTAAAGTATAAAGAACATGGAATAGAATAAATAGCTTTTTCGCTTTGTACTAGGTATTTAAAGCAATCGTACATCATTTACGAGATAGGTTTTGCTTACGGATAACTTTCAGTGTTAGTCATAATTAATGTAGATCTTGTGATAAAAGTGTATTTGCTCAAGTCCCCATACTATGTTAGCTTGATGAGATGAATTTCGTAGGATAAACAGGAAAGGAATCGATTTGATGTAGTAGTGTGGTGCGCTCTACTTATAAGTAGTATATGACGCCAGTGTAAACGTAATGTCTGGCAGCAGAAGATGGGGGAAGATAAAGAAAGTAAGAAGAGTTTGAATACAATGGAATTTGTATGAAACGCATGAATAGTGACAATGGATTGTTGATGTTTTGCAACAGGAACAGTCCAGTTCGATAAGATGAACTGATCTTTTGCAAATTAACGATTTACGATATGGTTTTCCTATTTTATCAATTAACTCTATAATTTGAGATAAGCAAAATTCGGTTGCCCTCACCTGTGTTCTCCTTCACTACAGTAGTAGCAATGTGATGAGAAAGACAAGGAGTTGAGAATATGGTTCACATAGGTAAAATAGGAAGACATCCATGAACAGACACTGCAATTCAATGTTCAAAGAGCCTCCAGAAAGTGCAATGAAGCCTCCATAGACTCCCAGAGATCCGAAGAGATTTTATTCAACTAAAGGCCGATAGAAATTTCTAGCATATTGATGTCGTATACGGTGAGTGGACGATTATAATGTTTTCAGTCTATAGCAAAGGCTGTAAATATATATATAGTTTCTCAGTACATTCTAACGTTAACTGGATTAGACACTTCTACAATTTTGTGCTTTCTGATTTGCTAGATGGGCGGCTCTACTCGTTCTAATGCCAAAGGTTGCATTCCATGTTAACTGTATCTAGTAGACGACTTAACATTCAACGTTGAGAAAAATATCAAGAGTTGATGAATCTGCTTTTTTGTGACACATTCTGATCCATTTCTTTTAAGATCTATAGCAGTGGTAGGTGTTGACTACCTGGTTGCGGATAGCGAGATGATAGTAATTGATGATTAGAGATCTTGAATTACATGGCTCAAAACCGTTTGCAATGGCGCTGGTGCATTCATTCCATATGTTCTCTCAAATCCTAACCTTCAGAGTTTCTCATCAACTTTATCTTTTTCTTTTTAAGTTTATTCCACTAGATTCCACCCCTTAAATAATATCGTCGAACCCTACAATTTCCGAATACTGCTAATACTTTTACTATCTCTACTACTATGGGATTTGAAGTGATAATTGCATCTCTCTGTGTACCAATTTGGTCTGACAACTTGAACTGATGTATGTACGTACATACGATGTTCTACGTTGCTGTTGACTGCCTGACTGACATCTGTAAGCAGCTTATCGTGTTAACTTATGGATCTTACCCAAATAGTATGTACCAATCAGTACATTTTGTTGATTTCCAACCATCCCTTCGACAATATGATTTATCCATACAGAAGCAGATTCATACTAAACAAATTACTCATTGACATTTGATATCATCACCATAGAATCCAAGACAAAATACAAATATGAGTATGATAGCGATGATAACAGTTGTGATTAACAAGTATAATTCTCGAGATTATCAACTAAACCATTTATGTAATCATTTCTCATGACTGGTCATTGTTGTCTGTGGTTCGTCTCTCATATTAATTGTTGTAAATTACATAAGTTACAGTGGTACATGAAAAAAACTATAAGTCATGTATATCTCTTATTTATTACAATTTATTGAAATGAAAACAGGGTTTGAAACGAAAAAGTAGCTTATCAGCTGTATTTATGTGAACACAACCAGTATTTTTCATTATTCTGTAAAATTGTAATATTTAGAATTTTCAAGAAGTTTATTTAATCAATCTGTACTACATAAAAGAATGTAATTTTAACTGTGGATTTCATTTGAAATCAAGCAGCACAACCAGACAACATTCCAGCTAAGGCACTGAAAGCAGATATTCCAGTAACTACAAAGATGTTGCACTCTCCCTTCAGCAAGATTTGTGAGGGAGAACAAGTACTAACAGAATGGAACGAATGACAACTCATCAAATTAACGAAGAAAGGCTATCTTAGCAAGTGTGAGAACTACAGAGGCATCACTCTTCTCTTAATACCAGGAAAAGTTTTCAACAGAGTGTTTTTTAGACAGAATGAAAGATTTAGTGGACGCTTAAGTTTGAGATCAGAAAGCTGGATTTGGTAAGGATCGATCGTGTACTGACCAAATTGAAACATTACGGATCATTGTGGAACAATCAATAGAATGAAACTCACCACTCTATATCAACTTCATTGACTACTACTAAGCATTTGATAGCGTGGAGAGGACAACACTATGGAGGCTTCTTAGACACTACCGCATGCTAGAGAAGATAGTTAACATGATACGGAATTCTTATGATGGATTAAACTACAAAATCTTACACGCAGGACAGCTGACAGACTCGTTCGAGGTGAAGACTGGTGTAACACAAGATTGTTTACTCTCTCACTTCCTTTTTCTCATGGTAATCGACTGTACTGTGAAGACCTCACTATCTCAAGGGAAGCAAGGGATACAATGGACAGCCCGAATGCAGCTGGACTATTTGGACCTCTCAGATGACCTGGCTCTTCTATCGCACACGCAACAACAAATGCAAGAGAAGATGATCAGTGTAGCGGCAGCCTCTGCAGCAGTAGGTCTCAACATACACAAAGGGAAAAGCAAGGTTCACCGATACAACACAACAAGCACCAACCAAATCACTCTTGATGGAAATGCCTTGGAGGACGTTAACACCTTTACATATCTGGGCAGCATCATTGACGAGCAACATGGATCTAATGTGGACGTGAAGGCGTAGATTGGAAAAGCAAGGGAAGCCCTTCCAAGATTGAATAATATCTGGAACTCCAAACAACTATCAACCAACACCAAAGTCAGAATTTTCAATACAAATGTCAAGATAGTTCCACTGTATGAGGCGAAAACTTGTAGAACCATGGAAGCCATCATGTATATGATACAAGTGTTTATCGACAGTTGTCTACGCAAAATACTGCGGATCCGTTGGCCAGACACTATCAGCAACAACCTAATATGAGAGAGAACAAACCAAATCCCAGTGGAGGATGAAATCAGGATAAAAAAAGTTGGAATTCGATAAAACACACAATGAGGAAAATATCCAACTGCATCACAAGAAAACTCCTCCCTTGTAATCCTCAATGTCAAATGGAAAGCGATAGACCAGAGAATATATTTCATCAAGAACTGGAGGCAGACATGAAAAGAATCAATAGCTATTGGATAGAACTGGAAAAGAAGGCTCAGGAGAGAGTAGGTTGGAGAATGCTGTTAGGCGATCTATGCTTCATTAGTGGTAACAGGCTTAAGTAAGCAATTTAAGACTATCTACAAATATATTCAATGAACAGCACACTGTAGCTCATTACTGCCTGTCAGATGAAAATGTTAAACTAAATGAAAGTTACAAAACTTCAGCTGAAGTTCTCAATGAAAATGATGCTCTTATATGTAACATCCGCTAACAAGCTGTTACACACATATTGAACAATGAACAGTAAAGGAGCTATGCATTCCTTGACATGTATTGTATCCTATCAAAATTTCTTCAAACCTTATTTATAGAATTGACTTAACTAGTCAAGGTTAATCAAAAAAAAAAGAGCTACAATCAATGATCAATGTAAATATAATTCAATCAATAATTCTTTAAGAAAGTGAGAGAGAGAGAGAGAAAACAACTGATTATCAATATAAATAATGACAAATGTCTCGTGAGACTCAAAGCTTTGAGTACATGTGACTGTATTTTTGAAGTACATTCTGTTGTTATATAGTTGTATGTAGTGAAGGAGAACACAGGTGAGGTCAACTGAATTGTATTTACCCGAAAATTACAGAGTTACTCAGTAAAATCGGAAAACCATATCGTAAACACCGTTAATTTGCAAATCTTCAATCCATCATCAATCCATTGTCTGACATTTCACCACTATTCATGCTATTTCATATAAATTCCATTGTGTTCCCACTCTTCTTCCTTTCTCTTGATCTTCCCTCATCTTCTGCTGCCACCAGACATTACGTTGACACTCGCGTCATATACTACTTATAAGTAGCGCGCACCACAGTAATAGTAGTTTCAAGCATATTCAATCGACTAGCATAACAAATGATTTCTTGAGTATGACAAATGCATATAGCAAGTCTCTCATATCAGCACAACACAGTCTTTATCTTCTACCACGTATTTTCTTTTTTTTTTTTGCTAAACAGAATGTCAATAACAAAATTTGGTTGATTCAATGAATTCCCCTCGCCTCCAAAAAAAAAGTTAATTATATCCAGACTGATTGATTAATAAATAATGCAAAGTTTTACGTAGGAGACAAAAAAAATAATGCATAATTCATTGGGTAAATTATTTGAAAAAAATTATTCTAATTTTTTTTTTTAGTCAATTAACTACTGATAAATAAAAGACACAAAAGAATTGTTTGTTATTTTGTAAACTTGTCCTAGCATTGATTGATCACAAACAAACTAACAAACAAACATATTATAGGACAAATTCAAATGGAAACATTTCAAAAAATTTGTGTGATAGATTAAAACAAATTTAACTTATTTTATGTATGTATGTATATTACTTACTTACTTACTTACTTACTTACTTACGCCTGTTACCCCCAATAGAGGAGCATAGGCCGCCGACCAGTTTTCTCCAACCAACCAACTCTGTCCTGGGCTTCCCTCTCCAGTTCTGTCCAATGTTTGTTCATTCCTGTCATATCTTTCTCTATTTCTCGGCGTAATGTATTCTTTGGCCTTCTTGCTCTTTTCCTTTTGCCTTGAGGGTTCCATGTGAGGGCTTGTCTCGTGATGCAGTTAGGTGCTTTTCGTAGTGTGTGTCCTATCCACTTCCACCGCTTCTTCCTGATTTCCTCTTCCACTGGAATCTGGTTTGTTCTCTCCCATAGTAAGTTGTTACTGATGGTGTCTGGCCAACGAATACGAAGTATTTTGCATAGACAACTGTTAATAAACACTTGTATCTTCTGGATGATGCCTTTCGTAGTTCTCCATGTTTCCGCTCCATACAGTAGAACTGTCTTGACATTTGTATTGAAAATGCTGATTTTGGTTTTGTTTGAAAGTTGTTTGGAGTTCCAGATATTTTTCAACTGTAGAAATGCACCCCTTGATTTGCCAATCCGTGCCCTCACATCTGCATCGGATCCACCATGATTTTCGATGATGCTGCCCAGATATGTAAAGGTGTTAATGTCCTCCAAGGCATCTCCATCAAGAGTGATTTGGTTGGTGCATGTTGTGTTGCATCGGAGAATTTTGCTTTTTCCTTTATGTATGTTGAGACCTACTGCTGCAGAGGCTGCTGCTACACTGGTCGTCTTCTCTTGCATTTGTTGTTGAGTGTGCGATAGAAGAGCCAAATCATCTGCGAAGTCCAGATCGTCCAGCTGCGTCCTAACTGTCCAGTTGATACCGTGCTTCCCTCCAGATATTGACGTTTTCATAATCCAGTCGATTACCAGGAGAAAGAGAAAGGGTGTATGTATATAATTGAACTAATTCATGTGATGAAAAAAATAACTAATATCGAGAAAGTAAGAACATAGATGCAAAGATACATTGAAGATAACGTTGATTTTTAACGATATCAGCCATTTTGAATAGTTCATCATCATAAAATATTGAATGTTCTAATTGATTGAACATTGAAAATGATTAAGCTACATCAGAAACTCAAATGAAACAAACATAAATTTGTTTAAGATATTGTTTGCATCTCTTCACTTTACGCAATTACATCATAGTTTCGTAAGGTTGATCACATTGTGGTGCGCGCTACTTATAGTAGTAGTAGTATATGACGCGAGTGTAAACGTAATGTCTGGTGTCAGCAGAAGATGGGGGGAAGATCAAGAGGAAGGAAGAGTGGGACGGTGCCGCCGGGAAGACGGCGTGGGAGATGGTCACGGAGCAAATAGTGACGGAGTTCATGGGCCCGATGGACAGGGAGGAGGCGCCGCAGAGGTTCCGGTTGGCGAGGTTGTCTGTCGATTGTGACCCAATGGTGCTGGCTGTGGAGCTGACGATGTTGCCGCGCCGTACTCTGCCGAGTATGGATGGGGAGTCGGGGGCACAGTTGTTGGTGTCGAAATTTATCGAGAGTGTGCCTGCCGCCGTGTCCTAGCAGCGGGAACTAGTAAACGCTACACGTTGGATAGATGCCGTACCCATTCCAGACCAGCGGGCAAGAACAATGACCGAAGTGGTAATCCGGCATATTGTAGCGTGTCACGGAATACGGAAGGTTATATTAACTGACCAGGGTCCCTGTTTTGAAAGTGACGAGTTTAAAGCCCGTCTAAAGCAGTTTCGCATCAAGAGGATACGAACTACAACGTATCATCCGCAGATAAACGGGCTTACAGAGAGAAACAGCCAGACGTTAAAGGAATGGTTAGCATCTAAAGGAGGAGATTGGGAGAAAGAGTTACCATTGATTTTGCTGATCCCAAAGTGGGCAGGACCGTACTTTATCACGGAGAGACGCGGAGCGGTTTACACCATCCGGAGAGAAGACAAGCAGAAGCGCGTAAATGCTAATCAACTGCAGAGATGGTTTCAAGATTATCAAGTGTATGAGTCACTAAAAGCACCAAAGATGACGACGGTACGGCAATCAGAATGACTACGACGACAGCTTATTAAAAGGGGGTACGAGTGCGGTGCGTGCTACTTATAAGTAGTATATGAAGCGAGTGTAAACGTAATGTCTGGCAGCAGAAGATGGAGGAAGATCAAGAAAGTAAGAAGAGTGGGAACACAATGGAATTTGTATGAAACGCAGGAATAGTGACAATGGATTGTTGATGTTTTGCAACAGGAACAGTCCAGTTCGATATGATGGACTGATATTTTGCAAATGAACGATTTACGATATGGTTTTCCGATTATACTGAGTAACTCTGTAATTTACGTTAAATACAATTCGGTTGCCCCACCTGTGTTCTCGTTCACTACAATGGTTAAGCACTCCATTGAAAGATACCGGTTACTTATTTAGTCAACATTATGGTATACAGATCTGTGACTCTGTCAGATGGAGGATAATTTAGTTTGCAAATGAAACCTTCCAAAGTATTTCACTTCTGATAATATGAGGAGTGTATATCATAATTCCATCAGACAGCAGAACACAATTTACGGATATTTCAATCATTTGTCTGGATATCAGTCCATTTATAGTGGTCTCTGTCAATCATCGTTAATCTGGAACATGAGATAAATGTATGTCAAGCCAAGTCTGAATACAAGATGAACACATAGAAATAAAATTCACAAAACCAATCGTGAAGATTTCTTGAAATAAGCCACATCATTGAAAGTTATAAAAATTAAACATTGAGATTATGATTTGAAATGAGGGAATGATATTTGTAAGTGACAAACAAGATTATGTTTCCTGTGACATTTATGATAAATTTTTTTTGTTAGAGTTATGAAGATTAGTGTTTTTTTTACACATTTGAAATCATCAATCAATCATTGTTAGACCACCATTGGAAACTTGCAAGCACTGGATGGCCGTTTCGTCCTAGTGTATGGGACTCATCAGCATTATTACTAAAAAAATAATCAGGAACCTCAAATTTTTTTAAGATAAATTTTTTCATGAACTCAATTTCTATATTTTCTGGTTAGATTTCATAATTTTTCGTAATAATCACACATATGATAAACCACTTCAAGCTGCCCATACACTCAGATTCTATACCAATATAATATTTTGTTTGATTTGCATTATATTACTTAAAGGACAGTTAGTAGTTTAGACTTCGCTACTAAATATTTGAATATTGAAAGTAATTATATTTTAGATTGTTAAACATAAATAATTCATTGCTTTCCTAGTCAATAAAGAAATACCATTTTGAACAAATGACCATCACCAATCATTGAACAACGCAATAGTAGATACTTTTCAGGAATTATTTGGTGCGAGTATAATGATGTGCCTTCTGATTAACTGATTTTAGCTCCTACTCAAAATGTCTACATTTTATAGTAGTTTTGAACAGATAGGACTTTTTCAACAACTGTTGTTGTATGATATTGATATTTCACTCGGTGTGTATCGTCAATCACTTGCTCCAGTTCTTTATTTTGGTGATGATTTAGTCGTCAGAAAGAATGTAATCTAATTTCTGAGTATTCACTATCCAATTCAATGGTAATATAAACTCCGTTGTATATTTGGTATCTTTGTATTAATAGTGAAGGAAGATTAACATCTCAAAAGCATCGTCACAACACAAAGTATCCAATTTTTTGTGTGTCTTTTGTAACATACTGTTTAGTCAAAGCGGGAATGGAACTATAAAGCGTTCAGTTTATAGAGAGCCGACCTGAAAAGGACAGTATTTAAATTTTTAGCAGTTTTTGTCCACTGAAATGCAAGCAAGGCTTGATAAAATGCCTCTTCAATAGGGCACAAAGAATTCGCATAACGGATACATTTGAAGACGATGCAAAATTCTTAATTGAAACATTGATTTCAAAAGGTTATCCGCTAAAGTTCATGAATAAGTGTAGAAATTAGTTGAGAAAAAGCGTGTTTTAAATTCCGCTGAAAATAACAAATGTTTATATCACTTTACCATTTAGAGGTGAAACAAACGGTCTAATTTTAAGACAACGACTAAAAGTAGACACAGGAAATACATATTACGCTGCTAAACTGATAATAATTGAATAGACTAAGCCCATGATTCCATACAGGCATAGACATTGCTCGAATGATCACATCACATCCCATTGCATTTATCAATTTACATGTTTGTGTGGACACCCGTACATAGGGAGGAGTAATCGGACTTTGCAATAAAATGTTACGAAACATGTACCTAAGTGGCTTTAAAATCAGTTAACTTCAGGTGACGCGATAAACGCGGGAAACAGGAAACCATCTATCTCAAAACACATAATTGAAACAGGGCATAAGATTAACATCAAGACAGACTTCAAAACATTGCACAGAAACGTTGAAGGATGAATTCCGAGGTTTATGGAAGCCTTGGCTATTCGTAAATTAAAAACCCCCTTTTGTGTACAGAAACAATTTATTATAACTCTGAATTTACCCTGGTAATCTTTAAGCCATTTTGTGGCCTAGGATAATGTAACAATTTCCTAAACTTTCTTCTTCATTCCATATTACGTTAATTTTCTCTCTCCTTCATTTACATATATCACCTGATGTCTCTTTGAACTTTTATTGAAATAGCCTTTGATTTATCTTGAAATAAAATGCCTTGACAAGTGAATGAGTATGCATGACCAGATTGTTCGAAATGTGAAGCGCAAATACATCACATTTTTCAGATCATTTACGTCTCCTCACTGTTCTGTCAAAATTTATGAAAGGGACTAATTGTTTTAAATGTCTTTTTTCGGATGAAATAAGACTAAATAGAAAACGAAAGAGGTTGAAGGCGTTCTCGCTAACGGTGAAGGTTTGGATTGATGTTCGGAGGAAATAGGCGGGAAATAATGATTGAAAGTAAGACTTTATTTTTTGAGGAACATTTATAAATCAGTTGCGTATTCTCGATTTTTTATTCAGCCATTGAAACCGCTTATTAATTCTTGGTATTTTTACTCAAGCAGTTGCTTTTTGTTTACAACTAAATAACGTATATGTAAACATTAAACATAAATCATTAGAATATCTAACAAAACCACTGTTTAATTTGATCATCAGAAATTTGAAAGCTATTTTATGAAATTTTTTCTCTTATTTACTAATAGCTTGCGCAATTTTGCTACTAAAATTATTCAACCCAGTTCCGAAATTTGATACATCGTGACCAGTGTATCCTCCATCATATCAGTCTTATTTAGCAGACATGTTTTGTAAACAACTCTTACATTATTCACATTTTCCATAATTTCAGTTAATTTTACAACCGGTGTTACTGACTTTAAAGTTGTTTAATTGGGAATAAGGAGTATGCAAACATCAGTTTAATTTGAGAGCGGTAATTGGTACTGTAGCTAAGGTTAGAACGAAACAGTGACAACAGTTCAGGAGGAAATTTAAACAACTTTATGAACAACGATAGTGATTTTATAACTGAAGTAAAATTGTGAAAAATATGAATAAAAAATTGTTTAAAAGACATTTCTGTATTCGTCACCTCGAAATATGGTATAATTGCTATGAGATTTGCCATTATAAATGCTCAATAAGATTGATATGATAGATGATACATTGGTCATAAATAGCATGTGGTTAGTTTTTCACGTGAAAGTACGAGTACAGTTCACGAGATTAGAATTCTCAATGCGAATCCCAGCGTGATTTTTGCAATGGTCGATAGCACTGAAAACTAACCTCTGAGACATTGGTAAGTTAAATACAGTTTAATCGAAATGAACAGAAAAACATGCAGACATTTTTGCTCCCTTATATTTGTGGTGTGCTTAAATAGTTCTTTTGTCGGAAATCTATGTTCTACACCTTGTCAGAAAGAACATAGTGCACTAGCTCTATATAACAAGCAAATCAAATAGCTTGTTCTTCTGTGTAGTCGCTTAGATATGTCTTCCATATCATACAGCTACTAAGTTAATTAACGTTATAAATTATAAGATGTTAGTCATATAATAGATAGTTTGCTACTGTTAAGGCTAGATGGCTGTTAAAAATGTTAGAACTTCCAGTTGAAAATTAATGAGTGTGGTATTAAGTAATTAGAAACCAAAACATTCGAATGGTTATAAACTCGGGGCATCGACACTTTCTGAACTGGTAGCACGTGAAATGTTATAAGCTCAAGATTATACAGGATATTTTAAGTTTCTTTTAACCGAGGATTGCTGACAAGCGTCAACAGGTTTCTGTGTTGTCTATGAGCTTTGAATAAAAGCTGAAAAGGGATATGAAGCTTCATGGAAAAAATGTATAGTGATTTCACTTTTACAAACAAAACACGATTGGTTAACTAGCAACATTCGTTATCTTAACCAGTTGTACCAGTGAATGTTTCGCCGGACATTTTGTCAGTTCTTACTTTGTACCACACTTGTCTCCGGCGCGGTTGCTATCTTGCTTAAACTGCCCTCTACCCTTCGCTCATTTTCTGTGGCACGATTTCGGTATTCGTTGATACCACGAAATCTCACTTTTATTAAGACCGGACCCAGTTGGAAAATCTTCAAAAATATTTGGAAGCTTCAAAGAGTTCATTCTGCTTCTCCAGGTGGACTTTTGAGTACTTGTGATATTCATAAATAAACATACTCATTATGTTGACTAGTAGCACCTGTAAGTGTCTGATTCCTACTTCAATAGTCACGTACAAATCAGTATCAATATCAACTAGAACTCAGTAGGCACAATCGAACTTGTCGTATTTGATGCTTGAATCAAGAGTGCAATAATGTGTGACTGATTTATCATTCCCTATCGACAGCATGGACCAATGTTTATTCAGTAATATACTTAATATTTACTTCTTCTGACAATCATCTGAAACGAGATAAAAATAAACATATGATTTTGGTAGAGGTCCCAACAAACTGAGATCTACTTAGTCGAAGAAAGTGTCAGGAGTTGTGAATGAGCCCAAGGGATATTTAGTGTATCATAGTATAGCATTCCATAGATTTTCGAAAGCTTACATAAGAGTGTGTTCACCACCGTTTTAGAAACGTCGAGACGAAGGTCTCAGTACATATGGATGATACTAACCATTAGACGTTAGTTTTCTTTTACGTTTCTATCTGCCTAATTTATACTTTTATCGACATTGAGGACAACTCGCTCTAAATGTGTGTTTTCTCTTCAGAGCTGCACAAGTTTGCGTGGAATGACTCTGAAGTGAGAATAAAACCACTATTCACGAGATTACCAAGTAAATCTCGTTAAATCCAGAAATCAGAAAGAAGACTATAACTTGATGAAGAGGGGTATTGATTGGTGGTCTCGTGATATCGAAATGATATCAAGACCGGAATAAAGAAGCAGCTAACAACCACCGAGGAGAAACGCGGAATGGGAGCAACACACTTGGCGCGTGACTGATGGTCTATAGTACAGTTAAACAAAATCGACTACAATAGAACAGTTATAGTTTTAATTGTTACATAATTAAATCTTTCCGTTTAGGCAATTGCGTTCTCTTCGTAGAAGTACACCACTACAACTCCTTGAAAGCAGTCCAAGGAACGTATACGAAACAAGGAGTCTACAGTAAAATTATTCGATCTAGAAACGTGTACAGACATAAAGTAAACTGTAAAATGTGTTTCATTTGTTGAGGATCTGATAAAGAGTATTTATCTGAAGACCTACTGAGCAAAGGACTCATAGTTTCAAAGTCGGTTAAAAAATGAGTTGTCGGCCTTTTATAGTGTTTAAAGTGCCTTTATAATAATAATAATTTATTCTCAAATAAAAACATGTTACGGGAGGCATGCCGATTTAGAAGCAAGATCAAAATGTTGCCCAAAATATTGCCAGCAGTTTTGTTCCAATGTTTTACACATCTGCGTAATGTCTCGAAACTGTCCTGAAAAAATATCGAGGGCTACTAAGTCTTGTCTACCTATCGCTATAAAACTCTTCTGACTTCTGGGTCAGATGCGAAACTAATAGCTGCTAGGTTATTGTACCGTATAAGTAAGTTCCAAACGCTAAATAATAGATTCCCTATCTGGGTTTATGATGTCTCCTCGTGAACAGCTACAAATCTTGGCCTATCTTTCCTACACCCAAAGGTATAAAATTGGTGGAACATGAAAGACAGGATGATAACAGTCTTAAGAATGTCATGCACAGTTATTGGAATCTGGTTATATGCCTCAACAGAGTAGATTTCCGGAATTTTATACTTTTCAAGGTAATATCCTGGTTGTGAATATGAGATAACGGGTTGCGATAAGTAATAAATTCTGAGCTACGTTGCGAATGATTTCCGGCAAAAGACCAGCCTTCACTGCCCTCTTCATGGACTGCATCCAACAAGGATACCCATGGGTCGTTTCTCGGCTTCATTATTCCGAAATTCACATAACTGGTTTCCATTTATTCCAACCATGGCTATTGAGGGGCTGTTTAACGTAGTTTTGCGAACAAAGATTTGATATGTAGAGTTTGAAACACTCATCAGTTATCGGTTGAAAATACGGATTGGCAGAACACTTATCTGGAATTGAGAATGACCTGAGACCATAGAATCGGATTCCATGAACAGACAATTTGGTTGTAGCAGGTCTATGTTCATAATTATTTTTCATACGAACACATCTGTAACAACAGTGACCCACTGGATGAGTTCATAGAAACCCTTCTTGAAGTAAATGTACCTTTGATAGTAAGTGGCGAACAGTTGCCTGTTTTCCACTAGTAGATTGAGTGTCGTGTTTGTAGGCAACAGTTGATCTCCGCTGTGAGGAAAGTGACTTTGATAGAGAAAAATAACCTTACTTACTACATATTGAAGAACGCATTTCAGTTTAATGGAAAACATTTCGGTTCATTT
Organism: Schistosoma turkestanicum; assembly: GCA_944470395.2. Classification (NCBI taxonomy): domain Eukaryota; kingdom Metazoa; phylum Platyhelminthes; class Trematoda; order Strigeidida; family Schistosomatidae; genus Schistosoma; species Schistosoma turkestanicum. Next base: position 14,584,220 of record OX103975.1, on the reverse strand, counting down.
ACTCCACATTTCAACGAAGTTTAGGAATTTCGGTCGTTACAATATCTGTTATATGTAACAGAAGATTATGTCCACCTCCTATGAATTCAATCAGCAAGTGACGACAAGGAAGTTTCCCAAGATACTTGGTTTAACAGTGAAGGGAGTTTAAATGAGTAAAGTTGTGTAACGTGGCCGCCAACCGCTCGTGTACCTGTTAACATGCTTGTTCCTCATAATCCAAGTTCTTATTGTACAGAGAATATTACAGACCCATCCTTGGATACAGTACTAGGTTACAGTGATTTCGGATGTAGTGATTTAGTGAAAATTGAAGGAACAAAGAAATTCCCTAATACTGTTTGGGGTATACCCATATTATTGATAGCCACCAGGACTACGAACAACTTAGTTTTGAAATTCACTGAATCAGGTGCTTTAAGTTGAACTTTGTCTTTATCTGCCAGCATAGCAATATTATTTCTTACTCTTTGACATTTACTACCGCGTAATCTATCATATAACCTTATGGTCTGCTTCAGTACTCAGTTAACTGACTTTTAAAAGAAAACAAACTTTGAATATTTATTCGATGTAAGTAAACGAAATCCCTTTATATTCATATTTATAGTTATGATGATGACTAGTCACCCGACGCCTGGGATTTTTTACTGTTACTGCTCCACAGTCCCTAGCTGAAAACGCAAAATATTGTATCACGATTGCTAGAATAAGTTGATTTTTCCTACTCTTTTTACCGTCGCCATGATTATGGAGCCCATATAAATTGATATTTGATGACCTCTCTCCGTTTTTAGTTGCTGTTTTCATTTCATTATTCCAAAATGCTATTTCTCAGAATCTTATTCTACTATAATATATTACTACATGAACGATTTCCCGACCGTAGCTGCTACCTTGACGTGGTGGTCGGGCTTGCCTATCGTGATGACCCAACCGAGCTATATTGGCTGGAAAATATGTCCCTGAAGGTTCTACCATGCCTGGCAGGTCGATTGGGGAACGATGGGACTAAAAGCAGCTACTCAAGGTCTGAGGGCGAAGTCGTACTGCTGACTGCAGAGGGGTGTGACAGCAGCAAGTTGTTTCCATCGGACAACCAGCATCTGCAGTGATGCTGCCTTCTCACAAGGAAGGAAAGGTTAGAAAAGGTCGGCCCTGAAATTGTCACACCTCCCCTAACTTACGGATTTCCGTCTCCGTCGGTAAGGGTGCACACTAAGGGCCTTTAAGAATGGAGCTAATCCTCAAAAAACGTTTCATAAAAAGGTCGTGCGTGACCGGCCACAAGCAGTTGTCCCTTGGACTCTGCGGTCACGCACCCATGTCTTCAAGACCAAAACTAATCTATCTTCCTTTCCAGGTCCCTCAAGAAACAACCTTCCACGGTGTGGGCAGCCGGGAAGTGACAGCCGCCCTCATACCCGTAACAGCACGCGAGACCAAATTGGTCGAAATCAAATCCTTCCTACACCCACACATACCTCTCTTCTCTCCACAACTAACTGTACTCACACTCCCTTATCTGACTGCACAGCTAATGCAAACGATGCGAGTTCACGAAACGTCATTCCTGGTCTCTTGAAACCTCGTTCTAGTCTACATGTTGGAGCATTTAATGTACAGACATTGTGTCAAATAGGGCAATAGGCTTCCTTAGCTAGGGCCTTAGAATCTCGTGCCATCGATGTATGCTGCATCTCGGGAACGCGCATACAGGATCCTAGTAAAATTATTAATCTGATTTCACCTTGTCAAAATAAAGAAGCAGCTCGATTTACTTTTCGTGTATCTGGAAGCCCTGGTGCTCCTTTCTGGGGTCTTGCTGGCGTAGGCATAGCATTGAGTCGTAGAGTTGAGCAATCTCTCCTAGACTGGATCCCATTAGAGGTTATTATTATTATTATTATTAGATAGTCGCTTGTGCGCTATCCGACTAAACGGGGCAGTAAGGACTCGGAAGGATAGGGACACTCGCCGTCGCCTTTTCGTCATATCTGCCTATGCCCCCCGCCTGACTGCAGTTCAGACGAAGTGAAAGATGAGTTCTACAGAAAGCTTTCGGACCTCTTCCAAAAAGTTAGGGGCTCTGATATAGTAATAATGGCTGGTGACTTTAATGCTCAAGTAGGTAGACTAGGTGAAAATGAAAGACACCTAGGTGGATGTTATGGTGTCGCGGCTCAGAGAACAGACAATGGCGACCGTCTGTTGCAACTATGCTCAGATAACCGCCTATTCTTAGCAAACACTAACTTTAGGCATAAGGAAAAGCATCTGTTGACCTGGCGACCTGCAAAATCGTCTCGACGTTGGACTCAACTAAATCACGTCGCCATCAGCCACCGATGGAGAGGTTCGATAGAGGACTGCCGCTCGTTCTGGGGCACATGTTTGGATTCAGATCATGCTCTAGTGCGAGCTCGTATCTGTTTGAGGCTTACTGGACGTAGGAAAGACACCGTAAGGAAGCCTCTTAGGGTTTTACTTAATGATAATCAAGTTGAGAAAACATTTCAGGAGAAATTACAAAGAGAGTTAAGCAACGATGTAAGTGATTCCCATCCAGAAGCAGGTTGGTATGATATCAAAAAGGCTGTGGAAACAGCAATGATATCTTCTAGTAAGCTAAACCATAAGGCTAGGATGAAGCAGTGGGTCTCAATAGCATCTACCGAACTGATGGATGCTCGAAAACTCATCCCGCCTGGCTCTGAGTGCGACGAGAAGCGGAGTCAGCTTAGACGTAGGCTGATAAAAAGCCTACGCAATGATCGAGAACAGTGGTGGGTGGAGCAGGCAAAAGCGATGGAAAAGGTAGCGGCGATCGGCAACAGTAGACAACTTTTCCGACTTATCAAGGAAACTGGTATTAGGAACCCAAGTGTAAGTGAGACTATTTCGGAAAAGGATGGTCTTATTATACATTCTCAATCCAGGAGACTGGACCGATGGGTAGAACACTTTAAAGGTCTGTTCAACTGGCCTTCAGCCACTCTTCGGTTACCCACGATCTCCAGTCATCCTGAATGGCAAGTCGACGTAAGTCCCCCTAATGTTTATGAAGTTGAGAAATCGTTAGGAAATCTGAAGCGAGGACGAGCTGCAGGTCCTGATAGACTGAACCCTGAGATTTTTAAGGATGGTGGTCCAGTTTTAGCAGCTAGGTTGACTGAGATCTTAGGTAGAATCTGGGAACTGGACGCAATCCCATCCGACTGGTCTCAATCCTTGATTGTCCCAATCTATAAGAAAGGACAGAAGTCTTCTTGTGACAATCACAGGGGAATAAGTCTTACTAATATAGTATCTAAAATATTGGCCTCAATAATACTTCGACGCTTAACGAAAGCTCGTGAAGAGCAGACTAGAGAAAACCAGGCTGGTTTTCGACCTGGACATGGTTGTATAGACCACATTTTCACACTACGACAGGTCCTGGAACACAGACACACATTTAGGCGTCCTACAATAGTTGTTTTCCTAGACGTTCAGACGGCATTCGAATCTTTAGATCGTGATGTTCAGTGGCAGTGTCTGTCATTGAAATTTGTACCGAAGAAGTACATTAACCTTATACAAGCACTCTACTCAAACACTACTGGTCGAGTGAGAGCTTATGGCGAACTGTCACCGGAATTCTTTACTTCAAGTGGGGTCCGTCAGGGATATCCACTCTGTCCATTCTTGTTTAATTTTATCATAGAAATGCTCTTAGAAACAACTTTATCCTCGTCTGAATTTTCAGGAGTTGACCTTCTACCAGGTGGCTCGCTTATTGACCGCTTCACTTATCTTGGGAGTCTGATCAGTGCTGATGGCCTGGTGACTGACGAGATCTCAGCGCGGATACAGAAGTCTCGATTGGCTTTTGCCGACCTGCGTCACTTATGGCGTAGGCGAGATATCCGTCTGCTAACTAAAGGACGAGTGTGCTGCGCAGTAGTTCGCTCCGTCTTATTTTATGGCTGTGAAACATGGCCAGTGAGAGTAGAAGATATTCGTCGGTTATTGGTTTTCGAACCTATATATATATATTATATATATATATAATGCATATATATAGATATATATATATATATATATATATATACATATATAATGCATAAAATTCAATAGAAATCGTTCATGTCAGTCAGTTAGATGCAACGTAGAACTTCGTACGTAAGTACATCAGTTCATGCTGCCATACCACATCAGCACAGAGATGTAATCGTCAATTCAAATCTATTAGTAGAAGAGGTAGTAAAGGTATTAGAAGTAATAGGAGAGGTTAGGATTAGAAGATATTATTCAAGAAGTATGATTCAGTGAGAAAAGTTTAGGAAGTCAAAAGTAGAGGGGTTGGAGAATTCAGAAGATTAGGATTTGAGAGAACACAAAGAATAAATACACCGGCGCCATTGCAAACGGTTTTGAGGCATGTCATTCAGGGTATCTAACCATAGATTATTATCATCTCACGGACCCCAACCAGATAGCCGACAACTACCGACATGACTCAGTCCACTTGTCAATGACTTCAGGGATTGCTGCCATGTTTTCGTCTGGCCTCCCCTAACTTTCTTCCAACCTATTCCTACACTACAAAACAAAGCTCGTCGTGGCAGTCGGTGGTTAGGCATAAGCAACACATGTCCCAACCACCTCAACTGATGAAGTTTCACCACTTCATCGATTGATCTGCCATTCTTACTTAGCACTTGTTTCTTAAAACAGCGTTGCTCAGTCTTATGTCCCAAGATATACGAGCAATGTTTCGAAGACACCTATGTTCGAAAACCAATAACCGACGAATATCTTCTACTCTCACTGGCCATGTTTCACAGCCATAAAATAAGACGGAGCGAACTACTGCGCAGCACACTCGTCCTTTAGTTAGCAGACGGATATCTCGCCTACGCCATAAGTGACGCAGGTCGGCAAAAGCCAATCGAGACTTCTGTATCCGCGCTGAGATCTCGTCAGTCACCAGGCCATCAGCACTGATCAGACTCCCAAGATAAGTGAAGCGGTCAACACGCTCGACTGATTCACTCCCTATCACTAGTTCAGGTACCGATGCAGCCCAGTTTTGAAGCAACAATTTGCATTTCGAGGGGGAAAACCGCCTCCAGAACATGCTTGTATTGTTGCTTAGGGTGGTCAGAAGAATAGCGTTTAGTGGCATTGGATCCTGACTAAACGACTATTTGAGCCAAACATACAGTGAATGGGATAATATATATTCAACGTTTAATACACGGAGAAGGAGATAATTAAATTAAATATGGTCTTGACATTTGATAAGGAGTCATGTCATTTAATCCAGCGTTTCCTGGATTGGTACTATATCCAGTTCTTTGGGTTTGTTTCATTATTTATGATTATCTCCTTGAGAATGGTTCGCTTTTTAAGCTGACCACCCCACTTTTCAGGAGACAAACACATACGATTCTGGATTGGGCGCTTATATGAAGTAGTTTGTGCCAGTTTTAGAAGCCCAGCTAATCAAAGTAGGTATTTTGACTTAAAACTATCCATGCCTTGAACACAGAAACGCATGGCTATATGCCTAATATTGCTGACTGACATTTGCAAGGGGTTCGATTTCTTAACATTCTTCAACATCCATCCAGATTTTCATCGTTTGCATTTGATGAAGTATACATCTAACATCAGAACACTTTGAATACTGTCTGCTTCCAAAAGTTTGGGGATATTCAGGCAAGATTATCAGCATACGGATTTTACTGTTGGTCCCCTGAGAATACATACCCACACAAGGGAGCATGGATTTAGACCAGGAAGCACTTCAATTGCTTCAAAGTTTGAAATCTGGTAAACTTAAGCAACAAGTAGGTGAACTAGGGAATTAAACAATTCTGACATCAGAAGATGCATATTTCAGCGACATTATCTGTATTCGGTCATAAATGGTATGGTTCAAAGTAGCAGATCTATATACTCCCGCGCAAAGTCTTAGCAGGGCTAAAGTCGAAACCGGTAACCATGTACATAGTCAGTAACTATGACGTTTCTAAATTACAGATTCGTACGGTCAATACAAACATAGAAAATGGTGTTCAATTACAAACCGAACAGTAAGCACGCACATAATGAACAGTCATAGAAACGTAAAAAATGAACCAATAATGAAGGGTTAGTCATGTGTATGCAGCTGGTACAATTGCATGATTAGTAGTAAAATAAAAAGGTCAGCATAACACGAATTCTAGGACTGATTCTTAAGTGGTGTGCGTTTAACTGAAATATTGTTGGTTGATCCACTTTAATCGATTCAGATCGGTTTTCTCATCTAGTGATTGAAAACTGGAATATAGTACTCGAACAAGTGACAAACATCATTTGTGTACAGTTCGGAAGAGAAATCCGATCTTCACTCATTCATTAGAGTCACACCAACTTCGAGGCTTATCTATATAGTCCTCAAAGGAAGAGATAAGAAAGAGCTAACCTATTAGAA
>OX103975.1:14529436-14577257 GCA_944470395.2 Schistosoma turkestanicum | reverse complement strand
TAACATGGCTAAGTCCACTCGTCAATGACTTCATACATTTCTACCATGTTTTGGTCTGGCCGCCCCTAACTTTCTTCCAACCTATTCCTACACTACAAAATAAAGCTCGTCGAGGCAGTCGGTGGTTAGGCATATGCAGCATATGTCCCAACCACCTCAACTGATGAAGTTTCATTACTTCATCTATTGATATGCCATTCTAACCTAGCACCCGATTCCTAATAACAGCGTTGCTCACTCGGGTGTCCCACGATATACGAGCAATGCTTCGAAGACACCTATGATCGAAAACCAGTAACCTACGAATATCTTCTACTCTCACTGGCCATGTTTCACAGCCATAAAGTAAGACGGAATAGCAGAAACTATTAGGAAAGAAATAAAGACTAACATATTGAGGTTGTTAGATCGCTGGAACTCACTAGGGAAAAGGTCATAAATTTTGGACTTTTTTTATGTTTTCGCGCATAAGCTGCCCAGTTGACCTTGAGACTACATTTCTCATTGGCTGGTGGATTATGTTAGTAGGCTATTTTTTGGCCCTCCCAAAGGCGTATTTATTTAAATAAACTCGATTCATGTGCTTGTAAAACCTCGTATTTCTTTCTGGGTGCCTGTAGAATACACTTTCTACGTTTTATCAAGACTTTTTTGATATATTTTTATCCGGGCCGAGGACAACGGATTAGAATAGCCTATCGTGTTACTGCACCATTTATCTGAGCTCCATTTACCGAGTAAGATGAACTTATAACAGTTCAAGCATATCAACTGACGAGCATATTATAAGACTATTTGACATAACACATGCACAATTAGTACAATACATACAGAGTTCTGTTGATACCATTGAGTACAGGATCCTGAGGGAATGAATGGTAATATAAATGAATTTCGGCCAGCACATATATCACTAAACGGCCCCTTTTATTGCTGCTCAATTGCCTTCTAGATTAGATTTCTCATCAAGGACTCAGGGCATAAGCCCCAATGAAAACCGCTTGTTTTGGTTTGGACGCTACTGCAGTACCATAGACCATGCAAATATTATTGGTTAGAGACCTCGAACGACATGTCTGAAAATCGTTTGCAATGGCGCAGGGGCATCCAGTCCTTGTGTTCTCTCTAATTCTAACCTTCTGAATTCCTCATCATCTCTGTCTTTCTGCTTCTAAATATATTTCACTGAATTATACTTTTCGAACCATATCTTCGCGCCCTAATCTTCTCCATTGCTGCTAATACTTCTACTATAGCTATCACTCTTGGATTTGAACTGACAGCTACGTTTCTATGCTGACGTGGTATGGCAACCTGGACTTATGTACATACGTACGAAGTTCTACGTTGCAACTGACTGACTGATGCAAATATTATGAAACACTTGGACATAACCATTATTATTACTACTTATTATCATTTAATTACATAATTATTGGTGCAAAGAGGGACCTAAGCATTGATGCGCCCCACCAATCAATGAATGTGCGTAGGCTAATTTACTGTCCGGCTGCTCAAACCGAGGGAGGTCACTTAGGGGCCACTCATCGAGTTTTTGACCAACCGGTCTAATTTATAAAGCAGGGAAGTAACGTGAAGAGATGCACTCTCATGGTAGTCGGTAACCAACAATAAATGCATACACCATTTGTTCCATCATGATCCTGCAGTCCATATGCCCCACCGGTTTGGAATCAGGGTCTTACAGGTCCCTTACGCGAGTCTTCTGTAATCACCAACACGAGTAACGCACCGGATATTCGCTTTTTGTCCTCTAAATTTCGTTAACAACACTCCTGCCACAACGAAAAGACAGTGAGTAAGACTTCTCTGGCAATGATTATATAAGCGCGGTCACATGAGAGCACTTCAATAAGTGGAGCGCACTCCCCCCACTCACGGCCGTACGAGGACACTTGGGGGGGGGCTATTATAGCAGCTGCCTTAACCACTAGAATACCGATACGCAGCCTTAGAAAACATCCAGGTCGAAATCGAAAATTGTGATCCCCAGTTTAAAAAATCTATGGCCTTAACTAGATATTGTGAAATAAATAGTAATTCAATATCAATCATGCTGATTCACAGACTTCAATAACTAAATCAAAGCAGAATGTAAACACAATCTATTCAATGAAACAACAAACATCATGATAATACCAAATTACTTACACGAACAAGATCCTCGGATAAGTTAGTCTCTTCATCGAATTCCATCATAGCACGTACAAAAGTTTTTTCTTCTGCTAAACCTAGACTTTGACTTTTTGCATTGATATTATGTAATGTAGTATTTAACAAAATAACAGCATAGGAAAGGACATAAGCTTCATCTGAAGAATAGAAACAAATAGGACAGAGAGATGAATACACAAAGTATCAATAACATCATACAATCTTAATAATAATAATAAACGAGAAAATTTTGAAGAGATCAAAGGCGTCTTCGAAGCATTGCTCGTATATCCTGGGACGACTGAGTGAGCAATCCTATGGTTAGGAAACGAGTTCTAGGTAAAGATGAAAGATCAATAGATGAAGTAGTGAAACTTCATCAGTTGAGCTGGTTGGGACATGTGTTGCGAATGCCTAACCACCGACTGTCACGACGATCGATGTTTTGTGATGTAGGGGAGGGCTGGAAGAAAGCTAGGGGCGGCCAGGCCAAAACATGACACGAATCCATGAAGTCACTGACAAGTGGACTGAGTCATGTTGGTAGTTGTCGACTACCTGGTTGGGGTCCGTGAGACGAAAGTCACCAATGGTTAGAGACCTTGAATTACATGTCTGAAAATCATTTGCAATGGCGCAGGTGCATCCACTCTTTGTGTTCTCTCTAATTCTAAACTTCTGAATTCCACATCATCTCTACCTTTCTCCTTCTAAATTTATCTCACTGAATTATACTTTTCGAATCATATCTTCGCTTTCTAATCTTCTCCATTACTGCTAATACTTCTACTATCGCCATCACTCTTGGATTTGAACTGACAGTTACGTCTCTGTGCTGATGTGGTATGGCAACCTGAACTAATGTACTTATCTACGAAGTTCTGCATTGTACCTGTCTGTCTGTATGAAGAGAAATAAACCATGTGAATCAGCTGATTTTTGATGTAAATTACAGTTGAATTCATATGACCAAATTAATAATAAATTCAATCCGAACGATACTCTATACATCACGGTCAATGATTAATAATCAAAATGTTATTTTTCAGGACAAATAAACTGTAGTACAAGTAGACGCACTATAATATATGCCATAAAAATGAAGTAAGGATATTTTATAACGAAACAGAGACAAGTAGAATCAATTACTAAATAAACAAGAGGAGTATTCTATACAAGATATGGTTCTGTTAAAAAATACAACTAAGAAGGATACTTTACACTTAAAAAAAAGTTCATGACACTTTTATGAAGAGTGTGTGGTGCGAGCTGCTTATAGTTAGTATATGACGCGAGTAAAAATGTAATGTCTGGCTGCAGAAGATGGGGGAGATCAAGAAATGAAGAGTTAGAAGAACACAATGGGATTTGTATGAAACGCATGAACAGTGAAATGTCAGACAATGGATTGATGTTTGCAACAGGAACAGTCCAGTTCGATATGATGGATTGATATTTTGCAAATTAACGGTGGTTACGATATGGTTTTCCGATTTTACTGAGTAACTCTGTAATTTTCGTTAAATACAATTCGGTTGCCCTCACCTGTGTTCTTCTTCACTACACTACAAGTGTAGCATAAAACTACAGAAGGATCGCTACTTGCTTCAATTTTGAGTCTGATAATGTGATAAGTCATGACGTTGCATGATCTCTGGGATCTTCGCCTAAGAGTTGTGGTGAATTTATAAGTATCAGACCTTTACAACTCTACCTTACCACGACCGCATCCTATCTGCTTTTTCCATAACAAGTTTCAGTGTCGACAATTAGTGCACAGTGTGAAATCTGCTGGGAATATACACTTAAAATATGTTCATTATGATGGTTCCAAATGAATTAACTTCAATTCAATCTGAACACAATTTCCAAAACATAAGACTACAGATATAGGATTACCACTGGATGCAAGTAACTTTTCGAAGTCGACAACAATCAAATACAGAGAGATGCCGAATATCCTTGATTTTAAGGGAGCCATGTTTCACAAGCACAAAGCAAAGGTTGTAAATCCAACCTTTTGCAAACAGACCACCATCACGACAGCGCCAAAGATGGCTAGAACCAGAATAAGCCGCCACAGCTTCCACTATGCATAGATTGGATTTATTTTTGACACTGTCGCAAATATACAACTACCCATATACACAGTTTGTTCTGATTCGAATAGTCGAAACAATTGTGCTGGAAGTTGATGCTAGCCACAATCAGTTAGTCAGTCAGCTACAAAGTAGAACTTCGTACGTACGTACCTCAGTTCAAGTTGCCGTATCATGATACGGTAGCCACAAATATGGCATTTTTTTATTCCATCTGAAGTCTGAGCCGAAATTAATTGCACTGAGATCACCTGCCACTGGCGTGGTAGTGTGCACGAATGCAGCTCCAGTTGGATTACCTATCTGAACGTTGATTGTGTCTTCGTTTGCGTCAAGCTTATCTTGCGTTTTAGTGGTCATCGAATTTACCATCCTAAGCGAGTTGATATACGAAGACTGGCAACATTTTAAGCTGCAACCAAACTAAGCTAAGTTTAAAGCTGCTACACTTAAATGAAGAGGGTTAATAAAAGCTAATTAAGCTTTTCGTGCCTGTTGTGAAATCATGTTGATTATAGTTGTACAGTTACACCTATCGGAATTAAATATTTTGAGGAAATACATTCTTTTTTCGAAATTTAGAGTATTATTTTTTTAACAGCTAATATTTAAATAAATTCAGAAATGACTGTGAAATTAACATTCTCAGAGAGTGGTTGAAAGTCAATTCAGTTGGATTGCGTCTAAGTTGTCTATCACAAAGACAAACTGTTTAGGATATTGTTCAATTTCATAATAGCCAGTACAATGATCACAAGTAATAAACATATTACAGATTTCTAGCATGTTTAGAGATGGATTCGCATTCATTCTGATGTAAGACCAAACATCTAACGCGAACAGCATATTCTGGTGGTGTTTCGTTCTCTGAGTTGGTTGTTTTGGTTGTGGAGCACAGAGAACGAAACACCACCACAATTATCCACCTGAGCTACAAGTTTTCTCCACCATCGCGAACAACATATAAAGGATAGGATATATTGATGAAGTTTCGTTCTCTAAAAGCTGAATGTTTTGGTTGTGAAGCTTTCCATCGTATCTGTCTGTCTTTTGTGAAGCTTTCATTGTTCTTCTGAACAACATCATCAGCACAAACTTCATGGTAGAAGTGAAGTATTCGAATTTCTCCACATCCACATCCAATTTAGAAACTTAGGCTTATCTGGAAGACAAAGAACAGTGAATGTATCGGTACCAATTCTTAGTCTTGCTAACCAAAGTCTTTGACCACTCGTTAAGATGATTGTGTTGACCCCAATCCAGTAAGTCTACACTCACTAATACGGTTCAGTACAACAGTGACTTTATAAACTGACCCCAAGTATTGGTTTTGAGCACTCCTAGTGTTTCTCCATCCTACTCATACATCCAGCATCATTGCACGTCGACGTTAGGGGCAGTAGATGAGTATACGTAATAAATATATATATACCAACCATCTCAGACGACAGCGATTCAATATCTTATCTTTTACATATTGAGTTACTAAAAGCAATCTAATGAAGAATTTGATAACTGATTCTATTGTACAACCGATAAATAATCTTAAGTAATACATATGCACAGATTACTAATCACATGAAATACAAACATATATATATATATATATATATATATTTAGCAAGTTGTGCAAAGGTTTAATAGTCCACGAACTTGAAAGTCAGCTGATCCAGAATTGTCCTTAATTATTATTGCTAGTTATCAGTTGATTGTATCATAGAATAAAAATCGATTTATCAGATTAAAACATAATCGAACAAATTTATAGAATATAATTCTAAGTAAAACTACCAGACCGTTTGATTTTGCGGTAGAATAGCTGATTAGCCCCCCAAAAAGACAGCAATAAAAAATAACAGATATCACATGTACAATACGTTAACATACGTGGCGAATTAAAAACGGAAGGATTCTGTTCTACATAACGTTCAGAGAAACTTGTTAAAATGCGATCGATCTTTTGACTCTCACCAGGCAATTGAAAACTAAACAGAAATTGTCTAAAGAAAATAATAATAATAATAAGCTTTAATAAATAAATATGATGTAGTAGTAGTAGTAGTAGATCAATGAAATAATAATGTAAATGATTGGTGAACAAAATTCAACGTATGATTTAGATGTTAACAAAAATTTTAAAAAAAACATCATTATTAATAATATCATAGTATGATTTGTGAGTTTTTAGGTAGACTCAGTCAGTCAGTTAGATGCAACGTAGAACTTCGTACGTAAGTACATCAGTTCATGTCGCCATACCACATCAGCACAGAGATATAATCGTCAATTCAAATCCAATAGTAGAAGAGGTAGTAAGGGAATTAGAAGTAATCGGAGAGGTTAGGATTAGAAGATATTATTCAAGAAGTATGATTCAGTGAGAAAAGTTTAGAAAGTCAAAACTAGAGGGGTTGAAGAATCCAGAAGATTAGGATTTGAGAGAACACAAAGAATAAATGCACCTGCACCATTGCAAACAGTTTTGAGCCATGTCATTCAGGGTATCTAACCATCGATTATTATCATCTCGCGGACCCCAACCAGGTAGTCGACAATTACCGACATGGCTCAGTCCACTCGTCAATGACTTCATGGATTTCTGCCATGTTTTGGTTTGGCCGCACCTAGCTTTCTTCCAACCTATTCCTACACCACAAAACAAAGCTCGTCGAGGCAGTCGGTGGTTAGGCATACGTAGCACTTGTCCCAACCACCTAAACTGATGAAGTTTCACCACTTCGTCTATTGATCTGCCATTCTTACCTAGCACCCGTTTCCTAATAACAGCGTTGCTCACTCGGGTGTCCCAGGATATACGAGCAATGCTTCGAAGACATCTATAATCGAAAACCAATAACCGACGAATATCTTCTACTCTCACTGGCCATGTTTCACAGCCATAAAGTAAGACAGTGAGAACTACTGCACAGTACACTCGTCCTTTAGTCAGCAGACGGATATCTCGCCTACGCCATAAGTGACGCAGCTTGGCAAAAGCCAATCGAGCCTCATCTGTGCTGAGATTTCGTCAGTCACCAGGCCATCAGCACTGATGTTTTAGGTAGACTGATTTTGTTGATATATCCTCCGCCTCTTAATTCAGTTGGAAAGGTTAAAGAAAATCTGAAGCTAGGAGAGAACAACATGTCCTGACTAGCTTACTGATGAGATTTTTAAGGATAGGTATAGTTTTAGCAGTTAGATTGACTGAAATCTTGGGTAGAATCTGGGAACTGGACATAATGTCAACCCTATTACTGATTGTCCCAGTCTATAAAAAAGGACAAACGTCCTCTAGTGACAACCAGAGAGGAGTCAGATTTAACTAATACAGTGTCTAATAAATTAACTTCAATAAGTATTTCAATACCTAAAAGGAGCTTGTAAAGAGCAGACTTCAGAAGACTAGACTGGTTTCAGATCTGGACGTGGATGTATAGACCAGATATTCACAATTTTTCAGATCAAAAAAACTCAGACACACATTCTGACGTCACACAATGGTTGTATCGACTTGAATGAGGCGTTTGACTCTTGATCGTGAGGTTCTGCTGGCAGTGTCTGTCATTCGAAAGGTGTACCAAAGAAGTACATTACGCTTTTATAAGTTCTCTACTCGAAACACTACCGGCCGAGTGAGAGCTTATGGACGAACTGTCATCTGAATGCTTTAGCTTCAAGTGGTGTCCGTCAGAGCTGTCCACTCTCTTCATTCTTGTTTAACTTTGTCGTAGATATGCCTTTAGAGTTAACATACTCATAGTCTGACCTTTCAGGAGTGGACCTTCTACTAGGAGATTCGCTTGTTGATTCAGAATATGTCGATGGTATAGATATATTTGGTGAAGACGCTGAGAAAACGCAGTCTTCTGACCAACTCAGGCAATAATGCAAGTGTGTTGGGGATGCAGTTCTACACCTACAAATGCAAAATGTTGATTCAGGACTGACTTACATCGGCACCTGGACTAGTGATAGAGAGTGAAGTATTTGGAAGTATCCACTGGTGCTCTTAAGAGTCTCACCAATGTTGATGGCCTGCTGTATGGACAAAATCTCGGGGGCTTGACTGACGTACGTACGTACGTACGGAGTTCTACCTTGTGACATTGACGGATTGCTTTTAGGGTAAAAAATTTCACCAAAAATAATGGATTGTCATGAAGAAACGTCATTTAGACTGAGTAATGTAGTGACACTAGTGACTGGAGATTAAAGAGATTAATAAGGAACGTGACAGGATGCGATTATATGCGAAAATGTTTCAGGTATTGATTCATGGATTAAGACAGCATAGTACGCCATAGGTATTGTAGAGTCAAATTATACAGACAGACAGACAGATACAACGCAGGACTTCATACGTAAGTACATCAGTTCAGGTTGCCATACCACATTAGCAGCACACAGAAGCGTAACTGTCAGTTCAAATCCAAGAGTGATAGCGATAGTAGAAGTATTAGCAGTAATGGAGAAGATTAGAAAGCGAAGATATGATTGGAAAAGTATACAGTGAGATAAATTTAGGAGGAGAAAGACAGAGATTATGAGGAATTCAGAAGGTTAGAATTAGATGAGAACACAAAGAGTGAATGCACCTGCGACATCGTAAACGATTCTCAGCCATGTCGTTCAAGGTCTCTAACCATCGGTGACTTTCGTCACACGGACCCCAACCAGGTAGTCTACATCTACCAACATGACTCAGTCCACTTCTCAGTCATTTCATGGATATCTGCCATGTTTTGGTCTGGCCGCCACTACCTTTCTTTCAACCTACTCCTACACCACAAAACATAGCTCGTCGAAGCAGTCGGTGGTTAGCCATAGGTAACACATGTTCCCAACCACCTCAACTGATCAAGTTTCATTACTTCATTTATTGATTTGCCATCCCTACCTAGAACTCGTTTCCTAACGACATGCATTGCTTATACGGTTGTCCCAGGATAGACGAGCAATGCTTCGGATACACCCATGATCGAAGACTAGTAACCTACGAAAATCCTCTACTCTTAACGGCCAAGTCTCGCATCCGTATAGTAGGACGGAGTGAACTGCTGCACGGTACACTTGTCCTTTGGTTAGCAAGTGGATATCTCGCCTGCGCCATAGGTGACGCAGGTTGGCAAAAGCCAGTCGAGCTTTTTGTATCCGAACTGAGATTTCGTTAGTCACCAGGCCATCAGCACTGATGAGACTCCCCGGATAAGTAAAGCGGTTTACGCGTTCGACTACTTGACTCCCTATCACCAGTTCATGTGCCGATGCGACCCAGTCTTCAGGCAACATTTTGCATTTCGTGGGGGAAAACCGCATCCCTAACATTCTTGCATTGTTGCTTATGGTAGTCAGAAGACTCTGCATTTTGTCAGCATCTTCACCAAGTAGGACTATGTCATCGGCATATTCTAAGTCAATAAGCGAGCCACCTGGTAGAAGGTCTACTCCAGAAAATTCAGACGAGGATAATGTTATATCTGGCAGCATATCTATGATAAATCATACACTATGTACAGTACGCCTAGTAAAAATAAACATCAACACTGAAGGCAAGAAGGATGAGTAGGATCTTACAGTACCACACAAACTTAGATCAAGTGATAGCTGCACACATCAAAAACAAATTTACAAAGTTCACTCACCTAAGGGCAGGTAGGAACTCTTCATCTTTAAAATTATGCAACTTAGAAAATGCATCCAAAACTTTCATGTTAAATTCTTTAGAACTAAAAAAATCATACAGAAAAGTTTAATCTCAGGCAAGGAAAACAAGAAGTATGCTTTATAAGCCGTCAGTGAAATACAGTGAATGATCTAATACTGTGGCTCTTTTCAGTTTATGCCATAACTACTACCAACACGTACCTGTTTGACTTAGAATGAAGAAACACTTAACTTGAATGTCAGTGAATATCAAAATACACAAGCAATATCAATACCGCTGATTGATTGAGTACTTCCAATGTACCATATTAATTAACTAGGATATTTAAAAGGTCTTACTGTATGCGAAAAATACCTCTAAGCATACCAATGATAACAAGCAATTTACACGAGAATTTAAAAGCGGTACTTACATCTCTCCAATATATGTGCCTACGGCATGTTTAGATAAATTGTGGTTTTGATCGATAAAAAACTTTGCTACATCCTCTGGAGACCTTCCAATTATATTTTGGTCAAAGAGGTATTCTAGACCCTGCGAAAATTTTTATAGGAACAATAGATCTAACCTGTTTTGGCATTCCGATTGAACTCCTTGCAGCCATGAGCAAGTCGTCTAACAGATGGGTCCTCTCTAACAAACAATTAGAAGAAAATAATCGGAAATACCCATCAACAGAAAATCCAAGACTTTCAATCTGATTATTTATTTCATTAAGTTCAAGTTTTAAGGACTAACAAAAGTTAGGTTATAACATCGTTACCTCAATATTTTTCATAACCTGAGTCTTCTGCTGCCTAATGAATTGTAGTCTTTCTTTTTCTTCAATGGTAAGATCTAAATAGAAATAATTATTAGTAAATGCTTAAGAGAGAAATTTCACTGTAGCACTTCGAAAAGATCATAAAAACTTACCATCATAGTCCATTCCATACGAGCTTTAAACAAACGCCTTAATTTAGCGCAGGCTAAAACAAAATAGGCGATCTTTCGGTTACTTTTTTTAAATTACAAAAGGCATCATGCCGCACTTAATTGGGACCTGTAACACTTGTTATTTCCTCAATTAACGCTTGTTTTCTGATAACTCATGAAACCGTTCTTTACCGAATATTGATACATTTTGCGTGAGAAAAAACCTGCTTTTAACATGAATCTGAGCATTAACCAGGAATCATTTGGCCTTTTATTATGCCTTTATGGTCTTACTAACTACAGAAAGGGCTATAAAAAGTACCTTTATTTAGCTGATCGAATTACGAACGAATACGCTCCACCTAGTTTCTGCTCTATTTAATACGAAGACTGTCAAATCTTTACAACCCAACGTTGGCCCAATCCAATTTTGTAAAATACTACTAATATCGCCACAACTTTCAGAAGCAAACCGTAATTTTCTTGCATCTACCGTGCCTAATATTTTTAGTACATACAGCTGTCTCTCTATCCAGCTTCAGTACCTTGTAAAAATTTACAGATATTTCTATAGCTATAGAAATATCTGTAAATTTTTACAAGGTACTGAAGCTGGATAGAGAGACAGCTGTATGTACTAAAAATATTAGGCACGGTAGATGCAAGAAAATTACGGTTTGCTTCTGAAAGTTGTGGCGATATTAGTAGTATTTTACAAAATTGGATTGGGCCAACGTTGGGTTGTAAAGATTTGACAGTCTTCGTATTAAATAGAGCAGAAACTAGGTGGAGCGTATTCGTTCGTGGTTCGATCAGCTAAATAAAGGTACTTTTTTATAGCCCTTTCTGTAGTTAGTAAGACCATAAAGGCATAATAAAAGGCCAAATGATTCCTGGTTAATGCTCAGATTCATGTTAAAAGCAGGTTTTTTCTCACGCAAAATGTATCAATATTCGGTAAAGAACGGTTTCATGAGTTATCAGAAAACAAGCGTTAATTGAGGAAATAACAAGTGTTACAGGTCCCAATTAAGTGCGGCATGATGCCTTTTGTATTTAAAAAAAGTAACCGAAAGATCGCTATTTTGTTTTAGCCTGCGCTAAATTAAGGCGTTTGTTTAAAGCTCGTATGGAATGGACTATGATGGTAAGTTTTTATGATCTTTTCGAAGTGCTACAGTGAAATTTCTCTCTTAAGCATTTACTAATAATTATTTCTATTTAGATCTTACCATTGAAGAAAAAGAAAGACTACAATTCATTAGGCAGCAGAAGACTCAGGTTATGAAAAATATTGAGGTGACGATGTTATAACCTAACTTTTGTTAGTCCTTAAAACTTGAACTTAATGAAATAAATAATCAGATTGAAAGTCTTGGATTTTCTGTTGATGGGTATTTCCGATTATTTTCTTCTAATTGTTTGTTAGAGAGGACCCATCTGTTAGACGACTTGCTCATGGCTGCAAGGAGTTCAATCGGAATGCAAAACAGGTTAGATCTATTGTTCCTATAAAAATTTTCGCAGGGTCTAGAATACCTCTTTGACCAAAATATAATTGGAAGGTCTCCAGAGGATGTAGCAAAGTTTTTTATCGATCAAAACCACAATTTATCTAAACATGCCGTAGGCACATATATTGGAGAGATGTAAGTACCGCTTTTAAATTCTCGTGTAAATTGCTTGTTATCATTGGTATGCTTAGAGGTATTTTTCGATTACATACAGTAAGACCTTTTAAATATCCTAGTTAATTAATATGGTACATTGGAAGTACTCAATCAATCAGCGGTATTGATATTGCTTGTGTATTTTGATATTCACTGACATTCAAGTTAAGTGTTTCTTCATTCTAAGTCAAACAGGTACGTGTTGGTAGTAGTTATGGCATAAACTGAAAAGAGCCACAGTATTAGATCATTCACGTATTTCACTGACGGCTTATAAAGCATACTTCTTGTTTTCCTTGCCTGAGATTAAACTTTTCTGTATGATTTTTTTAGTTCTAAAGAATTTAACATGAAAGTTTTGGATGCATTTTCTAAGTTGCATAATTTTAAAGATGAAGAGTTCCTACCTGCACTTAGGTGAGTCAACTTTGTAAATTTGTTTTTGATGTGTGCGCTATCACTTGATCTAAGTTTGTGTGGTACGTAAGATCCTACTCATCCTTCTTGCCTTCAGTGTTGATGTTTATTTTTACTAGCGTACTGTACAATTCAATCACGGGCGTGATTTATTCAGGGTTTTTATTAGTGCATAATTTATCATAGACATGCTGCTAGATATAACATTATCTTCGTCCGACTTTTCAGGAGTCGACTTTCTACCAGGAAAATCGCTTGCTGAAGACGCTGATAAAATGCAGAGTCTTCTAACCACCTTGAGCAACAATGCAAGCATGTTCGGGATGCGGTTTTCCCCCTTGAAATGCAAAATGTTGCCTGAAGACTGGGTCGCATCGGCACATGAACTGGTGATAGGGAGTCAGGTAGTCGAACGCGTAAACCGCTTTACTTATCTGGGGAGTCTCATCAGTGCTGATGGCCTGGTGACTGACGAAATCTCAGCACGGTTACAGGAGGCTCGACTGGCTTTTGCCAACCTGCGTCACCTATGGCGCAGGGGAGATATCTGTTTGCTAACCGAAGGACGAGTGTACCGTGCAGCAGTTCACTCCGTCCTACTATCCGGATACGACACATGGTCTTTAAGAGTAGAGGACTTTCGTAGGTTACTAGTCTTCGATCATCGATGTCTCCGAAGCATTGCTCGTCTATCCTGGGACAACCGTATAAGCAATGCTGTCGTTAGGAAACGAGTTCTAGGTAGGGATGGCAAATCAATAAATGAAGTAATGAAACTTGATCAGTTGAGGTGGTTGGGAACATGTGTTACCTATGGCTAACCACCGACTGCTTCGACGAGCTATGTTTTGTGGTGTAGGAGTAGGTTGAAAGAAAGGTAGGGGCGGCCAGACCAAAACATGGCAGATATCCATGAAATGACTGAGAAGTGGACTGAGTCATGTTGGTAGATGTAGACTACCTGGTTGGGGTCCGTGTGACGAAAGTCACCGATGGTTAGAGACCTTGAACGACATGGCTGAGAATCGTTTACACTGGCGCAGGTGCATCCACTCTTTGTGTTCTCACTAATTCTAACCTTCTGAATTCCTCATAATCTCTGTCTTTCTCCTCCTAAATTTATCTCACTGAATTATACTTTTCCAATCATGTCTTCGCTTTCTAATCTTCTCCATTACTGCTAATACTTTACTATCGCTATCACTCTTGGATTTGAACTGACAGTTACGCTTCTGTGTGCTGCTAATGTGGTATGGCAACCTGAACTGATGTACTTACGTATGAAGTCCTGCGTTGTATCTGTCTGTCTGTCTGTATAATTTGACTCTACAATACCTATGGCGTACTATGCTGTCTTAATCCATGAATCAATACCTGAAACATTTTCGCATATAATCGCATCCTGTCACGTTCCTTATTAATCTCTTTAATCTCCAGTCACTAGTGTCACTACATTACTCAGTCTAAATGACGTTTCTTCATGACAATCCATTATTTTTGGTGAAATTTTTTACCCTAAAAGCAATCCGTCAAGTCACAAGGTAGAACTCCGTACGTACGTACGTACGTCAGTCAAGCCCCCGAGATTTTGTCATACAGCAGGCCATCAACATTGGTGAGACTCTTAAGATAAGCGCACCAGTGGATACTTCCAAATACTTCACTCTCTATCACTAGTCCAGGTGCCGATGTAAGTCAGTCCTGAATCAAAATTTTGCATTTGTAGGTGTAGAACTGCATCCCCAACACACTTGCATTATTGCCTGAGTTGGTCAGAAGACTGCGTTTTCTCAGCGTCTTCACCAAATATATCTATACCATCGACATATTCTGAATCAACAAGCGAATCTCCTAGTAGAAGGTCCACTCCTGAAAGGTCAGACGATGATTATGTTAACTCTAAAGGCATATCTACGACAAAGTTAAACAAGAATGAAGAGAGTGGACAGCCCTGACGGACACCACTTAAACTAAAGCATTCAGATGACAGTTCGTCATAAGCTCTCACTCGGCCAGTAGTGTTCGAGTAGAGAACTTATAAAAGGTTAATGTACTTCTTTGGTACACCTTTCGATGACAGACACTGCCGCAGAACCTCACGATCAAGAGTCAAACGCCTCATTCAAGTCAAGAAATACAACCATTGTGTGACGTCAGAATGTGTGTCTGAGTTTTTTTGATCTGAAAAATTGTGAATATCTGGTCTATACATCCACGTCCAGATCTGAAACCAGTCTAGTCTTCTGAAGTCTGCTCTTTACAAGCTCCTTTTAGGTATTGAAATATTATTGAAGTTAATTTATTAGACACTGTATTAGTTAAATCGACTCCTCTCTGGTTGTCACTAGAGGACGTTTGTCCTTTTTTATAGACTGGGACAATCAGTAATCGGGTTGACATTATGTCCAGTTCCCAGATTCTACCCAAGATTTCAGTCAATCTAACTGCTAAAACTATACTATCCTTAAAAATCTCATCAGTAAGCTAGTCAGGACATGTTGTTCTCCCGAGCTTCAGATTTTCTTTAACCTTTCCAACTGAATTAAGAGGCGGAGGATATATCAACAAAATCAGTCTACCTAAAACATCAGTGCTGATGGCCTGGTGACTGACGAAATCTCAGCACAGATACAGAAGGCTCGATTGGCTTTTGCCAAGCTGCGTCACTTATGGCGTAGGCGAGATATCCGTCTGCTGACTAAAGGACGAGTGTACTGCGCAGTAGTTCGCTCCGTCTTACTTTATGGCTGTGAAACATGGCCAATGAGAGTAAAAGATATTCGTCGGTTATTGGTTTTCGATTATAGATGTCTTCGAAGCATTGCTCGTATTTCCTGGGACACTCGAGTGAGCAACGCTGTTATTAGGAAACGGGTGCTAGGTAAGAGTGGCAGATCAATAGACGAAGTGGTGAAACTTCATGAGTTGAGGTGGTTGGGACATGTGCTACGTATGCCTAACCACCGACTGCCTCGACGAGCTTTGTTTTGTAATGTAGGAATAGGTTGGGAGAAAGCTAGGGGCGGCCAAACCAAAACATGGCACAAATCCATGTAGTTATTGACGAGTGGACTTAGCCATGTCGGTAATTGTCGACTACCTGGTTGGGTCCGCGAGATGATAATAATCGATGGTTAGATACCCTGAATGACATGACTCAAAACTGTTTGCAATGGGGCAGATGCATTTATTCTTTGTGTTCTCTCAAATCCTAATCTTCTGGATTCTTCAACACCTCTAGTTTTGACTTTCTAAACTTATCTCACTGAATCACATACTTCTTGAATTATATCTTCTAATCCTAACCTCTCCGATTACTTCTAATACCTTAACTACCTCTCCTACTATTGGATTTGAATTGACAATTACATCTCTGTGCTAATGTGGTATGGCAACATGAACTGATGTACTTACGTACGAAGTTCTACATTGCATCTGACTGACTGACTGAGTCTACCTAAAAACTCACAAATCCTACTATGATATTATTAATAATGATGTTTTTTTTTAAAATTTTTGTTAACATTTAAATCATACACTGAATTTCATTCACCAATCATTTACATTATTATTTCATCGATCTACTACTACTACTACTACTACTACATCATATTTATTTATTAAAACTTATTATTATTATTATTATTTTTAGACAATTTCTATTTAGTTTTCAATTGCCTGGTGAAAGTCAAAAGATTGATCGCATTTTAACAAGTTTCTCTGAACGTTATGTAGAACAGAATCCTTCCGTTTTTAATTCACCACGTATGTTAACATATTGAACATGTTATACCTGTTATTTTTTATTGCTGTCTTTTTGGGGGGCTAATCAGCTATTTTACCGCAAAATCAAACGCGGTCTGGTAGTTTTACTTAGAATTATATTCTATAAATTTGTTCAATTATGTTTTAATCTGATAAATCGATTTTTATTCTATGATACAATCAACTGATAATTAGCAATAATAATTAAGGACAGTTTTGTTGGATCAGCTGACTTTCAAGTTCGTGGACTATTAAACCTTTGCACAACTTGCTAAATATATATATGTTTGTATTTCATGTGATTAGTAATCTGTGCATATGTATTATTACTTAAGATTATTTATCGGTTGTACAATAGAATCAGTTATCAAATTCTTCATTAGATTGCTTTTAGTAACTCAATATGTAAAAGATAGGATATTGAATCGCTGTCGGCTGAGATGATCGGCACATGTATTACGTATACTCATCTACTGCCCCTAACGTCGACGTGCAATGATGCTGGATGTATGAGTAGGATGGAGAAACACTAGGAGTGCTCAAAACCAATACTTGGGGTCAGTTCATAAAGTCACTGTTGTACTGAACCCTATTGGTAAGTATAGGCTTACTGGATTGGGGTCAACACAATCATCTTAACCAGTGGTCAAAGACTTTGGTTGGCAAGACTAAGAATTGGTACCGATACATTCACTGTTCTTTGTCTTCCAGATAAGCCTAAGTTTCTAAATTGAGTGTAGATGTGGAGAAATTCGAATACTTCACTTCTACCATGAAGTTTGTGCTGATGATGGTGTTCAGAAGAACAATGAAAGCTTCACAAAAGACAGACAGATACAATGGAAAGCTTCACAACCAAAACATTCAGCTTAGAGAACGAAACTCCATCAATATATCCTATCCTTTATATGTTGTTCGCGATGGTGGAGAAAACTTGTAGCTCAGGTGGATGATTGTGGTGGTGTTTCGTTCTCTGAGCTCCACAACCAAAACAACCAGCTCAGAGAACGAAACACCACCAGAATATGCTGTTCGCGTTAGATGTTTGGTGTTACATCAGAATGAATGCAAATCCATCTCTAAACATGCTAGAAATCTGTAATATGTTTATTACTTGTGGTCATTGTACTGGTTATTATGAAATTGAACAATATCCTAAACAGTTTGTCTTTGTGATAGACAACTTAGATGCAATCTAACTGAATTGACTTTCAACCACTCTCTAAGAATGTTAATTTCATAGTCAGTTATGAATTTATTTAAATATTAGCAGTTTAAAAGATTCTACTCTAAATTTCGAAAAAATGAATGTATTTCCTCAAAATATTTAATTCCGATAGGTGTAACTGTACAACTATAATCAACATGATTTCACAACAGGCACGAAAAGCTTAATTAGCTTTTATTAACCCTCTTCATTTAAGTGTAGCAGCTTTAAACTTAGCTTAGTTTGGCATTTGGTTGCAGCTTAAAATGTTGCCAGTCTTCGTATATCAACTCGCTTAGGATGGTAAATTCGATGACCACTAAAACGCAAGATAAGCTTGACGCAAACGAAGACACAATCAACGTTCAGATAGGTAATCCAACTGGAGCTGCATTCGTGCACACTACCACGCCAGTGGCAGGTGATCTCAGTGCAATTAATTTCGGCTCAGACTTCATATTGGAATAAAAAGATGCTATATTTGTGGCTACCGTATCATCCTGATACGGCAACTTGAACTGAGGTACGTACGTACGAAGTTCTACGTTGTAGCTGACTGACTAACTGATTGTGGCTAGCATCAACTTCCAGCACAATTGTTTCGACTATTCTAATCAGAACAAACTGTGTATATGGGTAGTTGTATATTTGCGACAGTGTCAAAAATAAATCCAATCTATACATAGTGGAAGCTGTGGCGGCTTATTCTGGTCCTAGCTGTCTTTGGCGCTGTCGTGATGATGGTCTGTTTGCAAAAGGTTGGATTTACAACCTTTGCTTTGTGCTTGTGAAACATGGCTCCCTTGAAATCAAGGATATTCGGCAACTCTTTGTATTTGATGTTCGTCCACTTCAAAGAGTTACTTACATCCAGTGGGAATACTATATCTGTAATCTTATGCTTTGGAATTGTGTTCAGATGAACTGAAGTTAATTCATTTGGAACCATCATAATGAACATATTTTAAGCGTATATTCCCAGCAGCTTTCACACTGTGCACTAATTGTCGAAACTGAAACTTGTTATGGAAAAAGCAGATAGAATGTGGTCGTGATAAGATAGAGTTGTAAAAGTCTGATACCTATAAATTCACCACAACTATCAGGCGACGATCCCAGAGATCATGCAACACCTTGACTTATCACATTATCAGAGTCAGAATTCAAGCCATTAGCATTTATTCTGTAGTTTTATGCTACACTTGTAGTGAAGGAGAACACAGGTGAGGGCAACCGAATTGTATTCAACGAAAATTACAGAGTTACTCAGTAAAATCGGAAAACCATATCGTAAATCGTTAATTTGCAAAATATCAGTTCATCATATCGAACTGGACTGTTCCTGTTGCAAAACATCAACAATCCATTGTCACTATTCATGCGTTTCATACAAATTCCATTGTGTTCTAACTCTTCCTTTCTCTTGATCTTCCCCCATCTTCTGCTGCCAGACAATACGTTGACACTCACGTCATATACTACTTATAAGTAGCTCGCACCACACACTCTTCATAAAAGTGTCATAAACTTTTTTTTAAATGTAATGTGTCCTTCTTGGTTGTATTTTTAACAGAACCATAGCTTGTATAGAATACTCCTCTTGTTTATTTAGTAATTGATTCGACTTGTCTCTGTTTCGTTATAAAATACCCTTCATTTTTTTGTGGCATATATTATAGTGCGTCTATTTGTACTACAGTTTATTTGTCCTGAAAAATAAAATTTTGATTATTAATCATTGACCGTGATATATAGAGTATCGTTCGGATTGAATTTATTATTAATTTGGTCATATGAATTCAACTGTAGTTTACATCAAAAATCAGCTGATTCACATGGTTTATTTCTCTTCAGATAGACAGACAGATACAACGCAGAACATCATAAGTAAGTACATCAGTTCAGGTTGCCATACCACGTCACCACAGAGACGCAACTGTCAGTTCAAATCCAAGAGTGATAGCGATAGTAGAAGTATTAGCAGTAATGGAGAAGATTAGGGAGAGAAGATATGATTCGAAAAGTATAATTCAGTGAGACAAATTTAGAAGGAGAAAGATGAAGATGATGAGGAATTCAGAAGATTAGAATTAGAGAGAACACAAAGAGTGGATGCTCTTGCGCCATTGCAAACGATTTTGAGCCATGTCATTCAAGGTCTTTAACCATCGATGACTTTCGTCTCGCGGACTTCAACCAGGTAGTCTACATCTACCAACGTGACTCAGGCCACTTGTCAATGACTTCATGTATTTCTGTCATGGTTTGGTCTGGCTGCCTCTAACTTTCTTCCAACCTACTCCTACACTGCGAAACAAAGCTCGTCGAGGCAGTCAGTGGTTAGGCATACGTAACACATGTCCCAACCACCTCAACTGATGAAGTTTCACTACTTCATCTATTGGTTTGCCATCCTTACCTAGAACTCGTTTCCTAACGATAGCATTGCTTATACGGTTGTCGCAGGATATACGAGCAATGCTTCGAAGACACCTATGATCTCTTCAAATTTTTCTCATTTATTATTATTATTATTATTATGATTGCATGATATTATTGACACTTTGTGTATTCATCTCTCTGTTCGATTTGTTTTTTATTCTTCAGATGAAGCTTATGTCCTTTCTTATGCTGTTATTTTGTTAAATACTACACTACATAATATCAATGCAAAAAGTCAAAGTCTAGGTTTAGCAGAAGAAAAAACTTTTGTACGTGCTATGATGGAATTCGATGAAGAGACTAATTTATCCGAGGATCTTGTTCGTGTAAGTAATTTGGTTTAATCATGATATTTGTTGTTTCATTGAATAGATTGTATTTACATTCTGCTTTGATTTAGTTATGGAAGTCAGTGAATTCGCATGGTTGATATTGAATTACTATTTATTTCACAATATCTAGTTCAGGTCATAGATTTTTTAAACTGGGGATCACAATTTTCGATTTTGGCCTGGATGTTTTCTAAGGCTGCGTATCGGTATTCTAGTGGTTAAAGCAGCTGCTATAATAGCTCTCCCCCAAGTGTCCTCGTACGGCCGTGAGTGGGGGGAGTGCGCTCCACTTCTTAAAGTGCTCTCATGTGGTTGTGCATATATAATCACTGCCAGGGAAGTCTTACTCACTGTCTTTTCGTGGTGGCAGGGGTGTTGTTAAAGAAATTGAGAGGACAAAAAGCGAATATCCGGTGCGTTACTCGTGTTGGTGATGACAGAAGACTCGCCTAAGGGAGCTGTAAAACCTTGATTTCAAACCGGTGGGGCATATGGACTGCAAGATCATGATGGAACAAATGTTGTATGCATTCATTGTTGGTTACTGTTGGGGATGTTAAACCCCCAGAACTCGCTTGACAAATGTTTTTATTGTGGATTTATTTCATAGACCGATCAGTTGACCTTGAGATTACATTTCCCAACAGGAAAATTGTTGGCTGTGATTGATTACTATGTTATTTTAGTATACTATTTTTGCGACTGTCCCAAGGACGTCTCTCTATAGTGTAAAACTAAACGCAATTTGAGTGCTTGGATTCATTGTGTGCTGGCTGGGTGTTTGTAGAATACAATTTCTACATTATATCAAGACTTCTTTCTGATACCTTTTGATCAAAGGATCACAGTAGCCTACCTGGACTCTGGTTCATTGTTTTGTTCTCGTTATTCGTCTAAGGCGGACTCGTAATAGTTTAGCATACCTAGAGACGAGCGTAACAGTTACCGACTATCATGTAACTGCATCTCCTGACGTTGCTGCACTGCTTTGTGGATTTAACCTGTAGGTCAAAGACTCGGTGAATGGCCCCTAAGTGACCTCCCTCGGTTTGAGCAGCCGGGCAGTAAGTCAGCCTACTCACATTCATTGATTTGTGGGGCGCATCAATGCTTAGGTCCCTCTTCGCACCAATAATTATGTAATTAAATGATAATAAGTGGTAATAATAATGGTTATATCCAAGTGTTTCATAACATTTGCATCAGTCAGTCAGTCAGTTGCAACGTAGAACTTTGCACGTAAGTACATCAGTTCAGGTTGCCATACCACCTTAGCACAGAAACGTAACTGTCAGTTCAAATCCAAGAGTGATAGATATAGTAGAAGTATTAGCAGCAATGGAGAAGATTAGGGCGCGAAGATATGGTTCGAAAAGTATAATTCAGTGAAATATATTTAGAAGGAGAAAGACAGAGATCATGAGGAATTCAGAAGGTTAGAATTAGAGAGAACACAAGAACTGGATGCCCCTGCGCCATTGCAAACGATTTTCAGACATGTCGTTCGAGGTCTCGCCAATAATATTTGCATGGTCTATGGTACTGCAGTAGCGTCCGAACCGAAACAAGCGGTTTTCATTGCGGCTTATTCCTTGAGTTCTTGATGAGAAATCTAATCTAGAAGGCACTTAAGCAGCATTAAAAGGGGCCGTTTAGTGATATATATGCTGGCCGAAATTCATTCATATACCATTCATTCCCTTCAGGATCCTGTACTCAATGGTATCAACGGAAGTTTGTATGTTTTTTACTAATTGTGCATGTGTTATGTAAAATAGTTTTATAATATGCTCGTCAGTTGATATGCTTGAACTGTTATAAGTTCATCTTACTCGGTAAATGGAGCTCAGATAAATGGTGCAGTAACACGATAGGCTATTCTAATCCGTTGTCCTCGGCCCGGATAAAAATATATCAAAAAAGTCTTGATAAAACGTAGAAAGTGTATTCTACAGGCACCCAGAAAGAAATACGAGGTTTTACAAGCACATGAATCGAGTTTATTTAAATAAATACGCCTTTGGGAGGGCCAAAAAATAGCCTACTAACATAATCCACCAGCCAATGAGAAATGTAGTCTCAAGGTCAACTGGGCAGCTTATGCGCGAAAACATAAAAAAAGTCCAAAATTTATGACCTTTTCCCTAGTGAGTTCCAGCGATCTAACAACCTCAATATGTTAGTCTTTATTTCTTTCCTAATAGTTTCTGCTTTTCCGTCTTACTTTATGGCTGTAAAACATGGCCAGTGAGAGTAGAAGATATTCGTAGGTTACTGGTTTTCGATCATAGGTGTCTTCGAAGCACTGCTCGTATATCGTGGGACAACCGAGTGAGCAACGCTGTCATTAGGAATCGGGTGCTAGGTAAGAATGGCAGATCAATAGAAGAAGTAATGCAACTTCTTCAGTTAAGTTGGGTGGGACATGGGCTGCTTATGTCTAACCACCGACTGCCTCGACGAGCTTTCTTTTGTGGTGTAGGAATAGGTTGAAAGAAAGTTAGGGGCGGCCAGACCAAAACATGGTAGAAATCCATGAAGTCATTGACTAGTGGACTGAGCCATGTCGGTAGTTGTTGACTACCTGGTTGGGGTCCGCGAGATGATAATAATCGGTGGTTAGAGACCTCGAATGACATGGCTCAAAATCGTTCGCAATGGCGCCGGTGCATTTATTCTTTCTCTTCTCTCAAATCCTAATCTAGATTCTTCAACACCTCTAGTTTTGACTTTCTAAATTTTTCTCACTGAATCATACTTCTCGAATAATATCTTCTAATCACATAACCTCTCCGATTACTTCTAATATCTTTACTACCTCTTCTACTATTGGATTTGAATTGACAATTACATCTCTGTGCTGATGTGGTATGGCGACATGAACTGATGTACTTACGTACGAAGTTCTACGTTGCAATTGACTGACTGACTGAGTTTTTGTTACTTTGTATTTTTCTTTCCTTTTTAACAGAAAATTTATCGTGCTATTAAAAATGAACCACTTCGTGCAATTTCTGATGATACATCTGTATGCGGTTCTAATCAACATAATGGAATTCATAAAGGATGGTTATGGAAACTTGGTAAGTTTTGAATACATTTAGTTGTAGTTGTTGTTGTTGTTGTTGAGTGTGCATGAGGAAGGCACCACAACATCGACACTGGTTGTAATCACAGATTACAATCCTAATACGAACTTTCAATTAGAGTTATAAAGATTAGTATTTCTACACAGTGAAATCATCAATCATATGTGCTTACTAGTGACTAGCTTCATGAAGAAATTCTCGGAGTTCTAATGAGAAGATATGACTAGTGGAGTTCAACCCTGTCGGTTGTAGGCAGTAGCTACCAAAGACAAATGGGTGAGGTTGCGAAAAGTCCCTACATTGATCAGAGTTAGACATTAACACCGTTGGATGCTACCGGCTCAGTGGTCCAGAGTTCAGGCGCTCGCACGCAAGCCCGAAGGCCCTGAGTCAGATCGTGCGAGTTACAGGAGTTGTGGATGCACACTGCCACTGATGAGTCCCATACCAGGACGAAACGGCCGTGCAGTGCTTGTGGGTTTCTAATTGTGGTCTAACAATGATTGATTGATTGATGATTTCAATGTGTATGATACGAATTGTTTTGTCAACTTTCGTTGATTTATCTCGTAATCAAAACTTTGTTGGATATACACTGGCGACTTCATGGACACTGATGTGTACCAAAGAAGTACATTAACCTTATACAAGCTCTCTACTCGAACACTACAGGTCGATTTAGAGCTTATGGCGAACTGTCATCGGAATTCTTTACTTCAAGTGGTGTCCGTCAGCGATGTCCACTTTCCCCATTCCTGTTCAATTTTGTCGTAAACATGCTGCTAGACATAACATTATGTTCGTCTGAATTTTCAGGAGTAAACTTTCTACCAGGAAAATCGCTTGTTGACTTAGAATATGCTGACGACATTGTCCTTCTTGGTGAAGATGCTGACAAAATGCAGAGTCTTCTGACTACCCTGAGCAATAATGCAAGAATGTTCGAGATGCGGTTTTCCCCCTCGAAATGCAAAATGTTGCTTCAAGATTGGGTTGCATCGGTACCTGAACTAGTGATAAGAAGTGAAGCGGTTGAGCTTGTTGATCGCTTCACTTATCTTGGGAGTCTCATCAGTGGCGATGGCTTGGTGTTTGACGATATCTCATCACGGATACAGAAGGCTCGATAGTCTTATGCCAACCTGCATCACTTATGGCGTAGACGAGATATCCATTTGCTGACCATAGGACAAGTCTACTGCGCAGCAGCTCACTCCGTCCTACTTTACGGTTGTGAAACATGGCCACTAAGAATAGAGGATATTCGTAGGTTACTAGTATTCGATCATCGGTTTCTTACGGGCTTCGCTCGCGTATCCCGGGATAACCGAGTGAGCAATGCTGCCATTAGGAAACGAGTACTAAGTAAGGATGGCGAGTCATTAGATGAAGTATTGAACCTTCATCAGTTGAGGTGGTTGGGACATAAGTTACGTATGCCTAATCACGGATCGCCTCGTCGAGCTATGTTTTGCGATGTAGGAATAGGTTGGACGAAAGCTAGGGGCGGCTAAACCAAAACATGGCACAAATCCATAAAGTCAGTGAAAAGTGGACTGAGTTATGTTGGTAGATGTTGACTACCTTGTTGGGGTCCGTGAGACGGGAGTCACCAATGGTTAGGGACCCTGAATGACATGGCTGAAAACCGTTTTCAATGGCTCAGGTCCATTTATTCTTTGTGTACTCTCAAATCCTAAACGTTTTGATTCCTCATCACCTCTACCTTTTTCTTTCCAAATATACCTCACTGAATTATATTTTTGAATAACATCTTCGAATCCTAATCTCTCCGATTACTTCTCATACTTTACTACCTTCACTGCTATGGGATTTGAATTGACTATTATATCTCTATGCTAACATGGTATGGCAACTTGAACTGATGTACTTACGTGCAAAGTTCTACGTTACTGTTGATCATGATGATGATGTAATGTGTTATTAAGTTGATTTATCTTGGACTTACCATGTGTATATATTTCTATTTATTTTATTATGTAAGGTGGTCGAGTGAAAAGTTGGAAAAGACGATGGTTTGTCCTGACAGAAGATAGTCTCTTATATTATCTTACTCCTGATGTAAGTACTATATAAATTATTTCTAATATTATTACCCCTTTTTATTATAATTCATAATCCTGGTTTATTATTTATTTCTTCGGCTACGTCACATTTAACTAGCACTCTCCATTCTAATCTCAAACATTACTCTCATCACTCTAAAGTAGTTCCAAGAAAACGTGAGCAATGCAGTTGTATTGTATTTGTGTGTTGTTCGTATACCAAATAACCCGTTCTTTCAAACACTACATGCCGTTCAATAGTTTGATCAATAATTTACCTATTCGATTACAAAGATGTACGCAAATTCGGCAAATGGTTAATATCCCTCGTCTGAGTAAGTTTATAACTCGGAATAAAGAATAACTTTATGTCGGATGCTCGATATAAGTATATCTAATACCAGACAACTATTCAGACTCATTAAGGAGACAACTACTAAGAAATCGACATTATAATAAGGTTGTGGAGATTGTTGAGTTTCATTGAAACCATAAATTGATTAATGTTACACTACTACCATTAGAATCTTGTAAGCACTTCACAGCTGTTTCGTTGATCAATTCTTTATCTCAATCATATTGAATATTCAAGCTGTTTGTGAAATCATCTCAGTCAGTCAGTTGCAACGTAGAACTTCGTACGTATGGACATCAGTTCATGTTGACATACCACATTAGCGCAGAGACTCAAATGTCAAATCAAATCCCGTAGTGATAAAGATAGTAGAGGTATTAATGGTAATGAAGAAGACTAGGGTTGTGAAATCATCTATATCGATAGATAGGCAAAACATTTCAATCACTCTGTAGAGCTAGCTACCTTCAAATTACATTTTATTATCCCCTAGCTAACCTTATTGGTTAGTCGAAACACACACACACAGACAGACAGACACCTACACCAGGCTCTACATGGATGACAATTAACTGACTGACTGCATACTGATATTCTACTCCATTTATACATGTTTACCTTGCATTATTCAATGCGAAAGTATAATTACTCCTTGTTATCATCCATCTTCTGAATTAGAAACACTTGAAAGGTAAGTTTATTGATCACCGCCATCCTGTTACATCGGAATCATAGTAGGTTATCTATTATGTAACTGGTGAAAACAAATATCTTCCAGCACGTTTATATTCATTGTTTCATGCGAAACGGTGTGTGTGTGTGTGTGTGTGTGTGTGTGCGTGTGTGCGTGTGTGTGTGTGATAATGACAACTTTCTGTTAATTTTATGACAATCTGAAATGATCTAACCTCGCGTCAATGAATAATGCTGGTGTTTTGCGAGAAATCAGTGCATGTCTTAATAATAGTAACTATTTGATTAGGTTAGCTGAGTACATATTTATCTCTTACGCTTCTAGAAAGCATACGAAGTGAACGTGATCACATTACACTTGACTAAAGTGTTGGGGACGTTAGATCCTCAGAACTCACTTGACAAATGTCTTAATTTCGGAATGTATTCATAGGCTGATCAGTTGACCTTGAGATAACATTTCCCACTAGGAAAATCCTTGGCTGTGATTGGTTGATGTGTTATTTTAGTACGCTATTTTTGTGACTATCCCAAGGACGTTTCTATGATGTATAAATAAACGCGATTTGTGTGCTTGAGATCATTATGTGTTTTCTGGGTGTTTGTAGAATACACTTTCTACGCCATATCAAGACTTCTTCTTCAGTTAGTTGGGGAAATAGATCAGAGTAGCCTATAGTGTCACTGGTTCAGTCTTGTTCTCATTTATCGACTAAGATGAACTTGTAATAGTTTTAAGCATATCAATTGACGAGCATAATATAAAGTTCATGAAGAATGAATCCTGAAAAAGTGAACTAGTTTCAGAACTCCACGTGGTTTTACCGACCATCCTTTTTTAGCTCCTAGAACATGAGATTCTATGAGAGTGTCTGTGACTGATCGGCATACCAAATAATAACATCCGCTTTGTAAAGTTTTTCTTATACTTCAACGTCTACTAGTGAACTCCTAAGCATTTGGTAAATTTTCATCGGAATCAACTTTCACAGTTCACAGTTATGGCACGTACCAAACAGACAGCTCGTAAGAGTACTGATGGTAAGGCTCCCGGAAGCAGCTAGCTACAAAGGCAGCTCGTAAGAGTGCCCCAGCGACTGGAGGTGTCAAGAAGCCCCATCGCTACTGCCCAGGGACCGTTGCTCTCCGTGAGATTCGTCGCTACCAGAAATCGACAGAACTACTTATCCGCAAATTGCCATTCCAACGCTTGGTCCGCGAAATTGCTCAAGATTTTAAGACCGACTTACGATTCCAAAGTTCTGCAGTTTCCGCCCTGCAAGATGCCAGCGAGGCATATCTTGTTGGTCTTTTTGAAGACACCAATTTGTGTGCAATCCATGCTAAGCGTGTCACCATCATGCCGAAAGATATTCAATTAGCTCGTCGAATTCGTGGGGAGCGCGCCTAAGTCTATGTGATGATTGACCTGTGAACGCCAACTTTGTCATATACATTATTCTTAGAGATGAAAATCTTTGTCTAACTTTGTAGTAACTACTGATATCTACCAGAAGGTGTACTTACTAACCAACCACCTAGACTACGCGTATATGATAGTTTTTTTATGTGAGGTGAAGACAAGTAACAAATTGCTAAGTTTCTATGCTCTTTGTTATTGTTTTTTAGTATTCAAATTGATCAAACTAAACAGTGCACTTTCTTGATCTCATTTATTTTGATCTAGTTTTTCTGTAACACTCTTTTGATCGATATTTCTTTTGATTTCTCAATGATTCATTTTTCGAAGTTAAAAATAACACTTATTTTGGTATGTTTGTTGTCTAATTTTGTTCGCTCGTGTTATTATTGAACGTCCAACTTCTATTTACCATGTTTACAAAGAACTGGTCTATGTGTTTTACCCTTATAGGAGTAGAGTTGAACACACATTCATACTTGTTTATAAGCCGTTTTTAGTCGTTACATATCCCAAGTGCCACTTTAACTATTTATTGTTAAGAAATTAAGTCGGTGAGAAAAAATTGCCTAGATTTCTTTGCTGAACCATTATGTTTGTTTTATTTTGATTGATATTCGTTACGAACTTTTCAGATTAACTAGCATTAGTTGGTTTAACCTGATCAGTTTTGTTCTGAACTAATACTTGTCAGCGATTTTGACGGGACTGATATTCCCTGCTGTACTCGAACCCTAGATCATACAACTGCATATTCTGGGACATCGTGACTGAGCTATTGTCGGAGTAGGTTGGAAGAAAGCTAGGGGCGGCCAAACAAAACATGACAGAAATCCCTGAAGTCACTAACAAGTGGACTGAGTCATGTTGGCAGTTGTCGACTACCTGGTTGGGGTTCGCGAGACGAAAGTCACCGATTGTTAGAGACTTTGAACGAAATGGCTCAGAATCGTTTGCAATGGCGCAGGTGCATCCACTATTTGTGTTCTCTCTAATTCTAACCTGAATTCCTCATAATCTCTGTCTTTCTCCTTCTAAATTTATCTCACTGAATTATACTTCTCGAATTACATCTTTGCTCCCTAATCTTCTCCATTACTGCTAATACTTCTATTATTGCTATCACTCTTGGATTTGAACTGACAGTTACGTCTCTGTGCTGACGTGGTATGGCAACCTGAACTAATGTACTTATGCACGAAGTTCTGCATTGTATCTGTCTGTCTGTCTGTCACTGAGCTATTCGAGACGCGACTAACCTATTAGATTAAGATATATCGATGAATTACTGAATAGTGATCAGTTTCTTGTTTATCTATTCGTCTAATAGATGTTTTATTATTTATTGTATATTGTGTTATCTAGCGTTCACGTCAAACTAAAGGTGTCATCTTATTGGAAGGCATGAATATTCGATTGATACAAGATAAAACAAGAGAATATTGTTTTGAATTATATTGTTCACGTAATCAATTGATGAAATCGTATAAAATTGAACGTGAATCAACTACAAGTAATCATTAATAGTTATAGTAATATGTATATATATATGTATATTTGTTTATAATATGTGTGTGTTTTTCTTGAATACTATAACTATATATAGTCTGAAGCATATTAAACTGGTGTTTAAATTGAACGAAGTTGGAGAATGAAGAAGCTGGAAGCAAGAATATCCGTTGGTATTGTTGTTTTATCTGATTAGTACTACATCAGGTAACGGGGGCAAATCAGTTGATGAAGTAGTGAATGTTCATCAGTTTAGGTGGTTGGGAACATGTGTTACGTATGCCAAACCATTGACTGCCACAACGAGTGATGTTTTGTGGTGTGGGAGTAGGGGTGGCCAAACCAAAACATGGCAGAAATCCATGAAGTGACTGACAAGTGGACTGAGTCATGTTGGTAGGTGTCGACTACCTGGTCGGGGTCCGCGAGATGATAGTAATCAATGGTTTGAGACCTTGGCTCAAAATCGTTTGCAATGGCACTGGTGAATCCATTCTTTGTGTTCTCTTAAATTCTAACCTTTTGAATTCCTTATCTTTCTCTTTCTAAAGGTATCTCATTGAATTATTGTTATGCATGCACGTAAACACGTCAATTGATATGCTTGAACTATTACGAGTTTACCTTAGTCGGAAAACGAGAGCGAGGATCGATGATCCGGTGACAAGACAGGCTACTCTAATCCGAGCGTCCCAAACCCCCCATTGAGTAAAAGAAGAAGACTTTATACAAATTAGAAAGTGCATTCTACAAGCATCCAGAAAGTACGCGGTCCGAGTCCAGAAGAGAATCAGGATCCCGGACTAGGGATCCGCATCCGGGACCGGGTCATAAAACGTTACAGATAATGCGTATTTATACAGTTAGGTCGAATAGGAACCAACATTGAAGTCTGTGACATTAATAGTTAGGACGGTCATTAGGAAACAACATTTGAAGCGACATTGGTAGTCAGGACGACCAATGGGAAACAACATTGAAGTAAGTGACACTGATAGCTACAATAACCATAATATTGATCAGTAGGAATTTACCAGTAAAATTAGACTTACAACCGATTCTCTTAGGACATTGGATCAATATCGTAACAATTATACTTCTTGAATAATTCTTTCAGACCCTAATTTTCTCCATTACTGCTAATACTTCTACTACCTCTACGACTACTGGATTTGAATTGACAATTGTATCTCTGTGCTAATGTGGTATGGCAACCTGAACTTATATACTCATGTACGAAGTTCTACGTTGTTACTGAGTGACTGATTGACTGAGTACTATATCAAACAAACAATTTAAATCCTACTTATTCTACATGGAGCTTAAATTGAAGATTTTAGTTTATCTCCAAATGTCTGTTATTAAAATAAATTAGATGGTTCCAACATTGTATAAACATTAAATTTTGCAATTATTATTATTAGTTTCTTGATTTTTATTTTACTCTAATTGTTTCAAGTCGTCAGTCCTAAAGTCGACGTCCGACCGAGACACTAACTGTATCTATTATTGACCCGAGTTACCACATCACATTTACCACACAGCAATAGGAAATTATTCATGTAAATATCGGAGTAGTGGTTGTAGTACTGATAGTATCAACATCGATAGAAAAGATTAAGCTTATACAATGTTGTAAGTGTTAGTGGGACATAGATGGAATTAAAACATGCTACGCGCTGATTGGCTAATTTCCTATCCAATCAGTGCCTGATCGATTTTTGGAGAGCTGGGTAGAAAATACTCGTCTTGTCAGCTGCATGCTGATTGGCTAAATCTAATCTAGTCGATCATGTGAATTTCTATCCAGAAGCTTCAAATGTAAATGCTATAAATAGACCAACGTTGTATCTATTTTTGGGGACTTCGCCTTCTTCGCCATCACTTTTGGCTTCTTATTTCCATTTAACCTTACTATTTGGAATATAATCTTTTCCTGTTCAACCGTGTTTCTGATTCTTGGGAACTTGTCCAGTGTGTTGTGTGGTCAGAGAATACTAAGCAATAGGATTTAGCTGGGTATTATTTAAGCAAGCGTTACAACAAAGAGCATATCAAATATCACTTCATATTTCCAACTATTGGTGTTACGATAAGTGCGTGACCACTAATTAACACTACTCAGTCAGCCACTTGATGGATGATGGTCTTGATTTGTCAATTGTAGTTATAATAATCAACATGAGATTAACATGTGATACACATATGTGTGTGTATCGGTTGAAATTTTCGCAAATCGAATCGGTAATTAAAGATGATTGCTAGTAGCTTGTTACAAACAATGTAGAAGTTCAAAGTTGAATCAATGAACTTGTCTATATTAAAGATCAATAAAAAAACGTGATCAATGTTTTTTTCTTTTACACAAGTCTACTTACTCTCTAATCAACCTAGTTAGTTGTTCGTTTGCGCTCACCAAATTGATGATAACACATGTAGGTGTAGTTTTTTTTTCGAAACAAATACTATCTCACGTATCTAACCCGACCTTAGCTGCTACCTTGACGTGGTGGTCGAGCTTAACTATCGTGTCGGCCCAGCCGGGCTATACTGGCTGGAACATATGTTGCTGCAGGTCCTATCATGCCAGGCAGGTTGATTGCAGAACGATAAGACGACGATGAAGTTCTGCGTTGTATCTGTCTGTCTGTCACGTATCTAAAGCATAAAAAAGCTTATATTATTTAAATAAATAAAAAAATTGTTTTATGCGAAAATTTTGGTATTTTTTTGAAATCAACTTTCAGAACTGATTTATTTTATGTGATCGAATTCAGTCACCTATATTCAAATCGTGCTTTTATTTCACATGGCCTAGTTGTGTACACAAACATTTTGTCATACACATACATAGCCTAATATTATAGTTTTCAGTCTATTGTCTTCTGTCTTAAAAATTA
Organism: Schistosoma turkestanicum; assembly: GCA_944470395.2. Classification (NCBI taxonomy): domain Eukaryota; kingdom Metazoa; phylum Platyhelminthes; class Trematoda; order Strigeidida; family Schistosomatidae; genus Schistosoma; species Schistosoma turkestanicum. The sequence goes on along the minus strand of OX103975.1, from coordinate 14,544,535 downwards.
CTTGTCAATTTCTTAAATGGATTTGTAAAGATGATCACTGGTTGAAAGTTATTGGTTCCAATGTAACTCAGACCCAATTGTCTCGGCCGTAGCTGTTACCTTGACATGGTGGTCGGGCTTACCTATCGTGATCACCAAACCGAGCTATATTGGCTGAACATATGTTCCTGAAGGTTCTACCATACCAGGCAGGTCGACTGGAGAACGATGAGACTAAAAGTAGCTACCTCACGGATTTCCGTCTCCGGCGGTAAGGCCTTTTAAACAAGAGCGGACCTAATTCTCTAAAAACCTCTCATAAAAAGCCCGTGTGTGACCGGCCTCAAGCAGTTGTCCCTTGGACATTGCGGTCACACTCCCACGTCGTTAAGACCAACACTAATCTACCTTCCTTTTCATGTCCCTCAAGAAACACCCTTCCACGTTGTGGACTGATTGACTGACTGACAGACCCATTTGTAAATTCATTCAATCTTATTTCTTGTCTTATCTTCTAGATCTCTTGAGTTCTCTAGTATTGATTACTTCATTTTCATTTCTAGTTAGCGTTTTTCTGGAAAGTTAGATTTCGACGGGATGTGGGCGCCAACGCCATGTCCAACCCCTCTTCCTTTTTCCGGGTTTCGGACCGGCAGTAGCCCCGAAGATTCTACTGGCTGAGTTGCTTCATTTTCATACTCTTTTAATGTTGTTTTGTTTGTTTGTCTCACTATCACTACCATTACAATTATTGTTTCGATCTCTCTTACTATTTTCTGTGCTTCAATTAGAATTATGGCAATCTTTGTTTTTACACGTTGAAACCATGAATCACTCATTGTTAGACCACCATTAGCACCTTGGGAACATTGGACGGCCATTTAGTCCCAGTATGGTATTAATCAGCAGTGTGGATCCACGACTCCCGCTTATTTCCGTTTATTTCACTAGATTCTACTTTTTGAATAATATCTTCGAACCTTAATCTCTCCGATTACTTCTAAAATTTTTACTACCTCTACTGCTATGGGATTTAAATTGACAATTGCATCTCTGTGCTAATCTGGTGGTATGGCAACTTGAACTGAAGTACGTATGTACGAAAGTTCTATGTTGCTGTTGATCGATTGACTCCCGCTACTCACAGGAGGTCAAGAGTTTGGGCATTCGTGTGCAAGATCGAAGGTCGTGGGTTTGAGTCCTGCTAGTAGCAGGAGTCGTGGATGCGTACTGCCACTGATGAGTCCCATACAAGGTTGAAACGGCCTTCTGGTGCTTCTAGGCTTCCAATGATGGTCTAACAATGTCTGATTCATGATTTCACATGTATTTAACTATTCGTCGTGTTTAATTCATCTCACTTGTACTAATGTGTGTGTGTGTTATGGCAACTTGAACTAATGCCCAATTATATTTAGGCTAATATCTCTCTCTTACAGCGGTGACATACGACTACTAATAGATTGATTCATAACGAAAAACAAACAAAAGCACTCTAATAATAATAACTAACTAATGATCGTTCAATTAATATTTCAATCAAAAATGTCAAAAACATATCTTGTAATTTCACACGCACTGATCGATTTCCACAGTAGTAAGTAGTTCAGGCGGTTCAGTTAGTCAATAACACCATGGATTCAATTCCCTAGATGTTATTGACGCCTGATTTCACCAATCATGAGTTAATATGAACCATAACCAATTCATTTTTTAATCGTATCAATCTTTCCCCTGGATATTATTTCTCAAAAGTGTAATACATTTTTTATTGACTATATTACTTACTTACTTTACTTACGCCTGTTACCCCCAAATGGAGCATAGGCCGCCCACCCTTTTCTCCAACCAACTCTGTTCCTGGGCTTCCCTCTCCAGTTCTGTCCAATTTTTATTCATTCCTCCCATGTCTTTCTCTATTTCTCGGCGTAATGTATTCCTTGGCCTTCCTCTTTTCCTTTTGCCCTGGGGGTTCCAAGTGAGGGCTTATCTTGTCACTCAGTTAGGTGCTGTTCGTAGTGCGTGTCCTATCCACTTCCACCGCTTCTTCCCGATTTCCTCCTCCACTGGAATCTGGTTTGTTCTCTCCCACAGCACGTTGTTGTTGCTGATGGTGTCTGCCCATTATTGACTATATACATATTCATTATTGAGTTTACTTTTTTCATCGTCAATTATATATATTAATCATTATCGAGGCAACCTAGAAAAGAAGACCAATCAATATTTCAGTCTTGCATGTCATCAAACAGTGGGGGATAATTCAAACTTGTTTACTGATGATGATGATGATGATGATCATAATAATATCAACATTGAATCCGTGGAGCACATCTTGTCATGGTCATGTTGTTTGATGCAAACGAAAAGTTGTACCTAAGTTCTAGTTTGCATTGTGTATGATGAAGAGTATCGAGAGACTTGAGATGTAAATAACATCATATCTAGTTAAAGAGTTTCAAATACCATGTGACAGATATTGTGAATTTTGATTATCCAGTACATAGTACATAAATTGCTCGGTGCTGTAGTATCGTGGGGACTAGGGTTCATTTTTTTTTGTTAATAAAAAGTGATCTTGTTAATCGTCTGTAAAACGGAATCAGTCGTCATTTACAACGTAGGAATTCGTACGTACGTACATCAGTTCAAGTTGCCATACCACGATTGCACAGAGATACAATTGTCAATTCAAGTCCCATAGTAGTAGAGGTAGTTGAAGTATGAGTAGTAATCGGAATGATTAGGGTTCAAGATACTATTCAAGCTGTATAATGTAGCGAAATACATTTGTGAGAGGAAAGATGAAGATTTTGAGGAGTTTAGATTAAAATTTGGAAGTACACAAAGAATAGGTGCACCGGCGCCATTGCAAACGATTTCGAGGCTTGTTGTTTAAGGTCTCTCATCTTGCGGACTCCAACAAGGTAGCGTACATTTAACAACATGACTCAGTCCACTTGTCAGTGACTTCATGGATTTGTGCCATGTTTTGGTTTGACCGCCCCTAACTTTCTTCCAACCTATTCCTACACTACAAAACAAAGCTCGACGAGGCAGTCGGTGGTTAGGCATACTCAACACATGTCCCAACCACCTCAACTGATGAAGTGTCACTACTGCGTCTATTGATCTGCCATTCTTACCTAGCACCCATTTCCTAATAACAGATGTGTCTTAGTCCAAATAATTCAGTACTTTCTCAATTGTTGATTTGTTTAAACTGATGTAAAGTAAACTAAACTAAAAAAAAGTCAATACTTGAATATTGGTATTCATAAGTTTGTTATTTACTGCAAAAATATTTCTAGGTCAAACAGTCTACAAAATGGCTGCACCCACTCTGGTTGAACGCGATGAATGGATTCGTGCATTAGAACGTGTAACACATCGTTTAGCTGAACGACGTGGTACACGAAGTATCAGTGTAGATTGTACTGGTTCTTCATCGACTAGTTCTAGCATTCTTGGATCCAACAGTCATCACCATCACCATCACCACCATCACCATCATTTACCACCGCCTGTATCCTCTTCTTCAATATCGCTAAGACGTAATGGTGCTGGAAGTCAACCGGATTTGCCTAGTCAACAATCTGTATTAAATTAAAATTTTCTTATTCTGTTTATTTTTAAATCCTTTTTTTTTAAAATGTATTCTCTCTCTCTCTTGGTTTTTTTTTCTGTGGTTGTGGTTTATTTTTCCAGTGTTCCTTGCTCCTCCTCCTCCCCCCCCACCCCACCGTCGTACCTCCTATGCTATAAAATGCTTTTATAATGAATGCAGTGTATAAATTAATTAATTAATAATAAACAATCATAAAGGGGATTGTACACTATGAAATTACATTTTAAATGAAATGAAATTAATTTTTTTTACTGTGTTGCTTCATAGTTTTTTTCCTCGCGGTTTATTCCTTTTTTACATAGTCTTCTGTGCTATGCTGTGGCTATTTTTTCCTGTGTTGCTTACTGTCTGTGTTTGTCTGTCTGTCTGTCTACTTCAATAATTGATTTGTAAAGCTTTAATCCAAAGAAATTGTAATTTTTCTGTTGTTGAGGGATGCTCGGCTGATTATGTCGAAAATTACAATTTTTATTATTTTTTTTTTCGTGATGTAATTTTGCTACAGTTGAGGACGAACTAACTGATGCACGAATTACTATTATTATTATTCTCCTTGGGTTTTTGTCAAAAATGTACCACGGGTATATGTGTGTGTACATTGCTCTTGACTGCCTCACACACTGGATATTCCATTCTTTAGCCGTTTAAAAAAATTCCAATTAACTTGTAATCCGTTGTAGGTGCACTAAATTCACCTCTTTTATACTGTACTTTTTCAATGGGGAGTGTTTTTTCTCTCTCTCGAAAGCATTGATTTCTCCGTTTGACCTTACATGCCGCATTAATCATGCCTATTCTTATTACTGTCAACTTTATTAATTTTGTGACTGAGTAGGTGGTATTTCTTTGCCCCCACTCTCCTCTACATATATTTGTAACGGATTCATCCGAAAAAAAAACCTCGCCCCATCATCTCCTCTTCTCGCCTATCATCATCTCGATCATGTTCAGTGTTTTTTTCTCCACAATCTACCTTCTATTTTCTTCTTGCTTCGTCTCCGCTTTCTTTTTTAAATTTTATTTTCTAATTCTAAACTTGTAAAACAAACAAATTACGCAATTGTTTGTGTTTTTTTTTTCAAAATTTTGTATGTGCCGCACTTTTTGTTTTGTTTTAATGCGAAAAACAATTTATGCTTATTGACAAAAATTGTACATAGTTTAATTCATGATAAATCAATCTATTTTATTTTTTTCTGATAATAATAAAAGTTTGAAGAAAAAATAATTAGGCAATTTATCTCCTCTATTTGTGTTCTTCTTATAGCTTTTTCATTCAATTTGATGTCATGTTGTTGTGGCTGGGGGTTGCTGTTCATTTGATTGTTTGTTTAACATGAATTATTTTCACTAAGTATTTTGTGTATATTGTTTTGTTTTAATTTTATGCATACTGTGTATTGAACATTGATTAATATTGATCATAGGTGTGTCGGAAGCATTGCTCATTTCTGGATTCCTCATTACATGTGTTACAAATGCCCAGCCGCTGCCTATCTTGACGAGCCACGTTTTGCGGTGTAGGAGTAGTTTGGAAGAAAGCTAGGGGAGGCCAGACCAAAGCTTGGCACCAATCCATGAAGTGACTGACAAGGGGACTGAGCCATGTTGGTAGATGTAAGCTATCTATTTGGAGCCCGCTAGATGATAGTAGTCGATGGTTAGAAGCCGTGAATGACATGGCTCAAAACCGTTTACAATGGCGCATGTGCATTCATTCTTTATGTTCTCTCAAATCCCGAACTTTTTAATTCTTCGTCACTTTACCTTTTTGTTTTTAAGTTTATTTCACTAGATTCCGCTTCTTGAATAATATCTTCGCTCCCTAATCTTCTCCATTGCTGTTAATAATTCTACTATCACTATCACTCTTAGATTTGAACTGACAGCTACGTCTCTGTGCTGACATGGTATGGCAACCTGAACTGATGTACTTATGTACGAAGTTCTTTGTTGTTTTTGTTTGTCTGAGGTGATGAGTATTTCAGAAGATAAGGGTTCGAGAGAACACAATAAATGCACCGGCGCCATTGCAAACGGTTTTGAGCCGTCACTCTAACCATCGATTATTATCATCTGAACCTGCATCTAACAAGTCCCATACCAGGACAAAATGACTGTACAGTGATTCCAGGTTTCTGATGGTGGTCTAACATTGATCGATACAATATATATATTTTTCTTTACATGGATCAGAGATTGGTAGTAGGTATATTTTCCACTATAAATTTTATTCTGAGTTTGAGTATCTCTTATCGGATTCTAATCAGCACACAAAAGTTATTTGACTTTCTACTGTGTTTTATAGAAGCTCTTTTTTTCTAAGCTTTACTCTATAAAAATGTGAATACTCTAACCCGGTCTATAGAATAATACTAATATAATCTGTGTTTCATCTTTCATTAAATAAAGATATGTAAACGATAAAGTGATTCTGAAGTAGATTTTGTACACTTCAGCACGTGTGCTTACTGGCGAATACCTCTGAGGGCTTATGCCCGATATTCACATAAGAGCTCATAAGTAGAGGAGATCAACTTTATCGGTCATGAGAGAAAATATTAGCAGTGGTAATCAGTGATTGTGAACAGATCTACGATATAGACTATAAGATAACTTAGTGATTCAGAGGTTAATCAAGACTTGAAAATTGTAGGTTTAATTCCTAGCTGGGTTGTAGATTGACAATGTTGATTAGTCTCTCTCATACTAAAACCTGATTTTTACTAATTGCCTATTGTAATTTGATTCATGATGGAAAACTTCAAACAAAGCAATCTCCATTATACTTTAGACTAATAACATTTTCATTATGCTAAACATATTACTCTTTTCTATGCAAAGGTTAGTGATCTGTTAATAGTTTGAATTGTAGAGTATTCTAAGTTGTATGTGATATATCCTTTCTTATGGATCTGTTTTTTTATGGTTATACCTCTCTCCCTCTCCTACACACTAACACTTTGAATTGTGCAACTGCCAAATAGATTGTATAGTTCAAGGTCAGCTATGCAAGTATGTATACATGTTTTAACTGAGTTTCATCTTTTACATTGTCTTCTCCTATAGGCGTGACTAATTTTCAACTACTTGTTGATCCTCTCTATTGAAATCTTTTTTTCTTTGTACGAGTTTAATTCATTCAGTATGTTGTGATAATGTCGAAAGGTACTTGATGCTTTTTATCCATAATTCCCTAACAATCAAAAACCCTATTACATTTTCTGTTACAGTTTAAATTTTAATCAATCTCTCGGCATATTTAGGCATTTAAAGTGAATGGTACTGGGTTCGAGTTCATGTATGTGTGTGTATGTGAGTACAGACAGACAGATACAACGCAGAACTTCGTATATAAGTACATTAGTTCAGCTTGCCATGCCCGACAAGCACAGAGACGCAACTGTCAAATCAAATCCAACAGTGATAGCAATAGTACAAGTATTAGCAGTAATGAAGAACATGAGGGAGCGAAGACATGATTCGAGAAGTATAATTCAGTAAGATAAATTAAGAAGGAGAAAGACAGAGATCATGAGGAATTCAGAAGGTTAGAATTTCATAGAACACTAAGAATGTATGTACCTGAGCCATTGTAAACGATTCTGAGTCATGTCATTCAAGGTCTCTAACCATCGGTGTCTAACGTCTCACGGACCCCAACCAGGTAGTCTACATCTACCAACATGACTCAGTCCACTTGTCAGTGACTTCATTGATCTGTGTCATGTTTTGGTTTGGCCGCCCCTAGCTTTCTTCCAATCTACTCATACATCTCCAACCATAGCTGGTTGTGGCTGTCAGTGGTTAGCCATATGTAACAGATATCCTAACCACCTCAACGGATGAAGTTTCACTACTTCATCTATTGATTTGCCATCCTTACCTAGAACTCGTTTCCTAACGATAGCATTGCTAATACGGTTGTCCCATGATACACGAGCAATGCTTCGGAGATATCGATGATTGAAGACTAGTAACCTACGAAATGTGACTACATTAAGATAGATGGAGGCACATACAACTGATAGTATGAAACAATGAGTTTTGAATTCCACTATTAAGCATTATTCATATTTTTATGTTTAAATATATTCAAAATATTAGTTGTCCACTTTACAATCGATACCAGCTTATATTGTACGTACGTACATCTTGAACTGTGTGATTTTTTGTTTTGTTTTGTTCTGTCCTATATTCAATAATGATATTGTTTTGAATTAAATTAATCGGATTGTTTTTTTTTACATCAAAATGAATCGATATTGTGTTTGTTTGTTTTTATTGCTTTCAAAACGATTGAAACATAAATTGCACTGGTTACTTTCTCATACAAATGAAATCAATGATAATCTGGTTTTTCTCAGTTAGGTAGCTAATTAGGTCAGACTTAAACGTGATATTACTGTATACACGGTGATATTTAGACGATTTATTCAACGATCCTAATGAGAATACAATTAAACGCATATACAGACACACATACACACTCAAAAAGAAAACTGCTAATTGTCTAAAGCTCGACGAGCTATGTTTTGCAGTGTAGGAGTAGGTTGGAAGAAAGCTATGGGTGGCCAAACCAAAACATGACGGCAGCAGTTCGCTCCGTTCTCCTGTATGGATGCGAAACATGGCCGTTAAGAGTAGATGTTCGTAGGTTACTAGTATTCGATCACAGATGTTTAAGAAGCATTGCTCGTATATCGTGGGACAACCGAGTAAGCAATGCAGTTGTTAGGAAAAGAGTACTAGGTAAATATGGCAGATCAATAGACAAAGTGGTGAAACTTCATCGATTGAGGTGGTTTGGACATGTGTTACGAATGCCTAACCACCGACTGCCTCGACGAGCTATGTTAAGTGGTGAAGGAGTAGTTTGGAAGAAAGTTAGGGGCTGCCTAACCAAAACATTACAGAAATCCATGAAGTCATTGACGAGTGGACTTAGCCATGTCGGTAATTGTCGACTACCTGGTTGGGGTCCGTGAGATGATAATAATCGATGGTTAGATACCCTGAATGACATGGCTCAAAACCGTTTGCAATGGCGCCGGTGCATTTATTCTCTGTGTTCTTTCAAATCCTAATCTTCTGGATTCTTCAACACCTCTAGTTTTGTCTTTCTAAACTTTTCTCACTGAATCATACTTCTTGAATAATATCTTTTAATCCTAACCTCTCCGATTACTTCTAATACCTTTACTACCTCTTCTACTATTGGATTTGAATTGAATATTTCATATCTGTGCTAATAATGTGGTATGGCTGCCTGAACTGATGTCCTTACGTACGAAGTTCTACGTTGCATCTAACTGACTGACCGGTGTATATACTCTCTACAATAAAAAAAATCAAATATAGTAGTAGTTAGTTGATTGTCGCTTTTGATGTTCTCAGCTAAATGTTTAATTAGTAAATAATTCAGTTAATTGGTCAGAATCTTTTTGACCGCGATATTATATTGTTCTTAACATAGAGAAAGCTAATTAAAAGTGGCTGAATGGCAAAGGTCATTTGATGACTATTAGAAATATTCTAAAGTATGAATACTTATCATTGGTCAAGAAATGGATTCATTTTCTAAAAGGGAATGAATGTAAATTTAGAAAATGGCAAATAGTAGACTTTCTCTTCTACTCTACTCAAGTAGGAGATGATTAGCTTTTGCCATGTCCAGATCTTGGACACTGAGTATCATTAACAATTCCACTAGCATAAAATTATTTATGACTCAGTATTGAACATTCTTGGTTAAATAGTTTGATAAAACTTTTCAATCTTAGTAGCAGTATACGTAGAAGTGTTTAACAGCGCTTCACTTATGTATTTATTGTACCTCCAACTATCACAGTGTCAACAAGAGCAGGCATCTATGTCGCATGTTAGTGACCAGATGAATATAATAAGTACAGAATTCATGCCAGTTGATAGACGCAATCACCACGGTATAGTCAGTAGTTTTAAATGTAGTTAATGGATATTTCTCATTCACATTACTTACTTACACCTGTTACCCCTAATGGAGCATAGGCCACCGACTATTTCTTTTTGGTTTGTGTTTTTTTAGCAAGTTATTTTTCTGTGGGATGGGGTCTATAACCTCACACTCAACTCTCCTCCTTTATCTCCGGGCTTGGGACTGGCGATAACCCTAGAAGGGCTCCAAGCGGTGTTCCATTATTCAGATGTAAATTTGTTTTATAATTTAATGTTCGGGTGTTAGCTACTCATTGTAAATTAGCTGAATTTTGTAATGGACAATGTGGGTGCACAATATCGGCATGTTGGGAAGATTACTGAATAATTGGCTTGGTAACTTCATATTTCAAACCTATTCAAGTAACTTTTCCTGCTATATCTTCCGTACATAAGGTAATATTTAAATGGGCCAAAATCTGTACATTATCTGCCTAGAAATTAACTCGAACATTTCACTCATGAGTGCTAGTACTACAATGTCACAATGTATTCGATCACCAGCATAGACTCGTGTATACATGTATTTTATTCATCATACTGATCAAACAATATCTAGGGGTTAATCTAATAAGCAGTGACTTTTTTTATTAGACCTGGAAGTGTTATACTATTGTCCAACAAATTACTGAAACCAGTCACTCATGAATAGTTTTCCATATATTGTCCCGGTACATTTTTAAGAGCTTACTGCCATCGTTATAAATGCAAGGGAGTTTAAGATGTTCTCTTTTTCTCATTGATTTTCCAGCTGATATCTGTTTTATGTCAGAAATCATCTTTACAAAAAGTAGAAATGATAGCATATTCTGTTAGATGGGATGGCTGACTTGACGAGCGATATTTTGCGGTATAGGAATAGGTTGGACAAAAGCTAAGGGCGGCCAGACCAAAACATAGCACAAATCCATGAACTCACTGACAAGTGGACTGGGTCATTGTTGGTAGGTGTCGACTACCTGGTTGGGGTTGCAAGAAGATACTAAGTGATGGTTAGAGACCTTGAATGACATGGCGCAGGTGCATCCACTCTTTGAGTTGTCTCAAATTCTAATCCTCTGCTTCCTTCATCACCTGTATCTTTCTCTTTCTAAATTTATTTCACTGAATTATACTTCTCGAATAATATCTTCGAAACCTAATTTTCTACATTACCACTAATACTTCCACTATCTCTACCACTAAGGGATTTGGACTGACAATTGTGTCTCTGTGCTAGTACGGTATGGCAATCTGAAGTGGTCTACGTATACGTACGTACGAAATTCTACGTTTATAGCTGACTGACTGATGGTTTTATCAATTCTGTTAACTAACACCCTATCACATCAAACCATCAATGTTTTTTTTCCCTCTTTATCGTATCACAATGATCATAAACAAACAACTGTTTATTTGATTCAAACTAATTTCTATTCATATCCTCAAAATTGGCGTTAAATAAACACAAAAGTTGTGTGTTGAACTAAACTGCCTTGATTAATATACTTTCTTTTCTCTGTTTTTGTCAATTGTCAGTGAACCTTTTCCTAAATAAAACTAATAAATCATTTTGTTTAATGTATTATGTCGGTTTACATTACATAGTTTAATTCATTCTGTAGTATTGACGTGTATAAACGAATTTTTTATGTGTGTATTGTCAAATTATATATATATATAGGCTAGCAATGTTGTGAATTCACCACAAACTCGTTCACTTATCCTATCATTATATCGTCGAATATTTCGTATTGCTCGTACATGGCAAGCAAATTCTGGTCTACCGGAAGATTCTGCACGTGAAGCTGATTATATGAAAGAGGAGGCAAGAATTTTATTTCGTCAAAATGCACATGTTACAGATGTGAAAGAAATTGAAGTAAGTTTGGTGATCGATGTATTTTTGTTGTTGTTGTTGTTGTAGAACTCTCTCACTGTTTTAACACTATATTTATAGGATATCCAGGAGACTGAACTGATGAGCAGAACACTTTAGGGATCAGTTCAACTGGCCTCGAGCAACACTTCGGTTACCCACGAACTCCAGTCATCCTGAATTTAAAATCGACGTACGTCCCACTAGTCTTTATCAAGTTGGGAAAGCGTTAGGAAATCTGAAGCGAGGGCTAGCTGCAGGTTCTGATAGACTGACCCCTGAGATATTTAAGGATGGTGGTCCAGTTTTAGCAACTAGATTGACTGAGATCTTAAGTAGAATCTGGGAACTGGACGTAATCCCATCCGACTGGTCTCAATCACTGATTGTCCCAATCTATAAGAAAGGACAGAAGTCTTCTTGTGACAATCACAGGGGAATAAGTCTAACTAATATAGTATCTAAAACACTGGCACCAATAATACTCCAACGCCTAACTAGAGCTCGTGAACAACGGACTCGAGAAAACCAGGTAGGTTTTAGACATGGACGTGGATGTATAGACCAGATATTCACACTTTGTCAGGTCCTAGAACAAAAACACCCACAACAGTAGTATTTTTCCACCTGAAAACAGCATTTGACTCTGTGGATCGTGAGGTTCTGTGGCAGTGTCTGTCATTGAAAGGTGTACCAAAGAAGTACATTAACCTTATACAAGCTCTATACTCGAACACTACTGGTCGAGTTAGAGCTTATGGCGAACTGTCATCGGAATTCTGTACTTCAAGTGGTGTCCGTCAGGGATGTCCACTTTCGACATTCTTGTTTAATGTTGTCATGGACATGCTGCTAGATGTACCCTTAACCTCGTCTGAATTTTCACGAGTTGACTTTCTACCAGGAAAGTCGCTTACTGACCTAAAATATGCCGATGACATAGTTCTGCGTTGTATCTGTCTTGTCTGTGATTAAACAGGAAGTGAGTGAGTGACTGATTGACTGACCTACACCTATGATATAGCAACTTGAATTAATGTACGTATGTACGTACGACGTTCTACGTTATAACTGAGTGACTGACTGACACAACTGATTGCTTCCAATTAAACTTCACTTCTCAACTACATCCATATAGACAGCTCTTTCTACATGACCGAGGATTACGCAAATAATATATGTGGGCGGTGAAAAGTTTTTCCGTTCAGATAGGGAAGTGGGTAATGTATTTTTGTTGTCTGATGTAAGCGCAGTTTAATAATTACAATATGTTCATTGTTGTTTCGGACAAACTCATATGGCGCCTATTTCATTTTAATGATAATATTATTCAGAATACAACATTGTGACATTTACATTTAAGCTGTCTACTTCTTCTACCACTTGATTTGACTAATACAGAATACAACTTCAGCACTTGAATGAATATAATGTATGTTCTAACTGCTACCCTCTTCTTTGACACAGAATGTTTGGTTGGTTACGAATAAGTTGAAAGATAAACATTCGTGACTAAAGAAAGACAACATCATATCAGTGAATGATTGTTGTGTCTGAATATTTTATTTTCAGTTGCGTTAATCGATTGCGGCCAGCTAGAATACAACATTTCAACAATTAATCAATATTTGAAGAGAAGCAAATACAGCTAGACGATATAGTACAACTCCTTACATATAATAACAAAAATGTGGCCTAAAAGTATACAGAAATTCGATGAATCAAAAGTGCAATATAGCAAACTATCGGAAAAATGTTAATCTCACAAGAATAATTGATTTGGTAGCAAAGCAGTTATTTCAATGCAAATATGAACTGATCATAGCTAGATCACGATTGAAATTTCAAAAGCTTTGGATGACAGTTTCGTCTGATTATGGGATTCCTCAGTAATCATACATATTCATGATTAATTTACATGTGGTAAACAGACTGAGAAACTTTGGTTTCATGCACGAACTATTAGTCTAACTTTGAATAATTCATGATATCGCGCAACCATCTTCGACAAGTAACTGCTTCATACCCATGTGTGTCGTCATGGATGCGCACAACTGAAGAGTCTCACACTAATAAATCAAATCCCACAACCTTTGATCTTACGCACAAACACTTAACCTCTGGATCACTGAGTCAGTATCCGTCTAACTTCAATCAATCCACGGTGTTGCGTAACCTTATCCACTGTCTCCAGTGAGCCACTGCTTCACATCCGAAAAAGGGGTTGAATCCCACTGGCAGTGGAAGTTGTGGATACTCACTTGTTGGACATGTTAGATCCCCATAACTCGCTCCCTTATTTTGGATTTCACGTTTGCCAGCATGGGTTGATCAGTTGACTTTGAGATTTCATATCCCACGAAGGGAAAATCCATGTCTGTGATTAGCTGCTGTGTGCTATTTTTGTGACTGTTCCAAGGATGTTTCTATGATGATGTATAAATAAACGAGAGTTGTATGCTTGATTGTATTGTATTGTGATTGCTGGGTGTTTGTAAAATAATATACTTTCTACGCTTACAAAGTCTTCTACTTTCACAGCTTGGGATTCAATGTATCCTACCTGGACGCTGGTTCATTGTCTTGTTCGCGTTCATCGACTAAGGTGAACTCGTAATTAGCTTCAAGCATACCTAGTGACGAACCCTACAGCACTGCTAATGAGTCCCATACCAGAACGAGACAGTTATCCAATACTCTTAGGTTTCTAATGTGTATATACTAATTCATTATTATTATTATTATTACTATTTTCAAGTGTTTATTCATACTGTTTTGTTCTTCTTCTCTATAAAAACTATACTTTGTTTTTATTCAAATAGAATTATATTAAAGAAGCTGAAACAAGAATTGAATTAACATTACACTATGGGACACCATATCCACGTTTAATTAATTTACCATCAAATACTTTAGTTGCACATATGACTTCCTCAACTGCATCATCTAGTGGGAATTTCGCCGTTAACCCTAACAATGTTAATGAAAAGAATGTACCTGAAAAACGTCGAATATCACGACGAACTGAACGTGCATTGTATGAATCAGTTCCAGCTTATTTAAAATCATATACTTATAGACCGAAAAAATAAGAATAATTGATATATATTTTTTTCTTTTTCAATAATATGTAGATAATTCATTCATTTTACATAGAAAGAAGTATGTTTGCTTTCTTCTCGTTTTTTTTATCTTTATCGATTTGTAGTCGGATCAATTTAGCTATCCAGATACTATACTGATTCGTATATTTAGTGTTTTGAAGTACATGGACTAGTGACTAGTTGACTGAATTTTGATATAGTTTCAACTGGGTTCAAACCTCAGTCAGATCAGATGCAACGTAGAAGTTTGTACGTAAGTACATCAGTTCATCTTGCCATACCTTATCAGCACAGAGAGATATAATTGTCAATTCAAATCCAATAGTAGAAGAGGTAGTAAGGGAATTAAAAGTAATCGGAGAGGTTAGGTTTAGAAGAAGGGTTCAAACCTGGAACTCAATGAGTCGATCGAATCTCGCTACAACTTGACTACCACTTCCTAAGGCTAACGAACGAATACATTTGAATGAATATATCTATAGATTAAAAAACATCAGAATATAATGTAATCATGATGTGATAACTGTTTCGATTGTGTATTTGTAGGGTTCACC
>OX103975.1:14490769-14528943 GCA_944470395.2 Schistosoma turkestanicum | reverse complement strand
CCCGGCTGCCCACACCGTGGAAGGTTTTTTCTTGACGAACCTGAAAAGGAAGATGGATTAGTGTTGGTGCGTGACCGCAGAGCCCAAGGGACAACTGCTTGAGGCCGGTCACGCACGGCCTTTTTATGAAAGGTATTTTGAGAATTAGCTCCGTTCTTAAAGGCCCTTAGTGGGCACCCTTACCCAAGGAGACGGAAATCCGTGAGGTAGGGGAGGTGTGACATTTTTAGGGCCGACCTTTTCTAACCCTTCCTTCCTTGTGAGAAGGCAGCATCGCTGCAGATGCTGGTTGTCCGAGGGAAACACCTTACTGCTCTCACACCCCTCTGCAGTCAGCAGTACGACTTCGCCCTCAGACCTTGGGTAGCTGCTTTTAGTCTGATCGTTCTCCAATCGACCTGCCTGGCATGGTAGGACCTGCAGGAACATGTGTTCCAGCCAGTATAGCTCGGTTGGGTCATCACGATAGGCAAGCCCGACCACCATGTCAAGGTAGCAGCTTCGGTCGGGAGTCTTATAATATGCTCGTCAATTGATATGCTTGAACTGTTAGGAGTTTACCTTACTCGGTAAACGGAGCGCAGATAAATGACTCGGTAACACGATAGGCTATTCTAATCCGTTGTCCCCGGCCCGGATAAAAATATATCAAAAAAGTCTTGATAAAACGCAGAAAATGTATTCTTCAAGCACATGAATCGAGCTTATTTAAATATGCGCCCTTGAGAGAGCCAAAAAATAGCCTACTAACATAATCCATCAGCCAATGAGAAATGTAATCTTAAGGTCAACTGAGTAGCTTACGCGCGAAAACATAAAAAGAAAAATTTAAAATTAGCACCTTTTCCCTAGTGAGTTCCAGGGATCTAACAACCTCAATATCTTAGTCTTTATTTCTTTCCTAGTAGTTTCTGCTATTCCCTCTTACTTTATGGCTGTGAAACATGGCCAGTGAGAGTAGAAGATATTCGTAGGTTACTGGTTTTCGATCATAGGTGTCTTCGAAGCACTGCTGGTATATCGTGGGACAACCGAGTGAGCAACGCTGTTATTAGGAAACGGGTGCTAGGTAAGAATGGCAGATAAATAGATGAAATAATGAAACTTGATCAGTTGAGTTGGTTGGGGCATGTGCTGCGTATGTCTAACCACCGACTGCCTCGATGAGCTTTGTTTTGTAGTGTAGGAATAGGTTGGAAGAAAACTAGTGGTGGCCAAACCAAAACATGGCAGCAATCTATGAAGTTATTGACAAATGGACTGAGTCATGTCGGTAGTTTTCGACTAACTGGTTGGGGTCCACGAGACGATAATAATGGATGGTTAGAGACCCTGAATGACGTGGTTCAATACCGTCTGCAATGGCGCCGGTGCATTTATTCTCTGTGTTCTCTCAAATGCTAATCTTCTGGGTTATTCAACACCTCTAGTTTTGTCTTTCTAAACTTATCTCACTGAATCATACTTCTTGAATAACATCTTCTAATCCTAACATCTCCGATTACTTCTAATACCTTTACTACCTCTTCTACTACTATGGGATTTGAATTGACAATGACATCTGTGTGCTGATGTGGTATGGCAACATGAACTGATGTACTTACGTACGAAGTTCTACGTTGCATCTGACTGATTGACTGACTGAGTTTTTGCTACTCTGTAATTTTCTTTCTTTTTTATAGAAAATTTATCGTGCTATTAAAAATGAACCACTTCGTGCAATTTCTGATGATACATCTGTATGCGGTTCTAATCAACATAATGGAATTCATAAAGGATGGTTATGGAAACTTGGTAAATTTTGAATACATTTTGTTGTTGTTGTTGTTATTGTTGTCGAATGTGAAATAAGGAAGGCACCACAACATCGACACTGGTTGCAATCACTGATTACAATCATAGTGCGAATTTTCAATTAGAGTTATGAAGATTAGTGTTTTTACACATTGCAATCATCAATCATATGTGCTCACTAGTGACTAGCTTCGTGAAGAAATTCTCGGAGTTCTAATGAGAAGACGTGACGAGTGGAGTTCAACCCTGTCGGTTGTAGGCAGTAACTACCAAAGACAAATAATAGGTGAGGTCGCGCAAAATCACTAGATTGATCAGAGTTAGACATTAACACCGTTGTATGCCGGCCGGCTCAATGGTCCAGAGTTCAGGCGTTCGCACGCAAGACCGAAGGTCCTGGGTTCGGATCCTGTGTGGGTAGCAGGAGTTATGGAAGCGCACTGCTATTGATGAGTCCCATACTAGGACGAAACGGCCGTCCAGTGCTTGTGGGTTTCTAATTGTGATCTAACAATGATTGATTGATTGATTGACTGATTGATTGATGATTTCAATGTGTATGATACGAATTGTTTTGTCAACTTTCATTGATTTATCTCGTAATCAAAACTTAGTTGGATATACATTGGTGACTTCATGGACACTGATATATACCGAAGAAGTACATTAACCTTGTACAAGCTCTCTACTCAGACACTACAGGTTAGAGCTTATGACGAACTGTCATCGGAATTCTTTACTTCAAGTGGTGTCCGTCATGGATGTCCATTTTCCCATTCCTGTTCAATCTTGTCGTAGACATGCTGCTAGATATAACATTATGTTCGTCTGAATTTTCAGGAGTAGAACTTCTATCAGGAGATTTACTGGTTGACTTAGAATATGCCAATGACATTGTCCTACTTGGTGAAGACGCTGAAAAAATGCAGAGTCTTCTAACTACCCTAAGCAACAATCCAAGCATGTTCGGGATGCGGTTTTCCCCCTCGAAATGCAAGATTTTGCTTCAGGATTGGGTCTCATCGGCACCTGAACTAGTGATAGAAAGTGAAGCGGTTGAGCCTGTTGACCGCTTTACTTATCTCGGGACTCTCATCAGTGCTGATAGCTTGTTGCTTGACGAAATTTCATCACGGGTACAGAAGGCTCAATTGGCTTTTGCTAACTTGCGTCACTTATGGCTTAGGCGAGATATCCATTTGCTGACCAAAGGACAATTCTACTGCTCAGCAGCCCACTCCGTCCTACTTTATGGCTGTGAAACATGGCCGTTAAGAGTAAAAGATGTTCGTAGGTTACTAGTATTCGATCATAGATGTTTAAGAGGCATTGCTCGTATACCGTGGGACAACCGAGTAAGCAATGCTGTCGTTAGGAAACGGATGCTAGGTAAGAATGGCAGATCAGTAGATGAAGTATTGAAACTTCATCAGTTGAGGTGGTTGGGAATATGTGTTGCGTATGCCTAACCACCGACTGCCTCGTCGAGCTTTGTTTTGTAGTGTCGGAGTAGGTTGGAAGAAAGCTAGAGGCTGCCAAACCAAAACATGACAGAAATCCATGAAGTCATTGACAATTGGACTGAGTCATGTTGGTAGATGTAGACTACCTGGTTGGGGTCCACGAGATGATAGTAACCGATGGTTAGAGACCCTGAATGACATGTCTCATAACCGTTTGCAATTGCTCAGGTTCATTTACTCTTTGTGTACTCTCAAATCCTAAAATTTTGATTCCTCATCACCTCTATCTTTCTCTTTCCAAATTTACCTCACTGAATTAAACTTCTTGAATAACATCTTCGAACCGTAATCTCTCCAATTACTTCTAATACTTTCACTATCGCTACTACTATTGGATTTGAATGGACTATTATATCTGTGTGCTAATGTATTATGGCAACATGAACTGATGTACTTACGTGTAAACTTATACGTTACTGTTGTTGATGATGGTGATCATGATGTAATGTGTTATTAAGTTGATTTATCTTGGACTTAGCATGTGTATATATTTCTGTTATATATTAGGTGGTCGAGTTAAAAGTTGGAAAAGACGATGGTTTGTCCTGACAGAAGATAGTCTCTTATATTATCTTACTCCTGATGTAAGTACTATATAAATTATTTCTAATATTATTACCCCTTTTTATTATAATTCATAATCCTGGTTTATTACTTATTTCTTCGGCTACGTCACATTTCACTAGCACTCTCCATTCTAATCTCAAACATTACTCTCATCACTCTAAAGTAGTTAGTTACAAGATAACGTGAGCAATGCAGTTGTATTGTATTTGTGTGTTGTTCGTATACCAACTAATCCGTTCTTTCAAACACTACATGCCGTTCAATAGTTTGAGCGACAATTTACAGCTGTTAATGAAAACATATACAGGGTAAAAAAAGGTAAACCAAATTTATCTGTACGATTACAAAGATGTACGCGAATTTGACAAACGGTAAATATCCCTCGTCTGAGTAAGTTTATAACTCGGAATAAAGAATAACTTTTTTATCGAATGCTCAATATAAGTATATCTAATACCAGAAAACTATTCAGACTCATTAAGGAGACAACTACTAAAAAAATTGTCATTATAATAAGGTTGTGGAGATTGTTGAGTTTTATTGATATTAAATATTCAAGCTGTTTGTGAAATCATCTAGACCGATAGATAGGCGAAACATTTCAATCACTCTGTAGAAGATCTACCTTCAAATTACATATTATTATCCCCTAGCTAACCTTATTGTGTCATCGAAACACACACACAGACACAGACACACACCTATACCAGGCTCCACATTAATGACAATCAACTAACTGACTGCATACTGATATTCAACTCTATTTATACATGTTTACTGTGCATCATTCATATGCGAAAGTATAATTATTCCTTGTTATCATCCATCTTCTGAATTAGAAACACTTGAAAGGTAAGTTTATTGATCACCACCCTCCTGTTACATCAGAATCAATAATAGGTTATCTATTACGTAACTGGTGAAAACAAATATCTTCCAGCACGTTGATATTCATTGTTTCATGAGAAACTGTTTGTGTGTGTGTGTCTGTAGTGTGTGCTCGTGTGTGTGCTTTTGTGTGTGTGATAATGACAACTTTCTGTTAATTTTATGACAATCTGAAATGATCTAACCTTGCGTCAATGAATAAATAATGTTGGTGTTTTGCAAAAAAATCAGTGCATGCCTTAATAATAGTAGCTATATGATTAGGTTAACTGAGTACATATTTATCTATTACGCTTCTAGGAGGCATACAATGTGGACGTAATCATACTACGCTTTACGAAAGTGTTGGGCAAGTTAGATCCCCAGAACTCACTTGGTAAAGGCCTTTAATTTAGATTTTATTTATGGGCTGATCAATTGACCTTGTGATTACATTTCCCACCTGTAAAATCCTTGGCTGTGATTGGTCGATGTGTTATTTTAGTGTGCTATTTTTGTGACTGTCCCAAGGACTTTACTATGATGTTTAAATAAACGCAATTTGTGTGCTTGAGACGATTGTGCTCTCTGGGTGTTTGTAGAATACACTTTCTACTCTACATCAAGACTTTTTCTTGAGTTAGTTGGGTCAACGGATCGGAGTAGCCTATCGTGTCACCACTGGTTCATTGTCTTGTTCTCGTTTATCGACTAAGGTGAACTCGTAATAGTTTCAAGCATATCAAGTGACAAGAATAATATAAAGTTCATGAAGAATGAATCCTGAAAAAGTGAGCTAGTTTCAGAACTCCACGTGGTTTTACCGACCACCCTTCTCTAGATTCTAGAACATGAAATACACATACCAACCAACCATGATGGTATTTCTCAATCGTATAGCATCATTCAACTTCACTAACCGACAGGTTCTATGACAGTGTCTGTGACTGATAGGCATACTAAATAATTACATCCGCTTCGTAAAGTTTTTCTTATACTTCAACGTCTACTAGTGAACTCCTAAGCATTTGGTAAATTGTCATCGGAATCAACTTTCACAGTTCACACTTATAGCACGTACCAAACAGACAGCTCGTAAGAGTACTGGTGGTAAGGCTCCCAGGAAGCAGCTAGCTACAAAGGCAGCTCGTAAGAGTGCCCCAGCGACTGGAGGTGTCAAGAAGCCCCATCGCTATTGCCCAGGGACCGTTGCTCTCCGTGAGATTCGTCGCTACCAGAAATCGACAGAACTACTTATCCGCAAATTGCCATTCCAACGCTTGGTCCGCGAAATTGCTCAAGATTTTAAGACCGACTTACGATTCCAAAGTTCTGCAGTTTCCGCCCTGCAAGAGGCCAACGAGGCATATCTTGTTGGTGTTTTTGAAGACACCAATTTGTGTACAATCCATGCTAAGCGTGTCACCATCATGCCGAAAGATATTCAATTAGCTCGTCGAATTTGTGGGGAGCGCGCCTAAGTCTATGTGATGATTGACCTGTGAACGCCAACTTTGTCATATACATTATTTTTAGAGATGATAATCTTCGTCTAACTTTTGTAGTAACTGCTGATATCTACCAGAAGGTGTACTTACTAACCAACCACCTAGACTACGCGTATATGATAGTTTTTTTATGTGAGGTGAAGACAAGTAACAAATTGCTAAGTTTCTATGCTCTTTGTTATTGTTGTTTTAGTATTCAAATTGATCAAACTAAACAGTGCACTTTCTTGATCTCATTTATTTTGATCTAGTTTTTCTGTAACACTCTTTTGATCGATATTTCTTTTGATTTCTCAATGATTCATTTTTCGAAATAAAAAAATAACACTTTTTTTTGGTATGTTTGTTATCTAATTTTGTTCGCTCGTGTTATTATTGAACGCTCAACTTCCATTTACCATGTTTACAAGGAACTAGTCTATGTGTTTGACCCTTATAGGAGTAGAGTTGGACACATTCATACTTGTTTATAAGCCGTTTTTAGTTGGCAGATATCCCAAGTGCCACTTTAACTATTCATTGTTAAGAAATTAAGTCTGTGAAAAAAAATTGCCTAGATTTCTGCACTGAACCACTATGTTTTGTATGATTTTGATTGATATTCGTTGTGAACTTTTCAGATTAACTAGAATTAGTTAGTTTAACCTGGTTAGTTTTGTTTTGGACTAATAATTGTCAGCAAGGTGTGTGTGCGATCTTGACGGGACTGATATTCCCTGCTGGACTGGAACCCTGGGTCATTCAACTGCATATTCTGGGACATCATCACTAAGCTATTGTCGGAGTAGGTTGGAAGAAAGCTAGGGGCGGCCAAACCAGAACATGGCAGAAATCCATGAAGTCACTGACAAGTGGACTGAGTCATGTTGGTAGATGTAGGCTACTTGGTTGAGGTCCGCGAGACGAAAGTCACCAATGGTTAGAGATCTTGAACGACATGTCTCAGAATCGTTTGCACTGGCGCAGGTGCATCCACTCTTTGTGTCCTTTTTAATTCTAACCTTCTGAATTCCTCATCATCTCTATCTTTCTCCTTCTAAATTTATTTTACTAAATTATACTTCTCAAATCATATACTTTTCGAATCATATCTTCGCTCCCTAATCTTCTCCATTACTGCTAATACTTCTATTATCACTATCACTCTTGGATTTGAACTGACAGTTGCGTCTCTGTGCTGACATGGTATGGCAACCTGAACTGATGTACTTATGTACGAAGTTCTGCATTGTATCTGTCTGTCTGTCTGTCTGTCACTGAGCTATTCGAGACGCGACTAACCTATTAGATTAAGATATATCGATGAATCACTGAATAGTGACCAGTTTCGTATTTATCTAGTCGTCTAAGTGTTTGGTTGTTATTCTGTCAATCAAGTTATAGTGTGTGCATTAGTCTAGGTGACTTAACATCTCATGAATTCTGTTGAGATGCTAGGCATACATAATTCCCCTGAGGTATTCCTTTCTGACACTAGTCCAGTGTTCCATCCGTTACTTTCTGCAAAAACTACTTAAAACATTTCAGCATTAGTGCACACAATGTCAAATCATTGAAACCACTGACGACATCCTTAAAACTTGATGCATAAAATCCGATCAACAAACCTGACACATTGTTCACTACTGAATGAATGATCAATAATCAATCGACATTTTCAAACTATCTACGCTTATTTTTAACATTCTCATCAAATCTCTCTTTATCATGTTCAACTTTGCTTTTCATCTGATTGTGTGTGTTTTATTGTTTTATTATTTATATTGTATATTGTGTTATCTAGCGTTCACGTCAAACTAAAGGTGTCATCTTATTGGAAGGCATGAATATTCGATTAATACATGATAAAACAAGAGAATATTGTTTTGAATTATATTGTTCACGTAATCAATTGATGAAATCGTATAAAATTGAACGTGAATCAACTACAAGTAATCATTAATAGTTATAGTAATATGTATATATATATATATGTATATATATATATATATATATATATATATATATATGTATATTTGTTTATAATATGTGTGTGTTTTTCTTGAATACTATAACTATATCTAATCTGAAGCATATTGAACTGGCTTTTCAATTGAATGAAGTTGGAGAATGAAGAAGCTGGAAGCAAGAATATCCGTTGGTATTGTTGTTTTATCTGATTAGTACTACATCAGGTAACGGTGGCAGGTCAATTGATGAAGTAGTGAATGTTGTTCATCAGTTGAGGTGGTTGGGAACATGTGTTACGTATGCCTAACCATCGATTGTTTCGACGAGTGATGTTTTGTGGTATATGAGTAGGGTTGGAAGAAAGTTAGGGTTGGCCAAACCAAAACATGGCACAAGTCCATGAAGTCATTGACAAGTGGACTGAATCATGTTGGTAGATGTAGGCTATCTGGTTGGGGTTCGCGTGATGGTGGTAATCGATGGTTTGAGACCTTGGTTGAAAATCGTTTGCAATGGCACTGGTGAATCCATTCTTTGTGTTCCCTTAAATTCTAACCTTTTGAATTCCTTATCTTTCTCTTTCTAAAGATATCTCATTGAATTATTGTTATGGATGCACGTAAACACGTCAATTGATATGGTTGAACTATTACGAGTTTACCTTAGTCGGAAAATGAGAGCGAAGATCGATGATCCGGCGACACAACAGGGTAATATAATCCGAGTTTCCCAAACAGCCCGACTGAGTTAAAGAAGAAGACTTGATATGAAGTAGAACGTGTATTCTATAATCATCCACAAAGTACGAGGTCCGGGTCCGGGCCATAAAACGTTACAGATAATGCGTATTTATACATTTAGATCGAATAGGAACCAACATTGAAGTCTGTGACATTAGTAGGTAGAACGGTCATTAGAGAACAACATTTGAAGTGACATTGATATTTAGGACGACCAATAGGAAACAACATCGAAGTATTTGACAATGACAGTTAGAACGACCATAATATTGATCAGTAGGAATTAACCAATAGAACTAGACTTACAAACAATTCTCTTAGGACATTGGATGAATTGGATGAACAATTATACTTCTTGAATAATATCTTCAAACCCTAATCTTCTCCATTACTGCTAATACTTCTACTACCTCTACTACTACTGGATTTGAATTGACAATTGTATCTCTGTGCTGATGTGGTATGGCAACCTAAACTCATGTCAGTCAGTGCTATTACGGGTATGAAAGCGATTGTCACTTCCCGGCTGCCCACACCGTGGAAGGTTGTTTCTTGAGGGACCTGAAAAGGAAGATAGATTAGTGTTGGTCTTGGAGACCTGGGTGCATGACCGCAGAGCCCAAGGGACAACTGCTTGAGGCCGGTCAAGCACGGCCTTTTTATTGAAGGTTTTTTGAGGATTAGCTCCGCTCTTAAAGGTCCTTAGTGGGCACCCTTACCGCCGGAGACGGAAATCCGTGAGGTGTGACATTTTTATGGTCGACATTTTCTAACCCTTTCTTCCTTGTGAGAAGGCAGCATCGCTGCAGATGCTGGTTGTCCAAGGGAAACACCTTACTGCTCTCACACCCCTCTGCAGTCAGCAGTACGGCTTCGCCCTCAGACCTTGTGTAGCTGCTTTTAGTCTCATCGTTCTCCAATCGACCTGCCCGGCATGGTAGAACATTGAGGAACATAAGTTCCAGTCAATATGGCTCGGTTGTGTCATCACGATAGTCAAGCCCGACCACCACGTCAAGGTAGCAGCTTCGGTCGGGCCTAAACTCATGTACTCATGTACGAAGTTCTACGTTGTTACTGACTGACTGATTGGCTGAGTACTATATCAAACAAACAATTTAAATCCCACTTATTCTACATGGAGCTTAAATTGAAGATTTTAGTTTATCCGCAAAAGTGTGTTATTAAAATAAATTAGATGGTCCCAACATTGTAGACAGACTAAATTTTGCAACTATTATGATTAGTTTCTTGATTTAGAATTTACTCTAGTTATTTCAAGTTGTCAGTCATTAGATCGGCCTTCAACGGGGGCACTGACTATATCCATCAACCCTAGTTACCAAACCACATTCACCACATAGCAATAGGAAATTATTCATGTAAATGTCAGTGTAGTAGTGGTAGTACTAGTTAGTACTGATAGTATCACCATTGATAGAAAAGATTAAGCTTATACAATGTTGTAAGAGTGTTAGTGGGACATAGATGGAATTAAAACATGCTACGCGCTGATTGGCTAATTTCCTATCCAATCAGCGCCTGATCGATTCTTGGAGAACAGGGTGGAAAATTCTCGTGCTGTTGGCTGCATGGTGATTGGCTAAATCTAATCCAGTCGATCACGTGAATTTCTATCCAGAAGCTTCTCATGTAAATGCTATAAATAAACTAACGTTGTATATATTTTTGGCCTTCGCCTTCGCCATCACCCTTGGCTTCTTATTTCCATTTAACCTTGCTATTTGGAATATGATCTTTTCCTGTTCAACCGTGTTTCTGATTCTTTGGAACTTGTGCAGTGTATTGTGTGGTCAGAGAATACTAAGCAATAGGATTTAGCCGGGAATTATATAAGCAAGCGTTACAACAAAGAGCATATCAAATATCACTTCATATTTCCAACTATTGGTGTTACGATAAGTGCGCGACCCTTAATTAACACCACTCACTCAGCCACTTGATGGATGATGGTTTTGATTTGTCAATTATAGTTATAATAATCAACATGAGATCAACATGTGATACACATATGTGTGTGTATCGGTTGAAATTTTCGCAAATCGAATTGGTAATTAAAGATGATTGTTATTAGCTTGTTATAATCGATGTAGAAGTTCAAAGTTGAATCAAGGAACGTGATCAATGTTTTTTTCTTTTACACAAGTCTGCTTACTCTCTAATCAACCTAGTTAGTTGTTCATTCACGCTAACTAAATTGATGTTAACACATGTAGGTGTAGTTTTTTTTTCGAAACAAATACTATCTCACGTATTTAACCCGACCTTAGCTGCTACCTTGACGTGGTGCTTGTCGGGCTTGACTATCGTGTCGACCCAGCCGATCTATACTGGCTGGAACATATGTTCTTAAAGGTTCTACCATGTCAGGCAGGTTGATTGGAGAAAGATGAGACGACGACGATGAAGTTCTGCGTTGTATCTGTCTGTCTGTCTGTGTCTGTCACGTGTCTAGAGCATAAAAAAAAGCTAATATATTATTTAAATAAATAAAAAAATTGTTTTATGCGAAAATTCTGGTATTTTTTTGAAATCAACTTTCAGTACTGATTTATTCGATGTGATCGAATTCAACCACCCATATTCAAATCGTGCTTTTATTTCACATGGAAGCTATGCACACACACATGTAGACTAGTTGTGTACACAAACATTTTGTCATACACATATATACCCTAATATTATAGTTTTCAGTCTATTGTCTTCTGTCTTAAAAATTACTCGTCCATTTCTTAAATGGATTTGTAAAGATGATCACTGGTTGAAAATTATTGGTTCGAATGTAACTCAGACCCAATTGTCTCGGCCGTAGCTGTTACCTTGACGTGGTGGTCGGGCTTGCCTATCATGATGACCCAACTGAGATATATTGGCTGGAATATATGTTCCTGTAGGTTCTACCATACCAGGCAGGTCGACTGGAGAATGATGAGAGTAAAAGTAGTTACTCAAGGTCTAAGGACGGAGTCATCCCGCTGACTGTAGAGGGGTGTGACAGCAGTAAGGTGTTTCCCTCGGACAACCATCATCTGCAGCGATGCTGCCTTCTCTCAAGGAAGGAAAGAAGGGTTAGAAAAGGTCAACCCTAAAAATGTCACACCTCACCTTACCTCACGGATTTCCATCTCCGGTGGTAAGGGCTTTTAAACAACACCGGAGCTACTACTCTAAAAACCTCTCATAAAAAGTCCGTGTGTGACCGGCCTCGAGCAGTTATCCCTTGGACATTGCGGTCACACTCTCAGGTCGTTAAGACCAACACTAATCTACCTTCCTTTTCAGGTCCCTCAAGAAACACCCTTCCACGTTGTGGACTGACTGACTGATTCATTCAATCTTATTTCTTATCTTATCTTCTAGATCTGTTGAGTTCTCTAGTATTGATTGCTTCATATTCATACTCTTTTAATCTTGTTTTGTTTATCTTTCTCGCTATCATTATCATTACAATTATTCTTTCAATCTCTCTTACTATTTAATACGCTTCAGTTAGAGTTATGGAGATCATTGTTTTTACCACATAGAAATCATGAATCACTCATTGTTAGACCACCATTAGCACCTTGGGAACATTGGACGGCCATTTCGTCCTAGTATCGTACTCTTCAGCAGTGCGCATCCACGACTCCCGCTTATTTCCATTTATTTCACTAGATTCTACTTTTTGAATAATATCTTTGAACCTTAATCTCTCCGATTACTGCTAATATTTTTACTACCTCTACT
Source organism: Schistosoma turkestanicum (assembly GCA_944470395.2). Lineage (NCBI taxonomy): Eukaryota > Metazoa > Platyhelminthes > Trematoda > Strigeidida > Schistosomatidae > Schistosoma > Schistosoma turkestanicum. Next base: position 14,516,247 of record OX103975.1, on the reverse strand, counting down.
GCTATGGGATTTGAATTGACAATTGCATCTCTGTGCTAATCTGGTGTTATGGCAACTTGAACTGAAGTACGTATGTACGAAGTTCTATGTTGCTGTTGATCGATTGACTCCCGCTACTCACATGAGGTCAAGAGTTTAGGCGTCCGCGTGCAAAACCGAAAGTTGTGGGTTCGAATCCTGCGAGTAGCAGGAGTCGTGGATGCGCACTGCCACTGATGAGTCCCATACAAGGATGAAACGGCCTTCTGGTGCTTCTAGGCTTCTAATGATGGTCTAACAATGTCTGATTCATGATTTCAACGTGTATTTACCATTCGTCGTGTTTACTTCATTTCATTGTATTAATGTGTGTGTGTTATGGCAACTTGAACTAATGCCCAATTATATTTAGGCTATATCTCTCTCTACACGGTGAATACGACTAGTAGTGGATTGATTCACAACGAAAAACAACAAAATCACTCTAGTAATTATAATAATAATCGTTCAATTAATATTTCAATAAATATGTCAAAAATATCTTATTTCACTCACTGATCGATTTCCACAGTAGTAAGTAGTTAGCGGTTAGTTAGTCAATACACCATGGATTATTCCCTGGTTATTGAGTGATTTAAACATGAGTTAATTATGAATAACAATTCATTTTTTAATCGATCAATTCTTTCCCCTGGATATTATGGTCAAAAATGTAATACATTTTTTATTGACTATAATATACGTATTCATTATTGAGTTTACTGTTTCATAGTCTTACTTGCTTACTTATGCCTGTTACCCCCAATGGATAGGCCGCTCACCAGTTTTCTGCAACCAACTCTGTTCTGGTCATAATTCTTCTTCTTCCAACTCCCAGGGCAGAGTTAAAATGGTTCGGATTATTTTTTCTGGTTAGCGTTTTTTTTTGGCAAGTTAGATTTCGACGGAATGGGTTCGCCAACCCCCATGTCCAACCCTCCTCCTTTATCCGGGTTTGGGACGGGCAGTAGCCCCTAAGTTTCTACTGGTGGAGTTTTTTTCATAGTCAATCAGATATATTAATCATTATCGAGGCAATTTAGAAAATAAGACCAATCAATTTATTCAGTCTTGCATATTATCAAACAGTGGGATGATTCAAACTTGTTTACTGATGATGATGATGATAATCATATCAACATCAAAACCGTTGAGCACATTTTCTCATAGTCATGTTGTTTGTTGAGAACGAAAAGCTGTACCTAAGTTCTAGTCTGCATTGTGTATGATGAGAGTATCGAGAGACTTGAGATGTAAATAACATCATATCTAGTTAAAGAGTTTCTCAAATACCATGTGACAGATATTGTGAATTTTGATTATCCAGTACATAGTACATAAATTGCTCGGTGCTGTAGTATCGTAGGGACTAGGGTTGATTTTTATTTGTTAATAAAAAGTGATCTTGTTAATCATCTGTAAAACGGAATCAGTTGTCATTTACGACGTATGACTTTGTACGTACGTACTTACATCAGTTCAAGTTGCCATACCACGATTGCATAGAGATGCAATTGTCGGTTCAAATCCTATAGTAGTAGAGGTAGTAGAAGTATGAGTAGTAATCGGAAAAATTAGGGTTCAAGATATTATTCAAACGGTATAATGTAGTGAAATATATTTGTGACGAGAAAGATGAAGATTGTATAAAGTTTAGATTAGAATTTGAAAGTACACAAAGAATGGGTGCACCGGCGCCATCGCAAACGATTTTGAGCCTTGTCGTTTTAAGGTCTCTCATCTTGCCGACTCCAGCAACGTAGCGTACATCTACCAACATGACTCAGTCCACTGGTCAGTGACTTCATGGATTTGTGCCATCTTTTGGCCTGGCCGCTCCTAACTTTCTTCCAACCTACTACTACACCACAAAACATAGCTCGTCGAAGCAGTCTTTGGTTAGGCATACGTATCACATATATCCCAACCATCATAACTGATAAAAATTTATCACTTCACCAACTGATCTGCCATCCTTACCTAGTACTCTTTTTCTAACAACTTAGTAAAAAGAATGAAATTGCATTACATAGAAGTGAACTGACAACAATAAACTGAAATTCCATATCATCACAATTTCAACCTTATTAAAATCGGGAAAAAAGAATTTTTCGTATTAGGGAAAACGACCACTACAACATAGTCTCAATTTCTAAAGAAAAAAAATAATTGTTTACCCTTAAAATTTCCATTTCAATTCAAACTGATTTCTTCAGTCGATGTGTCTTAGTTAGTCAGTCAGTTGCAACGTAGAACTTCGTACTTAAGTACATCAGTTCATGTTGTCATACCACATTAGCACAGAGATATAATTGTCAATTCAAATCCAATATTACTAGAGGTAGTAAAGGTATTAGAAGTAGTCGGAGAGGTTAGGATTAGAAGATATTATTCAAGAAGTATGATTCAGTGAGAAAAGTTTAGAAAGTCAAAACTAGAGGTGTTGAAAAATCCAGAAGATTAGGATTTGAGAGAACACACAGAATAAATGCACTGGCGTCATTGCGAACGATTTTGAGCCATGTCATTCAAGGTCTGTAACCATCGATTATTATCATCTCGCGGACCACAACCAGGTAGGTAGTTGACAATTACCAACATGGCTCAGTCCACTAGTCAATGACTTCATGAATTTCTGCCATGTTTTGGTTTGGCCGCCCCTAACTTTCTTCCAACCTATTCCTACACTACAAAACAAAGCTCTTCGAGGCAGTCGGTGGTTAGGCATACGTAACACATGTCCCAACCACCTCAACTGATGAAGTATCACTACTGCGTCTGTTGATCTGCCATTCTTACCTAACACCCGTTTCCTAATAACAGATGTGTCTTAGTCATAATAATTCAGTACTTTTTCAATTGTCTGTTTGTTTAAATTGAAGTAAACTAAACAAAAAAGTCAATACTTGAATATTGGTATTCATAAGTTTGTTTTTTTCCGCAAAAATATTTCTAGGTCAAACAGTCTACAAAATGGCTGCACCCACTCTGATTGAACGCGATGAATGGATTCGTGCATTAGAACGTGTAACACATCGTTTAGCTGAACGACGTGGTACACGAAGTATCAGTGTAGATTGTACTGGTTCTTCATCGACTAGTTCTAGCATTCTTGGATCCAACAGTCATCATCATCCTCATCATCATCACCACCATCATCACCTACCACCGCCTGTATCCTCTTCTTCAATATCGCTAAGACGTAATGGTGCTGGAAGTCAACCGGATTTACCTAGTCAACAATCTGTATTAAATTAAAATTTTCTTATTCTGTTTATTTTTAAATCCTTTTTTTTTAAAATGTATTCTCTCTCTCTCTCTTGGTTTTTTTTCTGTGGTTGTGGTTTATTTTTCCAGTGTTCCTTGCTCCTCCTCCCCCCACCCCCATCCCACCGTCGTACCTCCTATGCTATAAAATGCTTTTATAATGAATGCAGTGTATAAATTATTATTAATAATAAACAATCATAAAGGGGATTGTACACTATGAAATTACATTTTAAATGAAATGAAATTAATTTTTTTTACTGTGTTGCTTCATAGTTTTTTTTCTCGTGGTCTTATTTCAGTGTTTATTCCTTTTTTACATTGACTTCTGTGCTATGCTGTGGCTATTTTTTCCTGTGTTGCTTACTGTCTGTGTGTCTGTCTGTCTCTCTCTCTTTGTGTGTGTGTCTGTGTGTTTGTCTGTCTGTCTGTCTACTTCAATAATTGATTTGTAAAGCTTTAATCCAAAGAAATTGTAATTTTTTCTGTTGTTGTTGAGGGACGACCGGCTGATTATGTCGAAAATTACAATTTTTATTATTATTTTTTTCATGATGTAATTTTTCTACATTCAAAGACGAACTAACTGATGCACGAATTTTTTTGTTGTCAAAAATGTACCACGGATATGTGTGTGTGTGTGTGTACATTGCTCTTGACTGCCTCACACACTGGATATTCCATTCTTTAGCTCTTTAAGAAAAAATTCCAATCCGTTGTAGGTGCACTAAATTCACCTGTTTTATATTGTATTTTTTCAATGGGGAGTGTTTTTTCTCTCTCTCGAAAGCGTTGATTTCTCCGTTTGACCTTATACGCCGCATTAATCATGCCTATTCTTACTCTTATTATTACTGTCAACTTTATTAATTATGACTGAGTAGGTGGTACTTATTTGCCCCCACTCTCCTCTATATAAATTTTTGCATATTTGTAACGGTTTCATCCGAAAAAAATAACTCGCCCCATCATCTCTTATTGTCGCCTATCATCATCATCATCTTGATCGTGTTCAGTGTTTTTTTTTCCACAATCTACCTTCTATTTTCTTCTTGCTTCGTCTCCGCTTTCTTTTTTAAATTTTATTTTCTAATAATCCTAAACTTGTAAAACAAACAAACCACGCAATTGTCTTTTTTTTCTTCAAAATTTTGATATTTGTATGTGCCGCACTTTTTTTGTTTTGTTTTAATGCGAAAAACAATTTATGCTTATTGACAAAAATTGTACATAGTTTAATTCATGATAAATCAATCTATTTTATTTTTTTCTGATAATGATAATAAAAGTTTGAAGAAATAATAGTTAGGCAATTTATCTCCTCTATTTGTGTTCTTCTTATAGCTTTTTTCATTCAATTTGATGTCATGTTGTTGTGGCTGGGGGTTGCTGTTCATTGGATTGTTTGTTTAACATGAATCATTTTCACTAACTATTTCGTGTATATTGTTTTGTTTTAATTTTGTGCATACTGTGTATTGAACATTGATTAATATTGATCATAGGTGTGTCGGAAGCATTGCTCATTTCTGGATTCCTCATCATATGTGTTACAAATGTTTAACCACTGACTATCTTGAAGAGCCATGCTTTGTGGTGTAGGGGAGTAGGTTGGAAGAAAGTTAGGAGAGGTCAAATGAAAATATATCACAAATTCATTAAGTCACTAACAAGCGGACTGAGTCATTTTGGCAGGTGTTGATTACCTGGTTGGGGTTCGCGAGATGATAGTAATCGATAGTTATAGACGTTGAATGACATGGCTCGAAATCGTTTGTAATGGCGAATGTGCATTCATTCTTTATGTTCTCTTGAATGCTAGTATTCTGAATTCCCCATTACTTTCATCTTTCACATTTTAAGTTTATTTCACTGGCCTATACTTGAATTATTTCTTCGAACCCTAGTGTTCTCTACTATTATGGGGTTTGAATTAACGATTGCGTCTCTGTGCTAATATGGTGTGACAACTTTAACTGATGTACTACGTACGTACGAAGTTCTACGTTGTGGCTGAGTGTTTGTCTGACTGAGAATTTTCATGATTACTGTTGATGTTACTAGTAAATATTATAACATTTTAGACAGTAAGCATTAAATCTTATCGTTAGTCATCAGCAGTGCTCATCCACAACTCCTGCTACTCGCTAGGTTCGAACCCAGGACCTTCGGTCTTGTGCACCAACGCGTAACCTCTGGATCACTGAACCTCATCATCATCATCAACAGCAACGTAGATCATTACACGTTAGTACATCAGTTCAAGTTTCCATATCACATTAGAACAGAGAAGCAATTGTCACTTCAAATCCCATAGTTGTAGAGGTAGTAAAAGTATTAGATGTAATGAGAGAGATTAGGGTTCAAAGATGTTATTCAAGAAGTATAATTCAGTGAGGTAAATAGATAGAGGTTATGAGCAATGGTTAGAGACCCTGAACAATATCTCTGAAAATTATGTGCAATCGCGCAGGTGCATTCATTCTTCGTGTTCTCTCAAATCCCGAACCTTTTAATTCTTCGTCACTTTACCTTTTTGTTTTTAAGTTTATTTCACTAGATTCCGCTTCTTGAATAATATCTTCGCTCCCTAATCTTCTCCATTACTGCTATTAATTCTACTATCACTATCACTCTTAGATTTGAACTGACAGCTACGTCTCTGTGCTGATGTGGTATGGCAACCTGAACTGATGTACTTATGTACGAAGTTCTGCGTTGTTTTTGTTTGTCTGAGGTGATGAGTATTTCAGAACATTAGGATTCGAGAGAACACAAAGAATAAATGCACCGGCGCCATTGCAAACGGTTTTGAGCCGTCACTCTAACCATCGATTATTATCATCTGAACCTGTATCTAACAAGTCCCATACCAGGACGAAATGACTGTTCAGTGATTCCAGGTTTCTGATGGCGGTCTAACATTGATCGATAATATATATATATATTTTTTTATTTACATGGATCAGAGATTGGTAAGAGTTATATTTTCCACTGTAAATTTTATTCTGAGTTTGAGTATCTCTTATCGGATTCTAATCAGCACACAAAAGTTATTTGACTTTCTACTGTGTTTTATAGAAGCTCTTTTTTTCTAAGCTTTACTCTATAAAAATGTGAATACTCTAACCCGGTCTATATTGTACGTACGTACATCTTGAACTGTGTGATTTTTTGTTTTGTTTTGTTCTGTCCTAAATTCAATAATGATATTGTTCTGAATTAAATAAATCGGATTGTTTTTTTTGTGTACATCAAAATGAATCGATATTGTGTGTTTGTTTGTTTTAATTGCTTTCAAAACGATTAAACACATAAATTGCACTGATTACTTTCTCATACAAATGAAATCAATGATAATCTGGTTTTTCTCAGTTAGTTAGCTAATTAGGTCAGACTTAAACGTGATATTACTGTATACACGGTGATATTTAGACGATTTATTCAACGGTCCTAATGAGAATACAATTAAACTCATACACGCACACATACACACTCAAAAAGAAAACTGTTAATTGTCTAAAGCTCGACGAGCTATGTTTTGCAGTGTAGGAGTAGGTTGGAAGAAAGTTAAGGGGGCAGCCAAACCAAAACATGGCAGAAATCCATGAAGTCATTGACAAGTGGACTGAGTCATTTCGGTACTTGTCGACTACCTGGTTGGGGTCCGCGAGATGATAATAATCGATGGTTAGAGACCTTGAACGACATGGCTCAAAATCGTTTGCAATGGCACCGGTGTATTTATTCTTTGTGTTCCCTCAAATGCTAATCTTCTGGATTCTTCAACACCTCTAGTTTTGTCTTTCTAATTTTATCTCACTGAATCATATCTTCTAATCCTCACCTCTCAGATTACTTCGAACACCTTTACTACCTCTTCTACTATTTGATTTGATTTGACAATGACATCTCTGTGTTGATGTGGTATGGCAACATGAACTGATGTACTTACGTACGAAGTTCTACGTTGCATCTAACTGACTGATCGGTGTATATATACTCTCTACAAAAAAATCAAATATAGTAGTAGTTAGTTGATTGTCACTTTTGGTGTTCTCAGCTAAATGTTTAATTAGTAAATAATTCAGTTAATTGGTCAGAATCTTTTTGACCGCGATATTATATTGTTCTTAACATAGAGAAAGCTAATTAAAAGTGGCTGAATGGCAAAGGTCATTTGATGACTATTAGAAATATTCTAAAGGACGAATACTTATCATTGGTCAAGTGATGAATTCATTTTCTAAAAGGGGATGAATATAAATTTAGAAAATGGCAAATAGTAGACTTTCTCTTCTACTCTAGTCAAGTAGGAGATGATTAGCTCTTGCCACGTTCATATCTTGGACACTGTGTATCATTAACAATTCCACTAGCATAAAATTAATTATGACTCAGTATTGAACATTCTTGGTTAAATAGTTTGATAAAACTTTTCAATCTTAGTAGCAGTATACGTAGAAGTGTTTAACAGCGCTTCACTTATGTATGTATTGTACCTCCAACTATCACAGTGTCAACAAGAGCAGGCATCTATGTCGAATGTTAGTGACCAGATGAACATGATAAGTACAGAATTCATGCCAGTTGATAGACGCAATCACCACGGTATAGTCAGTAGTTTTAAATGTAGTTAATGGATATTTCTCATTCACATTACTTACTTACACCTGTTACCCCTAATGGAGCATAGGCTACCGATCATTTCTTTTTGGCTAGTGTTTTTTTAGCAAGTTATTTTTCTGTGGGATGGGGTCTATAACCCCACACTCAACTCTCCTCCTTTATTCCGGGCTTGGGACCGGCAAAACCCTAGAAGGGTTCTAAGCAGAGTCCCATGATTCAGATGTAAATTTGTTTTATAATTTAATGTTCGGGTGTTAGCTACTCATTTTAAATTAGTTGAATTTTGTAATGGACAATGTGAGTGCAAAATATTGGCTTGTTGGGAAGATTACTGAATAATGGGCTTGGTAACTTTATATTTCAAATCTATTGAGGTAACTTTTCCTGTTATATCTTCCGTACATAAGGTAATATTTAAATGGGCCAAAATCTGTACATTAACTCCTTAAAACTAACTCGAAAATTTTACTCATGAGTGCTAGTACTACCACGTCAGAATGTATTCGATCACCAGCATCGTACTGATCCAATAATATCTAGGGGTTAATCTAATAAGCAGTGACTTTTTTTATTAGACCTGGAAGCGTTATACTATTGTCCAACAAATTATTGAAACCAGTCACGCATAAATAGTTGTCCATATATTGTCCCGGTACATTTTTAAGAGCTTACTGCCATCGATATAAATGCAAGGGACTTTAAACTGTTATCTTGTTCTCAGTGATTTTCTAGCTAATAGCTAGTTTATGTCAGAAATTATCTTGACAAAAATTAGAAATGATAGTATATTCTGTTAGATGGGGTGACTGCCTTGACGAGCGATGTTTTGTGGTGTAGGAATAGATTAGACGAAAGCTAGGGGCGACCAAAACATGGCAGAAATCCATGAAGTCACTGACAGGTGGACTTAGTCAGGTTGGTAAGTGTAAACTGCCTGGTTGTTGGGGATGACGAGACGATACTAACCGACGGTTAGAGACCTTGAATGACATGACTCAAAATCGTTTGCAGTGGTGCAGGTTCATCCACTCTTTATGTGCTATGAAATTCTAATCTTCTGGATTCCTCATCACCTTTATCTTTCTCTTTCTTAATTTACTACACTGAATTATACTTCTTGAATAATCTCTTCGAACCCTAGTCTTCTCTATTACTGCTAATACTTTTATTATCTCTCACACTATGGGATTTGAATTGACAATTGCGTGTCTATGCTAATGTGGTATGGCAGCCTAAACTGATATACGTATGTACGTACGAAGTTCTACGTTTATACCTGACTGACTTACTGACTGATGATATTATCAATTCTGTAAACTAACACCCTATCACATCAAACCATCAAATGTTTTTTTTCCCTCTTTATCGTATCACAATGATCACAAACAACCAACTGTTTATTTGATTCAAACTAATTTCTATTCATATCCTCAAAATTGGCCTTAAATAAACACAAAAGTTGTGTGTTGAACTGAACTGCCTTGATTAATATACTTTCTTTTCTCTGTTTGTGTCAAGTGTCAGTGAACTTTTACTTAATTGAAACTAATGTATGTCGGCTTACATTACATAGTTTAATTCATCCTGTAGTACTGACGTGTATAAACGATTTTTTTTATATGTGTGTGTATTGTCAAATTATATGTATATAGGCTAGCAATGTTGTGAATTCACCACAAACTCGTTCACGTATCCTAGCATTATATCGTCGAATATTTCGTATTGCTCGTACATGGCAAGCAAATTCTGGTCTACCGGAAGATTCAGCACGTGAAGCTGATTATATGAAAGAGGAAGCAAGAATTTTATTTCGTCAAAATGCACATGTTACAGATGTGAAAGAAATTGAAGTAAGTTTGATGGTCGTATTTTTCTGTGGTTGTTGTTGTTCTTATAGTAGAACTCTCACTTTTTTAACACTGTATTTATAGGATATCCAGGAGACTGAACCCATGGGCAGAACACTTTAGGGATCAGTTCAACTGGCCTCGAGCCACTCTTCGGTTACCCACGATCTTCAGTCGACGTAAGTCCCCCTAGACTTTATGAAGTTTAGAAAGCGTTAGGAAATCTGAAGCGGCGGCGAGCTGCAGGTCCTGATAGACTGACCCCTGAGATATTTAAGGATGGTGGTCCAGTTTTAGCAACTAGGTTGACTGAGATCTTAGGTAGAATCTGGGAATTGGACGTAATCCCATCTGACTGGTCTCACTCACTGATTGTCCCAATCTATAAGAAAGGACACAAGTCTTCTTGTGACAATCACAGGGGAATCAGTCTAACTAATGTAGTTTCTAAATTATTAGCCTTCATTAAACTGAGACGCCTAACTAGTGCTCGTGAAGAGCAGACTAGAGAAAACCAGTCTGGTTTTCGACCTGGACGTGGCTGTATAGACCACATCTTCACCCTACCACAGGTCCTGGAACATAGACACACATTTAGATGTCCTACAATAGTTGTTTTCCTGGACCTAAAAGCGGCATTTGACTCAGTGGGTCGTGAGGTTCTGTGGCAGTGTCTGTCATTCAAAGGTGTACCAAAGAAGTACACTAACCTTATACAAGCTCTTTACTCGAATACCACTGGTCGAGTGAGAGCTTATGGCGAACTGTCACCGGAATTCTTCACTTCAAGTGGTGTCCGTCAGGGATGTCCACTTTCCCCATTTTTGTTTAATGTTGTCATGGACATGCTGCTAAATGTAACCTTATCCTCGTCTAAATTTTCAGGAGTTGACTTTCTACCACAAAAATCGCTTACGGACCTAGAATATGCCGATGACATAGTTCTATTTGGTAACGACGCTGACAAAATGCAGTCTTCTGACTACCCTAAGCAACAATGCAAGCATGTTCGGGATGCGGTTTTCCCCCTGAAAATGCAAAATGTTGCTTCAAGATTGGGTTGCATCGGCACCTGAACTAGTGATAGGGAGTGAAGTAGTCGAACGTGTAGACCGCTTCACTTATCTTGGGAGTCTCATCAGTGCTGATGGCCTGGTGACTGACGAAATCTCAGCTCGGATACAGAAGCCTCGATTGGCTTTTGCCAACCTGCGTCACTTATGGCGAAGGCGAGATATCCGTTTGCTGACTAAAGGACGAGTGTACTGTGAAGTAGTTCGCTCCGTCTTACTTTATGGCTGTGAAACATGGCTAGCGAGAGTAGATATTCGTAGGTTACTGGTTTTCGATCATAGGTGTCTTCGAAGCATTGCTCGTATATCCTGGGACAGCCGTGTAAACAATGCTGTCGTTGGCAAACGAGTTCTAGGTAGTGATGGCAAATCAATAGATGAAGTATTGAAACTTCACGAGTTGAGGTGGTTGGGACATATGTTACGTGGCTGCCGCGACGAGCAATGTTTTATAGTGTAGGAGTAAGAAAGCTAGGGGCGGTCAAACCAAAACATGCCAGAAATGCATGAAATCACTGACAAGTGGACTGAGTCATGTTTGTTGATGTAGGCTACCTGATTGGGGTCCGCGAGATGATAATAATCGATGGTTAGAGATCTTGAACGACATGTGGCTCAGAATCGTTTTCAATGGCGCAGGTATATTTATTCTTTGTGTTCTTTCTTATTCTAACCTTCTGAATTCCTCATAATCTCTACCTTTCTCCTTCTAAATTTATCTTACTGAATCAAATTGTATATTTGCTCCCTAATCTTCTTCATTTCTGCTAATATTTCTACTATCACTATCACTCTTGGATTCGAACTGACAGTTACGCTTCTGTGTGCTGCTAATGTGGTATGGCAACCTGAACTGATGTACTTACGTAAGAAGTTCTGCGTTGTATCTGTCTTGTATATCATTAAACAGGGAGTGAGTGAGTGACTGACTGACCTACACCTATGGTATGGCAACCTGAACTGATGTACGTATGTGCGTACGAAGTTCTGCGTTATAATTGATTGGCTGACTGACACAACTGATTGCTTCCAATTAAACTTCACTTCTCAACTACATCTGTAAAGACAGCTCTTTCATGCATGACCAAGGATTACACAAATAATATATGTTGCGGATGAAGATGCATGAAGTCATGGTGAAAATTTTTTTTCCCTTCAGATAGGGAAGTGGGTAATGTATTTTTGTTGTCTGATGTAAGCGCAGTTTATTAAGTACAATATGTTCATTGTTGTTCCGAACAAACTCATATGGCGCCTATTTCATTTTATTGATACTTGATCATATTGTTCAGAACACAACGTTAAGATGTTTACAGTTGACCAGTCTACTTCTTCTACCACTTGATTTGACTAGTACAGAATACAACTTCAGCACTTGAATGAATATAATGTATGTTCTAACTGTTACCCTCTTCTTTGATACAGAATGTTTAATTGGATACGAGTAAGTTGAAAGATAAACATTAGGCAACTAAAGAAAGACAACATCATATCAGTGAATGATTGTTGTGTCTGAATATTTTGTTTTCAGTTGCGTTAATCGATTGTGGCAGCTAGAATACAACATTTCAACAATTAATCGATATTTGAAGAGAAGTAAATACAGATAGACGATATAGTACAACTCCTTACATATAATAACAAAAATATGGTCTAAAAGTATACAGAAATTCGATGAATCAAAAGTGCAATATAGCAAACTATCGGAAAAAATGTTAATCTCACAAGAAAAATTAATTTGGTAGCAAAGCAGTTATTTCAATGCAAATATGAACTGATCATAGCTAGATCATGATTGAAATTTCAAAAGCTTTGGATGACAGTTTCGTCTGATTATGGGATTCCTCAGTAGTCGTACATATCCATGATTAATTTACATGTGGTAAACAGACTCAGGAACTATCGTTTCATGCGCGAACTATTAGTCTAACTTTGAATAATTCATGATATTGAGCAACCATCTTCGACAAGTATCTGCTTCATACCCATGTGCGTCGTCATGGATGCGCACAACTGAAGAGTCTCACACTAATAAATCAAATCCCACAACCTTTGATCTTACGCACAAACGCTTGACTTCTGGATCACGGAGCCAGTATCCGTCTAACTTCAATCAATCCACGGTGTTGCATAACCTTATCCACTGTCTCCAGTGAGCCACTGCTTCACATCCGAAAAGGGGTTGAATTCCACTGGCAGTGGAAGTTGTGGATACCCACTTGTTGGGGATGTTAGATCCCCAAAACTCGCTTGTTAAATGCCTTATTTTGGTTTTTACGTTTGCCATCATGGGCTGATCAGTTGACCTTGAGATCGCACTTCCCACCAGGAAAATCTATGGCTGTGTACTTTAGTGTGCTATTTTCGTGACTATCCCAAGGACGTTTCTATGATGTATAAATAAACGAGAGTTGTATGCTTGATTGTATTGTGTGATTGCTGGATGTTTGTAGAATAATATACTTTCTACGCTTACAAAGCCTTCTACTTTCACAGCTTGGGATTCAAGGTATCCTACCTGGACGCTGGTTCATTGTCTCGTTCGCGTTCATCGACTAAGGTGAACTCGTAATAGCTTCAAGCATACCTAGTGACGAACCCTACAGTACTGCTGATGAGTCCCATACCAGGATGAGACAGCTATCCAGTACTCTTAGGTTTCTAATGTGTATATATTAATTGATTAGTTATTGTTAATATTATTATTATTATTATTATTATTACTATTTTCAAGTGTTTATTCATACTGTTTTGTTCTTCTTCTCTATAAAAACTATACTTTGTTTTCATTCAAATAGAATTATATTAAAGAAGCTGAAACAAGAATTGAATTGACATTACACTATGGGACACCATATCCACGTTTAATTAATTTACCATCAAATACTTTAGTTGCACATATGACTTCCTCATCTGGTGGGAATGATGCCGTTAACCCTAACAATGTTAATGAAAAGAATGTGCCTGAAAAACGTCGAATATCACGACGAACTGAACGTGCATTATATGAATCAATTCCAGCTTATTTAAAATCATATACTTATAGACCGAAAAAATAAGAATAATGAATATATATATTTTTCTTTTTCAATAATATGTAGATAATTCATTCATTTTACATAGAAAGAGAAGTATGCTTGCTTTCTTTCCGTTTTTTTTTTATCTTTATCGATTTGTAGTTGGATTGACTAAGTACTACTTACTGATTCGTCGTATATTTAGTGTTTTAAAATAAGTACATGGACTAGTAACTGGTTGACTGAATTTCATGTAGTTTCAACCGGGTTCAAACCTGGGACTCAGTGAGTCCGTCGAATGGTTCTACAACTTGTCCACCACCTAATGAATACATTCGAATGAATATATCTATAGATTAAAAAACATCAGAATATAATGTAATCATGATGTGATAACTGTTTCGATTGTGTATTTGTAGGATTCGCCACTAGGTACTACGCTTCAAAGCTAATTACGAGTTCAGCTTAGTCGATAAACTAGAATGAGACAATGAACCAGCCTCCAGATAGGTTACCTTGAATCCCAAGCTGTGAATGTAGAAGGCTTTGTAAGCGTAGAAAGTATATTCTACAAACACCCAGCAATCACACTATACAACCAGGAACACAAATCTCGTTTATTTATTACATCATAGAAACATCCTTGGGACAGTTATGAAAATAGCACACTAAAATAACACACAGTAGCCAATCACAGCCATGGATTTTGCTTGTTGGAAATAAAATCTCAGGGTCAACTAATCAGCCCATGCTCGCGAAACTGAAGTCCAAGATAAGGCATTTAACAAGCGAGTTTTTGGGGATCTAACATCCCCAACAGTATTTAAGAGATGAAGTGTTTCTTTTGGGAAAAAAAACTCCATTCACTCGTTAAATATTTTTACATGCTGAGTAATAATGAAATTTAATCAATGATAGACAGCTTAGAATGTATTGTTACTATTATGCATGCACGTGATCACGTCAATTTGATATGTTTGAACTATTACGAGTTCACCATAGTCGGTGAACGAGAGCGAGGATCGATGATTCGGCGACACGATAGCTATTCTAATCCGAGTGTCCCAAACCCCTTTAAAAGAAGAAGACTTGATATGAAGTAGAACCTGTATTCTACAAGCATCCAGAAAGTACGAGGTCCGAGTCCAGAAGAAGGCAAGGATCCGGGTCATATAACTTTACAGATAATGCTTAATTATACAGTTATGTCGAATAGGAAACAACATTTGAAGTATGTGACATTGATAGTTAGGACGACCAATAAGAAACATCATTTGAAGTGACACTGATAGTTAGGATGACCAATGGGAATTGACCAATAGAATTAGACTTACAAATAATCCTCTTAGAATATTAAGTGAATATCCTAACAGTTATCACAAGAAAACATCATAATAAGTGGAAATTAATGTATTGAATGGTGAATGGAGTTACATTATTCATTTCAACAATTTGAATCCATGACAGATTGTATATTAATTGAAGTACTATTGCAAACCACGCAGGACTAAACAGTTCTTTTTTCAAAACCTAGTATAAGATTTTTCATTAGAACATCACCACAACTCCCATGAGATATTGAACTCAGGTCATTCCGGTGTTACAGTGGATTCCTAGATGCTAGGATGCTTCATGATTGCCTTTTATCGACACCTGAACTCTAGTGATAGGGAGTGAAGCAGTTGAGCATGTTGACCGCTTCACTTATCTTGAGAGTTTCATCAATGCTGATGGCCTGGTTTGTGAATAAATCTAAGCACCGATACAGAGTGCTCGATTAGCTTTTGCTTACTTGCATTACTTATGGCGTAGGCGAGTGTACTGTGCAGTAGTTCGCTGCGTCCTACCTTATGGATGCGAAACATGGCCAGTCACAGCAGAAGATATTCGTAGGTTGATGGTTTTCGATCATAGATGTCTCCGAAGCACTGTTCGTGTATCTTGGGACAACCGAGTATGCACTGCAGTTGTATGGAAACGGGTACTAGGTAAGGATGACAGATCAATAGATGAAGTATTGAGGTGGTTGGGACATGTGTTACGTATGCCCAACCACCGACAGCCTCGTCGAGCTATGCTGTGCAATGTAGGGATAGGTTGGATGAAAGCTAGGGTCGGTCAGACCAAAATATGGCAGAAATCCATGAAGTCACTGATAAGTGGACTGAGTTATGTTGGTAGGTGTCGACAACCTGGTTAAGGTTCGCGAGACTATACCAAGCGATGGTTTTAGACCTTGAATGACATGTCTCAAAATCGTTTTCAATAACTCAGGTACATCACTTATTAGTGTTCTCTTATGATCTTGTTTCGCTTTTTAAATTTATTTTACTGAATAATACTTCTTGAATGACAACTTCAAACCCTAATCTCTCTGATTACAGTTAATACTCCTACTATCTTTAGCACTATGAAATTTGAATTGACAATTACGTCTCTTTGCTAATGTTGTAAAGCGACCTGAACTGATGTACGTATGTACGTACGAATTTCTATGTCGTTGTTGACTGACTGACATATCAGTTCTCAATGTTACATGACAATTATCTGATTTTATCTAGTGAGATCTATTTCATCATGAACATGTTAGAACTCCGTCAAAAACCAAACATTGTTCAGAAAAGATAAATCAAATCGAAGAATTACGAGTACAAACAAATATCAATCCTTTTGATTTCGTAAAAGATAAGGAATAATTACATTTGTCTAGTTCCAACCCAATCGTTTCACCATATCACTTGAAACCTACTACAGTAGACTGAATTGATTGATGTGGTTTCAACTAGTGACTTTAAATTTAAAGTTACGATCAGATTAATTTCATCATCGTTTGTCGATTCACCACAAACTTACTCATAGTCTGTTTTTGTCAGTTTTAATCACGCAGAGTTCTTGGTTAGGTTTGCGTAATATACACATGTCTGTCATTCAAGTCAATGAAAGCTCACAAATGATTCATCGTTATTCATTCTGTGATTTCACTATACATGAGCACTGTTTAGAGTCTGTTATCAACCGAAGCATCCGCTTCAAGTTCTTCATAACCATAAGGCTATATGTGACTAATTGCCTGACAGTATATTTGACTTTTGACAGTCAGATGAGCATATCACTTGAACCTTGTCTGTGGTACAAGCTACCGAAAGTCATAATAATTCCTGGGATATGGTAAAAATCCTTGTATGATAGTTATTAACTTTCAGTGATCGTTAGAGCCTCAACACACTTCAGTTTGTCAGTATAGAATTGTGGAGATTATTGAATTCCATTGAAATCATGAACTGGTCAGTGTTTGACTACCATTACAAGCACTGAACAGCCGTTTCGTTCCAGTATTGGACTTCTCACCAGGGCGCATCTACATCCCTGCGAGTAGGAATCAAACTCAGGAACTTTAGTCTGGTGCACGATTTCAATGAAACTTGACAATTTCTATACCCTTCATACTTAGGTAGACTTACTAAACAAACTTGGGAATTATCCTTAAACAATGTAACATAGTTTGTAGTTTCTCCAAAACTGGTAAGTTTCTACTGAACGATGATTTTCGGAAGTATATCAGGTTTTTGAAGAACCTTCCTAGGAACCGTCAAAAGTGTCCAACGTTCCACTAGTGAAAAATATTGGATATCTACGACCATTGGCATTCAACAGTATCCGACGTGAGGCAGTTACTCACCGAAGATATTGAATGATGGTTGCGTAATATCGTGGACAGATTCAAGTTAGACATTGCCACCATCTAGAATACCGGCGCACTGGTCCAGAGGGGAACGTTCACACATCAAAAAAAGGTTCCTCGGTTTGGTTACGATGTGTGGATTTGTGAATGCACACTCCTTAGAATCTTATACTAGGAAGAGACGGAAGTCCAATGCTCCCAATTCTGCAACAGTAGTCTAACATTATTCAGTTCATGATTTTATTAACGATTTAATTTAACATCTCAATTCCTGGGCAATATCAACGTCAATGAGAAAATATTTCCTTCATTGTTTCACTTCTCCATCAGTCGATTAAAATTGGATAAATAAAGCATGCAAAAACCAATCAAAATTCAACAAACTCCACATATTCTTAATACACAATAAAATTCATATCCGTAGTAAAGATTATTTTTCAGAGGCCATCCCGAATATATCGTGACAAGATCTATGTCTATATCACAAATTAGACAGTTACTCATCATCGGCATTTGAAAATAGCTGTGCAGTCTGACGAATCGATTGAATTTATTGATGTTAACCAGGATTCCATCTCCCTCTCAGGGTTGAAGGAATGCACTGTAAGAAGGCTCTGTACTAAAATGTAACATTCTCCTCGTACTTCCTAGCCGTTCGATTAGGATTAGTTCGTATTTTAATCTATATAAAACTTATTATTTAATAGAGTTTGTCAGATCAGATTTTTCTACGAAAAGCTTAAATACTTCAATTAGTTTTGTATTGATTTTCACATACAAAGAAGCAGTTCATCTAAGAAAAGTCAATTATTTCTCTGAAACTTAGATAATTTGAATCAATTACTCATCGACATCTTGGATGTATATGTATACCATGTCTCTGTTGTATACTCCTTTTATAATTATTTTAATACATACATATTATGACTAAGAATAATGACAACTGTCCTGTCTATGCATATTTATACATTTAGGTGGAATACGAAACAGCATCAAAGTCTGTGACATTAACAGTTAAGATGACCAATAGGAAACAACATTTGAAGTGCTATTAACAATCAGGATAACGAATGATAAACGACATTGGAGCACGTGACATTGATATGTAGGACGACCATAAAATTGACTAGTTGGAATTAACCAATAGGAATTGACCAATAATAATTCTCTTAGGATATTGAATGAATATCCTAACAGTAAAAAACACTGAGCATTCACAATATTATTCAGGAAGAAAGAATGATTTCATATTTATAGGAAATGTGATAATTTAAAAATTCAGTAACTGATGAAGATAGAGTAAATCCGTCTTCTTCATTGAAACCGATTTTAAGTTATACGACCTATATTCTTCAAGTATTGATTAAGATAATCACTTTGATTCGAACGAGATAGTCTGTACTTCAAAGCACAACTTTGTTGGACTGCGCTATGTCATGTTTTAATTAACATAACTTTATTACTGAAATCATGGATCCATCATTGTTAGACCACCATTAGAAACCTGAAAGCACTGGACATCCGTTTTTTCCTAGTATGAAAATCATCAACAGTCTTAGAGTAAGACAGTAACACCGTTTGATGCTGGGTCAAGAGTTAAGCGTTCACGCGCAGGACCTAAGATCTTGGGTTCGAATCCTGCGGGGTGCGGGATTTGTGGATGCGCACTGCTGGTGAGTTTCATACCACGACGAGACGACCGTCCAGTGCTTCCAGGTTTCCAATGGTGGTCTAACATTGATAGATTCATGGTTTCAATAATAAGCAACAATCTCCATAACTCTTTAATGAACAATGTAACTTTATCCCAATCACCATTTAAAACCTCAAATATCGATGTAGATATGATGATAATTCAACGTCAACTAGACCAAATTAATCTGTTTCCTGTAGTGCTTTTTCCCTCTTTATCTAATTTTGTCCAAATCTTATTATCAATGAAAGAATAGATTTGGCTTTCAGTGCAATAATAGTAATTATAATTGTTAATAGGTTTCTGATAAGTTCGTCACTTAGTATGCTTGAGGCTATTACGAGTTTACCTTAGTCGATAAACGCGAACGAGACTTTTACCAGCTTCCAGGGAGGCTACCTTGAATCCGAGGCTGAAGTGAAAAGGCTTTGTAAGCGTAGAAGTATATTCTACAAACACCCAGCAATCACAGTACAATCAAGCATACAACTCTCGTTTATTTATACATCATCATAGAAACGTCCTTGGGACAGTTATGAAAATAGCACACTGAAATACACAGCAGCCAATCACAGCCATTGATTTTCCCTTCGTGGGAAATGAAATCTCAAGGTCAACTGATCAGCCCATGCTGGCAAACGTGAAAACCAAAATAAGGCATTATCAAGCGAATTTTTGGGGATCTAACATCCCCAACAGTTTCATCCAATAGATCAACTTCATGTTCTTATCTTTCTAATGTAATCTTGAATCAGATTTAATTACTATAATAATAATAATAATAAACGTTCCATTTTTCCTTATATCTCACTGTCTAGTAATAATCCTATTTTGAATATAACTTTACATGCTAAACTGAAATACATCAAACCAAATAAATCTATGATTACATATTTTTTAAAAATATGAATCGATCAATGTTCGACCGCCGTTAGAAACCTGGAAGCACTGAAAGACGGCCGTTTCGTCCTGGTATGGAACTACTCATCAGTGGCAGTGCGCACCCACGACTCCTGCACCCCACGGGACTCGAACCCAGGACCTTCGGTATTGTGCGCGAACGCCTAACCGCTGGACCACTGAGCCGATGTCTAACAATGTTAATGTCTAACATTGATCAGTCCATGGTTTCAAAAATGTGTAACTTCACAATCTTTACAACCCTGTAATGCAAATCTATGATTACTATAAAATAAATATTGTACTAGAGTACATTTGTAGTGCCTCCACATATATTCCAGTTCGCTTACATTTAATTTGGTTAAGCCCTTTCGATTAACCAAGCCACTTGTGTATTGCAACAATTTATATGTACCATTCGTTCTGATATTATTGTCTGGTTTGTATGATGATGAGCTCACATGACGTGTTCCACTTGTCATTTGACCTTGTCAACCATTCGTCACTTTTATTCATGTGTGTGCATGTCTATTTCACTTGTCACATGTCTGTCTGACTATATATTCTTAGTCATGCTCTTTCTCTTTGAGTTAGCTCATTAGCCTTCTCCACACCACTTCATACGATTCGCTTCAGTCGCTCATTCGCTCGCCAGTGTACACAATAATGGTGAACCCGAAGTTGAAATCGGCATACTACATATTTATGCAATGAGTATAATTTATGTCTGTGTTATGTTAATTTTCGAAGAAAATATACGAAATCATTGAAAGGAGATTACATAATTTTTTTTATCGATTCGTCATTATCAATTGTTATTGTACGGATAAACAAATGAACCATGGAAGAGTCAAATCAAATTGTAATGAGTGATATTACTTTTGTGTTTGTCTGATTTTTTTTTTCTTTTGACTTATTTATGCTTGTTAATCCGCAAATGGGGCATAATCCGTCAACTAGTGAAGTATTTTTCTGGTTCGCATTCTTTTTTAGGGAGTTGAATTTCTACTGAATGAGGTCGCTAACCTCATGTCTGACCCTCCTCATTTATGCTGGCTTAGGACCGACAGTAACTCTTGAAGGGCTCCAGACGGAGTTATTACTTATTCTCAGTTAAATATTAAAAAAACCTTTAAAATTACAATTTTAACTCTTAGAAAAATACAAGTTTTATTCACGGCAGCTTGATCTCAGTTAGAGTATCATCAAAAACGAGGATAATACTGAGACATAACTTTCGAATATCACGTTGAACGCCTAATTATTATAACCTCTATGATTCTATAGTACGATTTCAATCATTTTCAATGTTATTTGTGACAATTATTTCTACTTGGAATATATTTGAACCACACTAAAACAGACTTCTGTTTAGAAATTTTTGAATATCTGACGGTAAAAAATCCTCAGAAAATAAAACTATTCGCACGCCTGTTACCTACCGCCAAATGGGGCCTAGGCAGCTGACCATCTTTTTCCGACCTACTCTGTCCTGGGTCTCCCTTTCCAGTTCTACCCAATGACTGTTCATTCTTCTTATTTCTATCTCCATTTCTCGGTGTACTGTGTTCATGATAAGTTCGTCACTTAGTATGCTTGAGGCTATTACTAGTTTACCTTAGTCGATAAACGCGAACGAGACAATTACCAGCGTCCAGATAGGCTACCTTGAATACCCAAAGTCGAAATAAAAGACTTTGTAAGCGTAGAAAGTATATTCTACAAACACCCAGCAATCACAGTACAATCAAGCATACAACTCTCGCTTATTTATACAACATAGAAACGTCCTTGAGACAGTTAAGAAAATAGCACACTAAAATACACAGCAGCCAATCACAGCCTCGGGTTTTCCCTTCGTGGGAATTGAAATCTCAAGGTCATCTGATCAGCCCATGCTGGCAAAACGTGAAAACCAAAATACGGCATTATCAAGCGAATTTTCGGGGATCTAACATCCCCAACAGTTCATTGGTCTTGTTCTTCTCCTTTTAGTCTTGACGATTCTAAGTCAGGGTTTCTCTTTTGACACATTTCCTCAATATGTGTTGTAGGATTTATTTGTCCTACAGATGTACTTCTAGAACTTTAAACGCAATATTGGCGAGCACAGAGTCAATGGGAAAGCTATAGTCAGAACAAGACCAATGTTGCTTTAAACTTTATCTGTTTCGACCAATTTAGCGTGTCTTATGGAAAATGAGTAAAGTTATGAGTCACATCAATATAATAAGATAATAATGTCCTTCAATTAGTAGGTCATTTAGATGCAATATAGTTTACAGACACGTCAGATCAGATCACGTGGTGGGCGCTTAAACCACAATTTGATTGGTTAGTTATGACATTACTACAACTCCCAGCCCTTCTTCCTGACTCCTTCGCCAGCTGGAATCTGGTTTGTTCTCTCCTACAGTAGGTTGTTGGTGATTGTGTCTGGTTAGTAAATTCAAAGTATATTGTGTAGATATGTTGTCATCGTCATCCTTATTATTATTATCGAGTCACACTGATCTCAATCATAAATTTCAACTAGTTAATAACTCAGAACTATAATAGACAGATTAAGGTAAAAGTATTTCTGTGATTTCTTTATACTCACCAATATACAAACGACAATTGAGTAACCCATACACGACAATGACAAGAGAATTGCTACTGTATGTATGAACGACGGCCTAATACTAACTTGCTCTAACCGAAGAGGAAGAACACAATGATCATCAGTTCAAGATTCATAAATCATATTTCAAACACCCCTTTATGAACATACCTAAATGCACAAACCAGATCATATCAATTAATGGAAATTAACTCCTATACATGAATGAGCTGAACAGTACCTGTGAACAGGGGAAACGTTAATTAATAATAAACCTCTCAACAAAAGAGAAACATTCATATCCGAAAATAATCTATACAAATCGAGAAGATAGAATCAATAATCCATATATTGATTTTCTAATCTTCATTCGGACATAATAGTTTCATGGGGAAAAATTTGATATTACTCTCTCTCTCTCTCGCTCTCAAGTTATCGACTATAGCGAAAAATATGTGATTGAATCCAGTGTAGAGTTATGGCTACTTATCCAACTAAATCCGTATTTTGCTACTTTATTACTGCCATCCCACCAATGGGGTTCATTTAAGTATGATATAAGGAAATTTAAAGGAACATTTATTTTATAGCATCGTGGGCCACTAAAGGAGTGAGTCCTACTATGAATTTAACGCAGCCATTAAACTCTTTATTTATGGTGTAATCAACGAAGTCGGAAAGACGCACTTTGCTGACGAAATGTTGTATACACTTCATCTTCATATTTTCATTTGTAAAACAAGTCGATAATTGACTGTTTTGTTTCGCATATCTTTAAGTCTTCAAGGCACTATGGTCACATCATACTCTCAGATCCGACACTCTTCCCTTCAGCAATAACTTCTCAGCGAAACTCCCTCTCATACTACTTATAAAACTACATTGCGAGTAGTATACACCACAATGGTATATCTATCTATTTATTGATATGTAAATGTGCATGTACACATTCAAGAAGTGTGTTCAGGTTAAGTAAATAAAATAGTACAATAAAATTTCACAGGTGTTTAAAAATTGTAAACGATAATGCGAGAAATTAATCAATTGAGATTAACAAATACTTCTTTGTAAGATATAGAGAAGTACAAATTTGGGCAAACACAAATTAAACGAACGATTCAACAAAACTACTAGACATGAATTCAGGTCATATTGTGAAAAGCAACAACAGTAGTTACATGTATTTCTTTTAAAAAAATAACACAATATTGATTGTTTTACTAGAAAAATCTATTTAGTAATTTGAAGAATTAAAAAATTTACAATGAAGAAAACAGTCGTTGAGACTAAGGAGAAAAAACATCAGGAAAGATTGCTCTTATAGAAGAGCTGTTTTATGAGTCAATGTCTTCCAAAAATTCGTACAGTTTCAAATATACACTTTCTTTTTCCACAAAGATACTTAATGATAATAGTAATTTGTGAAAATACTTACTTACGCCTGTTATCCCCAATGGAGCATAGGCCGCCCACCAGTTCTAGCCAATCAACTCTTTCCTGGGCTTCCTTCTCCAGTTCTGTCCAGTGTTTATTCATTCCTCTCATATCTTTCTCTATTTCACGGCCTAATGTGTTCCTTGGCCTTCCTCTTTTCCTTTGAGATTGAGGGTTCCATGTGAGCGCATGTCTCGTGACGCAGTTAGGTGCTTTTCGTAGTGTGTGTCCTATCCACCAACTCCACCGCTTCTTCCTGATTTCCTCTTCCACTGGAATCTGGTTTGTTCTCTCGCACAGTACGTTGTTGCTGATGGTGTCTTGTCAACGAATCTGAAATATTTTGCATAGACAACTGTTAATAAACACTTGTATCTTCTGGATGATGGCTTTCATAGTTCTCCAAGTTTCCGCTCCATACAGTAGAACTGTTTTGACGTTTGTATTGAAAATGCTGATTTTGGTCTTGGTTGAAAGTTGTTTGGAGTATCAGATATTTTTTAACTGTAGAAACGCAGCCCTTGCTTTGCTAATCCGCACCCTCACATCTGCATCGGATCCACCTTGATTGTCGATGATGCCGCCAAGATATGTAAAGGTGTTAATGTCCTCCAAGGCATGTCCATCAAGAGTGATTTGGTTGTTGCATGCTGTGTTGCATTGGAGAATTTAGCGTTTTCCTTTATCTATGTTGAGACCTACTGCTGCTGCAGAGGCTGCTGCTACACCGGTAATTGTTCAGTAAGCAGAGATCGATGGTGGCTAGCAGTGGTAATCAAAATTCAAGTCCCGTTCAATGTCGGAGGAGTACAAAGAACATCAGAGAATTATTAGGAGCTTTGCACTCAGCTCAATTAGCAATCAATAAAACACATCGACACTGACCCAATTTATCAACTAATCAATCAATCAGAAAAATCATAGGCGAGAAATCGGTCAAAGAGGGGCACACACAAAATAACGGTACAAACAATGACAAGTTTATGGAAAACAGAAAAAGCTACGAGTCATCTGTGGAGAAATTCAAATACTTCACTTTTATCTATCTGAAGTTTGTACTGATGATGTTGTTGTTCAGAAGAAGAACAATGAAAGCTCCACAACCAAAACTCCAACACAACTTGTCAGCTCGATGTACTTGCATTCCAAAGAGTGATCAATCGCAGTAGCAAAAGTTAGTGAGAAGAGTTAAACAACCAATACAATTGAAGTGATATGAAAACAAAAATAAGTCAGTTCGAAAAAATATATCAGTGGAGTAGAAAGGGGAATAGAGGGTAGTAACTTTGTAACATAAGAGGCTAATATCGAAGTAA
>OX103975.1:14384003-14490269 GCA_944470395.2 Schistosoma turkestanicum | reverse complement strand
TTGCGTTTGCAATCACCTGTTACAATAAGAGCCGTAGGGAAGGAGACAGTTCCATTAAATTAAGTTGCAGAAAATCAAACTAGTTATGTGTACTTGCGAAAGATAGAAATCATGCACAGTGTTAACTCACTTGGTGTTACCATCTGAGAACACCATATTTGTTCTACAAATGACTTACTCCCTAGACATTTTCACATAAAGTTCTATTAGCCGATGATAGGATTGAGTTAAAAAGGTAAAGATAATACGAAACTCGTTCATTAAGCTTAACAGTCGGTTCTCAACTGGTTGGAGAATGAGTGACCTTCAAGCTAATATCCTTCAATCACCTATGGCACTTCACGTTTATTGTGTTAGAATTTTGTATCGAAATATGCTATTTTTATACACTGAAAACAAATTCTTCTGGTTGGTGGTTCTGTCTTTAAGTTCCAGTCGTTCAGTAAACTAAGTTAATTACGATCACATGAGCATATATCACCTGGCTACATATCGCTGTCTCCAACTATCATTCAGCATTTTTTTCTGCAATCAAAATTTTGTCTAGTCAAACTACAAAATACCCTTGTGAAAGATGAGATGGTTAGTTTATGACATGATGTCGTTGTATGAGACTTGTACCAGTCAATTCATGACTCTGCTTGAGGTCCAAGAAATAATGAAGCTCAATCGCTTTGGATGCTATCAGATATGGCTCAAAATAGTAGTCAATGGTAGTCGTGCTATGATTCTCTTTTACCTTCATAAGAAGGACAGAAATTTGTTTGGTTGGAAGAATTGTTTTTATTTATATTTTTTCCTACTGGAATGTTTTCCCTATCATATACTATTTGTATCGACTTATTTTTGATCATATATACCCTTCATCTATCTCTTCACAACATCGTTTACCTATTCACGTCGCTATAATCTTAGCCCTCGCTTGTATCAATATTTGTGTTCAAATAAATAGGACGAAGTTAGCATTGGTATAAAATGCTACCTTCAGAATTCGTCTCTCGATCATAGCTGATACCTTAACGTGGTGGTCGGGCTTGTCTGTCGTGATGATCCAACAGAGCTATATAGGCTGGAACATATGTACTTTAAGTCATACCATGCCAGGGAGGTCAATTAGAGAACAGTTAGACTAAATGCAGCAACTCAAGGTCTGAGGGCGAAGTCGTACTGTCGAGGGGTGTTTCCCTTGGACAACCAGCATCTGCAGCGATGCTAGAAGGAAGGAAAGATGGGGTTAGCAATGGTCGACCCTGAAAATGTCACCCCATTTTACCCCGCGGATTTCCATCCTCGGCGGTAAGGCCTTTTAAAAAGGGCGGAGCTAACACCTTACAAACTTCTCATAAAAAGGCCGTGAGTATCCGGCCTCAAGCAGTTGTCCCTAATCTATGAGCCAACTTCCTTTCCAGGTTACCCGAAGAAGAAATACCGTTTCACAGTGTGGGAAGCCAGGAAGTGACATCCTCCCTCATACCGTAACTGCACACAAAACCAAATTAGTCTCAATTAGATCGTTCCTACCTCAGAATTCGTCTTATTTGATTATTGTACACGATGTAGATCAAACAATTGCTAGAAGCCGAATGAGACCGATCACCACATTAGCTGTCAGTTCTCGTAAACGGTACTTGCTGATTTTCCAAAGTTGATCTCAGCCAAGTGGCTTTACTTGTTAGCATGGTATTTCACTTGTATTTAGCTGTTTTTAGTTATCTAAGTACAAATCTATTTCGCATAATACTTTCTATTTTGCTAGGGGCAACCAAATCAAAACATGGCACAAAAATATGAAGTCATTTATAACTGAATGGAGCTATGTTAGTAGGTGTAGAATACCTGGTTAAGGTCTACGGAACAATTTCAACTGGTGGTTTGAGACTGAGTTACATGGCTCAAAATCGTTAGTAGTGGCGCAGATGCATCCATTCTTTGTCTTCTCTCAAATTCTAATCTACGTTCCTCATGATCTTATTTCTTTTCATAAATCTATTTCACTGAGATATACTTCTCAAATCGTTTCTTCGATCCCTAATCTTTTAAATTACCTCTATTACTGTTACTACTATGGAATATTAACTGACGATTCAATCTCTATGTGCTAATGTTCTATGGAGACTTAAACTGATGTACGTACGTGCGTACGAAGTTCTACGTTGTAGCTCAATGACTGATTGCTTCTATTCTAACATTCATGTTTGTCAGTTCCGACTCCTATACTTAACTGACTACTCAATGATTACATCTCTCATGTTCGCAGGCTAGTTTTTAAAAAATTGGAATATCAATCTTTGAAAATATTCATATTCAACTCTGTAGAATCAATTGTTATTCTATGTGTTGTTTTGAATTATTCGTTTTTTCTTGTAAAATCAAATTCATGTCTTAAAATCCTTCTTTTACCATCTATTTGTTTATCCACTGTCTGTGATAAAGAATTCATTTATATGACTTTTATCCAAGAAGTTTTCGTGTTATTTGTTTCTTGTTTGTAAATCTAGGGAAAAAAAGCAAAGCGTAAAGCTAGAGAACGTCAACTTGAAATTGCACGAAGAATGGCAATGATGCAAAAACGTCGAGAACTTCGAGCAGCTGGTTTAGGGACATTTTTGGGATTAGCACCAAAAACAAAACCATGCATGGATTATAATTCAGAAATTCCATTTGAGAAACAACCTCCTAAAGGATTTTATGATACTAGTAGAGAAAAACCAGAAATTAAACCTATGGATTTTCAACGTTTAAGACTTTCAGATATTGAAAAAGAAAGTTTTATGGAAAGAGAAAAGGTGAGGCCATGTTGTCTTTGGGTTTTTTTGAATTATGTAGTGTGAAATTTTAGTTTGTTCTTAATACTCTTTTTACGCTAAAAATTTTACTTTCAATAGACGCAGTAATGACACTTCATCAGTTGAGGTGGTTGGGACATGTGTTGCGTATGCCCAACCACCGACTGCCTCGTCGAGCTTTGTTTTGTAGTGTAGGAATAGGTTGGAAGAAAGTTAGGGGCGGCCAAACCAAACCATGGCAGAAATCCATGAAATCATTGACGAATGGACTTAGCCATGTCAGTAATTGTCGACTACCTGGTTGGGGTCCGCGAGATGATAATAATCGATGGTTAGAGACCTTGAATGACATGGCTCGAAATCGTTTGCAATGGCGCTGGTGCATTTATTCTTTGTGTTCTCTCAAATCCTAATCTTCTGGGTTCTTCAACAACTCTAGTTTTGTCTTTCTAAACTTTTCTCACTGAATCATACTTCTTGAATATTTTCTAATCCTAACGAACTTCTGAAGTTCGTGCTGATGATGTTGTTCAGAAGAACAATGAAAGCTCCACAACCAAAACAACCAGCTCAGAGAACGAAACACCACCACAAACATTATCTTCGTCTGGATTTTCAGGAGCGGACATTGTACCAGGAGATTCGCTGGTTAACTTAGAGTATGCCGATGACGTAGTTCTATTTAGTGAAGACGCTGACAAGATGCAGTGTCTCCTGACTACCCTAAGCAACAATGCGAGCATGTTCGGGATGCGGTCCCCCCCTGAAGTGCGAAATGTTGCTTCAAGACTGGGTTGCATCGGCACCTAAACTAGTGATAAGGAGTGAGGCAGTTGAGCATGTTGACCGATTCACTTGCCTCGGGAGTCTCATCAGTGCTGATGGCCTGGTGACTGAAGAATTCTCAGCACGGATACAAAAGGCTTGACTGGCTTTTGCCAACTCGCGTCACTTATGGCGTCGGCGAGATATCCGTTCGCTAACCAAAGGATGGGTGTACTATGCAGCGGTTCGCTCCGTTCTACTATATGGTTGTGAAACATGGCCGTTAAGAGTAGAAGATATTCGTAGGTTACTGGTTTCCGATCATAGATTTCCTCGAAGCATTGCTCGTGTATCATGAGACAACCGAGTAAGTTATGCTGTCGTTAGGAGACGGGTCCTAAGTGAGAGTTGCGGATAAATAAATGAAGTATTCAAACTTCATCAGTTGAGGCGGTTGGGGCATGTGTTACGTATGCCTAACCACAAGCTGCCTCGTCGAACTATACTTTGCGATGTAGGATTAGGTTGGAAGAAAGCTAGTGGCAGCCGAACAAAGACCTAAAATTTCCGATTACTGCTAATACTTCTACTACCTCTATTATTATGTCATATGAATTGACAATTGCATCTATGTGCTAATGTGGTATGGCAACTTGAACTGATGTACGTACGTACGTACGAAGTTCTGTGTTGTTGACTGACTGAATGACTGTGTCTCACCAGCCAGACAAGTAAGCAAAACTCCACCAGAATCGATCGTAAACAATATCGAATAAGTCATTTAACCATCTATATAGTTTTTCAAGATTCAATTGTTTTATCCACTTAAGGCTCAAATAATCAACTTTAATTCAGCACACTATTAAAAAAGATTTGATTCTTAACTTAAATGAGCAAGAGATGGTTGCCAATAATTTGTTTAAACATGTGACATAACTGTCAAGTGTTTCAGTATGCATAATTGACATTAATCTCGCTAAATTTTACTATACAATTGTGGTGCGCGCTACTTATAAGTAGTATATGACGTGAGTGTCAACGTAATGTCTGGCAGCAGAAGATGGGGAAAGATCAAGAAAGGAAGAGTGGGAACACAACAGAATTTGTATGAAACGCATGGATAGTGAAATGTCAGATAATGGATTGATGTTTTGCAAATTAACCGTTTACGATATGGTTTTCCTATTTTACTGAGTAACTCTGTAATTTGCGACTAAATACAATTCGGTTGCCCTCACCTGTGTTCTCCTTCACTATACAATAAGCTGTTTTATTTTTAAAATCTAAATTGGAAAAAAAAGAAATCATATTTTATTAACTTTCCTTTTCTTTTTTTTTAGCGTGAACGTAAAAAAGACGCAGAACGCCAAGCTAAACGTATGCAATCTGATTTACCTGGAGTTATTTTACAACGTGGTAATTCTTTGGATGAACCAATGTTAAAACGATCGAAGCTTGTACTTCCTGCTCCTCAAGTATCTGATTTAGAATTGGAAAATTTAATTAAAGTAAGGTTTTTTAAGTGGCTCCTCTTTTTTCTTGTTTTCTGAAAAAAATTATTATCAACTTATTATAACAAGTTGAAACATTTAACATTGAACTTATGTTGTTGGTTAAAAACTAGTCAGTCGTGTGTTGTTTTACGGGTATGAGGGCGGTTATCACTTCCCGGCTGCCCACACCGTGGAAGGTTGTTTCTTGAGGAACCTGAAAAAGAAGGCAGATTAGTGTTGGTCTTGGAGACCTGGGAGCGTGACTGCAGAGTCCAAGGGACTAATGCTTGAGGCCGGTCACGCACGGCCTTTTTATGAAAGGTGTTTTGAGTATTAGCTCCTTAGTGGGCACCCTTACCATCGGAGACGGAAATCCGTGACGTAGGGTGACGTGTGACATTTTTAGGGTCGACCTTTTCTAACCCTTCCTTGTGAGAAGGCAGCATCGCTGCAGATGCTGTTTGTCCGAGGGAAACACCTTACTGCTGCTATCACACCCCTCTGCAATCAGAAGTACAACTTCGCCCTCAGACCTTGAGTAGCAGCTTTTAGTCTCATTGTTTTCCAATCGACCTGCCTGGCATGGTAGAATCTTCAGGAGCATATGTTTCAGCCAATATAGCTCGGTTGGGTGATCACGATAGGTAAGCCCGACCACTAACACGTCAAGGTAGCAGCTTCGGTCGGGGTTAAAAACTAGTACACTAAAGAAAACTTGAGTTTTTGCTGTAGTTTAATGATTATTCAATACAAACTGATGGTCGTTTTCATGCAAGCTTGTTTATTGATTTGTGTGTGTGTGTGTGTGTGGCGTTTTTTATGTTCAATACTCATTTAAGGTGAATGTTCAGCTCACTCATGCTCGTCACTATGCATAACAGTAAAATAAGACTGACAGTGGTTGTACACTAATCTGAACAGGATTGTTGAGATTTAATATTTGTAGCCAGTTTTGTGTTAACCGCGTAAATTCGTGTAGTTTGAACCTAGGTTAAATTATGTCTGCTCGGATTTCGATTGCTTGAATGATCGAAAATTTGTAGTGGGTATACTTTAATATGTCGAGCCCATAGAGTTTGTTCCAACCTTCGGACAAATGAACTAATCTATTCTGCCTGAGTTTACTATTCCATTCATCTTTTGACCTTGTCAACTATTCGCTTTTTTTATCTTGGTTATTTCTATTCAAGTATGTGTGTGCATCGATTACTTTGCTTATCGCATGTCTGGCTACAAATAATTAGTTATGTCTTATTTCATTGAATCGACTACTGACTCGCTTTCTCCATTTCTCTACGCTTTGTTTGTACGCTTTTTATTTTCATGTCTGTCTGTGTGAATGATTACCACCTGAAATAAACCCGTCCGAATGCGTATTTGACTTCATACTACCTGTTGTAACGCTTGCTTAAATAATTCCCAGCTAAATCCTATTGCTTAGTATTCTCTGACCACAATACCACTGGACAAGTTCCCAAGACTCAAAAACACGGTAGAACAGGAAAAGATTATATTTATTTACATGAGAAGCTTCTGGATAGTAATTCACGTGATCGACTGGATTAGATTTAGCCAATCAGAGTGCAGCTAACAACACGAGAATTTTCTAGCCTGTTCTCCAAGAAAATCGATCAGGCACTGATTGGATAGGAAATTAGCCAATCAGCGCGCAGCAACGCAGTCATGCTTTAATTCCATCTATGTTCCACTAACACTACCGCTGTCACATGAATGGGATTCGCCCAAGTATGCTCTAGGGAAACTGAAGGGGGAGATATATTTCATAGCATATTCGACTGTTCGGTCAAACTGAATAGCGGGTCATTAATGTAGTGAGTCTTACCTCGAGTTCACAACAGTCACCAAGAAATTCAATTTCTTACTATGAACACTATTTATCAAATTTTCATTCCTATCGTTTTACTGTGATTAGAGTAACGAGAGATTAGAAACGGTGTATTTATGAAACAACACTAAATGAACTAGAATTTGATTCGGTCCCAACATCTTTCTTCCCTCCAGAAAGAAAGAACCCTAATCTCTCCGATTACTTCTAATACTTTTACTACCTCTACTACTATGGGATTTTGAATTGACAATGGCGTCTCTGTGCTAATGTAGTATGGCAACTTGAACTGCTGTACTTAGGTGTAAAGTTCTACGTTGCTGTTAATGATGATGATGATGATGATCTTTCTTCCCTCATTCAAATCGTTAAAAATTACTCTATACCCGTAATCACTACTACAAATTGGGAAGTTTTTTCTGATTTTATATGAACGAATCTTTGATCTTTAAAATAGATTAAAACACAAAAATGCAGTGTAATGCGGTGTAAATGAACCATGCCTGTTCAGTAAACTGATATTAGCAGAAAAGACAGATAATGACAGATAATCGAATCGATGTTATGACAACTACAGGTTATTCCTTCTCCCAACGGAATTAATTCTTGATCATTGTCCTATTATCTGTTTTATTTTGGCTGCTATTATTATTATTATTATTATTATTCAATTATCTGAATTCTGCAAAAAATATTAGGTTGGTCAAGCTGGTGAAAATGCTGTAAGAATGGCTATTGAAGATGCTGATGGTGAATTGGGTTCTGCAACACATCCTTTGTTACCTGAATATCCTACTGGTGGTTTTGCGACTCCAGCATTAAATTTACAACGAACTCCAATGGCTATGATAGATTCTGTGACTAGAGTAAGTGTTTGTGTAAATTTTTTAATGTTTTTAATGCATAAGTTTTGGCAATAACTTGACACTAACAAAGGTATGCACTTCAGAAATAAGGAGGTGATAGTGTTTGAAATTTTGGGATTTGAATGTTTGGGATGCCACTTAGTTGTTGATTTCATATATTGAACAAGGAACTATTGTGGTGCGAGCTACTTATAAGTAGTATATGACGTGAGTTTCAACGTAATGTCTGGCAACAGAAGATGGGGGAAGATCAAGAGAAAGGAAGAGTTAGGAGAACACAATGGAATTTGTATGAAACGCATGAATAGTGACAATGGATTGATGTTTTGCAACAGGAACAGTCCAGTTCGATATGATGAACTGATATTTTGCAAATGAACGATTTACGATATGGTTTTCCAATTTTACTGAGTAACTCTGTAATGTTTCGTTAAATACAATCCGGTTGCCCCACCTGTGGTCTCCTTCACTACACTACGAGTTTCCTTACCTGAGTAAACTGATTTTTTTGTTAAAGTCAAATTTATTGACTTATATCCGACCCACAATAAGTTGACTTCTTTATTGGTGTAAAAAGCAAACGTTGATACAAAGAGGCCCCGAACTATATTTGCACCACACGGTAAAAATGAAGTCGTGAAGAGATGGAAGAGATAGAGAAATACAATGAATTCGGTCAAAAAGATAGTGGGAGGAACAGATCTGTTAAGAAAAATAACTTAGCAAGGATTCTCTCAGTTGAAGTTCTCCTCATTTATGTACAGAAAGTAAAGGGAAATTACAACCGGACCGCTACTGGCTTCTATTCTGAGACACGTCCGATAAAGCCTCAAGCCACAGAGTTGCACTATCTTTAGGAATCCAACCAGGAGTTGTAAAGGGTCAGCGGATGCCAGTCCTTTACAGCTTCCTTTTATACCGCGACACTGTTATATAACGACGATCTCTTCACCTTTTTCAACCAGTTTTAACCTTGGCGAATAGTGCGTGATATGAAATGCGCTGGAACGACATTGGTCGTACATGTCCAAGACATCAAAGTCGGTGTTTCAAGATGGTACCACCAATTGAATAATCTTTGCTGTGTCGGGACACACTTTGTCATATCTCTGAATCACTAACATGGTGTTGCCACGGAATATCAGCCATCTTTTATAGTCAAAGGTAATCGGATACAGGAAACTTTCTTATATCTTTAACTTGGAGAGACCAGGTTTCATGTGCATAGAGCAAAACTGTTCTCACCGACGCATTGTATACCTAACCTTTTTACAACCAGACTACCATCACAAACGTGGCGAAGATGGCACGGACTGGCATGAACTAATCTGGCTTTCAGTGTACGTGAGTCAGTTTCATCGCTCATTCACATTGCTACCTGGGTACATGAACTTTTCGAAAACTTCTATCTGTTCCATACCAAAAAGTAATTGCAAGTTCAGGGACTTGCGAGTGTTGTAAAAGTATTTCGCATTAATAAGGTGCAAAGCACATGCCGTGGACACGATCACTTGTAGACTCATATACCAATAATTATTACATAATTGACGTGAATCTATTCCAACGATAGGGGTAACTATCGTTTCATTGCTGAATGTTGGAACGCTCTCTAATTACCAAATGTTTTCAAACGACTCACTCAGATCCCCAAACAGTACCATCCTTAAAAAGTGCAGAAGGTAAGTCGTCCGGGCCTGAGGATTTATAGCGCTTCAAGAGTTGGAGTTGCTTACGGACTTCCGTTAGGTCGATCAGTCGTCACGGGCCATGGAGGACAAGACAGTTTGATTGGTGTCGTTGGGGCAGCAGATCAGCTGAACTGTTCATCGGAAAGCTCTTTCCATCGTCCAAGACGTCAGGGATGTTATTATCTGGTGTCCCATCAGCTTCACAGTTTGTTTCACATATACCAAACTTCCTGCGCCCAGAGGCCTGGATGAGTTGAATGAGCTTCTTGCGTTTACCAGGTACAGCTGCTGCTTTCAACTCGTTAGCGCGATTCCATCACCAGGCTTCTTAGTCCTTACACAAGTTGTGCACTATTTGATTACGTAACAGTATTATTTTATTGTCAAACTTGCGGTTATCCAAAGTAAACCGATAAGCCTTGACGAAGTGTAAGAAACCTGCAGAAATTCAGTGCTTATTAGCTGGACGTTTGGCGAAGCTGCAAATAACTTTAGTTGCCATTTTCATGATGTCATGTAGTTTCAGCCATTACTCATACTTTTGGTCGGGTCGATAGATAGCTATGGTGTGATATTTATTTGCAACAGAAGCTGTAGACAGTTTGATTACATCAATCCGCTCTGGACTATCAATTTGTTGGCCACTGAGTCCTAAGATAAGGCTGGCACAAACAGGAACATGCTCAGAGTTCACATAAGTACACAACCATGTCAGGAGTGGTTGATCATGTTTTCAAGCTCCGGCTTTAGGTACAGGAAAAAGACGCCGGGTGGCACATCTGCCATAACTGTGCTGATAGTTTTTGTTAGCTAGAAACAGGTTGAAGTCTGTGCAAAGTTGTAGTAGACGATCGCCGACATTTGATCTGCTACTAACAAGTCTCCATTGACCACCTGGACAGCTCTCCTCTATGTCTAAACGTCCAACCTGTTCACTCAAGTTTACAGCCAGCATGGTATCTGCAGAACTCACCTTCTAGAGAAGATCACTTAACTGGTGATACAACTTATCCTTGCTTGTATTCGAGTTTCAGTCTGCTGGGGCGTAGGCTGAGATAACAGAAAATAATGTTTTTCATATCAATTTCCTTTCAGTAATAGGGCTTTCTATTCTAAAGGCACATAATCGTCCCTTAATGGGGTCCAGTCGACTAGCGCTACCTCAGCTTTAGCGCTTGGCGCAACGCCGATGCCAGTAAGACCTGATAAAAATGCCATCGGGTCATTGCATAAACGCACGCGAAATAAGCATTTCGAAACGACAGATAAAAACCAAGCATGTAGTCCGTTACTAGAGTCGTGAATATAGGTCTTGGATAGACAACAGACAAGATGAAATATTATCACGTCATCTTTCACAGTAGCTAAAGTGGTAACAGTATCCACAGTAGTAAAAAAGCATCTGTGTCATTCTGATCGATTCTGAACCATATCAGTCAATTAATAATTATCAACAACCTACAATACAATATATAGCACATATGTGAACTGGTCCCAGTTACCTCACCAATACTTAATCAGAACAACAAAAAAACAACGTGAATTACACACATGCATTCTCTGTCCAACATAACCTAAACCTATTTATCATTTCATGTTTCACTCTTGATGAATTTTGTGATCTTTTGTTTTATTTTTAGGAAGCACAAAATATCTTAGCTTTACAACAAGTACAAACTCCACTTAAAGGCGGTGAAAATACTCCTTTAGTTGGTGAATCTGATTTCTCTGGTACAACGCCTCGTTTACCAAATACTCTAGCAACTCCAAATGTTTTACTTCCAAGTCAGATTATTGGTACAACTCCATTTCGTACACCGAACAGCAGCATAGAAAATGGTATATTGTGTTTTCTTGTCTTTTTTCCCCCTGTTGTAACGCTTGCTTAAATAATTCCCAGCTAATTCCTATTGCTTAGTATTCTCTGACCACAATACACTGGACAAGTTCCAAAGAATCAAAAACACGGTTGAACAGGAAAAGATTATATTCCAAGTAGCAAGGTTAAACGGAAATAAGAATCCGAAGCCGAAGGCGAAAGCCAAATAGATAAAACGTTAGTATCTTTATAGTTTACACATGAGAAGCTTCTGAATAGAAATTCACGTGATCGACTGAATTAGATTTAGACAATCAGCATGCAGCTAACAACACGAGAATTTTCTAGCCTGTTCTCCAAGAAAATCGATCAGGCACTGATTGGATACAAAATTAGCCAATCAGCGCGCAGCAATGTAGTCATGCTTTACTTCCATCTACGTCCCACTAACACCCCCCAACATTTCATGTATATTGATGTTATTTTTCTGGTAGTTTGAAAAAAAACCGAATTTCTATTTCATTCTGTTATACTTTATCGTTTTATTATTTTCCTTTTCAAAGCTTAGTTATCTAATTAGCTTGATTTTGTAGCTGATATACTTGACAAGTGGGAAAAATGTATCCTCAGTAGTATTTTTACAGAAAATAAAATTGATGCTCTCTGAATTTTGTAAAATACAATGTTCACCATTCTAGTTCACATATATTGACTAGACAGAGTAGTAGTAGTAGTAGTATGTTGAAAATGATTCCAAAGCTAAGGAGCTTTTTGTTTTGTTGGTACACCATAGTTGATACAAATGATGACATAAATGGTATTGTTTGTCAAATGATGAATCCTTCACATAATTTTTCTCATTAAATAAATTAAAATAAAACCAGAACCATTAACATAGAAGAGTAACTTGAATTCGTCTTTATTTCTCCTTCTATCAAGAGGCTCGCTTATTGACTTAGAATATGTCGATGACATTGTCCTACTTGGTGAAGACGCTGACAAAATGCAGAGTCTTCTGACCACCCTAAGCAATAATGCACCTGAACTAGTGATAGGGAGTGAAGTAGTCGAAGGAGTAGACCGCTTAACGAATCTGGGGAGTCTCATCAGTGCCGATGGCCTGGTAACTGACGAAATCTCAGCACGGATACAGAAGGCTCGATTGGCTTTTGCCAACCTGCGTGATCTATGGCACAGGCGAGATATCCGTTTACTAACCAAAGGACGAGTGTACTGTGCAGCAGTTCGCTGTGTCCTACTATACGGATGCGAGAATTGGCCGTTAAGAGTAGAGGACTTTCGTAGGTTACTAGTCTTCGATCTTAGATGCATTGCTCGTGTATCCTGAGTCAACCGTATAGGTATTGCTGTCGTTAGGGAACGAGTTCTAGGTAAGGATAACAAATCAGTAGATGAAATAGTGAAACTTCATCAGTTGAGGTGGCTGGGACATGTGTTACGTACGCCTAACTACCGACTGCCGTGACGAGCTGTTTTTTTGGTATAGGAGTAGGTTGGAAGGAAGTTAGGGGCGGCCAAACCAAAACATGTCAGAAATGCATGAAGTCACTGACAAGTGGACTGAGTCATGTTGGTACATGTAGACTACCAGGTTGGAGTCCGCGAGACGAAATTCACCAATGGTTAGAGACCTTGAATGACATAGTTCAAAATTGTTTGCAATGGTGCAGGTGCATCCACTCTTTGTGTTCTCTCAAATTTTAATCTCCTGTATTCCTCATAATCTTTATATTTTTCCCTCTAAATTTATCTTACTGAATTATACTTCTCGAATCATATCTTCGCTCCCTAATCTTCTCCATTACTGCTAATAATTCTATTATTGCTATCACTCTTGGATTTGAACTGATAGTTGCGTCTCTGTGTTGATGTGGTATGGCAACCTGAACTCTGAAGTACTTACGTACAAAGTTCTGCGTTGTGTCTGTTTGTCTTTATTTCACGGTTTCGCGTCAGCTACTCACAATTTAAACATAGTGATATTCATCAGTAAAAAAAAAACAATCATTGTACATACTTTTCTGATGTTATGTGATAATATATGATTGTAAGCAGCAGCTGACCAGAAACCACGAAATATATCGATTATTCTTACTTTAACCAAACGGGTAGATGATCGGATGTTCAATGGATTAGTATTATAGAATGTGAAAAACCTTCTTACAACTAACTGCCTAGATAATTACTACTACAAATGTTTGAATTAACATGATAATAAGCTGTAAAATTATGCCTATTTTCTCATATAGGCAAAAAACAGTACTAATCGATAATTATTTATTATTGTAATTTGACCTCATATTTAACACATCAATAAATGTATAAATGTATATAAGCCTTTTTATAATAGTTATAGTTCTTTTTTCCTAGTAAGGGAATTAATGATCTTGTTCCAACTGAAAATGCAATTACCATCTTGTAGCATTTATAAAACAATGTAATGTGTCGTGTTGTTATTCCTATTATTTTTCTGATTAATTGGAACACCTGTTTGATATTAAGCGAGTATCTACAAATATATGGAATAGACTAGTT
The DNA here is from genome assembly GCA_944470395.2 of Schistosoma turkestanicum. NCBI lineage: Eukaryota > Metazoa > Platyhelminthes > Trematoda > Strigeidida > Schistosomatidae > Schistosoma > Schistosoma turkestanicum. The sequence goes on along the minus strand of OX103975.1, from coordinate 14,476,450 downwards.
GAAAGGTTAGCATTGTAGTGTAGTTATACGAAATCATGAATTGATCAATGTTAGATCACCATTAGAAACCTCGAAGCACTTGTTGGCCGTTTCGTCCTGGTATGCGACTCATCAGCAGTGTGTATCGACGACTCCCATTACTTGCAGGATTCGAACTCAGAATCTTCGATCTTGCGCGCGATCGCCTAACCTCTAGACCACTGAGCCGGTATCTAACGATGTTATAATGTCTAACCTCGATCAATTCACTGTCTTACGCAACCTCATTCACTGTCTTTGGTGATCACTGCTTCACTAGAACTCGGAGAAGATTCCTTACAGAGCTAGTCACTAGTGAGCACATGCAAAATCAGTGTATGTACTCCAAGAAAACAGTTTGTTCACGAAATGTGTACACATAGTCTTTAATCATTTAGTTGTAGTCTAAGAATGCTACTGACTGTTTTCTGTCACTCCTATTCTAATTTTCAAAATACTCTAATCATACCGATGCACGTTACTTTTTATATGCCCCTTTGTGAGTAGCACTTAGCATAGCTGTACTCAAGTGTGTTGAATACACATCACTTTACAAAAATCAAATTAACTTTATTCAACAAAAGGCAGTGACGAGTGAAGTTCAACCATGTCGTATGTGGGGCAGTTACCTACTAAACACGAGACAACCGTCTTGAGATCATCTGTGTTGGTGTAACTTTTCTTCTCAATGTGTTATTTTTTATGGTTAGCGTTTTTTTTTTCAGCGAGTTAGTTTTCTACGGAATGGGGTCGCTAACTCTTATCATACCCAGCCCTTCTTTCCCAGACTTGGGACCAGCAGTAGTATTAGTCCCAGAGTTATTGATCAATAAATAACTCAAAAGCCTAATTGATATAACCCCCTAAAAAGCAATCCCTACTAGAAATATTTGTATTTATTTCATGTTTATGTCATTTTCATTTTATTTTTCTTCAAATTAGTCGGTCACAATTTCTTCTTGTCTGTTTTATATTGTAGGCACTCCAAATCTTCTTATGGGCGGTGATAGTACACCTGGTCCGTTAAGAAAAGCCGGTGAACAATATCCCGGCACTGTGGCTGTATCAAATACCCCATTAAGAAATCGTTTAAATATTAATCCAATTCATGAGAACAATTTAGAAGATGGCATCAATCATCATCATTCTGAAGCAGTAGGAGGTGGAGCAGCATATTACGATCAGAATGGTGTAAAAACTAATCTACGCAAGAGTTTGGCGAATCTACCAACACCGAAGAATAATTTTGAAATATTCTTACCCGATGAAACGAACACCACTGGCACTGATGATACTGATGACATTGATAGTAGTAATGTAGATATGGACCAATTGGATGAAGAACGTGGCACTGCTGCCAGAATTCCTGACCAGTCAGATTTAGATAGACAATCGGAAAGAGAACGTGCTAAATTGGCCGAATTGGAATGGTCTAAACGTAGTCAAGTGGTTAGACGATCTTTGCCAAGACCATCTGCTGTAAATCATACTATTTTGCGTAACGCTCCAGGTAGTGGTGTCAATCAACCACCATCTCAACAACAAGAAGCAAGTATGACTGATTTACAAAAGGTATGCTAAAAAATAGTATTTGCATATACTGTCAAACTGTTAAAGAATACAGCATTGCTTGTATTTCATGGGACTAGCGAGTGGGCAACGCTGCTATAAGGAAACGAGTGCTAGGTAAGAATGGTAGATCAATAGATGAAGTAATGAAACTTTATCAGTTGAGGTGGTTGGGACATGTGCTGCATATGCCTAACCACCGACTGCCTCGACGAGCTTTGTTTTGTAGTGTAGCAGTAGGTTGGAAGAAAGCTAGGACCGGCCATGGACTGAGCCATGTCGGTAGTTGTCGACTACGTGGTTGGGGTCCGTGAGATGATAATAATTGATGGTTAGATACCCTGAACGACATGGCTCGAAATCATTTGCAATGGCGCCCGGTGCATTTATTCGTTGTGTTCTTCCATATCCCAATCTTCTGGATTCTTCAACCCCTCTAGTTCCGACTCTCTAAACTTTTCTTATTGAATCATACTTCTTGAATAATATCTTCTAATCCTAACCTCTCCGATTACTTCTAATACCCTAACTACCTCTACTACTATTGGATTTGAATTGAGAATTCCATCTCTCTGTGCTAATGTGATGGTATGACAACCTGAACTGATGTACTTACGTATGAAGTTCTGTGTTGTTGCTGACTGACTGACTGTTAAAGAATACTTTTAGATGTGAACTAGTGTTATAATCGAATTGTTAACTAATACTGTCTAGCATTTGACATATTGATTTCGAAATTTATCTGCTTGATTCATATCAAACTCTCGGAAAAATCTATACTTGATTATCTTGTTCAATAAGTACGGTCACTCTTTGGAATTCTACCATTGTCAACTGTATCATGAATTTATGGTTTGCGCCATGAAAAATGATCTTATTTAGACAAACAAGAAAAATTAGATAGTTTCTCTGTTCCTAATGATGATAGTCTTCTACGATGAGTATCGGCAATCACATCAGAGATCAAATCTCACGACAGTTCCTTGACTGTTACACCAATCATTGAATTTTAAACTGTTTATAATTTCTAACTTTGACCAGTTATATTCCTCAACCATCTTCCAATCAATATCCGTTTAGATTAGAATCTTAGAAGTATTGGATTGCTGAAAACCGTTTGCAATGGTGGAGGTGCATCCATTCTTTGTATTCTCTCAAATCCTAATCATCTGAATTCCTTATGACCGTTTTTTTTACTCTTTTTTCTAATTGATTTCCCTGGGCTATATACTTCGAATGATATATTCGATCAGTAATCTTTTTGATCACTGTAAATACTTTTACTAACTTTACTACTATGAGATTTGAAGAGACACTTCAATCTCTGTGTGCTAATGTGTGGTATGTGGCAACTTGAACTGTGATGATGACTGACTGGATAGCTCAGTAGTAGTAGTAGTGACCTATTTCTAGATGTTTCAGAACTTTTAGTAAGTAGTTGTGACTGTTAGAGTTCATTCATATTGGGCATGAAACAGTTGACATTAAACTGTTGTCGTGCTATATCACAGATTGGTTCAAGTTAAAATTGTACCATTCAACGCTAATCTAGCAGTTCCAATGGTTAAGCATTGACTGCAAGTCATGAAGATCCTGGATTCGGTCATTAGTAGTAGACTGAGTCATGGATACTCATGGATAAAATGTCCTATATCAAGACAAAATGGCTATTCAGTAACTACTCCCTGATCCCTAGTGTTATCTTAATTGAAGAGATCAATCTTTGATGAATGCAATCTACAAATCAAAGCACTCTCTCTCTCTCTCTCTCTGAGAACCGTTCTAACTAAAATTCTTAAATGTTTATATATACATACTATCCACACATACTACCACAAAAAATGTCTGTCACGTGATGATTTATAGCAATCAACATAATTGTGAGTGCATTATTGTACTTTAGATCCATTTTTTTTAAAAAAAAGCGTATTCATTCTGAATAAGAATAGTTTGTCGTTCTGGGTTTTTTTGCGACTAATGTGTGACATAACCTATAGGAGAGCATGGCAGCTTATAGATGCATATATATATATATATATATATATATATATATATATATATAGGACTCAAATTGATCTTTCGTCTTTCACAAAATCCATAGATCAGTAGCAGCAGCTGAAGAAAACGTTAAAATACAAAAGTTAGCTGAAAAGAAAGTTTTACAGTAGCTTATTTTAAAATCCGGCATTTATAAAAAAGAGAAGTGATCTTTTTAAGGACAATGATTGCAGGCGAATAATCCTCTCTAATGAGTATGTATTGAAGTTGAGCTAATTCGCCTCAGTTTTGGCTTTGTTTTTTCTCATAGGCAACTGCATTAAAGATATTCTTTTAATCTAATCAGTGGACGACAGCGAGATGATGATTATATGCAATAGATGACATGACTCAAAATCGTTTGTAATGGCGCCGGTGCATCCATTCTTTGTGTTTGCTCAAATTCTAACCTCATGAATTCCTCATAATCTCTATCTTTCTCTTTCTAAAGTTATCTCACTGAATTATACTTCTTGAATCATATCTTCGCTCCCTAATCTTCTTCATTACTGCTAATACTTCTACTATCTCTATCACTATGGGATTTGAATTGGCAGTTGCGTCTCTGTGCTGATGTGGTATGTCAACCTGAAATGATGTACGTCCGTACGAAGTTCTACATTGTAACTGACTAATCTAATCACCAATACTTTGAAATTACACAGAAATAGAATGAGACATGGTTAGCATAAATTACATCAATGTATTATTTTGTTGAATTCAACACGTAAATATTAATTAACCGAAAGCATTAAATGATAATTATAATAATAAGTGGGTCAGGCGTTCGTGCGCAAGGCCAAAGGTCCTGGGTTCGAATCCTATGAGGTTCAGGAGTCGTAGTAGTCCCATACCGGGACGAAACGGCCGTCTGAACCGTGCTTCCAGGTTTCTAATGGCGGTGTAACAATGATTGACTGATTGATGATTGGTGATTTCAGTGTGTAAAAATACTAGTCTCCATAACCCTAATTTAAAAATATAATTATAATAATTTTCTTCGATACCATTACTACTACTACTACTTTGAATTTTGTTAGCTTACAAAATGTTTTGTTTAACGTTTATTCTGATTCTAATTATTCCAAAACATTCCGTAGTGTCATACATTATAACTATTCATCATTTCAATCATTAGAACATTCACAGTTTGTGAAAGTAAATCATGTTCTTGGCATTGATCCCGCTCATATTATTTTATAAGATGAAAGAAAGCTTGAGGGTGTGCTCCATTCAATTATCGGAATCAATGATTGGAGACTCGTTGAAATTATGAACCGATCAATCTTAGACCATTATTAGAAATGTGTATGCACTCGAAGGTTGTTTCGTCCTAGCGTGGAATCCTTCAGGAGTGCGCATCCACTATCTAGACACGTGGGAATCGAAGCCAAGACCTGCGGTATCGCGCGCGAACACCTAACTTCTTAACCATTAGGCCATGTTTGAATCAATCAATGATATTTCATGACCTTTGCCTACACCGAAGACAATGAGTATCATAGTAGGACGAATCAGTTTTTCAGTGTTTCTAGGTTTCCATTCGCGGTATAACGTTAATCGGTTCATGATTTCAATGAAACTCAACAATCTCCACGATCCCTATAATAATAATAATAATGATTGAAGACGTTGGATTATATGCCTCGAAATAGGCCATTTAAATTATTCTATACTTCTTATTGTACAAACTAATTCTTTTTGCTCTAATTGCATTGTTTTTGCAAAACGTTTTCCACCAAATACATTCATTATCTTTTATCGTTTATCTTGAGTTCCACTATTCCAACATATTTACCTCATCATCCTATCTTTTCAGACCATATTCTCGTTATCCAATCTTTCTCATTGTCGTTCTTGCCACATTATCGTCCTGAATTCATCTCATAATGCTAATATTGTGGCGCAACTTGAACTAATGCACATTCGATCCCAAACACTAGGCATGTGGTGAATGACTGATACCACAATCATTTTGACTATTCTGCGATTGGTCTAACCGATTCTCATCAACCGATGTTGATGTGTCATGCAGTAGCTCGAGCCGATTCATTCGTATTTGATTGTAGACTGTGTTATAATGCTGCTACGTATAGCTATTCAGTCTTAGCGGGGTCCAAATTCAAATATCCCAGTACGACCCAAATACTATTTCCAAATCTCCTATATATCAGAACGCAACACCGTTGGATGGAGTTGTTTATTGGGTCGAGTACAGAAGAGAGGTAGACATGAAGAAACGGAATCGGAATCATGAAGTCTTACAGATAGTGCGTATTTATACATTTAGGTCGAATAGGAAAGGGTATCAAATTCTGTGACATTGACAGTTTAGGACGACGACCAATAGGAAGGAACCATTTGAAATGACATTGACAGTCCGGATGACCAATCAGAGACAAGATTGAAGTATATATGACTTTGACAGTTAAAATGACCATAATTTTTGACCAATAGGATTATACTTCCAAAAATAGTAAGTAATACTCTTAGGATATATGGTGAATATCCTAACAGATTGATTATGCTTTCTTTTCCTACTCGGATTTATTCATTTTTTTTATTTATTTAAAAAATTAGGCTGAAGAATTAATTAAACAAGAAATGGTCACTATGATGCATTATGATAATTTAAATAATCCACCACCAAATCAATTATTGGATGCGACAAAACAAACAACTGGTGGTGGTAGTGGTGGTACTATTGCTCCAGCTAGTCAACAACGACGTTATTTACAACAATTGAAAGCAACACATGAAAATTTTTTAAAAGATTACCCGTATGAACAATTTGTACTGGATGATTTGAAATTGGTATGTGTAGTGTTGTGTTGTGTACATTCAATTTGATAAATTTGGTTTTTAGTACTTACTTGCTTACCTACTTACGCCTGTTACCGTCGATAGAGGAGCATAGGCTGCCGACCACCAGTTTTCTCCAACCAACTCTGTTTGTCCTGGGCTTCCCTATCCAGTTCTGTCCAATTTTTGTTCATTCTTCTCATGTCTTTTTTCTATTTCTCGACGTTTATAGTAGTTTTGATGAATTCTCTTTGCAATCACGTTATCATGATATCGGTGATGATCTCTAGTGCTGTATGAGATGTGTAAGTAGCTTTTCCATCGCGAATGCACACTGTAGGAGGAGAATACTATCTTGAATACCTGATTACTGGAATTGATGATGGCCTTGAAAATCCACGAGCGTCACTACAAAGTACAAACAATTACTTGAGGCTAGTCACATAAGGCGAAGGTGTGGATCGAGAAAGCAAGAGCTTCATTTTTATACAGTTGAAAAACATCTGGAATTCAAAACAACTATCAATCAACATCAAAATCAGGATTTTTAGTGCAGATGTCAAGACGGCTCTACTGTATGGGGTGGAAACTTGGAAAACTACCAAAGCCATCATCCAGGAGATACAAGTATTTATTAACAGTTGTCTACGCATAATACTTCGTATTCGTTGGCCAGACACCGTCAGCAACAACTTACTGTGTGAGAGAACAAACCATATTCCAGTGGAGGAGGAAATCAGGAAGAAGCGGTGGAAGTGGATAGGACACACTACGAAAAGCACCGAACTCTGTCACAAGACAAGCCCTCACATGGAACCCTCAAGGCAAAAGAACAAGAGGAAGGCCAAGAAACACATTATGCCGAGAAACAGAGAAAGCTATCAGAAGAATGAACAAAATGTGGACAGAACTGCAAAGGAAGGACTTAGACAAATTAGGTTGGAGAATACTGTTCGGTGGTCTATGCTCCATTGGAGGTAACAGGCGTAAGCAAATAAGGGAATTTTTCTGAGTTTTTGTTTCGTTAGCTTCATACTTTCAATGACTTCCCAACTGTGCAGTAATGTGAGATGTACTATCATTATGACCGAAATTTTCAATTCCTCTTCTTTCATTGTAAGGAAACGTTATTTCTTCAGATACAAGGAGTAGTGCAAGTTCGTCCTCAAACCTTAAGTTTGTTATTTTTTGTCTTACTGTTCTCGAACCAATCTGCCTGATATGATAGAACAAATAGGAACAGTTTTCCTTCAGCAAATATAACTGAATTCAGTCGTCCGGAAAACAAATCTCACTCATTAGGTCAAGGTGTCAGCTACAGTCAGATTACTGATTATCGGTACGTGGATAAAACGTTAGAAAAAGAAATCAGATATATATATCTGTCTCGGGGGATACTTTTAGTTTGAATCAATCTAAGAATGACAATACTCCCAAAATCGTATACATCTCAGACTGATTTTTGTCAAACAACAATGGAAAGTGAAAGAGAACATTGAACACACTCCTGTCTCATCCTCGTATAACCTTTAAATGTCACCTTATTTGTTTGTAGTTTCACATAGTTATCTAGCTGCTAGCTACTAAGGTCAATTCGTGATGTAGATTAAAAAAAACTGTAATCACTTAATATGATTTGAACTAGTTTATTATTCATTTTACAGGTTGATGAAGATAATTCTGTGTTGATTGTTGAAATTCAGAAAAAATTTCTTTCATGACCAAATTGAAAATGTTTTCTTTTTACTTATTTTTTTTATCTTTTATTTTATACTACTATTTTATTTTGTAAGTAGTTCAATGCTGTATTATATGTTAATATTCAATTTCATTTTTTATATAGGCAGAGAATTTACTTGAAGAAGAAATGCATATAGTACGTAATGGTATGGGACATGGTGAATTATCCATTGAAGCATATGCTAAAGTTTGGCATGAATGTTTAAGTCAAGTTTTATATTTACCAGCACATCGACGTTATACACGTGCGAATTTAGTAACAAAACGTGATCGAATTGAATCACATGAGAAACGCCTGGATCAACTACGTCATCTAATGGCTGAAGAAGCTAAACGAGCTGCAAAACTAGAAAAAAAACTTAGAATTTTATTAGGTGGATATCAGGTAATTTGTTGTGTACAACAGTTGTTTTTTGTGTTTAACATTACTTTATATTTGATTTAATGAGAGTTGATTAGTCAAATCGCTTCAAACTCCGTTATTTGTTCATGAAAGGGGGAAAATTATTCGTACGTTCTATTATCTATGAAGGCTTTCTGAAAAAATCTTCTCTAATGACTATCTACTTCCAATAAATCATCATATCATCAAGAGTAGTTTCGGAGATTTTGTGTTTTGATATGTCGATAGCATAACTTGAAGAAAATGTAGTTGACTAACCTTTCACAAACTCCGCCTGGAGCCCTTCCGGGGTTACTGCCCGTCTTAAGCCTGGGTATGGGTTGAGGGTTGGGCATAAAATTAGCGACCCCACCTCGTAGAAAAGCAACTCGCTAAAAACATGTTACTTACTTAGCCTGTCACCCCCAATGGAGCGCAGGCCGCCCAACAGTCCAAAGGGAAGCCCAGGACAGAGTTGGTTGGAGAAAACTGGTGGGCTGCCTATGTTCCATTGGGGGTAACAGGCGTAAATAAGTAGTTAAGTAACATGTTTTTAGCGAGTTGGTTTTCTACATGTTAACCAGAAAAAATAATATGCTAGTCGTTGCTTATACTCCTCTAGGGGTGTATCAGACATAAGTAAGCCTTTCAAACCGTTGTCGTTAGTATAATATACTTGTGAACATGGTATGCAATGTGTTTGGTTGATGAAAATATAGATCAACAAATAACTTTCAATCGATAATGTATACAGGTAAGTTATTTCACATTTCATGCAGCTATATATATATCTGTTGACTTCGGAAGCTTTGTGAATAACGAATCTTTATTTCACTGAACACGCAATGCATGTTCGCATCGTGAAAAATCTAAGCATAACTTTATATTTAGGTAGTATTCGTTACGAATTAATTTCAGTTGGATTTCTATGGAAAAATAGAAATCAATACACATCTGTTTCATCCTGCGGTTCTTACAAACACTCCTAACAGTGATCAAACCAAAGACCTTTATATCTCACGGTAAACTATTAATCATTCAAACCAACTGGGTTATTGTGTTCAGTGGTACACTTGCGACCTCAATCAATGTGCAATAAAACACAGTGACTGTTTGATGTTATCATTGACAACAGGCCTTATTTATGTTGGGGATGTTAGATCCCCAAAACTCGCTAGATAAATAAATGCCTTATTTAGGATTTCACCTTTGCCAGCATGGGCTGACCAGTTGACTGTGAGATTTCATTTCCCATCAGGAAAATCCATGGCTGTGATTGGCTGCTGTGTGTTATTTTAGTGTGCTATTTTCGTAACTATCCCAAGGATGTTTCTATGATGTATAAATAAACGAGAGTTGTATGCTTGATTGTATTGTGTGATTGCTGGGTGTTTGTAGAATATACTTTCTGCGCTTACAAAACCTTCTACCTTCAGCTCGGGATTCAAGGTAGCCTATCTGGACGCTGGTTCATTGTCTCGTTCACGTTTATCGACTAAGGTGAACTAGTAATTAGCTTCAAGCGTACTTAGTGACGAATCCTACAATTTACTATATATTTTTCGCATTACATATTTATATTCTATTCAATACAATACAATACAATAACAAGTTTACATATATATTTCTTCTCCTATTCAATGTCCATTTAGTCACGTGCACAAACTTTAATGAAAGCCATTGAAGAGAGTGTCGATCAAATTGAACAAAGTCAAATGGAATTGACCACTTATGAACGATTGCATGATCAAGAATTATGCGCTATTGCTAGACGTTCTGATGTAAGTACTTTCTTTTGCAAGTACAAAAACGTTTTTGTATTTCCATGTAAATTACTTTTAGTATTAGGTAAGGATAGCGGATCACAAGATTAAGTAGTGAAACTTCATCGGTTGAGGTAGTCTGGAAATGTGCTACTTATGCCCAACCACCGATGGCCTCAGTCAGTCAGTCAGTTGCAACGTAGAACTTCGTACGTATGTACATAAGTTCATGTTGCCATACCACAGTAGCACAGAGACGCAAATGTCAAATCAAATCCCATAGTGGTAAAGATAGTAGAGGTATTAATGGTAATGAAGAAGACTAGGGTTTGAAGATATTATTCAAAAAGCATAACTCAGTGAGATAAGCTTAGAAAGACAAAGGTAGATATGCTGACGAGTCGAGAAGTTTAGGATTTGAGAGAGCACAACAAATGGATGCACTTATGCCATTGCAAACGATTTTGAGTCATGTCGTTCAAGCTCTCTAACCATTGGTGAATTTCGTCTCGCGGACCCCAACCAGGTAGTCTACATCTACCAACATGACTCAGTCCACTTGTCAGTGAATTCATGGATTTCTCGCATGTTTTGGTTTGGCCGCCCCTAGCTTTCTTCCAACCTACTCCTACACCACAAAACATAGCTCGACGAGGCAGTCGGTGGTTGGCCATACGCAACACCTGTCCCAACCACCTCAACTGATGAAGTTTCACTAATTCATCTATTGATTTGCCATCCTTACCTAGTACTCGTTTCCTAACGACAGCATTGCTTACTCGGCTGTCCCACGATAGACGAGCAATGCTTCTTAAACATCTCTGATCGAAAACTAGCAACCTAAGACATCTACTCTTAACGGCCATCTTTCGCATCCATATAGGAGAACGGCGCGAACCGACGGCCTAGGGGAGCGATATTTTGTGGTGTTGAAGTAGACTGGAAGAAAGCTAAGGTTGGCTAAAGCAAAACATGACACAAACCCATGAAGTCAATGTCAACTGAACTGAGTCATGTTTTTAAGTGTAGACAATCTGATTGCAGTCCGCGAGATGATAGTTATCGATAATTAGAGATCTTGAATTACATTGCTCAAAATCGTTTGTATTGGTGCAGATGTATTCACTCTTTGTGTTCTCTTAAAATTCTAATTCTCTGAATTCCTCATAACCGTTTTTTCTCTGGAATTTGAATTGACAATTGCATCTCTCTGTGTGTGTTAATGTGGTATGGCAACTTGAACTAGTGTACGTACGTACTAAGCTCTACGTTGAAACTGACTGACTGATCGACTGACATTATCTTGCTCTTTTAAGTTACTGCTGATGAATTTGACTAGCTATTCACAAGAATGACTTTTAATATGTATAAATATATTTGCTTTCTAAAATTCAATTTTCAGATTTTAGAAGCTGATGTTGAACGTCAACAAAAACGTAATGCTGATCTACAACGTGAATATGGCCGATTAATTCGTATTCGTGAAGAACGTGAAGCTGATGCTTTCCTAGCTAGTAATATCGACTTAATAAGTAATGGTGGTGGTGGAGGAGGTGATGATGGTGGCGGCAGCAAGTCTGATGGAGGAGATACGTTGACATCCGGCAATGTTGTCGGTGGTAATGGTAGTGAGGTTATCACTTCTCCTGACATAAACAATCAAACGAATCATACTGAATCCTTGAAAACACAACAAGTCTATGGCAATAAAAATATCCACTCGGGTAAATGGATTGCTGTAACACAAACAGAACCTATGGAAGATCCAGATCAGCCAATGCTATTGTCGTCCAATGGAGAGATTATTACAAAATCTCAGTAAGTCTACAAAGGTTTTGTTTTTGCTGTAGTATAGTACTTTCTTTTATTTTTGTATATGTCGTATACATGTTTCAATATCAAGTCTAGTGTAAGACTAGATGGCATCAGTGAAAGGAAATGGAGTTTTACTAACAAAATGGTTGAACACCTTATCTCTAGGCTTCATTTACCAAGGAAGCTGTCTTTCTTCACATATCGCCTAGTCCTCAAAACACTGTGATTTTACCTTGCGTCCGGATCCGATTACTCTTCTCTTTAGTAGTAGTAGTAACCTGTGGGTGACATTTCGTTGAATACTCACTTGGAAAAGGTCACAATTTTGGAATTTTTTGTTTTCGCGCATAAGCTGTTTAGTTGACCTTCAGCTTACATTTTCCACTTGGAAAATCCTTGACTGTTATCGGTTGATGTGTTATTTTAGTACGCTATTTTTGTGGCTCTCCTCAAGGACGTTTCTATGATGTATTAATGAACTCGATTTGTGTGCTTGTGAACCTCATATTTTTTGGGTGTTTGCAGAATACACTTTCTACGCCTTGTCAAGACTTCTTCCTCTACTTAGTATGGGACTTGGGACTCTTGGACTAGATTAGCCTATCGTGTCACTGGATCATTTGTCTTCACTCTTGTTTACCGACTAAGGTGAAACCTGTTTATTCCTATTCTCTGTTGATTTTTGGGATAATTTTACGACTGGTTGACTAAATTGTAAACCTTTCAATGCAGTATTCAAGTGTCTCAATATTTACTGATATGCTTGAAACTACTTACGAGTTCGGTAAACGAGAGAGAAGACAAATGATTCAGTAACTAGATAGACTACTCTAATCCAAGTGTCCTAGAGCCCCACTGAGTAGAGGAAGAAGTCTTGACAAGACATAGAAAGTGTATTCTACAACAACCCAGAAAATATGAGGTTCCATAAGTACACAAATCGAGTTTATTTAAATAAAATAGCGTACTAAATTAATACATCAACCAATAACAGTCAAGGATTTCTTCTGCTGGCAGTGGTAGTAGTCCATTGACTAGTTTAATTTTACCAATTAATTCAACAAATGATTATTCACAAATTGTTGTTGCACAACAACAATCATCGACTGTTCGTACTCCATCAGTTGCCAGTTTGGTTGCTACGAATACAGCTAGACAGTTGGTTTGTGGTAAGTGTTTTTTAATTTGATGATAGTTGGGATATTCATCCAATATACTAAGAGAATTATTGGTCAAATTCTATCGGTCGATTTCTATTGGTCAAAATTATGGTCGTTCAAACTGTCAAAGTCAAATACTTCAATGTTGTCTCTTATTGGTCATCCGGACTGTCAATGTCATTTCAAATGTTCTTTCTTATTGATTGTCCCGACTATCAATGTCACTTCAAATGTTACTTCCTATTGGTCGTCTTAACTGTCAATGCCACAGAATTTGATGATGTTTCCTATTCGACCAAAATGTATAAATACACATTATCTGTAACATTTTATGACCACGACCAGGACCAGGGCTCGGTCCTGGATCCCTAGTCCGCGATCCTGATTCTCTTCTGGATTCTGACCTCGTAGTTTCTGGATGCTTGCAGAATACAGGTTCTACTTCATATCAAGTCTTCTCTTTTTTTACTAAATATGGGGGTTGGGATAATCGGATTTGAGTAGCATATCGTGTCACCGGATCCTCGATCCTCGCTTTCGTTTTTCCGACTGAAGTAAACTCGTAATAGTTCAAGTATATCAAGCTGACGTGTTTACGTGCAGGCGTAACATTTCTCCAAGTGAGAAATGTTATCTCATGGTTAGCCTTGATTAGCCCAGTGCTTGAAAGCATTAAAATTCAAAATTGGGACCGTTTATTAAATGAGTTCTGGGAATTTGACTTGCCCAATATTTACAAACAATGCACTATAGTAATTCTTCGCCTCTTTTTATTTCATTTTAGTCCTGATTCAAATCATTTAGTAAATGAGATTGATCATGATAATACTAATGATCATGCATATTCTACCGCCGACGACGGTACTATGGCTGTGTCCCTTGCAAACAACAACACCACCAACGATAAACTACGGTCTACTACTACTAATGATGATGATGACGAGACAGAATCGCTGGATAGAATGGAATCAACGCTTATGAAACAACAGACTATCAGTTCACATTAATGTTTATTCTCTTTCATTTTCATTTTTCTTCTCCTTGTGTGTATACAACAGTTGTGTTTTAGTTTTTTTTTACCGCTCTCCTCGTCCTCCTACTCCTCTCTCACTCTCTCAGTGGCCCGCTTTACTCTGCATTGTTGATTATTTGGTTGCTTTGATCATCATTATGATTATTCCTTGTGTGTGTGTGTTGGCGAAGACTACAAGAATTTTCTATGCATTCTACAAGAATGAATTGTTAGTGGACAAGTTGTTTACTCGTTTGCTTTATATATATATCTGTTTTCTAGAACAGTCGAACTCTTGTCATTTTAAAAGATAGTTCACATATTTTTTGTTAAACACTTTCCTATGTCTCTCTTGTCCTATCTATTTATTGACTGACACAATAGTGATTGTAAAATAAAACTGAACTAATTGTTCATTATATATATAAATATTTATATAATATATTTTTCAATTTGTGATATATACTACTCTCTGTGTATGTATGAGTAGTAGTTCTCTAGTTCGGAAATAAATGGGGGCGTTTTTTTATAGTCAAAGAAGTTGTTCGTATGGTCGATGAAAAGTATGTCATGTGTCTTGAGAGAGAGTGAGAGAGAGAGAGATCAGCATTACATTTTTGTTGACGTTCAACATCAGCTTCTAAAATCTGAAAATTCAATTTCAAAAAATATATATACATAAATATATCGAAACTGAGACAGACAGCCAGTCGGCTACAACGTAGAACTTCGTACGTAAGTACATCAGTTCATGTTGCCATAGCACATCAGCACAGAGATGTAATTGTCGATTCAAATCCAGTAGTAGTAGAGGTAGTAAAGGTATTAGCAGTATTCGGAGAGGTTAGGATTAGAAGATATTATTCAAGAAGTATAATTCAGTGAGATAAGTTTGGAAAGACAAAACTAGAGGTTTTGAAGAATCCATAAGATTAGGATTTGAGAGAACACAAAGAATGAATGCACCTGCGCCATTGCAAACGGTTTTGAGCCATGTCCTTCAAGGTTTCTAACCATCGATTACTATTATCTCACGGACCCCAACCAGGTAGTCGACAACTACCTACATGACTCAGTCCACTTTTCAATGACTTCATGGATTGCTGCCATGTTTTGGTCTGGCTGCCCCTTAATCATAAGCGATACCAAACGAAACAATACACTTGGTCTCAGTATTATACTTTGACTTTCCGAAAGCTTTCATTCAATCTAGTTAACCACCAACGTCTTATAGACAAACTCACATCTAATAGGATCAAAATCCGTCAACTTGCTTGGCTTGATTCTCTCCTCATTTATCGACACCAATTAGTCAAAACTGGGGTAATGCAAGGTAATGGTCTTAGACCCCTTGCTGCGTTTGGCTCGTATAAACGGTATTTGTGATTGTTTCTGTGCAAGTAAGCCTCTTCTATATACCGACGATCTGGAAGTGGTGTATTCATCCTTTACTCATGAGCTGAACAATATTCGAAGCTGGGTCAGCTAGGAGATCAATCAAGTGACCCAGCGGTGCTCAAAATTATGTTGAAGCTTAATACTACTAAATGTAGGTGGATTGGTTTTGTGTATCCTCTACTCAACTTAGATCTAACCATAAAACTTAAGGTATTATGGAAGTTTTTCATACAATACTGTTAAGGACGTTAGATACCCAGAACTCACTTGATCAAGGTCCTAATTTTGGATTTTATGTTTTCGAGGATGGGTTGATCAGGTGGCCTTGAGATTACATTTCCCACTCGCGAAAATCCTTGTCTATCATTGGTCGATGTATTATTTTAGTACGCTATCTTTGTGGCTCTCCCAAGGACGTTTCTGTCATGTGTGTGCTTGTGAACCTCGATTTTCTGGGCGCTTGTAGAATACTCTTTCTACGCCATATCAAGACTTCTTCCTATAGTTAACAGGGCCGGAGACAATCGAATCAGAATAGTCTATCGTGTCACTGGATTATTTGTCTTGTCTCTTATTTACCGACTAAGGTGAACTCGTAATAGTAGTTTCAAGCATATCGATTGACGAGCATATCAAATAATGGGCCTTGGTACCCAGTTATCTTTGTAATTTGTCCACAGAAAAGCTATTCAGATGGATCTTCAAGTTTCAACGTTTTCCGGGTAACTTCTATAACAATGAATCATATATATTGCAACATACACTTCTTGATTACGGCACATTATCTGTATTAGTGTACGCATTAAGGTTGTTAAATTGTGACTGTACAGAGACACACAATTTTTACACTACACATTTTCATAACTGATTGTACTTTTAATTATAAATTCAAGTGAAATAAACTTGAAAATCAAACCTTTATGAAAGAGGAGACCTAAACGTAATCTCAGCTTTTTCTTTGGAAATACATAATAAGCTTTGTTTTACTTACATTCAATGAAGCAATACGACATGACGCATTTGACGTTATCAAATACCATTTTGAACTTTGTACACTTCGTAGTTAGTGTCACTAAGATATGAAAAATCAATCGTTGTGAAGGAGTTAGTAAGGAGATGTTAAAATAAATGACATTACCATATGATCAATGTTAGACCACCATTAGAAACCTGAAATCACTGGACGGCCGTTTCGTCCTGGTATGGGACTCATCAGCAGTGCGCATCCACGACTCCTGTACCTCGCACGATTCGAACCCAGGACCTTCGGTATTGTAGGTGAACTCACTGCTGAGGAGTCCCATACCAGGACGAAACGGCCGTCCAATGCTTTCAGGTTTCTAATGGTGGTCTAACATTGATCCATTCATGGTTTCAAAAAAACTTAACAATCTTTACAACCCCGTAATGCAAATTACCTTATGAAACTAAAGTTTATAGGTGAACATATCAAAATAAGGTTCGAATCTTCAGCTGACTTGTAGTCAGCTAGACAAGAATTTCAAGAACTGATATTCTAATTCCTCAAATGATAATTCATTCATTTGTTCTTGGTGTCTCCTTATTGGTTAAGATGATTGCCACCTCAAGGTCACCACTGTCTCGTAACTCAATTACTGATATATATATATATATATACAGGAGAAATGTAGACATATCACGTGGTCTATGCTTGTTTACGTCAACAAATGAATTGAATTCTTGAAATTGATGACGCTTAAGCCATGCGTGATTCAACCAACCAAAATGCAAAAACAATTGAATTTACTTGAACTATTGACAATTATTAAATTTAAAACAATTAGTAGTCCCTTTTATAAATAATTTTGATAGAACACAGTGAGAAGAAGATGTAATTGATCTGAAAATAAAGGTGATGTATTTGCGCACTAAACAGATTTTGAACAATCTGATCATGCACATATATATGTACACTTGTCAAGGCATTTTATATGACGATTCATAAAAGGTCAGTTAGTAAATAAAAGTTCAAATAGACATAAGGTGATAATTGTAATCATGAAGGAGAGAGAAAATTAACGTAATACAAGAAAGGATAAGAAAAGGTAGGAAATTGTTACATTACCATAGACTTAAAGATTACCAGGGTAATGTGATAATTTTCCTATCCTTTCCTACCCTTGATCAATTACTGTTATGTTCGTCACTTGTACGCTTGAAGCTATTACGAGTTCACTTTAGTCGATAAACGCAAACGAGACAATCAACCAGGGTCCAGGTAGGCTACCTTGAATCCCCGACTGTAAAACAGAAGTCTTGGTAAGCGTAGAAAGTATATTCTACAAACACCCAGCAATCACAATACAATCAAGCAAACAACTCTCGTTTATTTATACATCATAGAAACGTCCTTAGGACAGTTACGAAAATGGCACACTAAAATACACAGCAGCCAATCACAGCCATAGATTTTCCTGGTGGGAAATGAAATCTCAAGATCAACTGATCACCCCATGCCCATAAACGTGAAATTCAAAATAAGGCATTTATCAAGCGTGTTCTGGGGATCTAACATCCTGAACAATTACGTCTTCTCAATGTCCTGACAATTATCAGGTAGTATAACGCAAAAAAAGGGGATGAACGAAATGGGCGTCTGTTTTTTGTACAGTCAAGGATTCTGTAACAAAAACTATGACAAATGTTGTCAATATCTAAAATTGTTTGCCTATTAAATGATCATATGCAGAACTTTTTCTTCATTGCCCAACAATACGTTCTTAAAATTTGTAAATATCTGTATAGTACTTATTATTTTTCTGTTAGGAAACAGGTGTTAGGTAAGGATGACAGATCGATATATGACGTAGTGAAACTTCATCAGATGAGGTGGTTGGGACATGTGTTATGCATGACTAACCACCGACTGCCGCGACGAGCCATGTTTTGTGGTGTATGAGTAGGTTGGAAGGAAGCTAGGGGCGGCCAAACCAAAACATGGCACAAATCCATGAAGTCACTGACAAGTGGACTGAGTCATGTTGGTAGATGTAGACTACCTGGCTGGAGTCAGCGAGTCGACAGTCACCAATGGTTAGAGACCTTGAACGATATGGCTCAGAATCGTTTGCAATGATGCAAGTGCATCCACTCATTGTGTTCTCTCCAATGCTAACCTTCTGAATTCCTCATCATCTCTATCTTTCTCCTTCTACATTTATCTCACTGATTTATACTTCTCAAATCATATCTTCGATCCCTAATCTTCTGGATTACTGCTAATAGTTCTACTATCGCTATCACTGTTGGATATGAACTGACCGTTGCATCTCTGTGCTGATGTGTGTGATGGCAACCTGAACTGATGTACTTATGTACGAAGTTCTGCGTTGTATCTATCTATCTATCTAGTGTTAAACTTATTGAATGTTTGCACTTTTGTCCATACAGACGATATATAAGATGTATATCAAAGTTTTTGTAATCCCCTAAATGCCCTAGTATGGCTAAGGATGAGGACAGTCTACTCTCATATGATCACGCTTATATATAACCACAGACAGGTAAATCGCGTTCACTGTCTCCTGACGGTGGAAGTGTTCTTTTCAAAAGAAATTGAGTGCATGAAAATCAGATGTCCGGCTTTGAAGGAGGATACACCTATAGGAGTTGGAAAACCCAAATCAGTGGTGGACATGGACTCCAGGATTCTAATAGAACGAATGGTGTATGAATCTATTTTTGGCAAGCGTTTAACATGGAACTGCCTCTAGATCGAAGGCTCGAGGATTGGCTCATTAAAAAACCGCTAGTTTTAGTGTAGGTACCGGGTTATTATCCTTACCTACACACAAATTAACTGATTTTTTTGACGCATATATATCTCGAGACCGCTTTGTAAGAATAGCTTAGCTTACGCCTATTACCCCCAATGAAGCATAGTCTGTCGGACCAGTATTCTTCAACCTACTCTGTCATATGCCTCTCTTTCCAGTTCTGCCCAATTTTTGTTCATTCTTCTCATGTCTGTCTCCATTTCTCGACGTAATGTGTCCCTTGGCGCTTCCTCTTTCCCTTTGACCTTGAGTGTTCCAAGTGAGGTGGCTCGCCTTATGACACAGTTGGGTGCTTTCCGCAAGGCGGATAAAAATGCCCTAAACACTTCAATGAACTAGTCAATCATTTGAAGTCGACAGTATATTTATTATTACTTTTCTCTACATAAATTCTTTAATATTGAGTACACTGCATAAAGTGTATTTTACGAGTTGCTCAACGTCGACCCCCCTACCTTTATACAATAATTTCATCGTATAAGTTATTTTCAGTAATTATCCCACAGTCATGACACCCACAATGGAGCGGATGAAAATTTTTCATGTTGATATATTTCAAATCATTAAAGTAAAGATTTAATTCTAGGATAATCGAATATTTGGTGCACTTGAACAAAATAGTTAGTTCATGATAGAGTGAGAGAGAGAGAGAATGAGTACACTCTATGTACTCTCGATTACGTCATAATACCTATTTCATTTTTGTCGTATCAATCGCGTATTTCTGTTTTGTTATGGTTAAGCGTGTTATCTTTAATAAAGTATGAGCCACTGAACAGTAGTCTCCAACCTACTTTGTCCTGAGTATTCTTTGCCAAGTCTATCCATTCATTCTTCTCATGCGTGCTTCTGATTCTTGGCGTAATATGTTCTTTGGTTCATCTCTTTTCCTTTGACCTTGAGGATTACAAGTGAGGGTTTGTCTAGTGATGCAGTTAGGTAATTTCCTCAATGTGTGTCTCATCCTCAGCTGGAATCTGCTTTGTTCTCTCTCTTTCTCTCCTAAAGTAGGTTCTTGCTGATACTGGTTGACTAACAGATCCGAAGTATGTTGTGCCGATAACTATGTCTTGTGGATAATGGGTTCCGTGGTTCACCAAGTTTCCTCTCCATACAGCAGAATTGTCTTGACGTTTGTATTCAATGATTATTTGAAAAATGTCCTTTTCAAGTGATTATCTTTAATTAACTTAGTACTAAGTAAAGATGAAGTAGCAAGTCTTCATCAGTTGACGTGGTTGGGACATGCGTTGCGAATGCACAACCACCGACTGCCTCGACGAGCGATGTTTTGTGGTATAGAAGTACGTTGGAAGAAAACCGGGGGGTGGCCAGACCAAAATATGGCACAAATCCATGAAGTCATTGACAACTTGAATGAGCCATGTTAGCAGGTGTACTAACCGATGATTAGAGACTTTGAACGATATGGCTCAAAATCATTTCCAATAGCGCAGATGTATACATTCTTTGACTTCTCTCAAATTCTAATCTCCTGAATTCTTCATCACCTCTATCGTTCTCCCCACAAATTTATCTCACTGAATTATACTTCTCGAATCATATCTTCGCTCCCTAATCTTCTCCATTACGGCTAATACTTCTACTATCTCTAGCACTATGGGATTTGAATTGACAGTTGCGTTTCTGTGCAGACGAGTTATAGCAACCTGAACTGATGTACTTATGTCCGAAGTTCTACGTTATTGCTGACAGATTATTTTTCTGGGGCACAGTTTTGGAGGTTTGCGTTTTTACACATTTGAAATCATCAATCAATCATTGTTAGACCATCATTAGAAACCTGGAAGCACTGTTTAGACGGCCGTTTCGTCCCACAATGGGACTCATCAGCAGTGCTCATCCACGACTCCTGCTCCTCGCAGGATTCGAACCAGGGACCTTTGGTATTGTAGGCGAACGCCTAACCATCGGACCACTGGTCTGGCATCCAACGGTGTTAATGTCTAACTCTGATTGATCTACGGATTTTGCGCGACCTCACTCATTTGTCTTTGGTAGTTACTGCCTACACCTGACAGGGTTGAACTCAAGCAAAATTACAAGGCATTCTTTAATATTCTCCTGTGTACCTTTCATTCTTCTTCTCAACTTTATTTAAATTTACGAAACGAACCAGATTTATGCAAGCACTAGCTTTGTTGTTAACATTAAATCATGTAAAATCTATTTCTTACCCTTTCTATATATACGTTCCTTATTGATTTTTTTCTCTCACGAACTGAGATTTCTTGTGTTAGTTTCTTTTATTTTCTTAAAACTCGATCAATAGGAAGGAAATCTACTAAATTCTATGTAATATATATATACACTTGAATATTAATTTCAATTTATATATCGAAAACAATCCTCAATCATCTAAGTCATCGATTTTTAGCAAATATTTTAAATAACTGGCAAAGAAAAACAATAATTGTTCATTCATCCCAATTACCCAATCTCTATCTATCTATCTATCTCTTTCTCGCTCTCTCAATGTACTTTAGTGATCGGAATAGTTTTTTTGCTAACTTAAAACTCTGTTTGCTGATTGGCTGTAACAATTGTTCAAGGTCGTCAGTATGGTCTACCCATCTCTCTCCCTCCAATTGATCTGATTTGTTGGAGGAAATAGTAATCATTGAATTCAAGCATTTATTGACAATTATAGGGGAATAAATTATTTTTTTGAGAGGAAAAAAAAGATTCTGTTTCGCAATATTTTATTGTTGTCGTGTTTGTTATCTTGTGGAATTAATAAGGATTTGAAGATAAATCAATGTCTGACGATGATTGATGATAACGTGCTCAGAATTCGAATTCAGACAGATACAATAAAGAACTTCGTACGTACGCACGTACATCAGTTCAGGTTGCCATACCGCAGAGAGACGCAACTGTCAGTTCAAATGACATAGTGGTAGCGCGATAGTAGAAGTATTAGCAGTAATGGAGAAGATTAGGGTATAATTCAGTGAGATAAAGTTAGAAAGAGAAAGATAGAGATGATGAGGAATTCAGAAGGTTAGAATTTGAGAGAACACAAAGAGTGGATGCACCTGTGCCGTTGCAAATGATTTCGAGCCATGTCGTTCAAGGTCTCTAACCATTGGTGACTTTCGTCTCGCGGAACCAACCACGTAGCCTACATCTACTAACATGATTCAGTCCATTTGTCAGTGACTTCATGGATTTCTGGCATGTTTTGGTTTGGCCGCTCCTAGCTTTCTTCCAACCTACCCCTAAACTTCTATAATGGCATTAGGTGGTTGTGGAGATTGTTGAGTTAGTTTTTGAAAATCATGAATCGATCAGTCTTAGACCAGCATAAGAAACGTGTAAGCACTGGACGACAACCGGTTCATCCTGGTATGGAACTCATCAGCAATGTGCATCTACCATCGCAGTTAGACCGTTAGATGGTAGCTTAATGGTTCAAAGGGTAGGTGTTCACGCGCAAACCGACTGTCTTGGGCTTGAATCTTGTGATTTGCAGGAGTCGTGGATGTGCACTGCTACTGATGAGTCCCATACCAGGACAATACGGCTGCCCAGTGCTTCCAGGTTTCTTATAGTTGTCTAACTTCGATATTATCTCAAATTCTATTGCTAAATCCCAGTTATATATACATTAAAGTGACATCACCAAATCTTCATGTTTTAATTATCTCAGCTAACTCATAATTGTAAGTTTAATGTGAAGATGCACTGACTGATACAAGATGTCTCAATAATTTGCAACTTATCGGTCTTAATTATTATTTCATTAGTCGAAAATTGATTATTTTTTGTAAACTTATAAAATATGATTTCTAGATTATACAGAAATGATTATTAGTTACGTGAGAATTTGGTTTTGACTCATACAATTAAAATAATTCGTATTGATTTAAAAACTTATTTACATCGAAATTTTCGATCAAGTCAGGTCACAATAATCATATTCACCATCGGTCATGTTTATTTATCTGAATGTTTTGTTAGTTAAGAAATGAGAAACTAATTAACGAATTCATTGACTTCTCACATATTATTCAATGTGAATCATTGAATTCTTGTGGAAAATAATATCGAAAAGACTGTATTTCATTTGTGAGAAGTATTGCGTGAAGTATTTCGATTGACTGATTATCTGTTCAGCAGCAGATGTATATCTTAACCAGGTTACTCACTCACTTACTTACGCCTGTTACCCTCAATGTAGCATAGGCCGCCAAACAGAATTCTCCAACCTACTCCGTCCTGGACCTTCCTTTCCAGTTCCACCCTATTACTGTCCATTCTTTTCATATCTGCTTCTAATTCTCTGCTCATTGTGTTCTTCGGTCTTCCTCTTCTCGCTTTGCCTTGAGGGTTCCAAATGAAGGCTTGTCTTGTGACGAAATTAGATGCTTTCCTCAGTGTGCGTCCAATTCACTTTCAGCGCTTCTTCTTGATTTCTCCCTCCGCTACATTGTACTTTGTTCTCTGCCACACTAGGTTATTGTTGAGACTGTCTGGCCCATGGATCCAAATAACTAAATCACTTTGTTATTAATATTCATTCACAAGCAGTTTTAAACAAAGCCCAATAATGACTATCAATGGGATTTAGCAAGAGTCATTGTTTCGTCAGATTTAAGACTCATCAACTGAATGCACATTATGATATCCAGTTAGTTAACCGAGTCTTAAATCCACCGACACAGTATTCATCAGTAGTAATTAAACCAAAAAACTTATTTGTTATTGTTTACAAAATAACGCAATGTCTAGGTTACACATTTTTGTCTAATTGAACAAAAACATGATAAATTGTTGTGTGCATGAGTGAAAATTTTGTCTGAATAATACAAAACTCAGCTATGTGTGGGCGTGCGAGTACGCACACGTGAATCTACACATTTGTTTACATGTCGATTTAGAATTTAAAATTAAAAAAAAAATATTTCAGCAAATAGATCTCTTTTCACATTGAAATCATGAATAAATCATGTTCAGCCCATCCTAAGTATGGTACTCATCAGTAGTAGTGTGGTGTGAGCTACTTATAAGTAGTATATGACGTGAGTGAAAACGTAATGTTTGGTGGCAGCAGAAGATGGGGGAAGATCAAGCAAGGAAGAGTTAGAACACAATGGAATTTGTATGAAACGCATGAATAGTGACAATGGATTGATGTTTTGCAACAGGAACAACAGTCCAGTTCGATATGATGAACTGATATTTTGCAAATGAGCGATTTACGATATGGTTTTTTTATTTTACTGAGTAACTCTGTAATTTTCGTTAAATACAATTCGGTTGCCCTCACCTGTGTTCTCCTTCACTACAGTAGTAGTAGTAGTAGTGCACCTCCACAACTCCCACTCACTCCCTAACCCTAGCCCAGGCGAGCGAACGCCTAGCCTCTGGATCATTGAGTCGGCACCCAACGGCGTTGATATCTAACTTTGATCAACCCAACAAGGTTGAACTCTACTGCACTAGTCAGCAGTGAGTACATTTTAGGAGTTTTGCACTATAGAATTATGGAGATCATTGTTTTACTTTGAAATCGGGATCTCTTTTTAATAGATATTTATTATCAAGCTGTACAACTGTGTCTATATGACATTTTTCAAAAGTATAAATGTCGTAGGAACATATTTCCAGTGAATAAACACGATGATATAACAATCTAATAACAACATTTGGTTGTACTCACTAATGACTAGCTTTGTGAGGAATCTTCTCCAAGTTCTACTGGGAAGTTGTGACCAGTGAAGTTCAACCTGTTCGGGTATAGACAATAACTACTACCGAAGACAGTGTATGAGGTTACGCAACTCTATGAATTGATCGAAAGTTAGACATTAACACTGTTAGATACCGGCTCAGTGGTCCGGAGGTTAAGTGTTCGTGCACAAAACCGAAGGTCCTAGGTTCGAATCCTGCGTGGTGCAGGAGTCATGGATGCGCACTGCCACTGATGATCAGTCCCATACCAAGACGAAACGGCCGTTATCCAGCGCTTCCAGGTTTTCTAATGGTGGTGGTTTAACACAATGATTGATTGATGATTTCAAATGTGTGTTTTATGATCAAAAAGGATAAAATTCAACTTTCAGGTATGACGTAGTAAGTCTAAAGCCTACAATCAATCACGTTTTGTTTTGTATAAATGTGATGTTAAAGATTCCCATTGTGAAAATTAGAACAACACATATAAACGAACAATATTGTTTTCGATTCGATCGTCATCAGGCTTTATACTCTAATATACATGAATATTTTTGTATGAAAATGTTAAACCAATCAAGGCAATTTGAGTCGATAATCACAATGAAATGAAAAAGGCTAAAGTACAAGTGGATAGTAGGAAGATAGGTGAACCGATACTGGAAGGAAAATTAATATAACTAAAGTAGGTCAAAGGTGGGTGAATAGAGTTCAAATAATCATCAAAAAACATCAAAAACATTACGTAATAAGCAGATGTGTAAAATAATAAAAATAATAAAATTAAAATAAATAAAAATATATAATGCCAATCGTTAGTTACGTCATATCCGGCCACGGAAGAGATAGGGGTGTCACGAATTTCTTCTGAACACATAAATTAGGGTTGAATGTGCGTATTCCTATGGCTTGTGCAATGTGTAGGAGACGGGATCGAACTCCGTTGGGAAATGATGGAGGTATACGATAGATCACCCGAAAAGATCTAGATTTATCTACAATG
The DNA here is from genome assembly GCA_944470395.2 of Schistosoma turkestanicum. Classification (NCBI taxonomy): domain Eukaryota; kingdom Metazoa; phylum Platyhelminthes; class Trematoda; order Strigeidida; family Schistosomatidae; genus Schistosoma; species Schistosoma turkestanicum. The sequence goes on along the minus strand of OX103975.1, from coordinate 14,450,254 downwards.
TAACCACTATCTACCAGGTGTGCTAAGATAGAACTGCGTATTGTTTTTGACTGACCCTTCCTTAAACCATGCTGCGAGATGTTCACTCATTCGTTGTGTGGAAGTTGCCTGGAAGTACGCCCGATATAGCTATCTCCACAGGAGCAGCTGAATTTGTAAATGCACATAGAGGAGGCCAACTCAGGTAACTTATCCTTCGTTTGGGTAGACATCGCTGGTCGACTGGAGAAAGTCAATGCAAGTTTGGCAGCGTTGAATGTTCTACTAATTACTCTTATTAATCTGTCCTGATTATCGACTCAAATTGCCTTGATTGGTTTAACATTTTCATCTTGATAAATATTCATGTATATTAGACAGTAAAGCCTGATGACGATTTAATCGAAAACAACAATCATTGTTCGCTTATATCTGTGTTGTTCAAATGTGATGTTACCCATGTCTAATAGGCTTTTTTAAGTACAAAAACGGAAAATGATTATTATGTTCGCAAAAAATCAAAACAAATTGGAGGCGATGTTATTGTCTATTAATAATTACACTTCATAAATATTTAAAAAATATGTTTATATTAAAAATAAAATTAAAAACATTTTTATGAATTTTATAATTCAAAAAAACACGTCATTATGATTCATGAATGTCATGACAAAATACAAACATCAATCAAGAAAATAATTATTTGTACTTATGAAATTAAGGTAGTGTTTAATGATTGTATAAAAAAAACGGAGATTTATTTGTTAAAGTGTTAGATTAGTGTTAGAAAGCGCTGGATAGTAGTCGGTTTGTCTTGCCTGGTATAATACTCATTAGCAGTGAGTATCCACGACCTACACAAACGGGGATCGAACCTGGGACCTTCAGTTTTTGCGCACGATAGTTTAACCTTTACACCACTGAACCGTTGGCTTCCAGTTATGCTAATGTTTAACTTTGATCATTCTATGGTGTTGCACAATCTCACCGATTGTCTTCCGTGAGCACTGCTGACGAGTTCCATACCAGGACGAAACGGCTGTCCAGGTTACAAATGGGGCTCTAACATTGATCAATTCATGATTTCAGAGTAAATTAACAATATTTACAACTCTAGAATAATGTTTCATGATGAATATCAGTATTGTACTACAAGATCATTCGGCTGACGAAATTTCCGTAGGTCGAAACATACATCATAGAATAATTATCAACGTGAAATTTAAGTAGTATGAAAAATATATACTTAGTGATGACATTATTTTTAGAATAGAATTGAGTAGTAACTGGCGTCAAGACCCTGATAACAAAAGAGTTTGAATTCTCTGAAACCTACTGGAGTTGACGGAAGGGAGACACTCTGTGGATACTGACCAGACCCTGATAACGAAGGGGTTACAACTGTGAAACCTAACGAAATTGACGGATGGGTGAAACTCTGTGGAACTTGCGGTTCGCTTTAGCAAATAAACTTATAAAGGGCGTAGCTTCAGTGATCCTAAGGCGGCCTTGGGCGATTTATTCAAGGAAGTAGCTGAAGGCTCCTGGTCTACAAGGCTACCGACCGTATGTGGCGGCTCCGAGCATTCTTAACCTCCGTTTAGTGTGTCAACTGGCGTCAAGACCCTGATAATAAAAGGGTTTAAATCTCTGAAACATACAGGAATTGATGGTATGGTGACGCTTTATGGATCCCGACGAGACCCTGAAAAGTAAAGGGATGACGGGACTAAGATCGAACGTCTTTAAGTCTGAATCCCGTCCACGGAGATTAGGTAAATTTCAAAATATTGGGATATAACTTTCCAGCTTTCTTGAAGGCGGCCCTAGAAGATTTGTTCGGGGAAGCAGCCGTAAAGATCCTGGACGCCAACACCATGGGGTTGTTCCAAACACTCTGCATCTCGGTGTATTGTGTCAACTGGCGTCGAGGCCCCTTAAACAAGGGTCTCCAGTTAGGTTATGTGATCCAGTGCTGAAAGGGTACTGGACGCCAATGATGTCTGACCGCTTACGTAGTGGGATTTACCCTGCTTGGCTGAGTGCTTGCACTTGGTCGAGTTCATGACATCTACCCCGTTGGAGGGTGTACGTTCTGGCTGACCTTGTGGGACAAACTAGATCTTTAGCTTCATGTGGAGTTTGGGGGCTCTGATCGATTATATCAGCTCAAGGTAGTTGAAGGCCAGACGGTTGGAACGGCTGCTGGTTAGTGCACTGATGGGTGGCTCGGCAATCCGTTTCGGGGTGCCAGGTCTAGCTGGGAAAGCTCGCCTTGGGGATTGTGGGAAGTGGATTGTTTGGGGGGATCTTGTTGATTTATAAGTAACCGGACGGGGGCCACTGCTCGTGTGCGCGCTTTCTAGAGGTCCACTTGTCTGCAGACCAATTTACACAACATATACTTTCCTGTATGGGGCAGGGGTGATCGCAATATTGGCTTTTGTGAGAATCCTTGTGTTGCCTAAAAAGCAGCGACGTGCATGTGCAGCAGGCTTGTTGATTAACCAAGAACACTGCATACATACCGTCACGGTTTTACTCTTGTGATTTGTTGCATGGTAAGAACCGTCGACCAAGAATTCGAATACATACTGTATTATTCATAAATCTTACTTACTCCTGTTACCACCCAATGGAGTATAGGCCACTGGACAGTAATCTCTAAGCTACTCTGTCCTCAGTTTTTTTTCCAGTTCTTTCCAATTGTTGTTCATTGTTCTCATGTCTGCTTCCGATTCTCGGCGTATTATATTGTTTGGTTTACCTCTTTTCCTTTGTCGTGTTGTCGATGTGTTTTAAACTAGAACGAAACAGCAATCCAATGCTTTCTGGATTTCAATGTTTGTTCAAGTCCAAACCGTGAGTTAGTCAGTTACAACGTAGAATTTCGTACGTACGTACATCAGCTGAAGTTGCCAAATACCACATTAGCACAGAGACGCAATCCCATCATGGTTAGATGTACTAGAAGTATTAGCAGTAATCGGAAAGATTAGAGTTCGAAGATAAGGTTCAAAGAGTTTAATCCAGTGAAATAAACTTTAGAAGAGAAAGAGTAATTGAGAAGATAAGAATTTGAGAGAAGACAAAGAATGAATGCACCTCCGTCATTGCAAACGATTTTTAGCTACTTCATTTAAAGTCTAAAGTCATCGGTTATTAATGTCTCTCGGACCTTAACCTGACAGTTTACACCTACTTACATGGCTCAGTCTAGTTGTCAATGACTTGATGGATTTGTGCTATGTTTTGGTCCGACCGTTCCTCACTTTCTTCCAACCTACTCCTACACCACAAAACATAGCTCGTCGAGGCAGTCGGTGGTTGGGCATTCGTCCCAATCACCTCAATCCATCAAGTTAACTAGGTAGAACAATGATGAATGCTTCACAACCAAGATAATCCATCTCGGCGAGAATGAAACTCTACCACAACGTAACATATTGACCAAAAAAGCACTTTTCTAATTAAATTATAAACCCCATTTTTCTATTGTATCAATTTAAATGTTGCACTTTCTCGTCTTATCAATTTAAACAAAATAAAAATAGATCACAAAGTTCGAGCAGTAATTCATGAATAAAAAAGTGCTAGAATTCGGTAAATAAAATATTTGAAATCTAATTATTATTATTATTGTTACATTATTTTTCAAAAATTCAATATTCGACAATCGATTTTACATAGTTTTATGTTTTTATCCAATCAAAAAAAAGCTATTGAGCACTGTACAATTTGAAACATTGATCATATTAATTTTGAACGTAACAAATTTATATGTTCTTTAAAGGCTAAAAATCGATAGGACACGCACGCATTGATGAAAGCACTTAATTGCGTTACAAGGCAAGCCATAACATGGGAACTCCGAGAATTTGCTCACGAAGAAGCTAGTCACTAGTGGGCACATTTTACGAAGACGTGACGTGTAGGTTGTCTGTGAAAACGATAAAAGTTACTTAAATTCTGCTTATCTTTGTTGTTTGCTAAAATAATGATTCACCTGAATTGAATAATAACTTCTGTGATGGTTTATTAGTTAAGTGTTTAAAAAAAATGCACTTAGAATATAAAGCGGCGAATGTCATGATCATGTAGAGGTCACATATAAATTAATCAATTCTTAATTACCGTTAAGGACAACTAACACTGTGTAAACATTCAACTCATTCACAGGTACATAACAAAATGAGTAGGATCGAAAAAAAATTTTGATTTCTTTGTTCTAGTTTCAGTTGTGCGCATCCACGACTACTGCCCGCGGGAGTCGAACCTGGAACTTACTGGACGACTGAGCTGGTACCCAACAATGTTACTGTCTGACTTTGATCAAGTCATGGTATTGCGTAACCTCACGCAGTGTATTCCGTTGGTTACTGCCAACACTCGACATAGGTTGAACTACACTGGCCACAACTTTTCCATAGAACTCTGAGAATTTTCTTCACAAAGCTAGTTACTAGTAAGCATAATTTTATGATTTTAATTATGGGGTTGTGAAGATCGCTAGAGTTTCATTGAAAATGAGTTTCAAATGATGGTCTAACAATGATCGATATTTAAAATGATTGATTGTGGAGTTTTGACTCATTTACCATTACTAATGAATTAATAATTAAACGAAATATATGAACGACCTCAAGTGAAAAACTCTTTATGTAATCCGTGAAACAAAAACGTATACGGATTAAATCTCTATTCAATCTTACATGAATACGTTTTTATCTGCTTAAATATAGTTTGATAATTTTTCTAAAATCTGAATTCTGTTCTGTATCTGAACAAACATATATCAGATTAAGTTTATAATTTTCATCAGGATAATCGAGTCCTTTTTTTAGAGCTGAGAGCTACACGAACATGAAATCGAGTTAGTGATAAGCGGTTTTGCTGTTGTGGCGTTAGACTTTCGTTATCTTCGATTCCCAGTATATCTTCGTCTTGATGATCGCTCGCTACGAAAGAACACGAGTCGTTGTTGCCACAATTTCTTTATTATTCAAATTATTTTAATGATCGATACAAATATGGGATTTAATTCAAATATGTATAGTCGATATTGACATCGAATTATTCAAACTGTTAATCGATACAGCTAGTCAAATAACTATTATGTGTAGATGGTAAGTAATGCCCAAGCGTACATGCGCGCATACAAGCTGAACAATGATAAAAGTACAAGATTATATGTGAGGTGCTACATTGTAATCCGCTTCTAATTACGCAAATCAAAATATTAGCATTAAATACTCTAAATGAACTTTCACTCTATGACACCAAATGACTCTTGACCTAGTCAGTCATTTACAAAGTAGAATTTCGTACATACGTACGTCAGGTCGCCATACCGCATCTGCACAGAGCCGCAATTGTCAGTTCAAATCGCATTGTGGTAGAGATAGTAGAAGTATTACTGGTAATGCAGAAGATTAGGGTTCGAATGTATGATTCAAGAGGTATAATTCAGTGAGATAACTTTTGAAAGATAGAGATGATGAGGAATTCAGGAGGTTAGAATTTGAGGGAACACAAAGAATGAATGCACTTGCGCCATTCCAAACGATTTTTAACCATTTCGTTCTAGGTCCCTAACCAGTTAGTCTACACCTACCAACATGACTCAGTCTACTTGTTAGTGACTTCATGGATTTTTGCTACATTTTCGTTTGGCCGCCCCTAACTTTCTTCCAAACTATTCTTACACCACAAAACATAGCTCGAAGAGGCAGTTGATGGTTAGGCATACGTAACACATGTCCAAAGCACCTCAACTGATGAAGTTTCACCACTTCACCTATTGGTCTGCCATCCTTAACTAGTACTCCTTTCCGAACGATAGCATTACTTACTCAGCTGTCCAAGGACTCTGAACCCAATATTGAAGTAATAAGAAGGTAAATGTTTTCCTTAACTATGATGGAAGAGAGGATTTTTTTTCTTAGCATTTTTCTTGTAAACTAGCTACTAATTAAAAATTTTCACAGCCCCTAAATTGAACAAAATGCTAATATCGTAACAGTGCTCACCAGTGAACAGTAGCTTCGTGAGGAAATTCTCGGAGTTCTAGTTGAGAAGACATGACCAATGGAGTTCAACCCTGTCAGGTGTAGGCAGTAACTACCAAAGACAAATGGGTGAGGTCGCGCACAATCCCTAGATCAATCAGAGTTAGACATTAACACCGTTGGATGCCTGCCCAGTGGTCTGATGGTTAGGCGTTCGCGCACAATACCGAAGGTCCTGGGTTCGAGTTGCAGGAGTCGTGGGTTCGCACTGCTGATGAGTCCCATATCAAGACGAAACGGTAGTCATCGAGTACCTCCATGTTTTTAATGGTGCTCTAACAATGATTGATTGATGGATTCAAATGTGTAAAAACGCAAATTGTTTAAAAATCCAGTATAATGATTTGAAATATCTCTACTCTTTTTTTTTCTCTATTGAGTTCGATAGAAATTTCGGGAAAAATAATACTTCTCCCAAGATATGTATTACTAACAATTCTAGTCAATGAAAATTAAATATATTTCACAAAATCGATACAAACTCATTCTTTCTACTAAATAGTGGCATCTTATTTGTCACCAGTTACATTCATTCTTTATGTTCTCTCAAGTCGCCTCCTTACCTTCTGAACTCCTCATCACCTTTATCTTTTTAAGTTTCTTCACTAGATTCTACTTATTGAATCAAAGCGTCAAACCCTAATCTCTCCAAATACTGCTAATACTTTTACTACCTCTAGTAACTACTACCATTAGATGTGAATAGATAATTGTGTCTCTGTGTTAATGTGGTACGACAACTTGGACCGATGTATGTGAGTATGTATGAAGTTCTACGCTGCTGTTGATTGATTGAGTTGCATGACTTCAGTTCACTAATAATAATAATAATAATAATAATAATAATAATGACAACATGAACAGGATTATGCAACTGATTGAATTGTTGTTATATAAAAGTCAAAATCATTCATTACGTCATAGATAACACAGTAGCAGCTGCAGCCTAAAAAAATAAATTTACACTAGCACTTGTTATCATATATCATCTAGGAGGCATTTCCAAATTGCTTCACACTATTGTTTCGAATGATTTTCTCTATAGTTCATCTGTTTTTTATTCAGTACTTATTATGATTATTATGATTACAAGGTTTTTACTTATAATATAATTCATCTCATCATTTGCTGCTATCGATCATCTCTCTCATCATGCCCAATATGAGATATGTGATTGTTTCGGTGTCAGTAGACACGCATATACATATACATATTTTTGAAACCACGAATCGATCAATGTTAGACCACCATTAGAAACCTGGAAGCACTGAAAGACGGCCGTCTCGTCCTCGTATAGGACTACTTATCAGTGGCAGTGCGCATCCACGACTCCTGCACCCTGCAGGATTCGAACCCAGGACCTTCGGTATTGTGCGCGAACGCCCTAACCGTTAGACAACTGAGCCGGTATCTAACGGTGTTAAAGTGTCTAACTTGATCAAATTCACGGAGTTGCGCAACCTCATACACAGTCTTCGGTAGTAGTTACTGTCTACACCCGAACAGGTTGAACTTCACTGGTCACGACGTCTTCCCACTAGAACTCGGCCGTCCAGTGCTTCCAGGTTTCTAACGGTGATGGTCTAACATTGATCGATTCATGGTTTCAGAAAAAAATGTGTAACTTAACAATCCTCACAACAAACCCGTAATGCACATATATACATATATAAGAATCAGTCAGTTGCAACGTAGAACTTCGTACGTAATTACATCAGTTTATGTTGCCATACCACATCAGCACAGAGATATAATTGTCAATTCAAATCCAATAGTAGAAGAGGTAGTAAAGGTATTAGAAGTAATCGGAGAGGTTAGGATTAGAAGATATTATTCACGAAGTATGATTCAATGAGATAAGTTTAGAAAGTCAAAACTAGAGAGGTTGAAGAATCCAGAAGATTAGGATTTGAGAGAACACAAAGAATAAATGCACTGGTGCCATTGCGAACGATTTTGAGCCATGTCATTCAAGGTCTCTAGCCATCGATTATTATCATCTCGCGGACCCCAACCAGGTAGTCGACAATTACCGACATGGCTAAGTCCACTCGTCAATGACTTCATGGATTGCTGTCATGTTTTGGTCTAACCGCCCCTAGCTTTCTTCCAACCTATTCCTACACTACAAAACAAAGCTCGACGAAGCAGCCGGTGGTTAGGCATACGCAACACGTGTCCCAACCACCTCAACTGATGAAGTTTCACCACTTCATCGATTGATCTGCCATTCTTACCTAGTACCCGTTTCCTAATAACAGCGTTGCTCACTCGGGTGTACCACGATATACGAGCAATGCTTCGAAGACACCTATGATCGAAAACCAATAACCGACGAGTATCTTCTACTCTCATTGGCCATGTTTCACGGCCAAAAAGTAAGACGGAGCGAACCACTGCGCAGTACACTCGTCCTTTAGTCAGCAAACGGATATCTCGCACATATATAAGAATGAATTAAGACCATACTAACTAATCAATAGTATGTATAATTGCAAATACAGTAACATTTGAGAAACATATTGAATAATTTATAAATAACCCCTCTTCAATTGAAATAAAGTAAAAATGGACTCATAATAATAATAACAATAATAATAATAATGATAATAAAGGAGATTATGAAATCAACAGCTGGTCACTTTTGTTTCTTGCGGCTTCTGTTGAATTCACGCATGAAAAGAAGTCAACATGAATTCGAAACAGGCGGACAGATAAAATGAAATCAACAGAGAGTGAGAGAGAGAGGGCGAGTGAGTGAGTGACTGAGGAAGACACAATCAATAATCCTCACAAGAAAAAAAGAAATGCAGAAGACGTATACATTGTTCGAACAATCTGGTCATGCACACATATATGCGTACACTTGTCAAAGCATTATTTTATATGACGATTCAAATAGAACATAAGGCGATCATTGTATAATCATAAAGGCGAGAGAGAGAGAGAGAGAAAACTAACGTAATACTAGAATGAATAAGAAAGGGGTACAAATTAGTACTGTACACATAAGCGCGTGGGGGTGGGGAGAGCGAGTTTGAATTTACGGAAATAGGCAAGACTTCCTTCAACATCTCTATACCATGTGTTTTAAACATTGTCTCATATAAATAAAATGCCTTGATTAAGTCGTACACATATATATGTGTACGTGACTAGATTGTTCCAAAATGTACAACACATACACAAAATACATCACCTTTCCTTTTTCAGATCAAATTACGTCTTCTTCTCCTCATTGTGTTCAATATAAAATTTTTTTTGAAAAGGGACTAGTAATTGTTTTAAATAATAATATCTTTTCTTTGGGATATATGCATGCATACAACACATTAATGGTAGTAGGAGTAGTCGTCGTCGAAGAAGAAGTGTAAATAATAAAAAGAGACTAAGTCACATACATAGCAGACAAAACTACCGGTGGCCTCACACACAGATAGACAGATAATGTCTGTCTGTCTCTCTCTCTCTCTCTGTGTGTGTGTGTATGTTTGTGTCTAGGTACATGTGATTGGATGAGTGTATAGTGCGCAATACTTTTTATATATATAAGTGAATAGGCAAGTAGAATATAATGTATGGGGAGCTTTTGTACGCGTATGTTAATTCATGAATTTATACAAATTGCATTATTCTCTGTTGTTGTTGTTGTTGTTGTTGTATTCACAACACGTTGCATGAAATTAATTAAATTCTCTAATCCATAACGAAAACCATGAGTTAATTCACAAGTCCAACAATTTGTACTGTGATCGTCATCGTCAACATCATCATCAACATCATCAGTATTGTGAATGTTATTATTGGGTAGATTGGAGTATTTCTTTGTCCAATGTGCAAAATCAATGAGATAAACTTGAGCATGTACTGTAGGAGTAGAAGGAGTAGTAGTAATAGTAGTACTACTACTACTACTACTACCGTTATTTGGACTAGATTTATGACCGGAAAGATTGTCATTGAAATGATCAATATGATTCACTGTTTCAATTGATTGATTTAATAGTGTTGAACTGTTGTTCCCGGTGGGATTTCTCGATGTACATAAAGTAGGATGTATGTTGTTGGTGGATGATGACGCCGAAGCCGACGATGATGATTTGAGAGGACAGTGGTTATGATTATTATTATTATCATTATTACTAGTAGTATCTATATTATCAGTAGTAGTAGTAGTTGGTAATGATTCATGAATTAAGAGAATTGAAGAACGACAAAATGTCAATTCTTTTGCACCATATTCTACATACCAATTTAAAATACGACCAAGTTGTATGATATAATTTTGTGCAAGTTTAACACTATACATTGGATCTGTGCCTAGAAATGATTTGACAACTATAAAAAGTAAAAAAAAAGCAGGACAATATGTAAATTACATATAAACAACAACTTTTATATATATGAGAAAATTATTCCATGGGTCAAACTCTCCAGACCGACCGTAGCTAGCTACCTTGACGTGTTAGTGGTCAGGCTTGTCTATCGTGATGACCCAACTGAGCTAGATTGGCTGGAACTTATGTTCCTGAAGGTTCTACTATGCCAGGCAGGTCGATTGGAGAACGATGAGACTAAAAGCAGCTACTCAAGCAAGGTCTTAGGGCGAAGTCGTACTGCTGACTGCAGAGGGGTGTGATAGCAGCAGTAAGGTGTTTCCGTCGGACAACCAGCATCTGCAGCGATGCTGCCTTCACACAAGGAAGGAAGGGTTAGAAAAGGTCGACCCTAAAAATGTCACACCCCACCCTACCTCACGGATTTCCGTCTCCAGCGGTAAGGGTGCCCATTAAGGGCTTTAAAAAGAGCGGAGCTAATACTAAAAAAACCTTCCGTCAAAAGGCTGTGCGTGACCGGCCTCAAACAGTTGTCCCTTGGGCTCTGTGGTCACACTCCCAGGTCTCCAAGACCGACATTAATCTACCTTCCTTTTCAGGTTCCTTGAGAAACACCCTTCCATGGTGTCCTCATACCCATAACAGCACGAGAGACCAAATTGGTCAAAATCAAATCCTTCCTACACACTCTCTTATCTCCACGACTAACTCTACTCACATTCTTTTATCTCCCCGCACCTCTGCTGCAAATGATTCGAGTCCTCGAAACGTTATTCCCAGTCTCTTGAAGCCTCGTTCTAAACTACATGTTGGAGCATTTAACGTACGGATATTGTGTCAAATAGGGCAACAGGCTTTATTAGCTAGAACTTTAGAATCTCGCTCAATCGATGTGTGCTGCGTCTCGGAAACGCGCATACAGGATCCGAGTAGCATCATTCACTTGACCTCAGCATGTCAAGATAAAGAAGCAACTCGATTTACCCTTCGTGTATCCGGTAGCCCTGATGCTGCTTCACGGGGTCTCGCTGGTGTATGTATAGCATTGAGTCGTAGGGCAGAACTAGCTCTCCTAGACTGAATCCCTGCAGATAGTTGCTTGTGCGCCGTCCGGCTAAACGGGACAACAAGGACTCGGAAGGATAGGGACACTCGTCGTTGCCTATTCGTCATATCAGCCTACGCCCCCACTGACTGCAGTTCAGACGATGTAAAAGATGAGTTTTACAGAAAGCTTTCGGACCTCCTCAAAAAGTTTAGCGATCTGATATAGTTATAATGGCTGGTGACTTCAATGCACAAGTAGGTAGACTAAGTGAAAATGAAAGACACCTTGGTGGATGTTATGGTGTCGCGGCTCAGAGAACAGACAATGGAGACCGTCTGTTGCAACTGACATGACATATACACTGTCAACCGTTTTTTCCTCACTTTGTTAAATACTGGCAAAAGGTTAATCTATCTATGAAATGTTCACTTAATTTCTAAATTACACAAATGATAGAAAAATCCTTCATCTATACAACTTAGAGAATGAAACTCTATCATGAATCCTTCATCTAAATGAAATATATAATCTGGCATATTTCCACAAAAAAAATAATTAAAAGTACTCGCTGAGAAACTTCGAAGACTTAGGGCAGGACACCTAAACGGTTCGTAGGCCCGTTCTACTGAGGAGTCCTCGTACTGGGACGAAACAGCTGTCCAATAACTCCTGTTAGTCAGTCAGTCAGTCAATTACAACGTAGAACTTCGTACATACGTACGTCAGGTTGCCATACCGCATCTGCACAGAGACGCAAATCCAAGAGTGATGGTGATAGTAGAAGAATTAGCAGTAATGGATAAGATTAGGGAGCGAAGATATGATTCGAGAAGCATAATTCAGTATGATAAATTTAGGAGGAGTAAGGTAGAGATTATGCGGAATTCAGAAGGTTAGAATTAGAGAGAACACAAAGAGTGGATGCATCTGCGCCATTGCAAACGATTCTGAGCCATGTCATTCAAGTTCTCTAACGATCGGTGACCCCAACCAAGTAGTCTGCACCTTCCAACATGACTCAATCCAGTCGTCAGTGACTTCATGGATTTGTGCCATGTTTTGATTTGGCCGCTCCTAGCTTTCGTCCAACTTACTCCTACACCACAAAACATAGCTCGTCGCGGCAGTCGGTGGTTAGCCATACGTAACACATGTCCCAACCACATCAACTGATGAAGTTTCACTACTTCATCTATTGGTCTGCCAACTCGGTCTAGTACTCCTATTAGTTGGAATAGGAATCCACATTTTAAGTTATTGGCTAATGGAATAGAAATCTCCCTACTTGTATGTTTTAATTAGCATTGCTACATGTTAAATAATTTGAATAATAAAGAAATTGTGGCAACGACTCGTGTTCTCTCGTAGCGAGCGATCATCAAGATGGAGATATACTGGGAATCGAAGATAACGAAAGTCTAACGCCACAATAAATTGGTAAGCCCGACGTGATTTGAACACGCAAGTAATGCCCAAGCGTACATGCGTATACAAGCTCAACAATGATATAAGTACAAGATATATGTGAGGTGTTACAATTGTATAAATAAGCTTGAATCATGTTCTTAGCAATCTCAAATTTTCTGGTGCTTATAGAATACACTCTCTACACCATATCAAAACTTCTTGATCTAGTTAGTAGGGCCGCAGACAATCGTGTCACTGAGTGACTGCTCTTCGTTCCGTTTACCAAGTAAGGTGGATTTGTAATAACACATTCAAGCATATCATTTGGCGACAGTGGTTTTTGGGGACATGGATCCTTCCAAGCTTGAATTATTACTTGAGCACCAACTGAAACGAATGCAGATATTGACACATTTCAAGATTTCCACGTCCACACAGCCTAGCACATCGAATACAACCACAGCATTAATAAACTTATGTGTAATACGTGCAAATCACGTGGTTACAACACTGATTAATTCGAATAATGAAATCCTACAATTAGCAGCAGGAGTCGTGGATGTACACACTTTTACTGATGAGTCCCAACACCAGGACGAAATGACCATTCAATACTTTCTAATGCTGATGATAGTCTCTAACAATGATTCATTCATAATTTCAATCAATACAAAATTAACTAACCAATAGAATAAACTTGTTCTGGAGTTAAAGTTCGTCCAAATTTTTTAGGCAATTTAATTAAACAATGATTTGTTGTATCAGAAATCTATGAAAAATAAAAACAAAATTGAAACAACTAAGCACAGTAAAACAAAGCAGTTACACATTGATCAATTTACAATATGGTAGGTAGTAGGCAGAGTAAATGAAGAAAACATTCATCTGTTAACATTTTTTAAATTCTCTTGATTGATAATTTAATTAGTTAGTTGGTTGGAAGGAACTAATGACACTGGAAAAATTAACAATCAATTGTAAAAGTCATTTGCAAATGTACTACCACTACTATCACTACTACACAGTGTGGTGACAAAGACAACTATTTTGTATGGTAGAATTGGTGTATAATGAGAAAGTTTATAGAAATGTTGATCAACATCATCATATATATATCAGACAGGGAGGCAGGTGCACAAAATTAGAACATTGAACCTTTTATCTAGTTGTTAAATTAGATCACATTGGTCACAACAATAACAACAACAACAACATTGATATCAGGACAACGAGAAGAAAATAAATATCAATGCAAAAAGCCAATACAAATTACTAAAAGTAGTAATGTGTGTCGGTCGATCGGTCAATCGATCGATCAATAAAGCAGTCATTCATAGACCAACGACTTGTTATCTCATCTCATTGTCTAAGTATGGTAGATTTAATTTTCAGCATTGTTCCATTCGATAATTTCAACATGTAGACAAGCAATAATACGAAGGTATTTTTAATGATCAAATACTTTAGTAGTTACTTACAAATATCTTCTAGTTTTGAAAATATATCATTGTTTGACAGTTATATAATAGAATACAAAGTGAACAGCTGAGATTGGATAATGATTTGGCTGAATAATATATAGCATAGCCTATGACATCTCGAATACTTTCGAATGAATAGAATTTTTCTTTGTAATAAAAGTATGAGTAAGGCTTACTTACGATGTAACTATGAGGATCATATCCACCTCCCTCAACCTAGTAGCAAGCAAACACCAGTCAGTCAGTCAGATGCAACGTAGAACTTCGTACGTAAGTACATCAGTTCATGTCGCCATACCACATCAGCACAGAGATATAATTGTCAATTCAAATCCAATAGTAGTGGAGGTAGTAAAGGTATTAGGAGTAATCGGAGAGGTTAGGATTAGAAAATATTATTCAAGAAGTATGATTTAATGAGAAAAGTTTAGAAAGTCAAAACTAGAGAGGTTGAAGAACCCAGAAGATTAGGATTTGAGAGAACACAAAGAATAAATGCACTGGCGCCATTGCAAACGACTTTGAGCCATGTCATTCAAGGTCTCTAACCATCGATTATTATCATCTCGCGGACCCCAACCAGGTAGTCGACAATTACCGGCATGGCCAAGTCCACTCGTCAATGACTTCATGGATCTCTACCATGTTTTGGTTTGGCCACCCCTAACTTTCTTCCAACCTATTCCTACACTACAAAACAAAGCTCGACGAGGCAGTCGGTGGTTGGGCATCCGTTACACATGTCCCAACCACCTCAAATGGTGAAGTTTCACTTCTTCATCTAATGACCAGCCATCCTTACCTAGCACCCGATTCCTAATAACAGCGTTGCTAACTCGGGTGTCCCACGATATACGAGCAATGCTTCGAAGACATCTATGATCGAAAACCAGTAACCTACGAATATCTTCTACTCTCACTGGCCATGTTTCACAGCCATAAAGTAAGACGGAGCGAACCACTGCACAGTACACTCGTCCTTTAGTCAGCAAACGGATATTTCGCCTTCGCCATAAGTGACGCAGGTTGGCAAAAGCCAATCGAGCCTTCTGTAACCGAGCAAGCACACAACAAATTGAAAAAAGCTAATGAGATGATTAGTCTCATAACCTATCCAACTGTTGAGGTGGTTAAGACATGCTACAAATGCCCAAGCACCGACTGCCTCGACGAGTCGTTTTTTTGCTGTAGGACTAGGTTGTTAGAAAGCTAGGGACGGCCAAACCAAAACATGGCACAAATCCATGAAATCACTGACAACTGAATTGAGTTATGTTAGTAAATATAGACTACTTGGTTGGGGTCCGCGAGATGATAGTAATCGATGGTTAGAGAGACCTTGAATGATAGGTCTCAAAATCGTTCTCAATGGCTCAGGTGCATCCATTCATTGTGTTCTCTCAAATTCTAATCTACTGAATTGCTCATCACCTTCACCTTCCTCTTTTAAAGTTTATTTCACCGGATTATACTTCTTGAATAATATTTTCGAACCCTAATCTCCTCAGATTACTACTAATACTTCTACTATCTCTATCACCATGGAATGCGATCTGACAATTGCGTCTCTGTGCTAATGTGGTATGGCAACTTGAAATGATGTACGTGCGTACGTATGAAGTTCTACGTTGTAGCTGGTTGGACCGACTATTGTAGAACAAGTAAAAAAAGGATAAGTCCCTATGTGAATCGTTTTTCTTATAGGTGTTAATTACACTCGAAAAGTCATCATGACGATAATGTACAACTTACCTGCATACCAGATAACACAAATCCTAATTTACGACGCCATACATATTTAAGTTGTTCACGAGAGATTTTCTCTTGTGGTGTACCTGGAAAGTAAGTGACTGTACCCATTTTGAAATCGCATATATTTGGTTGTTTGAAATTAGCCACCAGATCAGATAAACCCATATAGTAAGCTGTTGTAACAAATTATAGAGACAAAAAAATAAACAAGCAATAAATTAATGCATTGTTACAGACTTGTCAGTTCAGTAGTAATAGCCTAGGGTAATACCAGGGATTTTACTCGTCAATTAACAACATCCTTGATGTAGGATGTTACTTGATATAACTTTGAAAACTGTTACTAATGAATCGACAAAGATACCTTGCTAGAGCACCAATAAAAGCCTGTAAGCACTCCATGGCTATTTCAGATTGGTATGAGACTCATCAGCAGTGAGCATCCACGACCCCAGCCACTCGCATGATTCGAACTCAGGACCTACGATCTTGTACAAGAAGGCCTAATCTCTGAAATACCGCGCTTGAATCCAACGGTGTTATTGTCTAACTCAATCTAGGGATTTTGTGCAACCCCACACATTTTTCTGCGGTAGTTACTGCCTATAACCAACAAGGATGAGCTCTACTGGTCACGTCTTCTCACTAAAACTCCTAGAATCTCCTCATGAAGCTAGACAGTACTAGTGAGCACATCCATGATTTTAGCAATAAACAACAATCTCTATAACTCTATTATGAAGAACATTTCACGTTTTAATGATGAAAGTTATTTTTGGGCAATTTCGAATACTATTCAGTATCTTGATCATAAAACATAATCAGTAATAATTTGCAAGGGAATTCATTGATTAGTGCCTCTTTAACCAATCAGCATTGAAGGTGAGATGGAGAAGATTCTTATCGAAAATTTACATAAATCTTAAAGGTCGTTCTGTTGAAAATTTTAGTTATTTGACTTAATTGAAACATATATCGTCCACTTTCAATGCTCATTCTTAGTTACGAAGATTCAAATGAAATATCATAGTCATTAAATGTTTGACAGTAGAAGAACTCAACGGAGATCAAGCAAATGCTCAAACAGAATTAGATATAGCAACGTTCGCACAAGAAATAATCAATATCATTGAACATATAAACATTTTTACCTTTCGTTCCTGGACATTGATAAACTCCATAATAAGTTGGAATAAATTGACGAACACGTTTCAATGCTTCCGAAGCATTCGGTGAAAATACACGCTGATAAAACATCACTTCACGCATACCTCTTTCACGATCCTGTAATGACTTGTAGATAATTGGTTTGGATTTATCACGAAGTACTAGAGAGAAGTTGAAAATACCATAGGAAATTAGATAAATTAATTTTAAGTTTGATAGTTACATATTTTAACAGTATAAAAGTATAGATGACATTTTCATAGTTAAGAGATAAACGTTTATCGGAGTACCTGCGCTGCGAGTGGTTAACACTGTTTAGTGTATAAATCAGTGGTTACAAAATCTATGATTAGAGTACAGATGTTTATAACATCCACTTTAACTTATACTTGTCTCAAGAATAGTCACACTATTCGAAGATTGGACGAGCCAAAAGCAGCAGGATTCGAACTTGTGACCTACCACTCGGCAGTCAACTTCATTATAACCACCGAATAATTGTCACATTTCTTGGTATGATTCATACAGAAAGTGAGTCTGTATGCAATCAGACCCATGTTATGGATTGTTCTCAGTTGATTATTCCATACTCATTCCACTGACACACCATTATTCTGTAACTTTCGACGAACCACAAGTCACTCGGTGAACAATGTAAGATACCCAGTTTCCAGAAAAATATCTAAAATCATCAAATCCTCATACTCAGCTACTTACTCCGAAGATTAAAGCATTCATCTTGTAGAAATAAAGTGAAGCCGATCAGATATGAATTATCTAACAATAATGCTTACAAGTTTACAAATAGTGATCTAACAGTCAACAACCACTGGTATAAAACAACTTACTTTCAAAACTACTAGCATTCTCACGAGAATGACCAGCCACTTGAAATGCATAGGATTCTGTACATGTAGGTAAAGGGGGAACATCACCAAACACCATCGATGAATCTGATGAACAAGTAGATGGTTTTCTTAGAGTCCTACAATGAAAGC
Source organism: Schistosoma turkestanicum (assembly GCA_944470395.2). NCBI lineage: Eukaryota > Metazoa > Platyhelminthes > Trematoda > Strigeidida > Schistosomatidae > Schistosoma > Schistosoma turkestanicum. The sequence goes on along the minus strand of OX103975.1, from coordinate 14,432,017 downwards.
CAATGTGCAATATGAATATTACTACCTTACAAAAGTGTGTTCATTAACACAACGCATGACATGCGACGTAGGACCTAGCACAAGCGTAGATTGAAATAAATTTGAGAGATACTATGTGTTTATGAGTTAAAAATACTATATCTGATAATCGGAACTTAAAGAGTATAGCAAACCATTCCAAAATCTGAAAACGAGCGAAATTTCTGTAAAGTAGTGGTTTATTGAAGCTTAATACTAGGAGAAATAGTGTATGTGATTGAACTGACTCAGTTAGATTTCATTTAGCCCAAGTATCATCAAGAGTAATAACGGCTTCTGCACTTGATATATATATATATATATATATATATATGTATATATATATATATATATATAATGTATATATATACCCATACTAAAAGTGAAGTCTGTCAGTCCACACTGCCTTCACCTATTAGAGGATAATATATAGCGTTGTGATGAGTGCGAGTATTGATACCATGAAATCTGGACGAAATTCGTATCAGTTAGATATAAAAGGTGAAGTGGAACGCAGTGTGTATGGCTTTGTTCACAAAATGAACTAAATGCAGACCACCTTCCATCGGACTCTACTTTGCTTTCAAAGCTTGCTGCAAAAGAGCATTGCATAGAAAGACAAGAAAGATATCAACATCAATAAATATGAAGAAACAAAATTGTTAAAAAATCAGTCGACATATAGCGGATCTGTCTTCAATAGTTATACTGTAGTCCTGTCGCCATATTAGCTAGGGAGATTAAATCCGTCTTAAGTCAACCAGACAAGTGAAATTCAAACATACAATATTAAATGTAGTTACTAAGAGGCAAATTGAACTCTTAAAAGGCATATGTAATGGGTAAATCAATGACATCAAGGATGAAAATGGTGGTGAACGCGGAAACCAGTTCTTTTACATTAAACAAACGGGGTACCATAATGTAATGGACTAACTTAAAGGACGAGACAGGAAAACGGGGAGATAAGGTTTCTTCAGCTAATTCTGAAGAATTGCTAAGGTGCACGTGTGTCTCAGTAACATCCAAATCTCAAAACTTTGGTTGCGACTTCGAAGAAAAACCCGGAATTTTGGAGGAATCCCACGATATTAATAGAAATTTTTTGGTTGCATTTTCACAAAGTGGACTATGGGAACTTTCTGAAAATTTCCCCAAAATCGATGAAATATTACCCGAAGTTAGGAAACCGGGATAGTCCTACACACAAAGTTATTTCCTACTCCAAACTCCTAGCGTATTAGCTTTATAACTTCAAAAAAAAAACTAAGTTACGTAAATTTGAAACCTGCTTACTATGTAACGAAAGATAAGGAAAGAAAAAATTATACACCGAATCCCATTGTACTTTTTATGCAGATTATTAAATATTTTTAGTAAGGCAGGCACAGAAATTATATCTGGAAATAAAAACGATTGGTATGTCTTACCATGGCCAAACTTTTCGAAGTCTGGCCTTTATTATATCGGACATATAAGTAGCGCACCATTTTGAGGAGCCACGTTCTTAATGATAATCTTCCAATGTCCAAGATCTTTCTCACGAGCAAGTTTAAAACATTTGATTTTTTTTGTCCTCTTCTTTTTATTTCAGTACGGTTCCAGGTATTTGGCAATAACCTATCGATGGTAGTCTAGCCACTCGACTGCACTAATTCCAGTCAGTTGGCAGCTCTCTGTGAATTTGTATGCCCCGTGATTTGAGTGAGTGCGTTTATCTTTAGGCAGAAACGTTTCTGGATATCAGCAGCTTTCCCGTTACCAGGCCGGAGATCAGTTAATTACAATGTGGAAAATAAGCAGGAAAAAGTTTTAATGCTAATGAGATTTCAGAACTGAGTAAATAGTGAAATAAGTCAACTAATTTGTAGTCAAGATCGTGTAGAAGGACAGAGGTGTAAGGATATAGGAACGAACAGAGATAATAAGCAAGATCGAATGAACTATTGATCTGAGGAATTAACAGTGTTAATAATAAGCAGCTTTTGAGACATAAAGAAAGTGCAGCTGGTCCAAGCAGGAGATGGTAATCCTTTTGAGTCAGTGTTTGTCAAGTCTTGTCTCGAAATTATTCGCGGAGGGGGAAGAATTCATTTTGTCTGGGAGAGCATTTTTTTCTCGTGACTACTATTGATGAGAAAAAGTATGTGCTTAGCTGAGTGTTTGCTCTTTGATGTGCAGTTTTTTAATGGTTACCTCGAGAGGCGTGGTGCTGATGTTTTGGCAAGATGTTCGTTTTGGGATGGCTCAGCTTACTTAATTTGTTGCATGCCACTATCAGATCACCTCAGTTTCTCCAATAAGTTAGAGGGGGTAATCCTTAGTGTTGGAATCTGTCTTCGTATGGTTTATTCTTCAACCTTGTTACCCATTTGGTTGCCCATCTCTGCACTGGATCAAGTACATTTATGTCTTCTATTAGGAGCGGTGGTGTAACGACATTGTGAGCTTCAAGGTTCGGCCGTGGGTTTGTGGTAAAAAGAGTGATTAATTGAATCAAGTTGATTTCCCATAAAATGAAGAGTTGCGTCGGCCTTCAGCTTGTAGTTCGAAGTTTTGTTCAGGCTATGTAATTATTGGTCCGAGATCTTAAGACAATGAACGTCCAAAAGAAGAGCCAAGATGAAAGAGGATCAATGGGGTCCATGAGGAATATTATATGAACCGGAATTTTTCTATCTCGGCTGACTGACCAGCTGTCTCATGCTATGAGAGAACTAGATGCCCATGACCTACCTTTCCTAAACCTATGCTGGGCTTCTTGAGGGATGTTGCTTTTATCCATATCATCTCTGAATGGTTCATTCAACAGTCCTCCTATTGCTTTCGTTAGTATTGGCAGTAATGTCTTTAGAAGGATCTTTTGCATCTCTCCACGAGAAGATTGGGGAAAGTAGCTCGTTTCTGTTCAGCTGGTACAATTCCAGCGAATGGATAATCAGGTGATTCCGCGCACTGTTTCATTGTAATAGGGCAGATATTTTCACCTCCAGCTGACTTTCCTGGGCACATGGATTTTAGGTTTCCTAGTGCCAAATCGAAAGTAAGTCGGATATTCCCTAGGCCATCAGCTGGCATTAGGTTTGAGTAGTACTTTGGGCTTGTAGGTACCTGGTTTGACTGATAGATGCAGTTGGCATTAAAGGGCCCAGCCACCTGTTGGTTGGTAAGGTCTTCTGCACTTGAATCTGTGAGGGCACCAACACCGTGGTTCGTAGGTTTTCGCTTGCTCATGAACTTTAAGAGATATTTCCGCTTTGTCTGTCTCTTCAGACTCAATTAAGTAGAAATCAGTAATCGTTAGTGTTTCAGGATAAGAATCTGAACTGAAGATAGTACTGAAATAAGAAAATAATCAATATTTGTATTCATCTCTTGAGGGTATGAAAGAAATCAGTTCGTGGACGGAGCATTACAGGTTGATTCAAATAAAGGAACAGTCGGGGAAGCCCGACGAACATCTGGGATGCAGTCTGCACAACTTATAATCAATTAACCGGAGAGATTGTTCTCGTGCATCAATTTCAGGACCAGAACCTTGCACTGGTTTTTACTTCCTACCGAGAAATCCTATTACAAGCTGGTCTGGACAACTATACTAAAAAAGAGCTCATTCATAACTTCTTGAGCCTCAGAGTTAATAATAAAAAGAATAAATAAAACCACAAAATTATATCACTGATCCTCTTTATTATATTATGTAAATCAACTTTATTACTAACAACTTGGTTCTTCTGAATTTCCTCGATTCTTTCGACTAACTTCTCATTAGTTATCTCACTACTGAATTGTCTTCATTCACCTACATTAGCGCAGGTGTAGTGTTCTGATATTAAAAATGTTTGGGTAAACATACCTTTGTTTTATCCATAAACGTATGTGCGAAGCCGTTGTTCGGCTTTGAACATGAATATTTTCTGTTCTGCTCCTCGTCCCGTTTTCTTTATTCCTCTTTTTTCAGAACCTTATTCCAATCCACATATATTAGTCTGGATATTTGCAGTAGACTTGGTTACCCTACCCAAGAACATGTGAAATCATTAGCTGATGAATATCAACCAGACCTTTGTACATTTACCGCAATGTTTGTGTTATATGAAAACCCATCTGTACCATAAATCATTTCTCAGCCCATAAGATGATTGTCGTAACGCAACCTTCGTAACTCGCGCCAATTACTCGCTTCGTACATTCCATCTTTAAGAAAACAATGAATCTTGTGAAATGTTTCAGTAACTTTATACCGTTTTAAAAAAATATGTTGCTAATCTTAACATTTCGATCTTGCCTGTAAATTGGCATGTCTCTTGTAACATGTTTGTTATTTGAGAATAAATTATTATTATTATTATTATTATTATTATTATTATTATTATATTGTTGGACTCCTAGCCAAAGTACTAAAATTATTATATATCAGATGATAGTGGAAGATCAGGGCAAATCAGAAGACAAAGCGGGCTATTTCGGTACTGTGTCCACTCAGGAGCCTCTTCTAGACGAAGGACCAAATCTAAATACAAAACCACTAATTAGGTTACTAATTATGGACTTCTATCAAGTTGATATAATAAGTGTCCCAAGCATTTTAGACGACTTTTAATGTGTCCTTGACCAAGCTGAATTGCTAACTGGTTGAAAGGATGTAACTGACACTCCGGTTCATAGGACAGAATCAAGACAATCCCCATTAAACTATAAGCCCTTTGTAAATGTATTTCTACAGTGGCCGTCCCAATTGGTTCCAATAGAGGCACTCCTGTACGCTTCTCCCAGCTCCGGGTCCCAACCAATTCAAAAGGACAAAATTCTAGGAGAAAACGTCTGGATATAGTGCTTCTTCCAGGGTAAGGTTACTCCGCAGAGTATCAGACACAATAACGAATAAGTGACGCTAAGTCCAGCGGCCACTGCGTCCGTCCAAAAATGTGGCGGTAGCCATATTATATCAAATTTAAACAACATATGTACAGTTCAGAAGCAAACACAAACATTGCGGTAAATGTACAAAGGTCTGGTTGATATTCATCAGCTAATGATTTCACATGTTCTTGGGTAGGGTAACCAAGTCTACTGCAAATATCCAGACTAATATATGTGGATTGGAATAAGGTTCTGAAAAAAGAGGAATAAAGAAAACGGGACGAGGAGCAGAACAGAAAATATTCATGTTCAAAGCCGAACAACGGCTTCGCACATACGTTTATGGATAAAACAAAGGTATGTTTACCCAAACATTTTTAATATCAGAACACTACACCTGCGCTAATGTAGGTGAATGAAGACAATTCAGTAGTGAGATAACTAATGAGAAGTTAGTCGAAAGAATCGAGGAAATTCAGAAGAACCAAGTTGTTAGTAATAAAGTTGATTTACATAATATAATAAAGAGGATCAGTGATATAATTTTGTGGTTTTATTTATTCTTTTTATTATTAACTCTGAGGTTCAAGAAGTTATGAATGAGCTCTTTTTTAGTATAGTTGTCCAGACCAGCTTGTAATAGGATTTCTCGGTAGGAAGTAAAAACCAGTGCAAGGTTCTGGTCCTGAAATTGATGTACGAGAACAATCTCTTCGGTTAATTGATTATAAGTTGTGCAGACTGCATCCCAGATGTTCGTTGGGCTTCCCCGACTGTTCCTTTATTTGAATCAACCTGTAATGCTCCGTCCACGAACTGATTTCTTTCATACCCTCAAGAGATGAATACAAATATTGATTATTTTCTTATTTCAGTACTATCTTCAGTTCAGATTCTTATCCTGAAACACTAACGATTACTGATTTCTACTTAATTGAGTCTGAAGAGACAGACAAAGCGGAAATATCTCTTAAAGTTCATGAGCAAGCGAAAACCTACGAACCACGGTGTTGGTGCCCTCACAGATTCAAGTGCAGAAGACCTTACCAACCAACAGGTGGCTGGGCCCTTTAATGCCAACTGCATCTATCAGTCAAACCAGGTACCTACAAGCCCAAAGTACTACTCAAACCTAATGCCAGCTGATGGCCTAGGGAATATCCGACTTACTTTCGATTTGGCACTAGGAAACCTAAAATCCATGTGCCCAGGAAAGTCAGCTGGAGGTGAAAATATCTGCCCTATTACAATGAAACAGTGCGCGGAATCACCTGATTATCCATTCGCTGGAATTGCACCAGCTGAACAGAAACGAGCTACTTTCCCCAATCTTCTCGTGGAGAGATGCAAAAGATCCTTCTAAAGACATTACTGCCAATACTAACGAAAGCAATAGGAGGACTGTTGAATGAACCATTCAGAGATGATATGGATAAAGGCAACATCCCTCAAGAAGCCCAGCATAGGTTTAGGAAAGGTAGGTCATGGGCATCTAGTTCTCTCATAGCATGAGACAGCTGGTCAGTCAGCCGAGATAGAAAAATTCCGGTTCATATAATATTCCTCATGGACCCCATTGATCCTCTTTCATCTTGGCTCTTCTTTTGGACGTTCATTGTCTTAAGATCTCGGACCAATAATTACATAGCCTGAACAAAACTTCGAACTACAAGCTGAAGGCCGACGCAACTCTTCATTTTATGGGAAATCAACTTGATTCAATTAATCACTCTTTTTACCACAAACCCACGGCCGAACCTTGAAGCTCACAATGTCGTTACACCACCGCTCCTAATAGAAGACATAAATGTGCTTGATCCAGTGCAGAGATGGGCAACCAAATGGGTAACAAGGTTGAAGAATAAACCATACGAAGACAGATTCCAACACTAAGGATTACCCCCTCTAACTTATTGGAGAAACTGAGGTGATCTGATAGTGGCATGCAACAAATTAAGTAAGCTGAGCCATCCCAAAACGAACATCTTGCCAAAACATCAGCACCACGCCTCTCGAGGTAACCATTAAAAAACTGCACATCAAAGAGCAAACACTCAGCTAAGCACATACTTTTTCTCATCAATAGTAGTCACGAGAAAAAAATGCTCTCCCAGACAAAATGAATTCTTCCCCTTCCGCGAATAATTTCGAGACAAGACTTGACAAACACTGACTCAAAAGGATTACCATCTCCTGCTTGGACCAGCTGCACTTTCTTTATGTCTCAAAAGCTGCTTATTATTAACACTGTTAATTCCTCAGATCAATAGTTCATTCGATCTTGCTTATTATCTCTGTTCGTTCCTATATCCTTACACCTCTGTCCTTCTACACGATCTTCACTACAAATTAGTTGACTTATTTCACTATTTACTCAGTTCTGAAATCTCATTAGCATTAAAACTTTTTCCTGCTTATTTTCCACATTGTAATTAACTGATCTCCGGCCTGGTAACGGGAAAGCTGCTGATATCCAGAAACGTTACTGCCTAAAGATAAACGCACTCACTCAAATCACGGGGCATACAAATTCACAGAGAGCTGCCAACTGACTGGAATTAGTGCAGTCGAGTGGCTAGACTACCATCGATAGGTTATTGCCAAATACCTGGAACCGTACTGAAATAAAAAGAAGAGGACAAAAAAATCAAATGTTTTAAACTTGCTCGTGAGAAAGATCTTGGACATTGGAAGATTATCATTAAGAACGTGGCTCCTCAAAATGGTGCGCTACTTATATGTCCGATATAATAAAGGCCAGACTTCGAAAAGTTTGGCCATGGTAAGACATACCAATCGTTTTTATTTCCAGATATAATTTCTGTGCCTGCCTTACTAAAAATATTTAATAATCTGCATAAAAAGTACAATGGGATTCGGTGTATAATTTTTTCTTTCCTTATCTTTCGTTACATAGTAAGCAGGTTTCAAATTTACGTAACTTAGTTTTTTTTGAAGTTATAAAGCTAATACGCTAGGAGTTTGGAGTAGGAAATAACTTTGTGTGTAGGACTATCCCGGTTTCCTAACTTCGGGTAATATTTCATCGATTTTGGGGAAATTTTCAGAAAGTTCCCATAGTCCACTTTGTGAAAATGCAACCAAAAAATTTCTATTAATATCGTGGGATTCCTCCAAAATTCCGGGTTTTTCTTCGAAGTCGCAACCAAAGTTTTGAGATTTGGATGTTACTGAGACACACGTGCACCTTAGCAATTCTTCAGAATTAGCTGAAGAAACCTTATCTCCCCGTTTTCCTGTCTCGTCCTTTAAGTTAGTCCATTACATTATGGTACCCCGTTTGTTTAATGTAAAAGAACTGGTTTCCGCGTTCACCACCATTTTCATCCTTGATGTCATTGATTTACCCATTACATATGCCTTTTAAGAGTTCAATTTGCCTCTTAGTAACTACATTTAATATTGTATGTTTGAATTTCACTTGTCTGGTTGACTTAAGACGGATTTAATCTCCCTAGCTAATATGGCGACAGGACTACAGTATAACTATTGAAGACAGATCCGCTATATGTCGACTGATTTTTTAACAATTTTGTTTCTTCATATTTATTGATGTTGATATCTTTCTTGTCTTTCTATGCAATGCTCTTTTGCAGCAAGCTTTGAAAGCAAAGTAGAGTCCGATGGAAGGTGGTCTGCATTTAGTTCATTTTGTGAACAAAGCCATACACACTGCGTTCCACTTCACCTTTTATATCTAACTGATACGAATTTCGTCCAGATTTCATGGTATCAATACTCGCACTCATCACAACGCTATATATTATCCTCTAATAGGTGAAGGCAGTGTGGACTGACAGACTTCCCTTTTAGTATGGGTATATATATACATTATATATATATATATATATATATATATATATATATATATATATATATATATATATATATATATATATATATATATATATATATATATCAAGTGCAGAAGCCGTTATTACTCTTGATGATACTTGGGCTAAATGAAATCTAACTGAGTCAGTTCAATCACATACACTATTTCTCCTAGTATTAAGCTTCAATAAACCACTACTTTACAGAAATTTCGCTCGTTTTCAGATTTTGGAATGGTTTGCTATACTCTTTAAGTTCCGATTATCAGATATAGTATTTTTAACTCATAAACACATAGTATCTCTCAAATTTATTTCAATCTACGCTTGTGCTAGGTCCTACGTCGCATGTCATGCGTTGTGTTAATGAACACACTTTTGTAAGGTAGTAATATTCATATTGCACATTGGCTTTCATTGTAGGACTCTAAGAAAACCATCTACTTGTTCATCAGATTCATCGATGGTGTTTGGTGATGTTCCCCCTTTACCTACATGTACAGAATCCTATGCATTTCAAGTGGCTGGTCATTCTCGTGAGAATGCTAGTAGTTTTGAAAGTAAGTTGTTTTATACCAGTGGTTGTTGACTGTTAGACTATTATTTACAAACTTGTAAGCATTATTGTTAGATAATTCATATCTGATCGGCTTCACTTTATTTCTACAAGATGAATGCTTTAATTTTCGGAGTAAGTAGCTGAGTGTGAGGATTTGATGATTTTAGATATTTTTGTGGAAACTGTGTTCTTACATTGCTCACCGTGTGACTTGTGGTTCGTTGAAAGTTACAGAATAATGGTGTGTCAGTGGAATGAGTATGGAATAATCAACTGAGAACAATCCATGACATGTTTCAGACTACATAGAGGTTCTGAAACTCACTGATTGCATACAGATTCATTCGCTATATGAATCATACCAAGAAATTTGACAATTATTCGGTGGTTATAATGAAGTTGACTACCGAGTAATAGGTCACAAGCTCGAATCATGCTGCTTTTGACTCGTCCAATCTTCGAATAGTGTGACTATTCTTAAGACAAGTATAAGTTAAAGTGGATGTTATAAACATCTGTACTCTAATCATAGATTTTGTAATCACTGATTTAGACACTAAACAGTGTTAACCACACGCAGCGCAGGTACTCCGATAAACGTTTATCTCTTAACTATGGACATGTCATATATACTTTTATACTGTTAAGATGTGTAACTATCAAACTTAAAATTAATTTATCTAATTTCCGATGGTATTTTCAACTTCTCTCTAGTACTTCGAGATAAATCCAAACCAATTATTTACAAGTCATTACAAGATCGTGAAAGAGGTATGCGTGAAGTGATGTTTTACCAGCGTGTATTTTCACCGGATGCTTCGGAAGCATTGAAACGTGTTCGTCAATTTATTCCAACTTATTATGGAGTTTATCAATGTCCAGGAACGAAAGGTAAAAATGTATATCTGTTTAATGATACTGGTTATTTCTTGTGCGAACCATGCTATATCTAATTCCAATCTGAGCATTTGCTTGATCTTCGTTGAGTTCTTCTACTGTCAAACATTTAATGACTATGATATTTCATTTGAATCTTCCTAAATAAGAATGTGAATTCAAAGTGGACGATATATAGTTCAATTAACTCAAATAACTAAAATTTACAACGGTCAGACCATTAAGATTTACGTAAATTCTCCATAAGAATCTTCTTGATTTATCCTTCAATACTGATCATGTTTTATGATCAAGACATTAAATAGTATTTCAAACTGCTCCAAAATAACTTTCATCATTAGAACGTGAAATGTTCTTCATAATAGAGTTATGGAAATTGTTTGTTTTTTGCTAAAATCATGGATGTGCTCACTAGTACTGTCTAGCTTCATGAGGAGATTCTAGGAGTTCTAGTGACGCTCAGTGACGCTCATCCCTGTCGGTTATAGGCAGTAACTACCGCAGACAAATGTGTGAGGTTGCACGAAATCCCTAGATTGATTAAAGTTAGACAATAACACCGTTGGATTCAAGCGCGGTATTTCAGAGATTAGGCCTTCTTGTACAAGATCGAAGGTCCTGAGTTCGAATCATGCGAGTGGCTGGGGTCGTGGATGCTCACTGCTGATGAGTCTCATACCAATCCGAAATAGCCATGGAGCGCTCCAAAGTTTTTAATGGTGCTCTAGCAAGGTATCTTTGTCGATTCATTAGTAAGAGTTTTCAAAGTTATACCAAGTAACATCCTACATCGAGGATGTTGTTAATTGACGAGTAAAATCCCTGGTATTACCCTAGGCTATTACTACTGAACTGGTTAAGTCTGTAATAATGCGTTAATTTATTGCTTGTTTATTTTTTTGGTTCTATAATCCGTTACAACAGCCTACTACATGGGTTTATCTGATCTGGTGGCTGATTTCAAACAACCAAATATATGCGATTTCAAAATGGGTACAGTCACTTACTTTCCAGGTACACCACAAGAGAAAATCTCTCGTGAACAACTTAAATATGTATGGCGTCGTAAATTAGGATTTGTGTTATCTGGTATGCAGGTAAGTTGTACATTATCGTCATGATGACTTTTCGAGTGTAATTAACACCATCAGTTCAAGTTGCCATACCACATTAGCACAGAGACGCAATTGTCAGCTTGTATTCCATAGTGGTAGAGATAGTAGAAGTATTAGCAGTAATCTGAGAGATTAAGGTTCGAAGATATTATCTGGTGAAATAAACTTAAAAAGAGAAAGGTGAAAGTGACGAGCAATTCAGGTTAGAATTTGAGAGAAGAGTAACAATGAACGCACTTGCGCCATTGCAAACGATTCTGAGCCATGTCGTTCAAGGTCTCTAACCGTAGGTTACTAATGTCTCGCGGACCCCAAACAGGTAGCCTGCACCTACCAACATGACTCAGTCCATTTGTCAGTGATTTCATGAATTTGTGCCATGTTTTGATCTGGCCGTCCCTAGCTTTCTAACAACCTACTCCCACACCAGAAAACAACTCATCGAGGCAGTCGGTGGTTGGGCATTTGTAACACATGTCTTAACCACCTCAACAGTTGGATAGGTTATGAGACTAATCATATCATTAGTTTTTTTCAATTTGTTGTGTGCTTGCTACTAGGTCGGGGGAGGTGGATATGATCCTCATAGTTACATCGTAAGTAAGCTTTACTAATGCTTTTATTACACAGGAAAATTGTATTCATTCGAAAGTATTCTAGATGGCAGAAATCCATGAAGTCATTGACGAGTGGACTTAGCCATGTCGGTAATTGTCGACAACCTGGTTGGGGTTCGCGAGATGATAATAATCGATGGCTAGAGACCTTGAATGACATGGCTCAAAATCGTTCGCAATGGCGCCGGTGCATTTACTGTTTATGTTCTCCCAAATCCTAATCTACTGGTTTATTCAACCCCTCTAGTTTTGACTTTCTAAACTTATCTCACTGAATCATATTTCTCGAATAATATCTTCTCATCCTAACCTCTCCGATTACTTCTAATACCTTTACTACCTCTTCTACTACTATGGGATTTGAATTGAAAATTACATCTCTGTGCTGATGTGGTATGGCGACATGAGCTGATGTACTTACGTACGAAGTTCTACGTTGCATCTGACTGACTGATATTATTCAACCAAATCATTATCCAGTCTCTGCTGTTCACTTTGTAATCTATTATATAACTGTCAAACAATGATATATTTTCAAAACTAGGAGATATTTGTAAGTTTGATCATTAAAATTACCTTCGTATTATTGCTTGTCTACATGTTGAAATTATCGAATGGAACAATGCTGAAAATTAAATCTACCATACTTAGACAATGAGATGAGATAACAAGTCGTTGGTCTATGAATGACTGCTTTATTGATCGATCGATCGATTGACCGATCGACCGACACACATTACTACTTTTAGTAATTTGTATTGGCTTTTTGCAGTGATATTTATTTTCTTCTCGTTGTCCTGATATCAATGTTGTTGTTGTTATTGTTGTGACGATTGTGATTCTAATTTAACAAGGTTCAATGTTCTAATTTTGTGCACCTGCCTCCCTGTCTATAAACTTTCTCATTATACACCAATTCTACCATACAAAATAGTTCTCTTTGTCAGTGATAGTGGTAGTACATTTGCAAATGACTTTTACAATTGATTGTTAATTTTTACAGTGTCATTAGTTCCTTCCAACCAACTAACTAATTAAATTATCAAGTCAAGAGAATTTAAAAAATGTTAACAGATGAATGTTTTCTTCATTTACTCTGCCTACTACCTACCATATTGTAAATTGATCAATGTGTAACTGCTTTGTTTTACTGTGCTTAGTTGTTTCAATTTTGTTTTTATTTTTCATAGATTTCTGATACAACAAATCATTGTTTAATTAAATTGCCTAAAAAATTTGGACGAACTTTAACTCCAGAACAAGTTTATTCTATTGGTTAGTTAATTTTGTATTGATTGAAATTATGAATGAATCATTGTTAGAGACTATCATCAGCATTAGAAATGTATGCATTAGAATGGTCATTTCGTCCTGGTGTTGTGACTCATCAGTAAAAGTGTGTACATCAACGACTCCTGCTGCTACTTGTAGGATTTCATTATTCGAATTAATCAGTGTTGTAACCACGTGATTTGCACGTATTACACATAAGTTTATTTTAATGCTGTGGTTGTATTCGATAGGGAGTGAAGTGGTCGAACGTGTAGACCGCTTCACTTATCTTGGGAGTCTCATCAGTGCTGATGGCCTGGTGACTGACGAAATCTCGGCACGGATACAGAAGGCTCGATTGGCTTTTGCCAACCTGCGTCACTTATGGCGTAGGCGAGATATCCGTTTGCTGACTAAAGGACGAGTGTACTGCGCAGTGGTTCGCTCCGTCTTACTTTATGGCTGTGAAACATGGCCAATGAGAGTAGAAGATACTCGTCGGTTATTGGTTTTCGATCATAGATGTCTTCGAAGCATTGCTCGTATATCGTGGGACAACCGAGTGAGCAACGCTGTTATTAGGAAACGGGTACTAGGTAAGGATGGCAGATCAATAGATGAAGTACTGAAACTTCATCAGTTGAGGTGGTTGGGACACGTGTTGCGTATGCCTAACCACCGACTGCCTCGTCGAGCTTTGTTTTGTAGTGTAGGAATAGGTTGGAAGAAAGCTAGGGGCGGCCAGACCAAAACATGGCATAAATCCATGAAGTCATTGACGAGTGGACTGAGCCATGTCGGTAATTGTCGACTACCTGGTTGGGGTCCGCGAGATGATAATAATCGATGGTTAGAGACCTTGAATGACATGGCTCAAAATCGTTCGCAATGGCGCCAGTGCATTTATTCTTTGTGTTCTCTCAAATCCTAATCTTCTGGATTCTTCAACATCTCTAGTGTTTACTTTCTAAACTTATCTCATTGAATCATACTTCGTGAATAATATCTTCTAATTCTAACCTCTCCGATTACTTCTAATACCTTTACTACCTCTTCTACTATTGGATTTGAATTGACAATTATATCTCTGTGCTGATGTGGTATGGCGACATGAGCTGATGTACTTACGTACGAAGTTCTACGTTGCAACTGACTGACTGACTGACTGATTCGATGTGCTAGGCTGTGTGGACGTGGAAATCTTGATATGTGTCAATATCTGCATTAGTTTCAGTTGGTGCTTAAGTAATAATTCAAGTTTGGCAGGATCCATGTTCCCAAAAACCACTTTCGCCAAATGATATGCTTGAATGTGTTATTACGAATCCACCTTACTTGGTAAACGGAACGAAGAGTAATCACTCAGTGACATGATTGTCCCCGGCCCTACTACCTAGATCAAGAAGTTTTGATATGGTGTAGAGAGTGTATTCTACAAGCACCAGAGAATTTGAGGTTGATAAGAACACAACTCAAGCTTATTTATACAATTGTAGCACCTCACATATATCTCTTGTACTTTTATCATTGTTGAGCTTGTTTGCGCATGTACGCTTGGGCATTACTTGCGTGTTCGAATCACGTCGGGCTCACCAAGTTATTGGGGGCGTTAGACTTTCGTTATCTTCGATTCCCAGTATATCTCCGTCTTGATGATCGCTCGCTACGAGAGAACACGAGTCGTTGCCACAATTTCATTATTATTCAAATATGTATAGTCGATATTGACATCGAATTATTCAACCTGTTAATTGATACAGCTAGTCAAATAACTATGTGTGCAGGTGGCAAGTAATGCCTAACTACGTACATGCGCATACAAGCTGAACAATGATAAAAGTACAAGATATATGTGAGGTGCTACACAATCATAAAAACGCCGTTGGAAGAGCCACAAAATTGCGTACTAAAATAATCCATCAACCAATGACAGTCAAGGATTTTCCGAGTGGGAAATGTAAGCTGAAGGTCAATTAAGCGTCTTATGCGCGAAAACATAAAAGATTTAAAACTTCAGAAATAAATCACAAAATTAAGACCTTCCAAGTGAGTTCTGGGGATGTAACTTCCCTAACACAAGATGAGTAACATTTTAAAAATTATGAAGCTGCAGAGGTGAGGTAGAAAAGTTAGTGAAGAGGAATAATAGCGAAGACGATCACTTTTAAGAATAGTTACTCTTGTACATGCCGAATCCAATAATATCTAGGGAAGTCTTCTTCAAAGGCCATTTAATAGGTACAAAGAATATACCCTGGTCCCGCAATATAATTTTTATCCATCCGGGATATAAGGTTCACCCTCAGCCCTCGCCTTATCGCAGTCAAGACATTTTTAACGGACTCCCATTAATTGCTCCTGTGTTCGCTACTGGCAATAATTAATTTATCTAAGATGCAGAATTTGTTCCCAAGGATAAACTAGAGATAATTATATTAACAACTAACTATGTCGACTGAAATTGGAATAAACTTTTTGGATTCTTTATATATCTTCTGAATACTTCAAAACTGCCTGGAGAATCATTTGTAGGGGAATAGTGCACAATGGTTTATACTAATTAGCTCAACAATAAAACAGATTGTCTAATAAGGCTGTTCTGGCCACGTAGCAATGCTAATTAAAACATACAAGCAGGGAGATTTCTATTCCATTAGTGAATAACTTAAAATATGGATTCCTATTCCAACTAACAGGAGTACTAGACGAAGGTAGCAGACCAATAGATGAAGTAGTGAAACTTCATCAGTTGATGTGGTTGGGACATGTGTTACGAATGCCCAACCACCGACTGCCTCGACGAGCGATGTTTCGCGGTGTAAGAGTAAGTTGGACGAAAGCTAGGAGCGGCCAAATCAAAACATGGCACAAATCCATGAAGTCACTGACAAGTAGACTGAGTCATGTTGGTAGGTGCAGACTACTTGGTTGGGGTCCGCGAGATGAAAGTCACCGATGGTTAGAGACCTTGAATGACATGGCTTAGAAGCGTTTGCAATGGCGCAGGTGAATTTATTCATTGTGTTCTCTCTAATTCTAACCTTCTGAATTCCTCATCATCTCTAGCTTTCTCTTTCTAGAGTTTTCTCACTGAATCATATCTTCGAACCCTAATCTTCTCCATTATTGTTAATACTTCTACTATCGCTACCACTATGGGATTCGAACTGACAGTTGCTTCTCTGTGCTAATGTGGTATGGCAACCTGAACTGATGTACTTACGTACGAAGTTCTACGTTGTAGTTGACTGACTGACTAACAGGAGTTATTGGACAGTTGTTTCGTCCCAGTAGGAGGACTCCTCATTAGAACGGGCCTACAAATCGTCTAGGTGTCGTGCCAAAGTCTTCGAAGTTTCTCTGCGAGTACTTTTATTCATTTTTTTGTGGAAATATTCCAGATTATATATTTCATTTAGACGAAGGATTCATGATAGAGTTTCATTCTCTAAGTTGTATAGATGAAGGATTTTTCTATCATTTGTGTAATTTAGAAATTAAGTGAACATTTCATAGATAGATTAACCTTTTGCCAGTATTTAACAAAGTGAGAAAAAAACGGTTGACAGTGTAGATGTCATGTCAGTTGCAACAGACGGTCGCCATTGTCTGTTCTCTCAGCCGCGACACCATAACATCCACCAAGGTGTCTTTCATTTTCACTTAGTCTACCTACTTGAGCATTGAAGTCACCAGCCATTATAACTATATCAGAGCGCTCAACTTTTTGGAGGAGTTCCGAAAGCTTTCTGTAAAACTCATCTTTTACGTCGTCTGGACTGCAGTCAGTGGGGGCGTACACTGATATGACGAAGCGGCAACGACGAGTGTCCCTATCTTTCCGAGCCCTTACTGTCCTGTATAGTCGGACAGCCCACAAGCGAATATCTACTGGGATCCAGTCTAGGAGAGCTATTTCTGCCCTAGGACTCATTGCTATACCTACACCAGCAAGACCCCTGAAAGCAGCATCAAGGCTTCCAGATACACGAAGAGTAAATCTAGCTGCTTCTTTATCTTGACATGGCGAGGTCAAGTGAATGATGCTACTCGGATCCTGTATGCGCGTTTCGGATACGCAGCACACATCGATGGAGCGAGATTCTAAAGTCCTAGCTAATGAAGCCTGTTGCCCTATTTGACACAATGTACGTACATTAAGTGCTCCGACATGTAGTTTAGAACGGGGCTTCAAGAGACCGGGAATAACGTTTCAAGGACTCTAATCGTTTGCAGCAGAGGTGCGGGGAGATAAAGGAACGTGAGTAGAGTTAGTCGTGGAGATAAGAGAGATAACGGAAGGAAGGATTTGATTTCGACCAGATTGGTCTCTCGTGCTGTTACGGGTATGAGGGCGGTTGTCACTTCCCGGCTGCCCACACCATGGAAGGGTGTTTCTCTGGGAACCTGAAAAGGAAGGTAGATTAGTGTCGGTTTAAGAGACCTGGGAGCGTGACCGCAGAGTCCAAGGGACAACTGCTTGAGACCGGTCACGCACGGCCTCTTTATGAGAAGTTTTTTGAGCGTTGGCTCCGCTCTTTTTAAAGCCATTAGTGGGCACCCTTATCGCCGGAGACGGAAATCCGTGAGGTAGGGTGGGGTGTGACATTTTTAGGGTCGACCTTTTCTAACCCCTTCCTTCCTTGTGAGAAGGCAGCATCGCTGCAGATGCTGGTTGTCCGAGGGAAACACCTTACTGCTGCTGTCACACCCCTCTGCAGTGAGCAGTACGACTTAGCCCTCAGACCTTGCTTGGGTAGCTGCTTTTAGTCTCATCGTTCTCCAATCGACCAGCCTGGCATGGTAGGACCTTCAGGAACATTACTGTGGTATGAGAGTAATTTGTGCATATTATAATCGCAAAGAAACTTTCCGTGAATAGAAGAATATCTCTGAGCTGTTCGCCGTCCTTATATTTTTTAACGTGCCAGCTACGTCCTCTCACATTTTTTGATCTTCTAAAAAGAAAAAGGGAATATATATCAAGTCCAAAACAATTTCTCGATTGCGTACCTCTTAATCTAAAGTAGGAACAGGTGAAGAGTTCTAACTTCGCTGACGATATGTACATGATAAACCTTAGAGTTCTGGAATTGTACGGGTAGTCAATATTTGCAAAGTATCCAAACCCTAATTTAATATATATCTTGCAACCTGAACGCCGTTTTCAAGTTTACATTTCGCCAAAGTTGTGTATGCCGTCCTAAACATACTGGTATCCAACTTGATAAATGTCCGTCTTAATGCCGATAGGGTTCCAAACCACTGCGCTGTAAGCGTACGACAGTGAGTTTCGTCTAAAGATAGAAGCCCAAGGATGCCCCAAGGTCATTGTGACACCGGATTACTGACATATACTCTTGCTTTGTTGCGTGTCCTATTTGCCTTCATGTCCTCAACATGCATGCAGACGCACTTGACCTTACTCATAGGCACCAGCCATGTCTGAATTAGCTACGCAGAACGTATAAGTCAATCTGAGATGCTCACGTGTCTATATCCATCATTATTTCTCACCACAATTTTGCACCATCAACATAAAGCATCATCACTGAATTAAGGATATTCAGGAGTTTGTTCACATGTATTAAAATAAAGAACTTTCAACAGAGCCCTTCGGCGCCCCACTAAGTGGAAGTGATCATCACTTTCTATATTCATCCCACCAGGAAACCTTTGACTTTTTTCAGATGATCTGCAATTTCTACATTTTCTGACTTCATGAGGAGTCTATTGTTCGACAATTAATCGAATGCTTTTCCAAGGTCTACATCGACATCCACTGATTTCCCCTTATGTAGCGACACTGTTCATTTCTCACTTGCTATGAGGAGGTTTTTTATGCTAGACAGTCATGTTGTTCACTGTCTGCAAAGTTAATTGCTTCCACGAAGGCCATTATGGCATTTCTGATTATTTTTCCCAGTATGTGGACTGCGACACTAGTGAGGCAGAAGGGTGTAGAATCCTTTTTGAATGCTTTGTGTTTTGGAAAATCCCTCCATGTTTACATATTTTTGCTATGACATGACGGACTTTTTCCTTTGACATTTTTGGTATTTTATTTGATTCCAATTTGAGGCTTTATCATTGTATATTGTTATTCTTTCTATATTTTGTACTTATATTGAAGTTTTTGTGTTTGCTTCTGAACTGTACATATGTTGTTTAAATTTGATATAATATGGCTACCGCCACATTTTTGGACGGACGCAGTGGCCGCTGGACTTAGCGTCACTTATTCGTTATTGTGTCTGATACTCTGCGGAGTAACCTTACCCTGGAAGAAGCACTATATCCAGACGTTTTCTCCTAGAATTTTGTCCTTTTGAATTGGTTGGGACCCGGAGCTGGGAGAAGCGTACAGGAGTGCCTCTATTGGAACCAATTGGGACGGCCACTGTAGAAATACATTTACAGTCTGGATATATTTCTATTACGAATACCGTTGGATTATTAAGAATTATAAAGAAACATTTGGAATTTTAATCGTTTATCACACTAGACTTTCTTGGAGGAAGAAGTTTGGATTATTTATCATATTCCGAAGCTGAACTGTGGAATTACTATATTTTGTATTTATTACCTTTCCTTTTGAACTTCATTTATGATGTCAAACAGAAAAAAATCACACATGAGGAGGGTGAAAGAGCTCGACGGATCACAGGGCTCTAGGCAAGTCGTTAATGATGCACTTTTTATGGGTAACCTACATGTTATGTCTGATATTTATTATTGTAAGTCACCTTTGGCAGGCATTAAGGAACAAGGATTAAGTGAGAGTTCTAAAGTACCAGAGACCGATCAGATACGAAAGACATCGATAGAGGGTTTAGAACTACCTAAGGTTGAACTTTCATTTTTTGATGGAAGGTCTCGCGACTATTTTAGGTTCATGCGACAGTTCGAAACGTTTATAGAACCCCAAATAAAAGACGACCAAGTTCGTTTATTGTATTTAATTCATTATTGTAAGGGAAAAGCAAAAAATGCGATTGAAGGCTGTATTATTATGGATCCACAAGCAGGATATAAGAGAGCTAAGGCCATTTTAAAACAGCTCTTTGGACAGTCGCATGTAATAGCCCGAGAAACCTTAGAGGATTTATTTAGAACTGGGAATGTAGATTTTAATGATCCTGAATTATTGACGAACTTGGCTATTAAAATGCAGAATGCTGCTTTAACTTTAGAACAGCTAAATTGCACAACGGAACTTAATTCCATGGTTACTTTAGAACGAATAGTCAGGCTCTTACCTCGTCGAATGCAAGCCCAGTGGGCAGAGCTAGGAATCAAGTGGGACGAAGAGGAGAGAGAGCCTAATTTTAACGAATTGACGGAATTTATTATGTCTCGTGCTAAGATAGCTAGTAGTAGGTTTGGAAGATTAGCTTATCGGGCTAAAACAGAACATAATACGGAAGCTACTAGTGGTCTGCGTGTGAGACATGAGGATTTTTCGTTTCTACCTAAAGCACGCTCGGAAGATAAGAGATTTGTCAATTATATCACGAAAGCATACGCTGATGAAGGACGAGTATGTGACCGTAACGATGTAAAACCTCTTGATGCGTATCCTAGCAAGAAGCCGGTTGGTGTAACAGATAAGATGGCTTTTCTAAGTATAGAAAAGAAAGAAAAAGGTGAAAAGTGTAGGCATCAAGATGGATCCGAAGTGTGTGATGATAAAAGCCTCTTAGCTGCTCGAAAAGCCTGGAACGGTTATTTGGATTCGAGTAATCAGAGGTTAATGAGTTCAGCAAATATGAATAAGGCCCAGGCAGGATTGTCTGAACGGAATAAAGTTTATTTTCGGAACCCTTCAGTTAGGGTAAATTATATAACTGGACCTAGAGTAGATTCTAGGATAAGTGATGGTGGTACTGTAAAGGCTAAGAAGCCTAGGAGACAACATGATGCTACTATTACTAAGAAGCCTAAACCTCATGCTCTTTCGGATGCTACGACTAGCAATGGAAATAGTAGCCATCAGAACCTTAGTAGTGACAGCGATAATAAGGAGATAGAAAGTGTCAGCAGTCCACCTATAGTGACTAGTCTATCAACTACATCGAATGAGCCTCCTAGTGTTTCGACGTCATCGGACCTCGTCACGAATGTTAAGTTGATTGAAGATGCACAAGGTTGTGCAACTGTAACTGTTCATATTCCGGTTGACTGTCAGTCGAGTGATGATGAGAAGAAAGTGTTTGATGGTAACGGCCAGTCTACAGCGTTGTGTGATGACGATGCTATTGATGAGCATATGTCTTGTGTCTCTGAAACGGATGCTAATGCACACCGAATCGACGCGACTTGTCTGACAGAACGGAATCATTTAGACGTTGATAATAAACTGGATGTCACTGATGTGACAAATGAGTTACCGACGATGACGAACACTGATCAAACCTCCTCTGTATCGGGAGATGGAAAGATAAATATTGATCCCACATCATGCTACTTAAAGTCTTCTGGAGACGATGAAATGTCAAAATTGGAGATCCCACCCTTGCATATTATCTACGGGTCAAGAATTTCTGTTGATAAGTTAGCATCACGGACTTCATTGTATCTGCTGATCGGAGCAAGTGGTGGTGGATTGGCGACTCGTCCCCATGATAGGGAATGTAGTTCCCGGATAGGATATGACCAGTTTTACGACGTGTTGTTCATGTTCGTGTGGGTTAATTGGGTAAGGTTTATACTACCGTTAGGTCATTCCACGATAGATAGGGGAATCGAGGGCCTGATGGGAAAGTATAGGTACCTAGGTAACACGATAGGTCATATCCATGTTGGATGGCGGGTAGGCGTACTGCTGTAAGTCCTACACGTTATTCCGGTGTGGATTAGGGGATAACTGGGAACCCTAAATAAAGTGTCATTAACGCTTGCTCTTTTTGCATGGAGGGATTTTGCGGGCCGGTGTAGAATCCTTTTTGAATGCTTTGTGTTTTGGAAAATCCCTCCATGTTTACATATTTTTGCTATGACATGACGGACTTTTTCCTTTGACATTTTTGGTATTTTATTTGATTCCAATTTGAGGCTTTATCATTGTCACATCAGTGACATCCAGTTTATTATCAACGTCTAAATGATTCCGTTCTGTCAGACAAGTCGCGTCGATTTGGTGTGCATTAGCATCCGTTTCAGAGACACAAGACATATGCTCATCAATAGCATCGTCATCACACAACGCTGTAGACTGGCCGTTACCATCAAACACTTTCTTCTCATCATCACTCGACTGACAGTCAACCGGAATATGAACAGTTACAGTTGCAAAACCTTGTGCATCTTCAATCAACTTAACATTCGTGACGAGGTCCGATGACGTCGAAACACTAGGAGGCTCATTCGATGTAGTTGATAGACTAGTCACTATAGGTGGACTGCTGACACTTTCTATCTCCTTATTATCACTGTCACTACTAAGGTTCTGATGGCTACTATTTCCATGGCTAGTCGTAGCATCCGAAAGAGCATGAGGTTTAGGCTTCTTAGTAATAGTAGCATCATGTTGTCTCCTAGGCTTCTTAGCCTTTACAGTACCACCATCACTTATCCTAGAATCTACTCTAGGTCCAGTTATATAATTTACCCTAACTGAAGGGTTCCGAAAATAAACTTTATTCCGTTCAGACAATCCTGCCTGGGCCTTATTCATATTTGCTGAACTCATTAACCTCTGATTACTCGAATCCAAATAACCGTTCCAGGCTTTTCGAGCAGCTAAGAGGCTTTTATCATCACACACTTCGGATCCATCTTGATGCCTACACTTTTCACCTTTTTCTTTCTTTTCTATACTTAGAAAAGCCATCTTATCTGTTACACCAACCGGCTTCTTGCTAGGATACGCATCAAGAGGTTTTACATCGTTACGGTCACATACTCGTCCTTCATCAGCGTATGCTTTCGTGATATAATTGACAAATCTCTTATCTTCCGAGCGTGCTTTAGGTAGAAACGAAAAATCCTCATGTCTCACACGCAGACCACTAGTAGCTTCCGTATTATGTTCTGTTTTAGCCCGATAAGCTAATCTTCCAAACCTACTACTAGCTATCTTAGCACGAGACATAATAAATTCCGTCAATTCGTTAAAATTAGGCTCTCTCTCCTCTTCGTCCCACTTGATTCCTAGCTCTGCCCACTGGGCTTGCATTCGACGAGGTAAGAGCCTGACTATTCGTTCTAAAGTAACCATGGAATTAAGTTCCGTTGTGCAATTTAGCTGTTCTAAAGTTAAAGCAGCATTCTGCATTTTAATAGCCAAGTTCGTCAATAATTCAGGATCATTAAAATCTACATTCCCAGTTCTAAATAAATCCTCTAAGGTTTCTCGGGCTATTACATGCGACTGTCCAAAGAGCTGTTTTAAAATGGCCTTAGCTCTCTTATATCCTGCTTGTGGATCCATAATAATACAGCCTTCAATCGCATTTTTTGCTTTTCCCTTACAATAATGAATTAAATACAATAAACGAACTTGGTCGTCTTTTATTTGGGGTTCTATAAACGTTTCGAACTGTCGCATGAACCTAAAATAGTCGCGAGACCTTCCATCAAAAAATGAAAGTTCAACCTTAGGTAGTTCTAAACCCTCTATCGATGTCTTTCGTATCTGATCGGTCTCTGGTACTTTAGAACTCTCACTTAATCCTTGTTCCTTAATGCCTGCCAAAGGTGACTTACAATAATAAATATCAGACATAACATGTAGGTTACCCATAAAAAGTGCATCATTAACGACTTGCCTAGAGCCCTGTGATCCGTCGAGCTCTTCCACCCTCCTCATGTGTGATTTTTTTCTGTTTGACATCATAAATGAAGTTCAAAAGGAAAGGTAACAAATACAAAATATAGTAATTCCACAGTTCAGCTTCGGAATATGATAAATAATCCAAACTTCTTCCTCCAAGAAAGTCTAGTGTGATAAACGATTAAAATTCCAAATGTTTCTTTATAATTCTTAATAATCCAACGGTAATCGTAATAGAATTATTTCCAGACTGTAAATGTATTTCTACAGTGGCCGTCCCAATTGGTTCCAATAGAGGCACTCCTGTACGCTTTTCCCAGTCCCGGGTCCCAACCAATTCAAAAAGGACAAAATTCTAGGAGAAAACGTCTGGATATAGTGCTTCTTCCAGGGTAAGGTTACTCCGCAGAGTATCAGACACAATAACGAATAAGTGACGCTAAGTCCAGCGGCCACTGCGTCCGTCCAAAAATGTGGCGGTAGCCATATTATATCAAATTTAAACAACATATGTACAGTTCAGAAGCAAACACAAAAACTTCAATATAAGTACAAAATATAGAAAGAATAACAATATACAATGATAAAGCCTCAAATTGGAATCAAATAAAATACCAAAAATATCAAAGGAAAAAGTCCGTCATGTCATAGCAAAAATATGTAAACATGGAGGGATTTTCCAAAACACAAAGCATTCAAAAAGGATTCTACACCCTTCTGCCTCACTAGTGTCGCAGTCCACATACTGGGAAAAATAATCAGAAATGCCATAATGGCCTTCGTGGAAGCAATTAACTTTGCAGACAGTGAACAACATGGCTGTCTAGCATAAAAAACCTCCTCATAGCAAGTGAGAAATGAACAGTGTCGCTACATAAGGGGAAATCAGTGGATGTCGATGTAGACCTTGGAAAAGCATTCGATTAATTGTCGAACAATAGACTCCTCATGAAGTCAGAAAATGTAGAAATTGCAGATCATCTGAAAAAAGTCAAAGGTTTCCTGGTGGGATGAATATAGAAAGTGATGATCACTTCCACTTAGTGGGGCGCCGAAGGGCTCTGTTGAAAGTTCTTTATTTTAATACATGTGAACAAACTCCTGAATATCCTTAATTCAGTGATGATGCTTTATGTTGATGGTGCAAAATTGTGGTGAGAAATAATGATGGATATAGACACGTGAGCATCTCAGATTGACTTATACGTTCTGCGTAGCTAATTCAGACATGGCTGGTGCCTATGAGTAAGGTCAAGTGCGTCTGCATGCATGTTGAGGACATGAAGGCAAATAGGACACGCAACAAAGCAAGAGTATATGTCAGTAATCCGGTGTCACAATGACCTTGGGGCATCCTTGGGCTTCTATCTTTAGACGAAACTCACTGTCGTACGCTTACAGCGCAGTGGTTTGGAACCCTATCGGCATTAAGACGGACATTTATCAAGTTGGATACCAGTATGTTTAGGACGGCATACACAACTTTGGCGAAATGTAAACTTGAAAACGGCGTTCAGGTTGCAAGATATATATTAAATTAGGGTTTGGATACTTTGCAAATATTGACTATCCGTACAATTCCAGAACTCTAAGGTTTATCATGTACATATCGTCAGCGAAGTTAGAACTCTTCACCTGTTCCTACTTTAGATTAAGAGGTACGCAATCGAGAAATTGTTTTGGACTTGATATATATTCCCTTTTTCTTTTTAGAAGATCAAAAAATGTGAGAGGACGTAGCTGGCACGTTAAAAAATATAAGGACGGCGAACAGCTCAGAGATATTCTTCTATTCACGGAAAGTTTCTTTGCGATTATAATATGCACAAATTACTCTCATACCACAGTAATGTTTCTTATAGGACTTTGTAAAATCTGAAAGCACCACAATCTTTACTGCCCTTGCATGTTTCGAAGTGGATGCGTTCGAGTGGCTGACGATCTTTCAACAGTAAGTAGTCCAGATAGCTTTCAACCCATTTTAAGTTTCGCTTTTCTTTATGGTTGATTTTTGTTTCTTGAACTAAACATTTTATTCTGTATTGTCTTTTATGAGGTATTGGAAGTGTTGATGTCTCTCCTTATGAGTAGCTGTTCGAAATTATTTCTTATAAGTTGTAGGACGTGATGTTTACCATCACGTTTAAGAGTATGAAATATTCCCTGTTTCTCACTGTTACAGAGTGGCTTTCATAACATCTGTTTTGACACTGAACTTCGAACTTCAGTTAAGTCACATATTCATTGTGATAAGTGAACGATAAGTTAGCTTGAACATGAGAATGGAGGTATTGATGTGCCTCCCTAGATGGCGAGAGAACTACCACCACTGCTCTTTGCAGTTTACTCGAGCTTCATTCGGACCACCCCAAAACAGTTTGGATACCTCA
Organism: Schistosoma turkestanicum; assembly: GCA_944470395.2. Taxonomy (NCBI): domain Eukaryota; kingdom Metazoa; phylum Platyhelminthes; class Trematoda; order Strigeidida; family Schistosomatidae; genus Schistosoma; species Schistosoma turkestanicum. The sequence goes on along the minus strand of OX103975.1, from coordinate 14,405,658 downwards.
TGAACAACCACGGTGGTCGGTTCTTCAGTACTTGCTTAGAGTTTTTGGAGTCTAATCTTAACCTCTGAGTACTATTTAATTGTTGTTTAAAAAAAGTTAGTAGAGTTTGTATTGATATTTCTTCTGCTTAGCGGGGTAACTTATAGTAGTAAACTGTAGTTTGATAGGCTCTCGTCTGGTTTCTCCTCCTCCTAGGTGATTATTTTCTAGTTGTTTTGTAGAAATAATCTGTTCCATCCATATTTTAGTCATTTCCCCTCCACTATCCTGTACTAAACAATTTTCAAGTTCAGAACTTCCCGGAAAATTGGTTAATATTTTACAATCTTTACAAAACTGTAGCGATAATTATAATGTGGTCCGTGGTGACTAGCCATGAGGTATAATTTCAAGGTTTCTGTGATACAGCTCAAACACGTAAATCTTAATAATTATGAAGAACGTACTCCTAGATAACAATGGCTACACAATAGTGTGTTGAATCGAGAAAAAGCTGCGTCGTTGTGTTTATCCTTTTTGTTCTCTTATGCTATATCTTATGTAAGAAATTGCTTAGGTGTGGTTCATTCTGTTCTATAAACCCACCAAAAAGTTGCACTATCTGGATACCCCCATTAGATAGCCCCGGATAGGCAGTACTTGCGAGTTGTGACTTTGAATCAAGTTGGAGATTCGTACCATCCTCACTTAAATTAAGCAGATATCACCATCATCAGTGCAGGTCCAGCTATGCGTGGAAGACTGTGAAATCCACGAGTCTTAGGACATGACTTGAATGTCTTTATCAGTCCAGTAAATAATAATCTCCAACAAACCTGTTCAATTTCAGGAATTCGTTAGATACTTTGACACTCAAACAGAACTGCTTTCGTAATCTGCGTGTTTCAGGACTTATTGTATTATTATAAACTTTGTACTCACATCATTTTTTGAGTATGTGTTAAGTGCTACATTTGGTCGCTCCTAACGGTTGGTGGTTTTTCTACATAATCATACAGGAAGGTTAAATTCAATCACTAAAGATATGAAAGGTTTACGCTTCACTTCTAGGACCAAGGACGCAAGAATAAATGAACTTAGCCTGAGGAGCTAGTTACAGCAGTTTTCAGAAACTAATTATAGTAAATAGGTGTATTGTAGTATATTTAGTTTGGATTGATTTTTCATAAAATAGTTACATCTGGTAAATCAAGGAAGAATTTTTTTAAAGTGTGCCTGGAAAAGTTCAGCTGCTGAGAAGTCTGTAGTCCCCACAAAATCCGATAGGATAGGTACTAACTATGGACCATGGAAAATATAGTGTTGTGTTTCCGATTTAAAGTTAGTTGTCGTTTGTTATAGGTGGCTAGTTTTCAACAATTTATATTTGAGAGCGTCAATTTGAATTGAAGTTTTATCGTCTGGCAAGGTGAATGGCATCAGAACTATCTTGCGGCGGAAGAATACTCTGAAAATCCCTGCTTACATCGCGCCTGGCCGAACGCAAGGTTAAAGCATGGTTCCTTTAATGATTGCTGACCTTTGACTGCCTAGTGGTGAAGCTTGTAAGTAAATATTCGATCCAATCTCGACGGCAGTACTTTTTTGATGTTCAGGTATTGTATACTTATTTTTCAACTGTTCCTTTTGTTCTTCAGTCCAATATATTGTGCTACAGAAACCTTTGACTGTATAGCACAAGCTGTACCATTTAAGGTATTTTGCGAATTCAATAAAATGTGTTTTCCTTACCAAAATAGAACCATTCAAATAGAGCACAAAAGTTGTTTTTTCATAAAACATAATACGAGTTACTCAAAAACACTTTGAATATTTTGTGGATAGTCGTAGTTGCGTCCAATCAAACTAACCTTTGCCTACATCCTCATCACAGTAGCATAATATTTTTTCAATTTTTCGTGGCCGATATGGAGGCATTCATTATCTTGTGGTGGCCAGTGTATCACTAGTTTCATGACGGTTAATATTCGACGTATCCCTAGTCTTCGTAATTTGCTCGTCTAGGCAATCGTCACCAAAGAGTGCCTGAAGGTTTTAAACCAGAAGGCAAACACAAAGTGTTGAATACATTTATTTTTGACACACCACAAAATGGACTAGCAGACCACAATCAAATAGAGCAGGGCAAGCAAACCAGCGAACGAGTTGGAGAATTGGTGAATGTATTATTAATATTAAAATATTCGTATACCTACATAGGGAAATGTCGAGTCATCGAGATATTTGAGAGATTAATATTAAAGCGAGTAGGATGAATATGCACGTAGGCGTAAGCAATATTCAGTCGTACCAGCTCATACAAACGAGACAGTGGTAAAAACCAATGGTACATTTAAGTTGCTGCTATATAAATGGCTTGATTAAATAAGCTAATCGAAAGTCCTGACCAAATTAAATATAAGCAAACTCAAATGTATGTGGAGGCACTACAACCTGACAAAATGAAGGTCTGTTAACTAAGCAGTTACTGATATTACTAATCATGTGTCACTTCGGCTAGGATAGTGTACTGTTCTCCAATTACAAGTTAGTGAATGATGATTACTCAGCTGCCTGTCGATCCATTAAAGTGACTTGGTCCACGAATTCGAATATCATGTGAATAATCTGTGTGTATCATTATGAATGAATTTTCAGCAAATTAAAATACCCATTATCAATTAGTAAAAAGCAATGTAATTGAAATTTTCTGCTTCATAGCTATAAAAATAAATGACAAAGAGCAAGCGAACCAATACGGTTCGAGTAGATTCCAACAATGAAGTAAGATACTGTAGTAGTTCGTCGAGTCGAGGTTGTCTATGAACGCTACTACACACCAATTACGTTCTAGTCTTAACACGCTGTCTTATCGTGAACCAAAAACACGGAAGAAGAGATATTTAAAATGAAAGATTGTATTTACTGGCGATTTCGTGGTATCCAAAGAGTACCGAAACCATGCCACTGAATATGTGCGAAAGTATACAGAGCGCCAAAATCAACATGGCGACCACGTAACGGGAAAGAGCGTTACAAAAATTTTAGAATAAACAAGAATTTCAGTAAAACAATCACTGGTAAACTTTTAATGGTGACCGTGTCGAGATTGATGACTATGATCACAACTAAATACTAATTACTAGCCCATCAATGAAGTATCAGTAAATCCAAGGTAAAGAATATGTTTGAAGGTAAGAGTAGGCGATATAACGAGCAGCAGCTTTCGCCAAGCTTGATTGATGTCGACGGTACCAACAGGGCAATGGTCGGAGGTATAGGCTCGGGATAAAAGCATCAAAGAAAAGGCAGAAAAGTGTAGCATGCATGTAGTATGAGGGTAAAATCCCATGTCGCACTGGTGGTTGATTGGTAGTTAGTCGAGAAAGCGTACAGGTAGGCGTACGCGGCGACCGGAACGCGAGACAGTAGCCTCGTGCGTACCTCGTGAGCCTGCATTCTCATCCGCAGTCAAGTGCGGCGTGGTCTGCTGATCTGGGCGTGAGACCGGAGTCTCATCCGTGGATAGTGCAGATGACGCGTGCTGCTGACTGCGACGTGAAAATGAGGTCTTTGATTTCTCTATCGTGGGATCAGAAGGAAAAATAAGGATCCCGCTAGTGAGTTGGACGAGTCCAGCATTAAATCTCGGTATACCAGGTAGGGCACTGTCATTGAAGTGTGCTGGTATGAGATAATCAATGCTGATTGTGTCCATTAACCTTGAAGATCTTTTCGTGACGGGAGATCACGTGAAAAGATCCTTCGTACGGTTGTTGAGTACCGAATCTACTCGTAAGAAAACTTGCGGACAGGTGAATAACTTTCGAGTGAAAGCAACTTGTCGATGTTATATTCCAGTTCACACCGGAGGCAGTGTTCGCATCTACGCAGATAGTCGTTGGACGTTAACTGATATACATAAAATCGCTGCTCTGTGGTTTGAAAAATTCCCCAGGCAGATGAAATGTCGTGCCGTATACAAGTTCGGGGGCCGAACATCGGATATCTGCCGTTGCTGCTCCGTAATCGCCATGTCGTCTCCAACAAATGCCATCTTTCTGCGAACCAAGTGGAGAGAGGAGTCTTAAGAACTGTGAGAAAGACGAAGTAATACATATGTGGTGCTGTGGTGCAAGCTACTTATAAGTAGTATATGACGTGAGCGTCAACGTAATGTCTGGCAGCAGAAGATGGGGGAAGATCAAGAAAGGAAGAAAAGTTAGAAAACAATGGAATTTGTATGAAACTCATGAATAGTGACAATGGATTGATGTTTTGCAACAGGAACAGTCCAGTTCGATATGATGAACTGATATTTTGCAAATTAACGTTTTACGATATGGTTTTCCAATGTTACTGAGTAACTCTGTAATTTTCGTTAAATACAATTCGGTTGCTCCACCTGTGTTCTCTTTCACTACACATATAGCAAGTAAACTCTCAGACTCACGCTTAGCGAAAAATAATCTGTCTAGTGCCAGTCGGCGAGGTTTTGCCGTGACTTTGGGTCTGCAGGTGACGATGTGGCTTACCACATAATTAATCACCAGTTGAATCTCCTCGGTTTCGTTACTTTTGGGAATTTATCAAATATAACATGAAATAAATAGTAATGCAAAAAAATATACATTGGTCATTCGCTGCATACCTGTTTGCGCGTTTTAAACCATGGATTTGATATTCGACGAAGTATCGATTAACGCAGCCTACGTGAATCGAATAGCAATTCATAGTGCTGTGAGGAATCGATACCGAGTAAGGTTATGGGAACATCAGAAGGGATGAACGTCCATAGATACTGTCGTCGGTTATTCAGGTTGACAGTTAGCTGTCGTGTACCATAGGTAGGAATGACAAAGCCATCCTCAGTGAGTGGTCGAAGCATCGTAGCTTATGACTTACTGCTACCAAACGATACGACAGAAACTTGGGCACTTGTGGCTACCAAGTGCCTAGCGTTAGTGCGAAAATCGACCACTTAAAATAAACTAACAACCTGAAGTGACGGGGAGGAGACAGGTGAAAATGCAATGACCTGAACCTCGTAGTCTATTATTATAGCTATCTACCATTTCGAAACGTTTTTGCAAGTATAATATACATAAAAGACATTATTAATAGTATTGCGACATTATAAAAATGGTGATAGATGAATAATAGACTCACCGTAATCGACTTCTTTTGAAGAAACATCGGCTCACTAATTGTAGTGAGCGAGTCAAGATACCAGATTGACTAAGCTCACCACTAAATGTTCCATACGGTCCCGCCGTCATTATTGAAGGAGAACGTTGGCATTACACGGGGAGCAGGGCATTTAGAAAAAAGGGCAGCAACGCGAAGAGAACTATGCGCGCAAGAAGTGGAAGAAGTATTTTTTCGTACAGTCAAACAAAAAGGGTACAATAATAAATGTTTCCTTTTCACCAATTACGTTTTCTTCGTAGAAGTGTTCCACTACACAGTTCGTTATAACAATAATAATAATAACCAATCGGGTTTTCTTCGTAAATGTGGAATCATTACAAAACGTAGCGCAATCCAACAAACAAAAAGTACAACTTGGTTATAATATATGTCAGAAGTACTAATAATGATCAGAATAAGAGAATATTGGGTCATTTTTTTTTCAACATAGAAAGTAGGTTCTATTATAATTGTTCTCATTGTTAGTATACCAGTTGGTAAATTACTACCATTCTGTCCTTGGTACATATGATACTTAGTTATGTAATTTGCCTCATTATTGCTACTTAATAATAAGCAAATAAATATTGTTGTGTATTGAAGCCTGGTAAGAATTTAACTGAATACAACATTGTTTCTATATATATATATATCCTTCAAAATTGTAATTTGAAATACAATACTTTCCTTTGTGCTAACGTAGTTTTTCCTGAATTCAACTCTAGTCCGTATATGACTACTAGAGTACGAAATGCTTACCTCAGGGTGTTACTAGTTCTTACAAGGAATACGATTACTCCTGATTATCCAACGAACCTACTTGGAATCTTTAGTCCGCATCTTAAGAATTATGTCAGGGTATCCATGCCGATTATTGTTTCCCATGTCTAAACTCATATTATACTTCACTTGTGGCAGTTTGAGTCGAGGATGGCTACAAACACGTCTACCAACCAATTAAATTCAGGTCTTAATCGTTATTCCTTCGTGAATTAATAAGAAACCGGACTGGCATTGTCCAGATGATATAGGCATATTTTCTGGGGGTATCGTGATACCGGCTCAGTGGTCCGATGGTTAGGCGTTCGCGCACAATTCCGAAGGTCCTGGGTTCGAATCCTGCGGGGTGCAGGAGTCGTGGCTGCGCACTGCTGAGTAGTCCCACACCAGGACGAAACGGCCATCCAGTGCTTCCAGGTTTCTAATGGTGGTCTAGCATTGATCGATTCATGGATTCAAAAATGTATAACTTGACAATCTTCACAACCCCGTAATGCAAATATAAAAAACCCCGAATTCGTGTCAGAGAAAATGGACGAAAGGTACAGAGCAACAAAATCAAGATAGTGACCGTGCAGAAGCAAAGCCAGTACAAAAGTACGAATATACAAGATGTTCGGTAAAACGTCCACGGGTACAATTAGTTATAATAATGAATGTTTCCATTAAAGCGATCGTGTTATCTTCGAAAAACTGAAATCACTACACGCTTTTAATCGATTCAAATTCCAAATGTCTAGATGAGTTTACTTACGAACAGTCCTAATGGAAAACTTTATTCAAAGAGAGTAATGAGAAAAATTATGTAGTCTTGAAAAACTCAGTGAATTAGTAACTGATTTCTCAAGAAAAATATCAACATCTGCCTTAATACAATTGGATACCATCGTCTATTCATAGTTCCATGACATCCTCATTCGAATGGTTGGGCTGGAAATTTCGTTCGAACATCAGTAAACCTAAGTAATCGAGAAAGGTTGGAAAAATGCGTCAATAATTACATTCCTTAATATCGTATTGTAGAACATCCGAGAACTCACGAGTGAGAGAGAGCTAAACTCATACTGCGTAATCTAGCGGACCCGTAAAAGAACCTAATCAATATGTGATTAATGCCAGACAATCAGTACTATGTCAAAATCAATACTAAGATACTACACCAAAACGGCTATACACTACTAACAACAGACAGTAGGAATATTGCACTTCACGCAAGATAGTGTAAGTGGAATACTTTTTCGAAGAAAACGTAATTGGTGAAAAGGAAAAATCTATTATTTTAATCCTTTATTTAACTGTACTAAAAACGCTTACTTACGTGCAACTTACTGTTTTGTGTTGCTGCCATCATTCATGACATGCCGCTCGTTATATCGCCCACTTTTTCCTTCAAACATATTCTTTACCCTTGATTTACTGATACTTCATTGATGGGCTAGTAATTAGTATTTAGTTGTGATCGTAGTCAATCTCGGCTCGGTCACCACTAAAGTAGTATGTTAAACTATACGATATTAACCACCACAATGTAAGATATGTCACTTGAAAGTTTCTTCTGAGATAAACACCAAAAATAGTGTCTAATCAGTTTAACAAGTGTTCTGCGCGGTAGACACCAATAACATGTTGGAGTAATGAGTAAATCCGTTAGTAACAAACGAATAAGATCCCATATAAATAGTCTTACTTAGTGAAAAGTGGTCTAAAGGAAATATTACAACACTGTTACAATCTCCGAATCACAAACCATTGCCAATAAAGCAGGAAATTGAAGTTTTTACACTATTATTTTTACACCAAAGTTGGAGAACTAAACTAAGCTATCGATTCCTGTTCACAATCGATACTGACACTGAATATTACTGTAATTGCACAAAACACGTCACAAAGAAACCGAAGTTATGATTTTTAGCTTGTGGTCACTACAGTTATCAAATACGCATATCACTAAACTACACCATAGTAGATTGAGTACATTTGTTTCAGGTAAATTGTAGACTTATTTGTTAGATTTTTACAAAGAAAAATCCTCAATAATCTACTAATTCGTGAGTATTCATTGGAATTGATTTACTGATAGACTAATAGACATTAATTATCGAAATCGTGAAATATTTGAAGGTTACATTTCACACAGACGCAGTAGGTAAGCAAGGTCAAAGTTAGTTTGACGATTACTGAGAGTGTTCAGAATGATCTCACTGGATCTCGATACATGTTATCAAGACAGGGAAACGATAATTCGTAAAATATTTAATACTACACTAAAGACGACTTTATTCTCACAAACTGTGTAGGGAAAGAGAACACAGGTGGGGCAACCGAACAGTAGTTAAGGGAAATTTCAGAGTTACTCAGTAAAATTGGGAAACCATATCGTAAATCGTTCATTTGCAAAATAACAGTTCATGATATCGTACTGGACTGTTCCTGTTGCAAAACATCAATCCATTGTCACTATTCATGCGTTTCATACAAATTCCATTGTTTTCTAACTTTTCTTCCTTTCTTGATCTTCCCCCATCTTCTGCTGCCAGACATTACGTTGACGCCCACGTCATATACTACTTATAAGTAGCTCGCACCACAGCACCACAACAGCTCTTATATATCTTTTGATAAACTTGGCATAGATTAAAGGCTATCAGTTACAACTAGATGAAGCTGTTTTCAAGAATAAATCTATTGAAATCCATCAGTTTACCTCTTACTTGTAATCGAATTTCCAGTCTGTCTTGTTGATCTACGACTGTCTTGTCAATAAGCAATTTATAGATGTGCTCTTCGATTCTGGTATAAATGTCACCTGCGAAACAGTCAATAAGACATCTTTACTCTTTGTGACTATGTTTCAAACCATTTTACTGGTGCTGCCTAAATTATCACTGTTCACAACCAGTAAAATGTTGAATAACCTACAAATTAATACCTAGGATATCTGTATTCAAACAATAGTCAAAAAAGACTTTGTAGATCCTGCATCCATTAGAAATCAACTGTTGTAGTGTCAGCGTTCACATTTCGCAAAATAAACGTCTTCTCCAAATACTGATATATTCTATCTGCAGATGATTTCTGCGTAGACTGCATTACCAGCACAAACGTTTGTGTGTTCATACACACACATACAAGTAAATACAAATAGCCACTATACCATACCATACAAACACCGACCAATACCTCACTCCTCTATCTCCATCCGCACAACAACCAACATACTCACTCACTTACTGCTCACTCACTCACTCAGTCAGTCAGCTGTTCATCGGGGCAAGTCAGTGCAATTCGGCTAAATGCTAGTCAACACTGCAAAAAGACACACATATTAGCCATCACACCGCTCCGCGTCCCAACACCACCTAATTGTCAAAAAATTTTCCTCCAGCTGTGTTATCTAATTAAAGCGCTATCATCTCAACTATTAATTACCTGTGATTAACAAATACATACTTCTTATCGAATGTCAAAGGTTACTATGATGTGAGATTCGGTAAATCAAAATAGCTAGATGAAACTCATACTTAGTCTAAAACATTTTCGGTGATCCGATTACATAGTATACTTAAATGAACTGAAAAATCAATAATCAACTGAAATCCACAATCCCCCTATCTCCACTCCATCAGCCAAACAGCAGTGAGATAAACTGGCCTTCATTGAATCAATTAACACTGTCTAATTATCAATTAACAAGCACTTGAGTAATAGATCTGTATTAGTATCAGTCTTGGTGAGGTAAATGTATTGAGCAAGAGGAAAACTCAAGTGATTGAGAATAAGGATTAGTGAGAAATCTAAAAATCAATAATTTTCTGCAGAAATCGATGACAACACATTCAGCTACAATTAAATATCATCAACAAACACAACGACAGTACGATTCAAAGAATCCATGGAAGATAGTTAATGTGAATAAGTCATAATGTCATGACATAATCGAGAATATATAAGTCTGATGTGTGCGTTTATTCATTTTTAGCATCTAATCGTCTCAAAAATTACATCCGAATGGAAATGATGAGCACCATTTAACCAGTCTTTGTAAACAGGTACCAGCCAACAGAAAAACAAGTTAGCCAATCAATATCTAAACGTACTTTCACTATTGGAGCACATTTCTGCCACCTACATAACATTATGAAACATAGATGTTTTGGTGTTCTCTCAGCTCAACTCTCATTTTGATCAGAAATCTTTGTGTTATCATTCTGAACAAAACCATTATTCATTTTTGAAACCAAGAATCGATCAATGTTAGACCACCATTAGAAACCTGGAAGCACTGGACGGCCGTTTCGTCCTGGTATGGGGCTCCTAAGCAGTGCGCATACACGACTCCTGCACCCCGAAGGATTCGAATCCAGGACCTTCGGTACTGTAGGAGAACGCCTAACCATCGAACCACTGAGCCGGTATCTAACGGTGTTAATGTGCACTGCTGAGGAGTCCCATACCAGGACGAAACGGCCGTCCAGTGCTTCCAGGTTTCTAATGGTGGTCTAACATTGATCGATTCATGGTTTCGAAAATGTGTAACTTAACAAACTTCACAACCCCGTAATACAAAACCATTATTGTTATAACGACAATGCTCAGAAAACATAAACGTTAGCAAAAGCATGAATCATCTTCATCACTGATCCGTGAGACAGAAGCTTTCCTACTGTATGTTCACATTCAGCATACACTACCGTGTTAAGAACAGTTTCATTAGACTGTCTATTCTGTTGCGTAATTAGTCTGTCGAAATCAGTCACTGACAATTTATTTAAACGTAACTCGATGTGACTTCAGAATATGCATGAATAGTGAAAGTGAGCAGTAAAGAAGAACACTTCATCGATTATCCATAGCAATCACTTATTCACAGATGTAAGTATTTACACATTATATGAGTGATCACATGAACCATGCATGCATTATGGCTTCCTTATGATCATAGTTTCAATATCACCTTCAAAATTCAATGGACATCTTCACTACAAGTGCACATGATATTCACTGGGTTCAATTTGTCAGTTAACGATTTCGGATTTTCGAATTTGTAAATTGTTCGTTTATGAACAGGTCGACTATCAATTTGGATTGGTGTCAAATGATTGAATGATATTTATCATTTTAAAATTGACAGTCTATGCAAAGAAGAGAATTTTGAAATGAAGAATGTGTGTTTCTGTGAAGGGTGAGGAGTGAAATGACTATTTCGTTAATCTCTACTTACAACTAGATGAATTGTTCAGATTTGTAGAACCAATTATAGTGACTTTGCAACACTGGTTGTCACACAATTAAATAGTACATTTCAGTTGCATAAATTTGAAGAAGGTTGGTTATATTCGGATGTTCTTTTTGTCAGAGATCGATATTAATTCAAGTGTCATTGAAATTCGAGAAACACTGGACAGTTTAATGTGTGACTTCTCATGAAGGCACATACACATCCTCGATAAAGATGGAATGCAGGCATTACAGGTCTCATCGCAAACACTGAACAATCAGAAAGAACGATTGGTTTGATGTACTGTTGTGTACGATGAAGATATAGTCATCACTGTGAAACATTCGATTCACTACAAATTATGCTCAATACACTTTATTACTGACAGTTCAAATACCCACACCAAAAAATCTAAAACTTAAAAGTCAACCAACTTCATTTGATAAACAAACACAATGAGGATGATAGATGGTGATATCTCACTAGTAGGCAACAATTCAATTAGTTGATAAAAAAAACACGTCAATCTTACAAATTGTCATCAATGAATTTATGAATTGAATTTTGAATGTCAATTATTTGTACATGTTATTCTTGTGTAATGAAAACAGTTGTTCAATCTTAATTGTACTTTACATTTCAAGTGAACAATGTACTTATATTATGTAAAGTGTAAATTGTTCTGTGGAGATTGTAATAAGTAGAGGAAAGTAAAACGAATATTCTAACATATCGTGCACTTTCAATAACTATTGATCAATATGAAAAGTAATTTAGAGGTAATGGAACAGAGTCATTTCTACCACTGCACATGTCAATGCTGCGAGTTTTATGAATATATCAAATACGATTGAATCAGTTACTTGATCACTGACCATGATCATTGTCAATAATATTGTGTTTGAGATCATTTGTGAGTGTCCGGTTACCCACAGTAGTTCTTTCTAGAATCCGAGTGTCAACATCAACAGCACTGAAAACGTATACATACTCAACTGATCAGTATCAGTTAAGACATTATATGCATCCTGAACCGATCTCATACTCAAAGTCTAAATATACTGAAAATATTTGAAGAATAGATAGGTGTAATTTGTGATAATATCGACTACTACTACTACAACACTTCAAATCAGGAGACAAAAGCTATCCTCTTCCTTAGACTCAACTTCTCCCCAGCACAAATCATACAGGAGAGATTTGTTTAGTCAAAATCCTTGAATGATTCGAATTTCATTGCGGTGCGTTCAATTACATGTCGATCAAATTCAATGATTTTTAGTGATAGCACTTATCTATCGGAACAATTATCTTTTCTTCACAAAGTCGTTTCAAAATGACAATGCAGTGAAGATCAAATGAACAAGTTTCACATTGAATAAAAGTCATATCCAAAGTCAAAACAGAATCTTTCGCTTAATTTCTTCTTACTAAATTGTATTCAAGGATTTAATGTCACCAACAATTAGTGATGATTGAGATAACGGTTGACCCGTTTGTTGATGGTACTTTAGTCCTCGTTGTTGAATAAACGAGTTGAAGAAGACGTATTTGGTAGACAGAAAGCATACAGTCATTGAATGTGAGACAGAATGACAGCTCTTCTCATTTAATCGTCTTCCTAACAAGTGCATTAGGAATGTGAAAGTAAACTGAATGAGAATCGTCGATCGATTCTATTCTGAGTTGTGTTTGATGATATTTCAATTCACCAAGTTACACATTCTGTAGAACTGGAATCGAAGTGTAGTGATGAACTGACAGATGTCACTCTAATACGATTGTTCCATACAATCGAATGACCGACTGTTCTCTTTTCCTACTCAACCTCAGAGCTGGTAGACTGTGAGAGACGTGAACAACATTCTCAAAACACAACCTAAAGATGAAAGTCGATGTTTGAATGTAGTTGATAACAACCGAGTTCTCGTCGCTGATAATCCTTTCTTGTGTTCGCTCACAAGACCGAAGGTCCCAGGTTCGAATCCTACTTGTTGCGGAAGTCTTGCATGCTCACTGCCACTGATGAGTCCCATACCAGGACGAAGCGGCTGTCCAGTGCTTCCAAGTTTCTAATGGTGGTTTAATACAATGATTGATTGATGATTTCAACGTACAGTATAATAATTTGTCGATTTCATAATTTCGGTATTTTACAGTGTCTTTGAAATCTGTAATTGTAACAGGGCACTACTATTTATTCATGAGAATTCTTTCATTGAATGCTTGTATGAACGTTGTTTTACAAACTTGTTACTGATGATGATCAGAGTATGCAGAAACTATAGTAACTCAACTAAATTTGAATTTGTTTATGTTTAATTTTGCTAAGCCTTTTTATTTAATCAGACAGTATCATTTGAACAGTAACAACTTGTCTGTACCATTGTAATGAGCTTGCATGAACATGTATACTTGAGTATAATAGGTGCATCCACTCTTTGTGTTTGCTTAAATTCTAATCTTCTGAATTCCTCATCATCTCTATCTTTCTCTTTCAGTGAATTATATTTCTCGAATCATAACTTCGAACTCTAATCTTCTCCATTACTGCTAATATTTCTACTATCGTTACCACTATGGGCTTGGAACTGACAGTTACATCTCTGTGCTAATGTGGTATGGCAACCTGAACTGATGTATGTACGCACGAAGTTCTGTGTTGTATTTGTCTGTTTGTCTATCTATCTGTATGCATTACCACAGAATTAGTAAGCCCCATATCCACCATCCCATTGTTCACTACTCAAGTGATTGTCTTACTTACCCATCGATTATTTTAAAACTAGTGATTTACATTTAGTTAACACAAAACCTCACACAAATTCACTGACTTGTGTATATATTTGGTCAACCTTCGAGGAGACGTACGGCAAGTTACAAAAATCTAGATTTGCTATTAAGCTGTAATGGATATATGATGTTATGTGAAATACGCAACTGTATTTTAGGTAACTGAGCACTTACACCAGTTCTTCTAGGTTTATAATGATAGTCTAACAATGATCGATCCATGACTTCGGTGAAACTCATCAATCTTGATAATTCTATAATGAAAATCATGAAAATCTGTTTACTTCTGACTAACTTTGTATGGAAATTCTCGGAGTTTTAGGAAGAAAATTTGGTCAATGGAGTTCAACCCTGTTGGAACGAAGACATTAACACTGTTGTATGCCGGCTCAGTGGTCTAGAATTTCAGCGTTCGTGAGCAAAAATGTAGGTCCTAGGTTCAGTCTCGGCGAGAGAGCATCTTAGATGAAGAGTAACTGTTACTCATGCTATGCTTGAACTATTACGAGTAAGTAAACGGCACTGAGCATCGATGATCTGAGGACACAACAGGCTACTCTAATTCGAGTGTCCCAAACCCTCACTGAGTAAAAGAAGAAGACTTCTGTTATGAAATAGAACCTGTACTCTACAAGCACTCGGAAAGTACGAAGTCTAAATCCAGAAGAGAATCACGATCCCGGATCAGCGATCCGGGTCCTAAAACGTTACAGATGATACGTATTTATACAGTTAGGTCGAATAGGAAACAACATTTGAAGTGACATTGACAGTTAGGTCAACCAATAGGAACTGACCAACAGAATTAGACTTACAAACAATTATCTTAGGATATTGAATGAATATCCTAACAGTTTCATACAAGGACGAAACGACTGTCTAGCGCTTCTAGATTCCTAAAAGTGGTCTGACAATGATCGATTCGTGATGTCAATGAAACCACATTGTTGTATATTCTAAAAGTAGTTCCCCTTTGTTTTGTTTAGAATCTTGTGAATGAGTTACTGATTATAATCACAATCGGTTAGTAAATATCCGTTAGTTTGCCTATTATCTTTAGAACCATCAACTAACTGCCTAAGAACCGCGGGCAAACAACAAATATTTTACCACTTATTGATTCTTGAATTCAATCATAAGACGACGATAACAAGCAGACCATTTTTCCCTTTTTTCTACTCCACTCTGTTGGGGACGTTAGATCCCCAGAACTCGCTTGATAAATGTCTTTATTTTGGATTTTATTTATGGGCTTACCAGTTGACCTCGAGATCACATTTCTCACCTGGAAAATCCTTAGCTATGATTGGTTACTGTTTTATTTTAGTGCGCTACTTTTGCGACTCTCCCAAGGACGTTTCTATGATGTATAAATAAACGCTTTTTGTGTGCTTGATTCATTGAGGTTGCTGAATATTTGTAGAATACACTTTCTACGCTGTATCAAGACTTTTCGTTAGTTCTTTTGGGGCAACTGGTCAGAGTAGCCTACTGTGTCACTGGTTGATTGTCGCGTTTTCGTTAATTGACTAAGGTGAACCCGTAATAGTTTCAAGCATATCCAGTGACGAGTATAATACACCCACAATCCAAACATCCATATGCTGATATTGCATTGCATACCTGATCCGAATACAAATAACTAAACCATAATTGGCACAAAATCCAGGTAATAAGAAAAGAGTTAGTTAACGATAATTTGAAAATCAGTAAAAAATATCTACATAAAGGTTTATGAGTTACATAGTGGCAGCTTACAACGAGGCGAAAAAGTTGATATCATAATCCAAGTATTTAGTAATTTCATCAGAAAAAAAACACACTCATTTCTAGTAAGATGATTTTACAGTATATTATAACTTGTCTTAAATTCACGACATAAATGTAAAAGATTGAAGATAGTTGCCACAAACTGTTCAGGCAATACGTCCTATGTACACATAACCGAAAGTACGACTAGACCGGAAACCAGTTGTACTGCACTAGACAAAGAATAAAGCTATCGTACATTTAAAATCATCAAACAATCATTGTTAGACCACCATTAGAAACCTGGAAGCACTGAAAGACGGCCGTTTCGTCCTGGTATGGGACTCATCAGTGGCAGTGTGCATCCACGACTCCTGAACCTCGCAGGATCCAAACCCGGGACCTTCGGTCTTGCGTGTGAACGCCTAACATCCGGACCACTGGGCCGGCATCCAACGGTGTTAATGTCTGACTGTGATCGATTTAGAGATTATGTGCGACCTCATCCATTTGTCTTCGGTAGTTACTGCCTACACCCGACAGGGTTGAACTCTAATGGTCACGTCCTCTCACTAGAACTAACAATGATTGACTGATGATTTCAAATAAGTAAAAACACAAATCTCCAAAACTATAACTGAAAATATAAAACTATCGTAAACAAGACAAGAAGAGACAGATTCGAATGACAAAAACTATAAGCTGTGATTGGAGTCTGAAGTTTTTGATGATGATATTGTTCAGAAGAACCATGTAAGCTCTGCAACCAAAATATCTAGCTCAGAGAGTGAAACATCACCACAATCATCCACCTTAGCTACAAATTTTCTTTACTACAAGCTTTGAAACGTACAATTTTTTTCTAGACTAATTATATGAAACTACAAAATATCGGATACTCTAGTTCGAAGTTAAACCTCGATCATAAACTGATGATCAGATGTTAATTATTAATACATAGATGAATTGACCAATCATGATTTTAGTTTAAATGCCCATAACCTTGACTCAGTTTAATCTGTGATTGGTCATACATTATGAATGAATCATCCAATCATGAAATTGTATTTTATTTATAAAAATGAACACGTTTTTTTTTTTCTAAAAAAAAAATTCGTTTTTTTTATTATTGCAACCATCATGAGTGTTCAGTAAGTTGTATACATGCTATTATTGTTTCAATTACCTAATTGAGTGATTCATAAATTTCACATCGCGTTCATCATTGAAGTGGTGAAACTACTTCAATCGATCGATATTTATGACAGATTTTGAGTGATGTTTATGACTGATTTATTGTATTCAAAAATATGTTGATTTGACTGTGATGAACTTTTCCGTGAGACTGTAATGTTCGTAGTTTGAAAACTGAAAATATCATTCTAACTAAAAGTGGTGACTGATAACAAACTATATCGATTCTTAGGTCATATCTTTAGTGTTCTGTCTCATTATCTCTGATTAATGAAAGGTGTTTGCTACGTCAAAACTAGGCGGCAGTTTTTACACTGATTCAGTTGAATTACACTATGTAATACCCATTTTCACTAACTCGCACACTTTAGGAGGTAAGTTTGGACTAATGAATGTACAGGGTTTTGCCGTACCGATTGTTCAAACAGACAATATCATCAAGTTGATGTTAACGTATTACACATTGGGTTTTATTGTAGGACTCGGAGGAAATCATCTGCATGCTTATCCGATTTATCAATGATGTTTGGTGATGCTCCTATTTTACCTACATCTACAGAGTCTTATGCGTTCCAGGTGGCTGGTCATTCTCGTGAGAATGCTAGTAGTTTTGAAAGTAAGTTGTTTTATACCAGTGGTTGTTGACTGTTGGATCACTATATGTAGACTTGTAAGCATCATTGTTAGATAATTCATATCTAATCTGCTTCACTTTATTGTTACAAAATGAATGCTTTAATCTTCGGAGTAAGTAGCTGAGTGTGAGGATTTGATGATTTTAGATATTTTTCTTGGAAACTGGGTATCTTACGTCGTTCACCGAGTGACTTGTGGTTCGTTGAAAGTTACAGAGTACTGATGTGTCAGTGGAATGAGGATGGAAAAATCAACTGAGAACAATCCATGACATGTTTCAGACTACATAGAGGTTCTGAAACTCACTGATTGCATACAGATTCATTTGCTATATGAATCATACCAAGAAATGTGACAATTATTCGGTGGTTATAATGAAGTTGACTGCCGAGTAATAGGTCACAAGTTCAAATCATACTCCGTTTGGTTTGTTCAATTCGTCGAATAGTGTCACTATTCTTCAACCATCTACAAGTTAAAGTGGATGTTATAGACATCTGTACTGTAATTGTAGATTTTGTAAACACTGATTTAGACACTAAACAGTGTTAACCACTCGCAGCGCTGGTATTCCGATAAACTATAGGAATGTCATCTATACTTTTATACTGTTAAAATATGTAACTATCAAACTTAAAATTAATTTATCTAATTTCCAATGGTATTTTCAACTTCTCTCTAGTACTTCGTGATAAATCTAAACCAATTATCTACAAGTCATTACAAGATCGTGAAAGAGGTATGCGTGAAGTGATGTTTTATCAGCGTGTATTTTCACCGGATGCTTCGGAAGCATTGAAACGTGTTCGTCAATTTATTCCAACTTATTATGGAGTTTATCAATGTCCAGGAACGAAAGGTAAAAATGTTTATATGTTCAATGACAGTGATTATTTCCTATGCAAATCTTTCTTCCTACACCTTATTTGGAAAGTTTGTCTTCACCGTACTTCACTGTACTCACTTTCAATTAGAGCTGTATATGCCTAAGAGGGAACAATAGATTATCTTTTCTTTCAGTAAGATAACCTGAATTTGAAGCTGTCCGAAGCTTATTCTGAACAATATCATAGACACATACCTCAAGTAGAAATGACTTATTCAAACGCCTCCACCTATGATTAACATCTTATTTTGTGAACTTTGTTTCTGATTGGTCAGTTATTGACCTTGATTGTGTCGTTTTCTGTATACAATTATTGATTATATAGGTGAGTGTCGCTTCGCACTCCAACTAGCTGTCAAACACTATAACGTATCTTCGCTTATATCATAGTGAACAAAAATGGACATATGCGTGACTGAGAAATTCGTTAAGATTATGAACAGAGTGAGAATACAAAGAAGATCTGGGAAATTTTTAGAAACTTGGATAAATCAGTGATCTATTAACACATTGAAATTGACACAGTTCATCAGTCATCTAAAATTACATCAACATAAGGATCACAAATTTGAGTCAAAATATACAAAAGCAGAAAATGAAAAAATTCAAGTTTTTTTCATAGAAATCATAAATCAATCATTATTAGACCACCATTAGAAACCTGGAAGCACTGGACGGCCGTTTCGTCCTGGTATGCGACTCATCAGTGCGCAGTGCGCATCCACGACTCCTGCACCTTGCAGGGTTCGAACCCAGAACTATCGATCATGCTCGCGATCACTCAATCTTTGAACCACGAAGCCAGAATCCAACACTGTTCATATCTATATTGTTTATACTTTCAAATTTACATGACTCATGATCATTTATTTGTATTACTCATTAGCTTTTGAAAACAAAAGTATCCATATTTATCGCAGAGGTCATATTCCTTTACAATATATTCATTCATCAAAAGCGAAATTTGTAAATGATGAAAACATGTGACACTTTAGAAAGGGTCGATTTGATGAATTATCACAATGGCTGCAGATCAATAACTTTATACGCACTAGCGTATTATTCATGTACTAAAACTACCCACCAATCTGTTTAATTCAGTCATATGAAAAGGAAATGTAGTCAGTCTATCAGCGTAATTATTGTAATGAATGATTAGAGATTTTGTACAACATGACTCAGATATGTTTATTTATAGTATTTTTCTAAATCATAAAGTTTCCAAATTGTTTTTATTTCTTAAGTTTTATTTTATTTCATGAATTTGAGTTTTATTTGCAAATCTTATTTTGAATAATTGATTTTTCGCCTGTACTACTGTAAGAATTGCTCTAACAAATGAAGTGCTGATGATTTGAACTGGCTGTACATTTAGGCTAGGTTTTCATTTGTGTATAACGAACTGACTGATGTGGTTTTCACCCTTGAAATGCAAACGTGTAGACCGCTTCAAGTATCTGAGAAATCTCGTCAGTGCTGATGGCTTGGTAACTGACGAAATCTCAGCTCGGATACAGAAGGCTCGATTGACTTTTGCCAGCCTGCGTCACATATGGTTCAGGCGACATATCTGCTTGCTAACCAAAGGACGAGTGTACAGTGCAGCAGTTCGCTCCGTTTTACTCTACGGATGCGAAACATGGCCGTTAAGGGTAGAAGACTTTCGTAGGTTACTAGTGTTCAGTCGCCGGTGTCTCCGAAGCATTGCTCGTATATCCTGGGACAACCGTATAAGCAATGCTGTGGTTGGGAAACGAGTTCTAGGTAGAGATGGCAAATCCATAGATGAAGTAGTGAAACTTCATCAGTTGAGGTGGTTGGGACATGTGTTACATATGCCTAACCACCGACTGCCATGACGAACCATGTTTTGTGGTGTAGGAGTAGATTGGAAGAAAGTTAGTGGCGGCCAAACCAAAACATGGCACAAATTCATGAAGTCAATGACAAGTGGACTGAGTGATGTTGGTAGATGTAGACTACCCAGTTGGGGTCCGCGAGACGAAAGTCACCAATCTTTAGAGACCTTGAATGACATGACTGAAAACCGTTTGCAATGTCGCAGGTGCATCCACTCTTTGTGTTCTATGAAATTCTAACCTTCTGAATTCCTCATCATCTCTGTCTTTCTCCTTCTAAATTTATCTCACTGAATTATACTTCTCGAATCACATATTCGGACCCTAATTCTCTGGATTACTGCTAATACTTCTATTATTGCTATCACCCTTGGATTTGAAATGACAGTTGTGTTGTTGGCGACGTCTAAACCCTGAATATAATTCAGTGAAAATAAATCAAGTGAAAGATTCTCTCTTGACTTCGATGTGAAACTTGTTCATTTGGTCTTCACTGCATTGTCATTTTAGTTGGTCAGTTCAAAATGATTGTGTGCGGAAATGATAAATGTTCCGATAGATAACTGTCATCACTAAAAATCATTGAATTTGATCGACATGTATTTGAACGCACTGCAATGAAATTTGAATCATCCAAGGGTGTTTGCCAAGTAAATCTCTTCTGAATGCTGTTTACTGTGGAGTAGTCGAGTCTAAGGAAGAGGAGAGTTGTTTTCTCATGATTTGAAGTGTTGTTGTAATAGTAGTAGTCGATATAATCACAAATTATACCTATCTATTCTTCAAAATTCGATGAAATATTGTCTGTCTCAAATGTGTTCAGTATATTTAGACTTTGAGTAACAGATCAGTTCAGGATGCATATAATGTCTTAATTGATACTGATCAGTTGAGTATACACACATACTCAATGTTGTTGATGTTGACACTGGGATTCGAGAATGGACTACTGTGGGTAACCGAACATTCACAAATGATCTGAAACAGATTATTATCGATCATGGTGATCATGTTCAGTGATCAAGTAACTGATTCAATCGTATTTGATGTATTCATAAAACTAGCAGCATTGACATGTGGAGTGATAGAAATGACTCTGTCCCAGTACCTCTAAATTACTTTTCATATTGATCAATAGTTATTGACATTAAGCGATATGTTAAAAACATTTTTTTGTTTATAACAGCTTATTACATGGCTTTATCTGATCTGGTAGCCGAATTCAAACATCCAAACATATGTGATTTCAAAATGGGTACAGTCATTAATTATCCAGATGAAGTAATCCCACCTGATCAATTTCAATATATCTGGCGTCGTGAACTAGGCATTATGTTAGCTGGCATTCAGGTAAGTAGAGTGTGTTTTTGC
>OX103975.1:14332896-14383508 GCA_944470395.2 Schistosoma turkestanicum | reverse complement strand
CATCTATTGTTCTCTCAAATTCTAACCTTCTGAATTCCTTATCACTTCTACCTTTCCCTTTCTAACGTTATCTCACTGAATTATACTTCTGGGATAATTTCTTCGAACCCTAATCACTCCGATTACTGCTTATACTTTTATTACCTCTACTACTATGGGATTTCAATTGACAATTGCATCTTTGTGTTGATGAGGTATGTCAACCTGAAATGATGTACGTACGTAGGTACGATGTTCTACGTCGTAACTGACTAACTGACTGACTGATGGATTATCACTTGCTTTCCTATTTATCTCATTAATTTTTACGATACTGTGCTAAGTCCGTCTGGGAACGGGTATGAGGGCGGTTATCACTTCCCGGCTTCCCGGTCTTCGAACAGGAATCACTGAACATTTGTACCAAGGTTGGTTCTGACTGACAACTGATTGTTATACATTTTGTTACGTTTCGTTTTCCGTCGATAAGGTTTATTTTTTTCATTGAAAAAAATCTGTTCAATTTGTTTCAATTTAGTTATTTTTGTACAAACAAATGTTACTCTTATTCGAATAATTTGCCTTTCTACATTTTTTTTTCAATTATAGGTTTCAACTCCAATTCTTAAACGTGAATCATCTACTTTACCAGATATCAGTAGTATATCACCTAAAAGAGGTAATTATCATTATTATTTTCAAATTACTGTTTCAATCCAACCGCTTACTACTAAAGTTTTAATTTTTACTAAACTGTGTATATGTAAATCTCGAGTTCTGCTTCAGGTAGGTGGATGGTTGTTGATTACTAGTTTATCACAATGTAGATGAGTACTTCTCGAGGCATCTGAAAAAAAATCTGCGTTAGTAGTGATCTTGGCGACCATCAAGTGTGACCACAGTTCCAAGGGACATTATCTCCTTGTATATGGTCTGTTTAGGGATAGTTGTTGATGTTTAAACTCCGTAGTTTTAAGTTCGTACCATTGGCGACGAATACTTTACTGTTTTTGAGGGGCGATCTTTCGTAAACCATAGTTACACAAAGGCAGCATCATGGAAGGTGTTTTTGTTGCCTAAAGGAAGCATGTTACGACCATTCAATCTCCCAGTATGATGAATATCAATACTTCACACTCGAATTTACAGTTTGTTGCTGTTAATTTTAACATTCTACAATGAACCTGTAGGACGTGGTAAGAACAGGTGTTCTATTGGGTTTTATTGGTTGATTGGGTAGTCATAAAACTCAAGTCTAGCGATTATATCTAGGTTAGGAGCTCCTGCAGCTAAAATGAGTTGTTGTATATTTAATAATGAAAGCCAGTTAACACTGAAATGAAGCATTCCTATGCTGATGATTGATTGATTAAATGAATTGCATATCAAATTGAATCGAATCAATAAATTATTGAATTCATTGAAATACTGTTTGTTTTAATTAATGACTAATAATTATAATAATTTCATTCGATTCACATACCCGTTAAGTATAGCTAATGCTGATATGACCATGATGACACGCTTGGTCTCTGATTTGTTCAAGCAAAACCTATGACTTACAATGTATCATGGTTTGAATTGATTTCTCGACGGGATATGGTCGCCAACCCCACGCTCCACTCTTGTCCTTTATCCCGGCTTGGGATCAGCAGTAGCCCTGGAAGTGCTCCGGGTGGAGTTGATGTTTTTAAAATGTGCTCACTAGTGACTGACTTCGTAAGGAAATTCTCGGAGTTCTAGTTAAGAAGACGTGACCAGTGGAGTTCAACCGAACTATATTTATCTAGAACAATTGTTTCTTTCGGTCATGCGGTAACACTAAAAGCACCAATTTAAGATCCGTACGTGAAGTTATACTGCTGACTGTAGATGGATGAGATAGCAGTAGAGTGTTTCCGTTGTGCAACCAGTGTCTTTTGACCTGGCTACCCCCGAAGTCGTCTCCACGTTGGACGCAACTAGATCATATCGCCATCAGCCGCCGATGGAGGGGTTCGATAGAGGACTGCCGGTCGCTCTGGGGCACCAGTTTAGATTCAGATCATGCCCTAATGTGAGCGCGTATTTGTTTGAGGCTTACTGGACGTAGGAAATATACCGTAAGGAAACCTCTTAGGGCTTTACTTGATGATAATCAAGCTAAGAAAATATTTCAGGAGGAACTAGAAAAACAGTTTGGCGACCATGCAAGTATTCGATCATAGATGTTTAAGAAGCATTGCTCGTATATCGTGGGACAACCGAGTAAGCAATGCTGTCGTTAAGAAACGAGTACTAGGTAAGGGTGGCAGATCAATAGATGAAGTAGTGAAACTTCATTAGTTGAGGTGGTTGGGACATGCCCAACCACCGACTGCCTCGACAAGCGATGTTATTGGGTGTAGGGGTAGATTGGAAGAAAGTTAGGGGCGGCCAGACCAAAACATGGCACAAATCCATGAAGCCATTAACAAGTGGACTGAGTCATGTCGGTAGATGTGGACTACCTGGTTGGGTTCCGCGAGACGATAGTCACCAATGGTTAGAGACCTTGAACGATATGGTTCAAAATCGTTTTCAATGGCGCAGGTGCATCCATTCATTGGGTGAGCTCTCTCAAATGCTAATCTTCTGGATTCGTCAGCACTTCTACCTTTGTCTTTCTAAGCTTATCTCACTGAATTATACTTCTTGAATAATATCTTCAAACCCTATTCTTCTTTATTACCATTAATACCTTTACTATTTCTATCATTATGGGATTTGATTTGACACTTGCGTCTTTGTGCTAATATGGTATGGCAACATGAACTGATGTACATACGTACGTAGTTCTACGTTGCAAATGACTGACTGACTGTTTGCAGTGATGCTACTTTCTCACAACAGAAGGGAGTAGTTAGAAAAGATCAAAACTATAAGCGTAACACTGCAACCTACTACATGGATTTCCATCTCTGGCAGTAATACTATTTCGAGAACACAGTCGACAATTTTAAAAAATTCTCATAAAACAGCCTTGATTACTTGAGTCTTCAAGCATTTGTGCCTTAGGCTCCTAGATCACTCTTTCTCTCTCTGGTCACTAAAACTATCACTAACCCAGCTTACTTTTGAGGTCCCTTTAAAAAACAATATCCCACCACGGTATAAACAGTAGGGAAGTGACACTCACCCTCTTACCTCTAACCAACGCACGAAATAACCGCCAATATATCTTATTAAATAAAATCATGTATTATTACTTTTATATAAACTCTTATCTTTTTTTATTTTTCCTAAACAATTTCATCTCAAACCAACTAGCTCATTTTTCCTATGATGAACAATTATCATTACCATTTGAAATAATCAATCTTACCACACCAGAACTTTCAATACATCAATCTAATAATAATTTGCAAGAAACCACCTATGAACATTCTCAATCAACCTGTACGAAAGAAGATGAATTAGAACAAATTTTTACTGATTACGAAAGTGTGGAAGATCAATTATTGGTAGGTTAATTATTATATTTCATTTATACGCATGTAATTCTATGATTCAATGTTCATTTCTATTATACATATATATATACAATGAGTGAAGTTATCCGCGATGTTTTTAAACATCGAATAAGTATATTTTGAAGCCAAACATCATTTTTCTAATAGATATAAGATTTAAGTGTTAGAATTCAATTTTTCATAGTGAATTTAATTTTTCAGCATTTTCTATCTCTTGATCAGCACTCTTTGTTTTGTCGTTTCATCTTGATTCTTGAACCGCGCGCCACTTTTTTGAAAAATATATACACAAACAAACATTTTTTGACTACTTGCAGATGTTTAAAATAATGGTTTATTTTTGTTTAAAAATAGAGTCAAGTTGGGCATGTTAGTCTTTTAACAGCATCATTTCAGCGAACGAGAAAGTAACTGTGTTAAGTTCGTCACTAGGTACGTTTGAATCTATTACGAGTTCACCAGCGTCCAGATAGGCGGCTACCTTGAATCCCAAGCTGTAAACAGTAGGCTTGGTAAGCGTAGAAAGTATATTCTACAAACACCCAGCAATCACCATTCCATCAACCACACAACTCTCGTTTATTTATACATCATAGAAACGTCCTTGTGACAGTCGCAAAAATAGCACATTAAAATACACAGCAGCCAATCACGGCCAAGGATTTTCCCGGTGGGAAATGAAATCTCAAGGTTAACTGATCAGCCCATGCTCGCAAACGTGAAATCCAAAATAAGGTATTTATCCGGCGAGTTCTGGACATCTAACATCCCCAACAAACTGCAGCAGCTATATTCAACATAGATGTTAAACATTTCTAATATGCTCATCAATTGATATGCTTGAATGCTATTACGAGTTAACCTTACTCGGTAAACGAGAGCAACGACAAATGATCCAGTGACACGATAGGCTATTCTGATTCCATTGTCTCCGGCCCTGCTAACTATAGCAAGAAGCCTTGATATGGCGTAGAAAGTGTATTCTACAAGCACCCAGAAAATATGAGGTTGACAAGCACATAAATCTAGTTTATTTATACATGATAGAAACGTCCTTGGAACAGCCACAAAAATAACGTACTAAAAAAGCACATTAACCAATGACATTCATAGATTTTCCGAGTGGGAAATGTAATCTCAAGGTCAACTGACCAACCCATGCTCGAAAATACACAACATCAAAAATTAGGACCTTTTTCAAGTGAGTTCTGTGAACCTAACGTCCCCGATATTAAATTCAACTTGCATCACGAGTTGTTGGACAGTTCAATTAATCCAGCTTTTTGTCAACTCACTAACTATCCACACATAAATTTGTTTCGATGTTGATAAATGATGACTTGTTGTTCTAAACTAACTGCGATAATTCATCACATTGGTCGACTTATATTTTGTTATTTATTGTTAGCTACTCATTTATTCTTATCAGTAGTTTTGAAATACTGATAAACAAACTTGCAATTCAGTTAAGCTTCAAATGCCTATTAAATATTACACCACTTTGCCTGCTTAACTGAATGAAGTTTCGCGACTCAACACTTAACACGTTTCAGTATATATGTGTCATTTATTGATAGACAGTGAATAAGTCAAATGCATCAACTACCTCATCACAAAAATATTTAAAACATTACGTAATAAGAAATGTGTAAATAATTAGATTATGACGAATATTTAAACAAAAGAAGCGCCCAATCAATTAAAAACAAATATAAGATGTGAAAATCATACTAATAAGACGAAATGTAAAATAAAACAAACTTTCAAACTCGTTTGTCAAGTTATATCTAGCCTCGAAAGGGAAAGAGGTATCACAAATTGCTTATGAACACATAAATTGGCGTTGAATGTACGAATTCCTATGGCTTCTGCAATGTGTAGGAGACGGGATCGAACTCCGTTGGGAAATGATTGAGGTATACGATAGATCACCCGAAAAGATCTACACCTATCTACAATATGACCACTATCTACCAGGTGTGCTAAGATAGAACTGTGTATTATTCTAGACTGACCCTTCTTAAACCATGCTGAGAGATGTTCACTCATTCGTTGGTTAAGTTGCCTGGTAGTACGCCCGATATAGCTATCTCCACAGGAGCAGCTGAATTTTTAAATGCACATAGAGGAGGCCAACTCAGGTAACTTATCCTTCGTTTGAGTAGACATCGCTGGTCGACTGCAGAATGTCAATGCAAGTTTGGCAGCGTTGAATGTTCTACTAATTACTCTTAATAATCTGTCCTGCAGAGTATCGCAGGCCACATCTCCGTTGAATTGTAACTTCATGAATAAAGACTTCTTTTGAGCGGTCGAAACCACCGACTTCTTTTTTACGGCAGACATATACTTCTTTAAGAATGCGCTTGGATAACCAATCTCGGTTAGTGAGCCGTTGATGAATTCCAGCTCCTGACTTACAGTATCCATTGAACATATCATATTTGCTCTGTTAGTGAGACATCTAACCAAATTTCTTTTGTAGCGGATAGGTGTAAAACTACAAAAGTGAGTGTATTGGCAAGCACTGGGATTTTTTCTATGCACGCTTCTACTTAGTGAACCATCATTTCGCCTACTTAGTGTGATGTCAAAGAAAGTCAGTTTTTTATCATATTCTTCTTCACCAGTGAACGTGATTGCCGGGTGTACATTGTTGAATTGTTCTAAAAGTTTTTCTTTCCTGGTGTCCTGATCTACAATGATGAATGTGTCATCGACATAACGGCAATATAGATCAAGTTTTTGAATAACTTCGTTGAGTGGTCCGTTTTCTAGCTTTGCTAGAAAGAGATCAGCTAGAATCGGGCCTAGAGGTGAGCCCATGGCTATACCGTCTATCTGCCTATAATAATTGTTGTTGAATACGAAATGGACATTCATCGTGCATCTTAGGAGTAATTCTTTAAGGCGATCTTCGGGCAAGACAATGTTGATTTGTTTTTCCGTAATTTGCTTGCATATGAAATCAATAGTCTCGAGGAGTGGTACATTGGTGGACAAAGAAACCACATCCAGTGAGATCATAATTTTCTTGCTAACATTCATACTTTCCACTTTGGAAGTTAACTCAAAAACATCTTTTACACTTCTTAGCACAAGTCATTTAAGCAAAGGCTCTAACCACTAACCACTTCGCAACTTTGTGGTAAGGAGAAGAATATTCTTCTTTTTTCCTTGACATCACACTAAGTAGAAGCGTGCAAATGATATGTACAATTCTAGGGCCTTTGCATTAATTGAATTCATATGCAAGCAAATTACGGAAAAACAAATCAACATTGTCTTGCCCGAAGATTGCCTTAAGGAATTACTCCTAAGATGCACGATGAATGTCCATTTCGTATTCAACAACAATTATTATAGGCAGATAGACGGTATAGCCATGGGCTCACCTCTAGGCCCGATTCTAGCTGATCTCTTTCTAGCAAAGCTAGAAAACGGACCACTCAACGAAGTTATTCAAAAACTTGATCTATATTGCCGTTATGTCGATGACACATTCATCATTGTAGATCAGGACACCAGGAAAGAAAAACTTTTAGAACAATTCAACAATGTACACCCGGCAATCACGTTCACTGGTGAAGAAGAATATGATAAAAAACTGACTTTCTTTGACATCACACTAAGTAGGCGAAATGATGGTTCACTAAGTAGAAGCGTGCATAGAAAAAATCCCAGTGCTTGCCAATACACTCACTTTTGTAGTTTTACACCTATCCGCTACAAAAGAAATTTGGTTAGATGTCTCACTAACAGAGCAAATATGATATGTTCAATGGATACTGTAAGTCAGGAGCTGGAATTCATCAACGGCTCACTAACCGAGATTGGTTATCCAAGCGCATTCTTAAAGAAGTATATGTCTGCCGTAAAAAAGAAGTCGGTGGTTTCGACCGCTCAAAAGAAGTCTTTATTCATGAAGTTACAATTCAACGGAGATGTGGCCTGCGATACTCTGCAGGACAGATTATTAAGAGTAATTAGTAGAACATTCAACGCTGCCAAACTTGCATTGACATTCTGCAGTCGACCAGCGATGTCTACTCAAACGAAGGATAAGTTACCTGAGTTGGCCTCCTCTATGTGCATTTAAAAATTCAGCTGCTCCTGTGGAGATAGCTATATCGGGCGTACTACCAGGCAACTTAACCAACGAATGAGTGAACATCTCTCAGCATGGTTTAAGAAGGGTCAGTCTAGAATAATACACAGTTCTATCTTAGCACACCTGGTAGATAGTGGTCATATTGTAGATAGGTGTAGATCTTTTCGGGTGATCTATCGTATACCTCAATCATTTCCCAACGGAGTTCGATCCCGTCTCCTACACATTGCAGAAGCCATAGGAATTCGTACATTCAACGCCAATTTATGTGTTCGCAAGCAATTTGTGATACATCTATCCCTTCCCTGGTCGGATAAAACTTAACAAACGAGTTTAAAAAGTTGTTTTACTTTATTTTTCGCCTTATTAATATGATTTTCACATCTTGTGTTAGTTTTTAATTTCTTTGGCCTCTTTTCGCTTATATTCTTCACTATCTTATTATTTATAATACTTCCTAATACGTAATGATTTTGGTGTTTTTCGGTGGCTTTTTCGAAGCCTTTTATCCATGGTTGACCTACTATTTTGAATGTTAAACTGTTGATAAAACTTTCCTTAACGTTTTTTGTTATTCCTAATACTGTTATCACATTTGTCTTCCTCTTACCAACTTGTACTTCTCCCCTTTGTGTGGTAACGTTATCTATTTAATTGCATTGATTGACTCACCAATTCCCTTGATCGGTTGAATATTTTCATTTCAATATTCGTCTTTATCGAACAGTAAATCTTGATGACAATCCAAATTGAAAACAGTACTATTGTTCGCTGATATTGGTGTTATTTTTACTAGTAATATAACAATGATTAATTGATGATTTCAAATGTGTAAAAGCACAAGTTTCCAAAACTAACTGAAAAATATCGTAGCATGTGCTCACTAGCTTCGTGAGGAAATTCTCGGAGTTCTGGTTGAGAAGACGTGACTAATTGAGTTCAACCCTGTCGGATGTAGGCAGTAACTACCAAAGACAAATGGATGAGGTCGCGCAAAAATCTGTAGATTGATCAGAGGTAGACATTAACACTATTGGATGCCGACCTAATGGTCGAGAGGTTAGGCGTTCGCGTGCAAGACCGAAAGTCCTTTGTTGGAATCCTGGGAGTAGTTAAGAGTCATGGATGTGCACTGCCATTGATGAGTCCCATACACTAGGACGAAACAGTGCTTCCAGGTTTCTAATGGT
Source organism: Schistosoma turkestanicum (assembly GCA_944470395.2). NCBI lineage: Eukaryota > Metazoa > Platyhelminthes > Trematoda > Strigeidida > Schistosomatidae > Schistosoma > Schistosoma turkestanicum. The sequence continues at coordinate 14,374,737 of OX103975.1, read as the reverse complement.
GGTCTATCTATGATTGATTGATTGATGATTTCAAATGTGTAAAAACACAAATCTCCAAGACTAACTGAAAAATATAGTAATGTAATAATTTAATTGTTTCAATATCCTCATCATTTTCAAACATGAATTCGATTATTCATCAAAGTAAATTATCTAATTTGAATCGTTATTGATTTTAGCATGTGAAGAAATCACTAACCCTGATAATTTATTATTGAAAAAGATCTATTTGTACAGGCTCTATTTGACCAGTTTACATTAAAAGGTTTAAAATTTGAGCTGTACATAGTCTTCACTACTCCCTGAGCTTAGCACAAAAATATACACTGCACAACACAGACAGACAGATATAACACAGAACTTCGTACGTAAGTACATCAGATCAGGTTGCCATACCACTTCAGCACATAGACCCAACTGTCAGTTCAAATCCAAGAGTGATAGTGATTCTATTAGCAGCAATCGAGAAGATTAGGGAGCGAAGATATGATTGGAAAAGTATAATTCAGTGAGATAAATTTAGAAAGAGAAAGATAGCGATGATGAGGAATTTATTAGGTTAGATCTAAAAAGCACAAAAAGAGTGAATGCACCTGCGCCATTGCAAACGATTCTGAGCCATGTCGTTCAAGGTCTCTAACCATTGGTGACTTTCGTCTCACGGACCCCAACCAGACAGCCTACATCTACCAATGTGACTCAGTCTATTTGTCAGTGACTTTTGTACCATGTTTTGGTTTGACCGCCCCTAGCTTTCTTCGAACCTACTCCTACACCGCAAAACATAGCTCGTCGAGGCAGTCGGTGGTTAGGCATACGCAGCACATGTCCCAACCACCTCAACTGATCAAGTTTAAGCACTTCATCTATTGATCTACCATCCTTACTTAGAACTCGTTTCCTAACGACCGAATTGCTTATACGGTCGTCCCAGGATATACGGGCATTGCTTCGGAGACATCGATGATCGAATACTATTAACCTACGAATGTCCTCTACTCATAACGGCCATGTTTCGCATACGTATAGTAGGTCAGAGCTAACTGCTGCACAGTACACTCGTCCTTTGGTTAACAAGCGGATATCTCGCCTGCGCCATAAGTGACGCTGGTTGGCAAAAGCCAATCGAGCCTTGTGTATCCGATCTGAGACTTCTTCAGTCACCAGGCCATCAGTACTGATGAGACTTCCCAGATAAGTGAAGCAGCCTACACGCTCGACTACTATGTGTTTCTGATTTAAGGCGTGCATCCGAATCCTTTTTTGAGGATGGAGTACATGTGAAGAAATCACTAACCCTGATAAATTACTCAGAAAGATCTATTTGTATTGGCTCTATGACCAGTTTACATTAAAAGGTCCAAAATTTACCTGTACATAGTCTTCACTACTCCCTTGGCTTAGCACAAAAATATACACTGCAATAACTTTGACCAATAGCAGTCTGTTTGATCAAATGCAAAAAAAATGTTGGTCATTCTAGCTTCGATATCACTACTGGTTGTGTAGAAAACACGATCTGTAGTTATTCAGCGTTGAATGATCTTCGGAATAATATCTCATCGGTTGCATCGCTCCTTCATAAAGAGAAGGATTTCTCATTCATTGTTTTTGTATTTCGCCTCTACTAATTTTTCTTTGTCTCACATGTATTTGTTTAGAAACTTTATGAATTTAAAGTAGAATAGCTTTTCCGGACGCTCTATTGGACAAAAAGGGGAGAGAGGATGGATCATTAAGAAGCAGTTTCAACAAGAACAGTGCCTGGACAGGGCATCATACACATTTCCTCAGCTGTGTACCTTTTCATTATATAAACGAAGTCTGGCCAAAACTCTTAGTTAACGAATATGTTCTACCGCACGTAATATGCCTAGGAGAAACGGATACTTTGGAATCAGGTTTCAATTTCTTTAAATTGCTACTTCTTCGGCAAACCGAAACAAAACTCTGTATTTCGTTTTGTCTGTTGATAATGAGGCAGTGCAATAATATATCCGTCATTGCACTAATTAGAGTTGATGCACCTTTCAGTCTCAATGTTTTTTCCTCACTTCTCTACATCTGCGTCTTTGTGCTAATGTGGTATGGCAACATGAACTTGTGTACATATGTACGTAGTTCCACGTTGCAACTGACTGACTGACCGACTCACTTCTCGCCACATTCTAAACAAGTCAAGGAATACGACTATTATTGTCGGTGGGCCTGAAAGCACGTCTGTGCTTCAGAATCTACCGAAGTGTAAACATTTGGTCTATACATTCATTCACGTGCAAGTCTGAAACTACTCTGCTTTTCTCAAGCTTGTTCTTCATATGCTCTAGTTAGGTGTCGAATTATTATTGTAGCTAAGATTTCAGACATTATGTTAGTTAAACCGATTGCTCTGTGATTGTCACGTAAGGACTTTTGTTCTTGTTTATAAATTGAGACGATTAGCGATTGAGACCAATGAAATGGAATTACGTCCAGTTCCCAAATTCTACTTAAGATCTCAGTCAATCTAACTGTCTAAACTGAACCACCATCCTTAAAAATCTCAGGGGCTTGCAGCTCTGCCACACCTTAGATTCCCTATAGTCTTCCTCATCATGAGTTGATTGAAAAATGTGGGTTTCTGAAGTGTGTCTGAGAGCCAGTTAAACTGTTTGCTGAAGTGTTCTACCCATCGATCCTATCTTTCCGATTGAGAGTAAATGATTGTTGCGATAGCGTCACTGATAGTCGAATTTCTAATAGCAGCTTCCTTGATAGGTCGAAGTAGGTATCTATTTTTACTAATTCCTGGTTAATTATTCATCTTGTTGGCTTTTGTTACCTACCATTGCTCACGATTAGTGCATAGGCTTTTTATCAGCTAACATTTAAGTGTTCAGAGCCGAATGGGATGAATTTCCGAACTTTTATCAGTTTCTTTGATACCACTGTGATCCCTAACCTCTTCTCTACAGTCGGCAGTGTGACTTTACATACGGACCTTAAATTGGTGCTTTCAGTCTGACCGTTCCCCAAGTAACGTGCTTGATATATAGTAGGACCAAAACATACATTTCAACCAATATACGTCGTCTGGTTCATCACAAAATGCATGTCCGACCATCACGTCAAGGTAGCGGCTACGATTAAAACCTTAGACGACATCGTATCGAAACTTGTGTGCTTTGAAACTAGCGAAGTGAGCAGTACTAAGTTTAAACTTGATGTAAATGATCAAATGACGTGTGATTTGATGGGGTCGTGTGTCCTTCTCGATTGGAATAGTTGAGATATGTGTTGCCAATGCCCACTCACCATTTCTATCGGCTTACAATGTTCAATACTGGATAAATGGCTTGGGAAAAATACTTGGTGTAGCCAAATAAACTTGGCATAAGTCCATAATTCAAGTGACTGTTGAACTGAACTCCTTTTTTGTAAGTGTAGACTATTGAGTTGGAGTCCACGTGATTATCGTCATCAATAGGTGAAGACATTGTGTGACATAAGTGAAGTTACACTTTTCAATCTTGAAATCCACTAAAAATAATTAAATCATACATTTAAAAAAAAGAATAATTTATTTTTAAATCTTTAATTTTTTTCAGTTTAGTGATATTCACCTAGAATCGATCAAAGTGGATTTTTCCATGGACAACTTACGTAATCAATGGAAACAAGTTTTACTCAGAATACCATCATCCAATCATGATGATGATGATAGCGTTGACAATCATCCTACTGGCGAGAAATTCACGCTTGGTAAATTCAAAGCAATTGAAAATCAAGAAATTGAGCATGAATTAACTACTTATTTCAAGTATGTCATGATATATTTGAATGTTTTATTTATTGATAATTTTTGAAATCTTGAATTGATCCATGTTAGATTACTTCCATTTGAAACCTGGACAGATGTTTCGTCCTGGTTTAGGACTCATCAGTTTCAATGCACATCCATGACTCCCGCTGCTCAGAGGAATCAAAACCAGGACCTTCGGTCTTGCACATGAACTCTTAACCTCCATACCACTAAACCAGCATGTAACGGTGTTAACGTTGCCAGTGAGGTTGCACAAGACTGTGGATTGGTCGAAGCTCCAACATACTCTATCCTTGGCTTTCTTTTCCAGTTCTATCCAATCGCTGTTCATTCTTTTCATGTCTATTTCCAATTCTCAGTGTAATATGTTCTTTGGTCCTCCTCTTTTCCTTTGATCTTGAAGAGTTCCAAGTGAGATCTTGTCTTCTGACGACATAGTTGGGTGATTTCCTCAATATATGTACAGATTGATGGTAAGAAGGCAGGTGTAATAACAATAGATCTAATCAATAGGTCAAAATAGGATATATGGAATTAAAATAATGATTAAAAAACTATTAATATTGCGTAATATGTGTGCGAACAATTAGATAGGGAAGAATGTAAACGGAAAGAGGCAACAGATGACGGGATATGAAAGGAAGTTAATGATAAGTCAGTCAGTCAGATGCAACGTAGAACTTCGTACGTAAATACATCAGTTCATGTTGCCATACCACATCAGCACAGAGATATAATTGTCAATTCAAATCCAATAGTAGTAGAGGTAGTAAAGGTATTAGAAGTAATTGGAGAGGTTAGGATTAGAAAATATTATTCAAGAAGTATGATTCAGTGAGAAAAGTTTAGGGAGTCGAAACTAGAGGTGTTGAAGAATCCAGAAGATTAGGATTTGAGAGAACACAAAGAATAAATGCACCAACGCCATTGCGAACGATTTTGAGCCATGTCATTCAGGTTATCTAACCACCGATTATTATCATCTCGCGGACCCCAACCACGTAGTCGACAACTATTAACATGACTCAGTCCACTTGTCAATGACTTCATGGATTTCTGCCATGTTTTGGTCTAGCCACCCCTAGCTTTCTTCCAACCTATTCCTACACTACAAAACAAAGCTCGTCGAGGCAGTCGGTGGTTAGGCATACGTACCACATGTCCCAAACACCTCAAATGATGAAGTTTCACCACTTCATCTATTGATCTGCCATTCCTACCTAGCACCCGATTCCTAATAACAGCGTTGCTCACTCGGGAGTGGTGGATGTGCACTGCTGGTGAGTCCTATACAAGGACGAAACAGCCGTTCAGAGCTTCCAGGTTTCTAATGTTGGTGTAACATTGATCGATTCATCATTTCAAAGTAACTCAACAATCTTCATAACCCACTGTAATGTACAAAGTATCCATTATTCACAAATTTTAACGCAATCCTAAGAAAAAAAATGTGAAATGTGAATATACAGTTGAAGAATCTGACTGATAAACAATTCCGTAGATGTCTTTATATGTCTATCATTTTACTTAAACTATTTATATCGTTTTTATTATTATTATTATTATTACTATTTTCCTCCATCACAGGAAAGAAACGTTCAATAATTTAAAAGTAATTGGACAATTTAATATGGGTTTTATAATTGCTCAACATAATCAAGATTTATTTATCATTGATCAACATGCTAGTGATGAGAAATATCGTTTTGAACAATTATTAGAAAATTATCGATTCAAAAGTCAACCATTAGTTGTGTAAGTTGTTGTGCACTGCCTTTTTTTAGTATTATACAGGTATTACACAATCATCACTGTGCACATTCATATTTGTGTGAGTCTCAAAATATGCCTCGTCAAGGTTTCTAGATACTCCAGGGTACTTACTTACCTACTTACTTTCGCATGTTACCCCCAAAGGTGCATAGCCCGCCCACCAGTTTTCTCCAACCAACTCTATTCTGGGCTTCCCTCTCCAGTTCTGTCCAATTTTTGTTCATTCCTCTCATATCTTTCTCTATTTCTCGGCGTAGTGTGTTCTTTCGCCTTCCTCTTTTCCTTTTGCCTTGAGGGTCCCATGCGAGGGCTTGTCTCGTGACGCAGTTAAGTGCTTTTCATAGTGTGTGTCCTATCTACTTCCACCGCTTCTTCCGAATTTCCTCCACTGGAATCTGGTTTGTTCTCTCCCTCAGTACGTTGTTGCTGATAGTGTCTGACCAACGAATACGAAGTATTTTGCGCAGACAACTATTAATAAATACTTGTATCTTCTGGATGATGGCTTTGGTAGTTCTCCATGTTTCTGCTCCATACAGTAGAACTGTCTTGACATTTGTATTGAAAATGCTGATTTTGGTTTTGGTTGAAAGTTGTTTGGAGTTCCAGATATTTTTCAACTGTAGAAATGCAGCCCTTGCTTTGCCAATCCGCGCCCTCGCATCTGCATCGGATCCACCTTGTTTGTCGATGATGCTGCCCAGATATATAAAAGTGTTAACGTCTTCCAAGAGATGTCTATCAAGAGTGATATGGTTGGTGCATCAACATGCTTTTTCCTTTATGTATGTTGAGACCTACTGCTGCAGAGGCTGCTGCTACACTGGTCGTCTTCTCTTGCATTTGTTGTTGCGTGTGAGATAGAAGAGTCAGGTCATCTGCGAAGTCCAGATCGTTCCATGTACCTAAAAATATGGTTGCTGTGGTTGTCAGAAGAGGCATCGGCCCCGTGACTTCCGATGGAACTCGGCTTTCATCACGCGACGTCATAATTCTTCTTCCAACTCTCAGGGCAGAGTGAAAATGGTTTGGATTATTTTTTCTGGTTAGCGTTTTTTTGGCAAGTTAGTTTTTGACGGAATGGGGTCACCAACCCCATGTCCAACCCTCCTCCTTTACCCGGGCTTGGGACCGGCAGTAGCCCCTAAGGTTCTACTGGCGGAGTTACTCCAGGGTTCTAGGAATCATTTAAAACGATCGGCGCTGAATTGAGGCTTCATGGAAGCATTTAAAATATTCAGGATCACGTGCTACGATTCTGAGTGGATATTTGCATATACCGCTACTTCATGAAGTACAGTTCTAAAAATTTCCAGAAGCTCAAGTTTTTGTATAACTCTACAAATACCACCGTTTTTTCTATCCATGAACACTATCCTTTGAGTAATACTTTATTTTCACAATTCGCGTCCTCCATTTTTTCTGTCGGGATGGTTCATAGAAGCCTTCAGAGGCTGCTCCCAAGAAGCCGAAGTGCTTTTCTCCAGTCTCAGCTTGATAAAATCTCTAGAATTTCGATGTAACACAAGGTCATGACGCACCATCACTCATCGAAGATTGGTTGATTTTATATGCCATTTTCACTCCATACAAAAAAACTATAAGCACAGGCGATTTCTCTGTACATTTTTGACACCTACTAGTGATTTCTTTTGTTTCTTCCGGTTTTTTATTCGCGACCTGGTTGGGGAGATCCTACCAACCCTAGTGCCAAAGGTTCTAGTAGGCATCTGTTAGGATATTCATCCAATATCCTAAGAGAATTATTGATCGATTCCTATTGTTTAATTCCTACTGGTCAATTTTATGGTCGTCCTAGATATCAATGTCACGTGCTCCATTGTTGTTTCTTATTGGTTGTCCTGACTGTCAATGTCACAGACTTTGATGCTGCTTCTCATTCGACCAAAATGTATAAATACGCATTATCTTTAACATTTTATGACCAGGACCAGGACCCGGTCCCGGATCTGTAGTCCGGGATCGTGATTCTCTTCTGGACTCGGACCTCATACTTTCTGGATGATTGTGCAATACAGGTTCTACTTCATATCAAGTCTTCTTATAGGGGGTTGGGATAATTGGATTAGAGTAGCATTTCGTATCGCCGTATCCTCGATCCATGCTCTCGTTAACCGACTATGGTAAACTCGTAATAGTTCAAGTATATCAAGTTGACGTGTTTACCTGCAGGCGTAACAGCATCATAACAGTTTTAGTCGACCTATAGAAGTAGTCTGTGATTGTAGGTGTCTCACTATGAAGGCAGTGAAACTTATCACTTCTTTAAAGAGATTTGATCCACAGACCTTTGAAACACGTAAAAAAATAACGCCTAACATAATAGTTTTGAAACAGATTCAGTATGAGAATGTAAGTCTATCACTATGACTGATTGTAAGTGACATAGATCTTTGATGGCTTAGCTTTCAGACAACAGCCGATAGCTTCAAAAATACATCCCCGCCCCTTTTTATTTGATTGCTAGTCCTAAGTAAATTAAGGATCTGGCACAAATTAGCATTCATTCAAGTTACCGCACCACATCACCACAGTAGTTTACCTAGACAGATGATGTAACTTCTTTGTTCTCTGTATCGTCTGCTTGACATTTCAATCGCCGTTAGTCTCTGCACTACCGCTTCCGCGATGAGTACTGACTGATATTGCTAATCCCATTGGTGTTCCTTTTATTTGTTCCTAGACTCTGTTGTTGAATTAAAAATACGTTGTTAAGCATAGATCGATGAGTTCAAGCAGACTCTGGCTCTGAAGCTTTGTATATTTGTGCAGATTTGTGTCGTTGATGAGGAGCAGAGAAAGAGTTTCTTTAGCTAAGCTTGACTCTATTGAGGTGAATATGGCTGTTACGTCGACGGATACCATCGTTTCGTCGTTGTCGATTTGAATCCCCTTGAGTTTATCCAAGAATTGTGTGGCAGATTTAATGGAGTAGTTGGATCCATCCACCAGATGTTTTAATATCCTTGAAATTTCTCTTGATAAGTTGTAGGTTGGGGTCCCGGGTAGGGATACAATAGAGCGTAGTGGAATGTTGGGTTTGTGAAGTTTCGGCCTACCGTAGAATCGTGGAATTACTGGTCCATTGGATTTCATTCTCCATTGATCTTGTTTTGATATTTGTCTTGCTTTGACAAGCCTGTTTAGAGTCCTTCAGATTTGGTTGTCCAACTTTTTTATTGGGTTTGTGTCGATTGGTTTATATACGCTTCTGTCCTGAAGTAGTTCCTCGACTTTTTTCATATATTCTACCTTGTCCATAATTACTGTCGTGCGTCCTTTTTCCGCTGGAACTATGACTATTGAGTTTCTTTAGAGCTTTTCGTTGTTGTGCTGTTAGTTGATTGTTGTCTCTCTTCCGTCGAGTTAGTGGTACAATGGTTTGCCTTATTTCTTGTTGAGTTTCTTCACTTATTCCTGCCGTTTCGTGTGATGACTCTAGTGCATCAAAGAATTCGAGTTTTGAAGCGTCCTTCGTGTTATAGTTTAATCCTTTTTGAAGCAGTTGTTCTTCTGTTGTTGTTAGGTGTTGCTTCGAGAGGTACACCACACAATTGGTTGCGTTTTCTTCTGCGGGTCGCTTTGAAATCTTGATTAATTTTTTTTTGATGCTGCTTCTTCTTTGTTCTCTGTGTCGTCTGCTTGACATTTCAATCGCCGATTGAGATGATGTAACTTACTTAAGCCTGTTACCCCTTGATAGAGTATAGGCAACCGATATGCATGCTCCAAACTACTCTGTCCTTAGACTTCCTTTCCAGTTCCACCCTGGAAACTCTATTAAATAATTAATTGTGACTCGACTCTCAACCTCGCATCAATTTATTTTCACTGTGTTATATCCTTTTTATTTTTCCATAGACCTCAAAAATTGAATTTAACCATAGCAAATGAACAAGTGTTAATCAGTAATTTGGATGTATTCGCCAAGAACGGATTCGCTTTTCGTATTCACAATGATGGTATGTTTACTACAGACCTTTTTTTTATTATTTCTGTATAGCTTTCCATAAAATTATATAATTGGCAAGGTGTATCAAATCAATCATTTGCGCCTGACAATGAACAAGGTTGAACTTGGTTAAAAAAAAGGATAGTCAATCAGTGAATTATAAGGTAGAACTTCGTACGTACGTACGTATGGACATAAGTTCAGGTTGCCATAACACATTAGCACAGAGGTGCAATTGTCATATCAAATCTCATAGTAGTAGAAGTATTAGCAGTGATTGGAAGGATTACGGTCCGATGATATTTATTATTCAGGAAGTATAATATTGTGGAATGAATTCAAAAGAGAAAGATGGTGATGAAGAATTTAGGTTAGGATTTGACATCAAAATTGCACGTTATCTTGATCACTACTACAATGCATATGTATGCATATGTATATAACATCATCAATATACTTTTACAATATAATATGCGACTATGAAGTGAAGTAGTCGAAAGTGTAGACCGCTTCACTTATCTTGGGATTTTCATCAGCGCTGATGGTCTGGTGATTGACGAAATCTCAGCTCGGATACAGAAGGCTCGATTGGCTTTTGCCAACCAGCATCACTTATGGCGTAGGCGAGGTATCTGTTTGCTGATTAAAGGACAAGTCTACTGCGCAGCAGTTCGCTCCGTCCTACTATACGGGTGCGAAACTTGGCCGTTAAGAGTAGAGGACATTCGTAGGTTACTAGTCTTCGATCATATATGTCTCAGAAGTATTGCTGTCGTTAAGAAACGAGTACTAGTTAAGAATGGCAGATCAATAGATGAAGTAGTAAAACTTCATGAGTTGAGGTGGTTGGGACATGTGTTACGTATGCCTAACCACCGACTGCCTCGACGAGCTATGTTTTGCAGTGTAGGAGTAGATTGGGAGAAAGCTAGGGGCGGCCAGACCAAAACATGGCAGAAATCCATGAAGTCACTGACAAGTGGACTGAGTCATGTTGGCAGATGTAGGCCACCTGGTTGGCGTCCGCGAGACGATAGTCACCAATGGTTTGAGACCTTGAATGACATGGCTCGGAATCGTTTGCAATGGCACAGCTGCATCCACTCTTTATGTTCTCTTTAATTCTAACCTTCTGAATTCATCATCATCTCTATCTTTCTCCTAAATTTATCTTACTGAATTATACTTCTCGAATCATATCTTCGCTTTCTAATCTTCTCCATTACTGCTAATACTTCTATTATTGCAATCACTGTTGGATTTGAACTGACAGTTCCGTCTCTGTGTGATGCTAATGTGGTATGGCCACCTGAACTGATGTACTTATGTACGAAGTTCTGCGTTGTATCTGTCTGTCTGTCATCAATATCCTTTTACAATTTAGTATGCGACTATGATTTACAGTTATTAAATTTAGTTCAGTTATCTAGTAGTGTTTCTTGAAATTTTACTCATTGTCTATAACTTTGAACTATCTAAAAAAAAATTGTGACTTGTTTACATGTTCATTTTATTGGTTGAAAGTGTCCCTAAGCATCTTCATTAATCGTCACATTGATTTTTCTTCTTGAAACCATGAATTGATGAGTGTTAGACCACTATTCGAAATGTGGAAGCACTGAATAGCCATTTCATCCGAGTATGGACCTATTCATCAACAGTGTGCATTCACAACTCCGGTTACCTGCAGGATCCGGACCTAGGACCTTTGGTCTTGTGCGCTTAATGTCTAGATCACTGAGCCGGTATTTGACGGCGTTAATGGTGTCTAACTTTGATCAATCCAAAACACAAAAATTATTATTTTGTAGAAATTACAGTGAATTTTTTTTCGCTCACATTTATTTTATTCTTTTTTAGAACCTGCTGGTCAACAAGTATTTCTTGTGGCTGCACCAATGTTAGAGAATAAATTATTCAGTTATAGAGGTAAATCATTGTTGGTTGCTTTTTTGTAATTTATTCAGAAACTCCACTCTTGAACGATTATCAGTTCAGGTTTCCATAATACATTAATTAGCACACAGACATGCAACTGTCCATATAAATCTCATAGCGCTAGAGGTAGTAGCAGTGTTAGCCGTAATCGGGGAAGGTTACGGTTCGAAAATACTATTCAAAATGTATAATTCTGTGAAATAAATTTCGGAAAAGAGAAAGGAATGAGTGATGAGGAATTCTGAGAGATTTGAGAATTTGAGAGATGACAAAGAATGGGTGCATCTGTTGTGTCATTGCAAATGCTTTTGGGCCATGTCATTCAAACTCTCTAACCATCCATTACTATCATCTCCCGGATCCCAACCAGGTAGTCTACATCTACCAACATGACTCAGTTCACTTGTCAGTGACTTCATGGATTTGTACGATGTTTTGCTTCGACCACCCCTACCTTTCTTCCAACCTCCTCCAACACCAAAAAACATCACTTGTCCAGTAGAGTGTAAATATGGTCGAATTAAACATGAGTAAATATATAGAATAAAAGCGAAGAGATAAATTGGGCATAAAGTAAAAGTGTTGTAACAAGTATGTTTTTTAAAGTAGACCTATCTATGTATATGATGGAATCATTCTTTGAAAAAAATTTATGTTATCCGTGATCTTGACTGCACACACTGTTTCCTTATTCCTCTTTTTTCCCGGTATTTACAGATATTGAAGAAATGTTGTTTGTATTATCGGAAACATCTGTAAGTGTTGTGTACTTTTTTTCGAAAATTTCTGTCTTTTTCATTCTCAGATATTTTTTTTTGGTTTAAAGTTATCGATCTACCTCTACCTACCTGCTTACCACTTGCATTCTTTGGAATTTTATGAATCGACGATCATTGTTAGACCGCCATTAGAAAGATACCTGAAAGCATTGGACAGTTGTTTCATTTACTCACTAGTGAGCACTAACTTTATCAAGGTATTCTCGGAGTTATAGTGCGAAACCGTGACCAGTGGAGTTCGACCCTGTCTGGTGTAGGCAGTTATCCACAGATAAAAGTGGATGAGAGGTCGCGCTTTACCATGGATTGATTGAAGTTAAACATTATCACTACTAGATGACGGTTCAGTGCACTTATGATGAGTCCCATACTAGGATGAAACGGCCGTTTAGTGCTTCCTGGTTTCTAATGGGGTGACCTACCAATGACTGATCCACTATATCAGTGTAAAACAACACTCCCTGTAACTCTATAATGAAAAATCATAATTCTGTTTTATGTATCTGACTGTATTGCGAACTAATTTATAAGGATATTATCAAAAAGTGAATTTATTTTTATACTGCTAGTGAATCATTTGTTCCTTTCACTGAATGGTTCTATTAGTCATCAAATTATCTTTACATGTCATTGGGAATATTGATTGGAAACAGTGGTACCCTTTGATAAATTTGAACAGAGAAATGAGAAGATATATTTTGTGAGATATTACCATTTCGTGCTTTCTTGCCAGTCACATACAAGCAACATATTATTCGTGTACATACAGTTTTGAAGATAAGGTCAAAATTTTTTTTATTTAGCATGACATTCACTCACTAGAACCATGGTAAACAAAGGTCAACTTACAGTTGTTTTTCAACACATAAAGTTGGACTTTTCCTACCAATCAAGATAGCTTCGAGTAGTTTCAGTGTGTGTGTGGCGGTTTTGATGACATGTCACAAATCTAAAGGCTGATTTTTGGTCAATTTGATGACCATTCATCATTAGATGTTTGCCAATGGACAAGGCTGGGTTTCTTGATCGATCATCTTGAGATGACGGGCTAGGTTGATAAATCATGGATTTGATTAACCATCTTGGAATATGTTCCCCTATCCTGTCCTCCAATCGGCGATCTGTCCTACCCAAGTAACTTCCTCCACAGTTACATGTGAATTGGTAAATACAGTGGGATTTGGACTGAATCGGTCTTGGAGACTTGATTGGGGTAACTGAGATCGATTGGGTTGTTGTGATAAGCCTCAGATTAGCTGCATTGAAGGTCTTTTTTATTGCAGCTGCAGTCTGTTTGGTTGTAATTTTCATGCAATGATCATCCTTGAAAGGTAACTACTGTAGGTACACTGGTTTCTTGGGCACATCGGTTGCTATCAGTTTCGTCGTAGTTGTGTTCTGATGACCAATAAACGTTTTGGGATATACGTTTAGTTTAAGTGTCTCAGTAATAAGCTTGAGTTCGTCGTCCAATGTATCAACAGTGCAGATTCTACTTGCTCAAGCGAATAAAGTTTTGACAACAGAACGTTTGTATTGTATGGGGCAGAAACTAGTGAAGTGGGTATTCTTATGTTGTGTGAAGTTATGTAATCGCAAATAAATTACACACTTTCTTCGAGAGGTACATTTGTGAACAGAGAGTTTACACCGAAAGAATACATCCGACTATTAGAAATATTCAAATGTCCCAAGGTTAGGAGAAGTTCAAATGAATCAATGAGAGTATGTATCGACAGTTGTTTACAAACAGGATCCCGTCCAGACGGATCAATCAGACGAAAAGTACACCACAAACCCAACTGGTCGGAACAGTACCTCCACTTCACTAGTTTCTGCCCCATACAATACAAACGTTCTGTTGTCAAAACTTTATTCGCTTGAGCAAGTAGAATCTGCACTGTTGATACATTGGACGACGAACTCAAGCTTATTACTGAGACACTTAAACTAAACGTATATCCCAAAACGTTTATTGGTCATCAGAACACAACTACGACGAAACTGATAGCAACCGATGTGCCCAAGAAACCAGTGTACCTACAGTAGTTACCTTTCAAGGATGATCATTGCATGAAAATTACAACCAAACAGACTGCAGCTGCAATAAAAAAGACCTTCAATGCAGCTAATCTGAGGCTTATCACAACAACCCAATCGATCTCAGTTACCCCAATCAAGTCTCCAAGACCGATTCAGTCCAAATCCCACTGTATTTACCAATTCACATGTAACTGTGGAGGAAGTTACTTGGGTAGGACAGATCGCCGATTGGAGGACAGGATAGGGGAACATATTCCAAGATGGTTAATCAAATCCATGATTTATCAACCTAGCCCGTCATCTCAAGATGATCGATCAAGAAACCCAGCCTTGTCCATTGGCAAACACCTAATGATGAATGGTCATCAAATTGACCAAAAATCAGCCTTTAGATTTGTGACATGTCATCAAAACCGCCACACACACACTGAAACTACTCGAAGCTATCTTGATTGGTAGGAAAAGTCCAACTTTATGTGTTGAAAAACAACTGTAAGTTGACCTTTGTTTACCATGGTTCTAGTGAGTGAATGTGTCATGCTTAATAAGAAATTTTGATCTTATCTTCAAAAACTGTATTTACACGAATAACATAACTGACGAGAATGCACGAAATAGTACTATCTCACAAAATATATCTTCTCATTTCTCTGTTCAAATATTGATTGGTTTTTTGCTTTCCCTTTTTTCTCTTCTCGTTCGTTTGTTTTTTCTCCCTTCAGAATAAGAAATGTCGACCATCACGTCTGAGAGATATACTTGCTTCACGATCATGTCGTAGTGCTGTTATGATTGGCACAGCATTAGATCATAAAAAAATGAAACGAGTAAATAGTTGGTTGTATTGTTATTGTGTTATTTTTGATTGAAATGATGAATGAATCGTTCTTAGATCGCCATTTGAGACATGGAAGTACTGGACAGCCATGTCGTCTTGGTATGGGACTCATGTATAGTGCACATCCATGACTTGAACCCAGGACCTTCGCTCTCGTGCACGAACACTTAACCTCTTAACCTGTGGGCCATTTAGCCGGTATTCAACGGTTTTGATGTTTAACTCTGATCACTCTAAGCATTGGTCATTGATAGTTCACCGTTAAAAACCTGCAAGCTCTTGAAGGTCGTTTCTTGTTTAAATGAGACTCATTAACAACACGCATCCACGCTAGCAGGAATCCAACCCATGACCTTCAGCCTCACGCTCAAACGCTTAACCTCTAGACCAGTGGCATCCAACAGTGAATGCTCACTGCCGATGAGTCCAATGCCATGACGAAACGGCTGTCGAGTTATTCGACGTTTCTAATGGTGGTCTAACAATGTGCGATTCGTGATTCGAACGACACTTATTAATCTTACTGATTGTTCTCGCTTTGAGTTTGCTATTGCTCCTTTCTCATGGTCTTATTTGTTGATAATATAAACAAGAGTTGTCCGGTTACAATTCTGACTTTTGTTGGGAAACTTTAAGCTCTCATGAAAGTCGTTATTTCTCCCCTCCCTCTTTCCCTCGTATCCACTTGTAGGCTATTAACTTTGAGACTTTTTTAGTGAACTTGTCGTTCAGTTTACCTAGTTTGTGTAGATCTTGTTTGATATTAAAAGAATCCTCCGATTGTTCATGATTCTGAATTACTGTAAGATGTATCACATCACCTAATTTTACTAAAAGATAATATAATCATAACTTATCAACAAAGTACTATATAGAATATGAATACTATAACTGGCCCTATCTGGATTAATATTTAGCCAGTCCCATTATAATTACTGTTGTGGTGAATACTACTCACAATGTGGGTGCTAAGTAGTTTGTAGTGGAGTTTCAGGTCTGAATGTATGGCGTGATCCAAGTATTTAAAAGACTAGAAAACATGTGGGAGAAAGGATAGTCAATAATCTGTTTGTTTCGCAGATTAAAGGATAAGCTGTACACAATTTTTTTAGTAAACTAGATCTTTTCTAAGTACATCACTATTCCATCTCGCCGAAGTGTCTTCGTATATCACGCTGTAGTGAACGAGAACACAGGTGAGGGCAACCGAATTGTATTTAACGAAAATTACAGAGTTACTCAGTAAAATCGGAAAACCATATCGTAAATCGTTCATTTGCAAAATATCAGTCCATCATATCGAACTGGACTGTTCCTGTTGCAAAACACCAATCCATTGTCACTATTCATGCGTTTCATACAAATTCCATTGTGTTCCCACTCTTCTTCCTTTCTTGATGTTCCCCCATCTTCTGCTGCTGCCAGACATTACGTTGACACACGTCATATACTACTTATAAGTAGCGCGCACCACAACACTAGTAGCATTAGGCAGTATTCAGTTCAAGTCATTACATAAATACATAAACGTATATATTTGCACTTTTCCCCCTAACTTTGTTAACTTGGGCCTTATTTGTACTTTACTCTTCTAGATATTAACAAATATGGGTTCCATGGATCATCCATGGGTAAGCTTTAAATTTTGTATTGACGATAACCTTATTCTATGAGAAAGCTTCCTGGTGTGAAACTCAATTTCTTATTAAGCATGAATTTTACTAATCACTCTGTTGAATTACTTGAAAATATAAATATCGAATTGTTCTTCTAAGCGAGTAAGCAATGTAGTTGTTAGGAAAAGTGTACTAGGTTAAAGATGGCAAACTATTTGGTGAATTACTGCATCTTTATCTGCTGAGATGATTGGCACATGTGCTACGAATGTTCAACCACAAACTGCCCCCAACGAGCGATATTTTGTAGTTTCGGTGTTGGTTGTAAGAAAGCTAGTGGTGGCAGGATCAAAACATGACAGCAATCCATGATTTCACTGACAACTGGACTAAATGGTCCGTGTTCGCGAGACCATAGTAACCGATGGTTAGAAACTTTCAATGATATAACTCAAAATAGTTTACAGTTGTTCAGGTATATTCACTGTTTGTCTTCCCCATGACCTTCATCTTTCTCTTCTCAAATTCGTCTGATTGGATTATACTCCTTGAATAATATCATCGAACTCTAATCTTTCCGATTACTACTAATACTTCTACTGCCTGTACCAAGACGCTGACAAACTGCAGAGTCTTCTGACCACCCTAAGAAACAATGCATGCAGGTTCGGTATGCGCTTTTCCCCCTCGAGATTGGGTTGCATTGGCACCTGAACTAGTGATAGGGAGTGAAGTAGTCGAACGTGTAAATCGCTTCACTTATCTGGGGAGTCTCATCAGTGCCGATGGCCTGGTGACTGACGGAACCTCAGCTCGGTTACAGAAGGCTCGATTGGCTTTTGCCAACCTGCGTCACTTATGGTGTAGGCGAGATATCCGTTTGCTGACTAAAGGACGAGTGTACTGCCCAGTAGTTCGCTCCGTCCTACTGTACAGATGCGAAACACGGCCAGTGAGAGTAGAAGATATTCGTTGATTACTGGTTTTTGATCATAGGTGTCTTCGAAGCATTGCTCGTATATCCTGGGACAACTGAGTAAGCGATGCTGTCGTTAGGAGACGGGTGCTAGGTAAGAATGGCAGATTAATAGACGAAGTAGTGAAACTTCATCAGTCGAGGTGGTTGGGACATGTGTTGCGTATGCCTAACCACCGATTGCCTCGACGAGCTACATTTTGTGGTGTAGGAGTAGGTTGGAAGAAAGGTGGGGGCAGCCAGACCAAAACATGGCAGAAATCCATGAAGTCACTGACAAGTGGACTGAGTCATGTTGGTAGATGTATACTACCAGGTTAGGGTCCGCGAGATGATAATAATCGATGGTTGGAGACCTTGAATGACATCGCTCAAAATCGTTGGCAATGGCGCCGGTGCATTTATTCTTTGTGTTCTCTCAAATCCTAATCTTCTGTATTCTTCAACTTTGTAAACTTTCCCGACGTGGTATGGCCACATGAAGAGATGTACTTACGTACGAAGTTCTACGTTGCATCTGACTGACTGACTGCCTGTACCATTGTGCGATTTGAATCGACATTCGCATCTCTATGCAAATGTGGTGTGACAACTTGAACTGATGTACGCACGTACGAAGTTCTACATTGTTGCTGACTGGCTGACTGACTACATTAAAAATTTACGGATATGATATTATTATTTTGAAATAGTACAAGGCAATGTAGTGGGTCATAAAGCTATACGATTTTTTGTGATAAGTAGCTTGTTACTACTCAATTGATATAATAGTAGTTGACACTAATGCTCTGGCATTCTCGAATGTTTACATGCTATTGACTTAAAGCCAGTTGTTCTAACCAAATCAAACACCACTCCCTATACACAAAATCTTCAACAACTTATTTACCACTGATCCATTCATACCCTTCTCTTGTTGCATCATAATGATTAAACTAATCGATTACTTAATTAGAATTAGAATAAGAATTTCTCAATGGCGCCGGTGCATTTACTCTTTGTGTTCTCTCAAATCCTAATCTTCTGGATTCTTCAACACCTCTAGTTTTGACTTTCTAAACTTTTCTCATTTAATCATACTTCTTGAATAGTATCTTCTAATCCTAACCTCTTCGATTACTTCTAATTCCCTTACTACCTCTTCTAATATTGGATTTGAATTGACGAATACTTCTCTGTGCTGATGTGATATGGCAACATGAACTGATGTACTTATGTACAAAGTTCTACGTTGCATCTGACTGACTGACTGACTTAATTAGAATCATGTTAATAATAATAGTAATATGTTTGAGTAGAAAAGTTAAAAATGTTTCTGATGTTTTGTAGCTCAGTGTAGCGTAGTTTTTTAGATAATAAAATACCATGTTGTCAAACTTGATCATGTATTACTCTCAACTCAGTTAACTGACCTGTTCAATTAAGGATTCGGTCAGTCAGTCAGTCAATCAGTTACAGCATAGAACTTCGTGCGTACACACATCAGTTCAAGTGTCTATAACACATTTGCACAGAGATGCAGTTATCAATTCAGTATTTGTAGGGATTAGGGTTAGAAGAAGTAGAATCTAGTATAATAAAGATAAAGGTAGCGAAAAATTCAGAAGGTTAGGATTTGAGCGAAGCCAAAGAATTGATACACTTGAGCCATTGCAAACGATTTTGAGCCATATCGTTCAAGGTCTCTAACCATCGCAGACGTTCGTCTCGTTGACGCCAACCAGATAGTCGACACTTACCAACATGATTCAATGCACTTGTCAGTGACCTCATAGATTTCTGTCATGATTTTGGTTTGTCCGTCCCTAGCTTCCTCCCTACCTACTCCTACATTACGAGTGTTTAAAGAACTCGACTAAATTATAACAGCGATCTCTCAATACAAATGCAAACAAGAATTTAGTAAGGAGAATAAAATTAGGCTACTTTTCTTACAGTATGAGATAATCTTTTACATAGGATACAGTTAGAGATATGTATCTTTAATTGTTGACCAACCAACCATAAGTGAATCTGACTACTCATGCCTCATTCATGTTTAATTGATATTGATAATTGCTGTTCAACTTTCAAATTTTCAGAATTGCCCACATGGACGTCCAACTATGCGACATTTATTTCATTTGGG
Source organism: Schistosoma turkestanicum (assembly GCA_944470395.2). Lineage (NCBI taxonomy): Eukaryota > Metazoa > Platyhelminthes > Trematoda > Strigeidida > Schistosomatidae > Schistosoma > Schistosoma turkestanicum. The sequence continues at coordinate 14,354,871 of OX103975.1, read as the reverse complement.
TCTTTTAAACGATTAATTCAATAAAATAGGTTCATTTTCTATCCAGATGTATGCATTTTTATTTCAAGAGATTCTATTGTTCTATTTTTATCTTCTAATCAGAATTTTTAAAAAAAACTTCATTTTTATATATCAATTTTGTTTTTTTACACTTTACACTGATAGAGGTTTTAAACATTTTATGATTTGTAAAATAATTTATTTAAACGACTTATTGATCACTTGTCAACATTTTTGAATTCTAAAAGAAACTTTTTAAAATATATATGTACTTTTATTGTGCTTTTAATAATAAAAGTAATCCAACTGATCAATCAATCTTGGTTTTTACTCTTGTTGTAAATCTGTCGTGAAATAATTAGTTTTGGTTACGTGATGATCTATCTTACTCTGGACGGTTAGTACTAAAGGCTGGCGTTCGTTAGATAGTGGACACGACTTACTCAATTATCGCATCAGAACGAGAATTTATCGGCAACAATAAGAATGAGTTCATAAATTGACTCATGAACATATTCTCTGTGTAAGATAGTCTGTTATTATTTCAGCAGGAAAATTTATTCATGAGTTGCCGTTCACAATTTCAAGTGCTTTTCAATTTGAGCATTTTTGTCGTTTCACTGTAAGAGTTTTTCTATTAGGAGAAATTAGGAATTGTATAATGTTGAGTTCGGTTTTAGTATTCTGAGTAAAAGAGGTAACCTGTTGTTTGATAAAAGTATCGACTATCGCTGAAGGTCGATTATAAAGTTTGTGACCTGTTAACGATTGAGTTGCAGTCAAATAACAAATGGCAATACTGATTCACATGCAACAACAACACAGAATAAGGACTGCGTTAAATAAGTTTCATTGTTTAAGTGAACTTCGTAATGTGTGAACACGAAATAAAATTCGTAGTATTTAATACTAATTTAGTATTATTTATTGCCAAATCTCGGAAAAATTTCTGATTTGTACAAGTCCTTGGTTGAATGAAACCACATTTCTAAACAGAAAGACTAAGTTCAATACTCTGTTTTACATGCGGATATAAAGTTTGCGTAGAGGCACTCACAAAATCAGAAGTACACAAACTGCGTGAATGCGACAAGCACCAAGATATAATCTAAAATTGTCAAAAAAGTAGATCAACACTTTCTTCAAAAATAATGTCCAAAGTGCATCCACTTCTCACCCGTAACTAAATGTCGTTTAGATGACATAATGTCGATTAGTGTGCACCATTGTTTAGCGAATATTTCGGACGAAAAGTAAAGTTAGTCATCACATACAGGTTTCCTTAGTTCAGAGTTATAGGCTATACAAAAAAATGAAGGTTATGGAAATGGACAACACTGACCCACTCCAATGTTGGCTTGAGAATAGAAGGTTTTGTACCAAGGTAGATAGAGTACGCAAGTTGGTGAGTTTCAACATCGATAATTGCACGAGGGACCATCTAAGGTCCACTACTCTTCTTAATATTTATTGACCTACACAGACGATGCAAAGATATGGAGGTTCATTATAAGCGAAGAGGATTCGACTGAACAGCAGAAGAACCTTACATCCAGTGAGAAATAGGTAGTGAAAATTAGTTAAAACTTAACCACTTTATGTAAATTCTGTCCCATATGGCGCAAACGATTTACACCCTCCAAAGAAGTTCGCTCCTTAATGTCTCCTTACAATGAGATCTCAGTTTGATAACCACAGAGAGCCTCGACACCATTTCGAACTATAGAGGGGACGCAACCAAGGCTAGTGCAACTCTTCACTTTATGCGAGAACAACTTGGTGTTTTCAACCCTGGATTATCCTTGACATCGTTTGAAACATATGTACGCCCACACCTTGAGGTTCACAACGTCGTCGCACACCCTCTGCTTAAAAGAGACATAAATCTCTTCGATCGAGTGTGGAAATCAGCAATGAATTGGGCGATAGGGCTGAAAAATAAAAATCACGAAGGTAGATTACAGCATTTGGGATTATTCCTCCTGAATTACAGGAGAATCAGAGGTGATCTGATTATGGCGTACAACATATTAGGCACACCAAGCCATCCCAATGTGAACATCTCACCGAAGCATCACCACCACACGATTCTATGTAATCCTCGAAATGTTGCCCATCAAAGAGCGAATACTCAAGTTCGCGCACATTCTTTCTTATTGAGAGTCGTTGCTACTTGGAATGCTCTCCGAACCGACGTGACCACAAACTCTTCAATGGAGTTCATAAACATGTACTCACATACCGATTCTCCTCTGCCTCATGGACAAGCTGTTCATGATGCATGCCTTGAGACCTGCTAGCTGTTATAATTGCCATCTATTCAGAGCACTAGCTTAAACTATCTCGCCTATTATCTTTATTTCCTCTCCCTTGATTACACTTCGGTCCTCTGGCATAACCTGACTACCAAATAATAATTAAATTAACTATTTATTCACTTAGCTCTGAAATCTTTTTAGCATTAGAATTTCCTCCTTATTATTCTCTACATTGCAACTAACTGATCTCCGGTCTCGTAATGTGATAGCTGATGTTATCCAGAAACCCTGCTGCCCTGAAACAAACGTACTCATTCAAATCACGGGACATACAAGCCCACAAACAACTGCCAACTGACTAGAATTAGTGCAGTCGAGTGCCTAGACCCCCATTAATTGGATGTACTACCATGCACCTAGAACCGTACCGAAAGAACAAGAATCAAGCTGAAAGAAATCAACTGGTTTATTCTAGCTCGTAAAAAAGGTATGGAATGCATTGGATATTGGATATAAACGGTTGCCTTTTCTTATTACGAATACCCTGATTTTATACTGTTTCACATTGTGACCAAACAACTTACCTCTCTTGAAAAGTTGATAGATATGCATTCTAGAAATTTCATTTGTCTGAAACATAAGGGTTTAGTCATACTAAGTAACTATCGACCTTCAATACGTTTCTCAGTAATTGTATAGATAGTATACAAATTCAAGTTTATGTATTGAGAATAGAGGGCAAACTGCCTTTGTTAGTCCTTTCCTAGTTAGCTTCTAACAATGACTAGTCTGTTTTTGAAAGAGCTGACAACATATCATCAAGTAACAGGTGCTAATATCTGATAACTAAAAGTGAAATCGTGAGTTTCACAAGTGTTTTTTGTCCTTATCTTCTGTACTTGCCTGCCATATCCTCTTAGTCGTTTTGATCTGGTAGGAAAAAAGAGAGTACTTTTCATTGCCAAGATCATTTCTTGGTTGCCTATTCATCAAGACTAAACCACCTCTCAATGCAATGTACGACAAGGTGCAAAGTTCTGTAGTGGAACGCTTCTACGAAGAAAATACGATTTGTGAAAAATAAACATTATTGTACTGGTTTTGTTTGACTTTTTCTACTTCTTGCGCGCAACGTTATCTTCACGTTGCTGCCATCTTTCTCTATTTGCTGTCCCCGATGTAATGCCTACTGTCTCCTTCAACATAACCTTGGAATATGGATTTGTTTTGATATTCGTGAGCATTTAGTGGTGAGCATAGTCAATCTGGTATCTTGACTCGCTCACTACAGTTTTAACTTCTCACACGATGAGTGCATAATAAACCTCAGAGTCATGGAATGGTACAGATATCCGCCTTCTGTACTGTTTGCAAAGTATTCGAATTATATTTTACTGTAGAACTTGCAGCCTGGATGCAGTTTTCCAGTTTGAATTTGACCAAGGTTGTGTATGCCATCGTGAACACAATGGTATAAAACTTGGTAAATGTCCGTCTTGATGCTTATAGGTTTCTGAACACCCTGGCAGACACCTAACAGCACTGAGTTGTGGACTTAAGATTGTGGCTTTTTAATACCGCAAGGTTATTGTGAGACCGGAATACTGAGACTATATATCTTTCCGTCTTTAAGCCTTTTTTCATTTGTGTCTTCAACATACACGCAGACACAGTGGGCCTAACTGACACGCATAAGCTATGTTTTAGACCAGTTAACCAGAATGTATAAATCAGCCGAAGATTCACACGTGTCTGCACCCTTCATTATTTTTAGTCAAAAGTTCTCACTATCGACATAGAGCAGCATCAGTAACTCAAAAGTACTCGAGTGCTAGTTTTCAGGTATGAGGAATGATATCATTTCCCGGCTGCCCACACCATGGAAGGGAGGCCGGCCATGTACAGCCTTTCTATGAGAAATTTTTAAAGTATTAGCTCCGATCTCGTTTAAAAAGTCCTTGCCCACGGAGCCGGAAATTCATGGCATATGATGAGGTGTGATATTTTTAGGGTCCGTCTTTTCTAACCCATCCCTTACTTGTGAGAAGGCAGCATCGCTGCAGATGCTGGTTGTCCGATGTAAACACCTTACTGCTGTCACATTCCTCTACAGTCAGCAGCACGATTTCGCCTTCAGACCTTCAGTTGCATCTTTTAATCTCATCGTTCTTTAATCGACCTGTCTGGCATAGTAGAACCTACAGGAACATATGTTCCAGTCAATAAAGCTCGGTTCGGTCATTGTGGTAGGCAAGCCCAACAAGTTAGCAGCTATGGTTGGGTTCGTTTCTACACAGTATAAAAAAGTAGTTTGAACAGGGATTTCGGCACCCCGCTATCAACCGTTTTACAAGAAGAGCACGTGGAAGTGATTATTACTTTCTGTCTTCGACTCACTTCAGATGATCATCAGCAATTTCTACATTTTCTGCGTTGAGGAGTCTATTGTTCTACAATTAGGTGCTTTGCTAGAGTCGACATCCACATCGACTGGTATCTCTTAATTAAGCGACACTGTTCATTTCTCTCTTGCACTCAGGACACGACAATCCTTTACTAAGGCCACATCGTTCACTGTTGGCCGAGTTATTTGCTTCCACGAAGGTCATTATGGCTTTTCTGACTCTGCTACAGCACTAGTGAGGCATCAGTTCTATAGTTTAATGGGTATTGTTTCGATTCTGTACTACGGATTAGAGTGTCAATTACATCTTTTCAGCTAGGCAATTCAACTTGGTCAAGTGACATATTGAATATCGTGTTCAACAGGTCAGCCATTAGTTTGCAATCTGTCTCAATGTTTTCAGTCGTAGTTCATACAGCCCGGAACCAGCTTCATTGAACAGTGCAAAATCTTCCGAAAAGATCCTTACTAAAAAAGTCAAGAACAGGAAAATCAACCTGTTTTCGCTTGACTGAACCATTCGAAAGATATTGAGTATTGGACTTTTATGCACCTCGATTCACGACTGGTGCGTTACTGTGAGAATGTTCGAACCGAGGGGTTATGTGTCGGATTATGAGTCCGAAACCTCCAGTAATATTGATGGTGGCAGTGAGATAAGGTTGTTATTTTTCTATGGTTTTTAAAATGCTTGTCTACTAAATTGTGGTAGCCAATCTGACATACCTCCTACCAAAGATAAGGAGCTGTGGGAAAAACCTACAAGAGCGCGTTTTCCAGCATACGGAAATTCGAAGGCTGTTTTGGATGCAGAAAACAAAAGGTAGTTTCCGAATATCGACCATAATTTTTCTTTAGAGCCTATAATTCAGCTCTCCGACATCATCTATTAAATCTAGATGCTGTATCCTTTGACCTTTAAAAAATCAAAGTAGTAATTTATCTGTTAAGTCTCATCATTTTGAAATGCATTGTCTGATAGTCAAAAAATATCCCTAAGTTTGCCTTGATATTATATCAAAAGATAAGGAAACCTGTGAGTGTGATGACTAACTTTACTTTTTGTCCGAAACCTTCGCTAAACGGTTATGTACAGTTATCTAAATAATGGTATTTAAAAAGAAAACGCAGGTTTAATATACTCTATGGTACTATTAATATGGGTAATTTGTTGGTGATTTGGATTCCGGCTAACTTCTCACTTCGGTGTCCGAAATCTGCCATTGGTGTCAATATGTTTAAGTTTGGAATGCGTTACTTCTTTTCTGCCTACATTGTCATACTAATCAGACGAAACAATATTGTTTTTGTTTGTAAATCCATCTGTATATTAATGAAGGACTTAACAGGTGTATTGTATCATGGTACTTGTAATACGAACCGAGTTAGCAGAATCGTGTCAGTAGGTACGCGTGGTTTTATAGGAGCATTTCAAGATCTTGTATAGGTTTCCTACACAGCGACTTCAGGCTATCTCGAGACAGATGCTAACCTGAACGGCTCTCTTTTACACATACATGCAGACAAGCGCGTAGCGTATCTCCCTGCTCTAACCTGTGATGTTTTTTTTTTTAAGTCAGTGTATTTTCCGCACATTTCAGCTGTATCTTTTTATACAATAAATTTGTTTATAAGAAGTATTACTATACACTTAACTTCATCCAAAGTTCGAACGTCATAAAAAATTGGTGAATAACTATTTGCAGTATTACGGTGGATCATGGAAGGATTTCGAGCGTGACACGTAATTTTTTCTCGTTCATTATTTATGATCTGTATTACAGTTCGAAGGATAAGACAGATGTTGACGTTATAAAAGAACATGGGCGGTTTTTGTGGTCAGATGAAGATGAGGCGACATCTTGGTATGTTCACTATTACTTTACAGTTTACTTATACTATGATTAATAAAGATATCTAGTGTTTTCAGCATGCAAGTATTTTAGTTGTAGCACATGTTTTGGGTATTTCGTATATGCTAATAAGTACTACACGGTTACCCGAAATTGAGTAGACAGTAAGGTCAGGGCCTGGGACTTAGTAGATGAAAGTTGAACTCCCTAATCATTAAGCTAGTGCTTCATTCACGTGTTTCTATGAACCCTTATTCCAGTGACTATTGGTCATATGCTATAATCTTAGAGCCTCCACTCATCGAGTCTTTAATCGCATCTAGATAAATGATTAGGCATCAAAATAATCGACCAGTATTTATGTAGACTTATCATTGCTAGTATGGTACATATTTGTATGCATGAATAGTTATATGTGTATGATATAACCTCATAAACGTTACTCCGTAGTATCTTTCAGGCAGGCCGTAGTGTCAAAGTAGCCTTCATAGTAAAGCCTGCCCACACTGTCAAATGCTCTCTCGTAGTCAGTAAGGTTGATGTATAGTGGTGAGTTCCATTCAATTGATTGTCCCCCAATGATCCGTAGTGTCGCGATTTGCCCGGCACATGAACGTTCCTTGCGAGATCCAGCCTGCAGATCTCGAAGTTGAGCGCCTACATAGTGCTTCAGTCGGTTTAACAACACTCGCTTGAAGAATTGTACTTGGTATTGAGAGAAGAGTAATGCCTCCATGGTTCTCAAACTTGCTGATATCCCCTTTCTTTGGTATTTTGATGAGCTGTCCTTTCCAGTCGCTTTGTACTTGTTCCTCCCAAATCTTGCTGAACAGAGTGTGAAACAACTTTTCAGTTACTGCTACGTCTGCTTTCAATACCTCAGTTGGAATGCTGCTGCTTTACCACTCTTGATTTTTCTGATGGTCATGATAATCTCTTCAATCGTCTGGGTCAACATCAATTGTGGGTACTACTTCGGTGATGAGTGGGGCTGATCAATTCAATAGTTCTCCAAAGTACTCTATACACCTGTGCCGCTGTTCTTCAATGTTGCTGATTACTTTGCTTACCTTGCTTTTCACTGGTCGTTATGGTTTACGATATTTTCCAGCGAGCTTCTACGTTGTGCTATATAGTTATCTCATGTTTCCTTCTCTTGCAGCTTTTTCTGTTATCATTGTTAGTTTAGCAGCAGTTATGCCCCTCTTCACTTGCTTGTTTGCTTCTGTGTATTTAGCTTGTGCCTCGGATTTCTCTGTTCATGTTCGGCAGATATTGATTACTGTCTTCTTGTTCTTTTCTTGAATCTTATCCAGAGTATCAACTGAGATTCTTTCTTTGTGATAGGGGTTCTCTTGGTCCAAATCTTCATGATATGTTGAAGTGATTGCTTCCTTGATCCCTTTCCAGATGTTCTCTGTTGTAGTTGCCTCTCGATTGAGTAGGTCGTAAAAGGTTCGAAACCTGTTGCTGGGGGTTATCTTGGTTTTGTTGAGTTTGTCAGTATCCCTAAGAAAGGCTGTATTAAGCTTTTGTGGTGCTGTTCGACCAGTTGTACAGTACTTCTTTAGTTTCAGCACCACTTTAGCTACCACCAAGTAATAATCTGAAGCTATGTTGATTTTTGTTTTTGTTCTTACCTCATCCATGCTCCTTCTGAACTTTTTATTGATATAGATGTGTTCGATATCGTTCTGTGTTGTGTGATCTGGTGAAACTTATATCGCTTTGTGTATGCTCGTGTGTAGGAATATGGTGCTGCCTATAGATCCTTTGTTGACGGCACATAGGTTTGCGAACCTCGCACCGTTTACGTTCCTTTCTCCTAGCCCCTGTTGTCCCGTGATGTCTTCATTTCCTGTGTTGTCCATTCCAACCTTAACGTTTAGGTTTCCCATTGATACAGCTAAATTCTTTGTTGGTCTTTTTTCGATGATTGACTGCAGCCTTCTATAGAATTGATCTCTACTGTCCTCATTGTTATCGTTGGTGGTCTTTTGGTCATAAGTTCGAGTTGTGCCTTCACCTCTCTCGATTTGATCAGCCTAATATTATTACCAATTCTTACGTAATCTTTTTAATACAGGCTGAGTACATGACTGTACTACGTAGGTGAGTCATAGAGATTAGTTTCAATTGTTTGAGCTTTTGTTAAACAGATCGAATATGTTTTGCTCTTGACCATTACACTGTTGCACTGTTTGCATAATGTGTACATTTCATCTACCCTCTTCAAAAACCACATTTATATAACTGCTATGATCAGTTTTTTGTGTTAGTAAAGTTATAATTCAACTAGTAAGCACAGTATATTTGTACAGTGTACTTAATTACGTTTTTTTAGTCTCAAAATTCATATTCCTATCTGATCATTGATGTAAACCACGATTGTCTCTTAGTGTATAGTCTAATTGACTGTTCGTATAGGAGATTTCTGTATCTTCATTATGATAAATATTATTATTATTATTATTGTTATTATTATTATATTTCTACAGGTCCGATCGTCTTGCTAAAAAATACTGGGAAAAACTTTTTAAAGAATATTGCCTTATTGATTTATCACGTTATAAACAAAATAAGGTGAGTTGAAGTTGAGATAATATAGAAAATTAATTGATGTTACTCACTCACTACATTGTGGTTACGCCTCATATATTCTGTGTATTGGTATAAACAACAGACAATGGAAGGAATTTTTCTCTATAGACATGCATTATATTACGTTGTGTCATCCGATCATATTAATAAACTGTTATTCTGTAGAAATAGCAGTTACGTAACTCTAGTAATATACTAGCTATAGGTTGGTGCAGTCAAGGACGGGGAGAGCCCTGTCTTAGATTGCTACAGGTATCTATTCAGTGCCTTCTCATAGAGAGAAATTTACCTTACGGACTTGACAAAGCGAAGGTTAGTCTGTTACAACGTAGTACTTCGTACGTACTTACGTACATCACTTCAAGTTGCCATACTACATTAGCACAGAGAGATGCAATTGTCAATTCAAATCCCATAGTAGTAGAGGTATTAGAAGTATTAGGAGTAATGAAAAAGATTAATGATCGAATGTATCATTCGAGATGTATATCCCAAAGGAATAGATTAAAAAATAGAAACAAATAACGGTCATCAGGAATTCAGAAGATTAAGATTTTAGAGTACACAAAGAATGGATGCATCTGCGCAATTGCGAACGATTTTGAACCATGCCATTCAAGGTCTCTAACCATCGAATACTATCATCTCGCGGACCTTAACCAGGTAGTCGACGCCTGTTAGCGTGTCTCAGTCCAACTCTTAGTGACTTCGAAGATTTGTGCTATGTTTTGGTCTGACCACCTCAACTGATGCAGTTTCAACTTTCCATCTATTGATCTGCCACCCTTACCTAGGACCCGTTTTTTAACGACAGCATTGATTACCCAGTTGTCCCATGATACACAAGCAATGCTTTTAAGACACCTACGATCGAAAACCAGTAACCTACGAATATCTACTCTTACTGGCTATGTTTCACAGATATAAAGTAGGACTGAGCGAACTACTGCGCAGTACACTCGTCCAGGCTGGTAGCTGTAGAGGACTCACCTAGGGGAGTTAAAAAACCCTGATTTCAAACCAATTATGCTTATTGGCCTCGAGATCATGAAGCGACAAATGGCTTGTGAACCTATTGTCGGTCACCAACACTAACATGAGACTGAATCTTCTAACGTCGCCCCACCTTTTTGCGGAATAAACCTCTTTGTAAAAGGCTTAGAGAGTGGTCCCTTAAGAAGGGCATCTACTTCGCGGGGACCTGAACAGTTTGTCCGCCCATACACAAATTCAGTGATTTTTGTTGTGCTTATATATATTTAGATGTCTTTTTGTACCAATGTTTATGCGTGTGTGTATTTATGATATATTTTTTATGACTTTCATCTCGCAGATGTTTTTTTTAATTAGTTAATCAGTGTAATTTTAGTCATCTCGGCAGCGTACTTATCAGCTTACTTATGGAGTAGGTTTACACAAAAAAGAATCCGTAAATACTATGTGATTCAAAAATATTTCATCTTCAAAAGGAAATAACAGCTCTTAATAATGCTTTAATAATGAAAAGCATTACGTTATAAAGTAAAAAACTGGAGAGAATGTTTAACATAGATTTTGAATTGTTGTATTTAGTGCTTGACATAATAGTAGTGTTTTCTGTCTGGTAAAATTCTTTTCGAACATTGAATTCATTGATTTTGCTGTGTCTCTTAAAGTCTACTTTTTGTTTTGTTGTACTAATTATTGGTCGATTTTTTCAAATTATGTCTCATACATAAATATTCAATATTCAATACATGTCAAGATAATGTCAATGATTTTCTGTAGATGTTATACCTTCTAAGCTGTGGATAAATGAATCATTCATATCATCCAGTTTAGGAAAAAAGGAATACAACACTTCCAAGACCAATACATATCAGTTGGTCATTCAGTTATATGTAAGGTAGAACTTGGGACATGTGTACATCGGTTCAAGTTATTACAACCTATTTTAGTAAAGCGAGATAAAGTCTTTGCAAATCCTAACGTTGTAGAGGTAGAACATTGATAATATCTATAAAAAATGTTGAACATCGAAGATACAATTCGATAAGTAAGTCATGTACAACGCGGAACGTACGTACGTACGTACATAAGTTTAGGTCGCCAAACCACATTAGCACAAAGACGCAATTATCAGTTCAAATCCCACAGTAGTAGAGATAGTAGAAGTATTACTGTTAAAGGAGAATATTAGAGTTCGAAGAAATTATTCGAGAAGTGTAATTCAGTGAAATAAATTTAGGAAGATAAAGATAGAGATGATGAAGAATTCAGAAGATTAGAATTTCAGATAACACAAAGAATGTATGCACCTGTGCCATTGCAAACAATTTTGAGCCAAGCCATTCAGGGTCTCTAACCATCGGTCACTATCATCTCGCGATCCCCAACTAGGTAGTTGACACCTATCGACATGATTCAGTACACTTGTCAATGACTTCATGGATTTCTGTCATGTTTTGGTTTGGCCACCCCCACCTTTCTTCTAACCTACTCCTACACCACAAAATATAGCTCGTCGAGGCAATTGGTGGTTAGGCATACGTAACACATGTCCCAACCACCTCAATTCGTGAAGTAACTTTACATTAAAGAAATAGTAAATACATAATTATATAAATTTATGAGTAATTTATAAAATAGATACCCAAAAGGATAGAAAATATGGAGAATACACGTTCGCACTCTACAAACAATTTTTAACCAAGCCATCTAAACTCTCAAACCATTAGTAATGAACAATCGTATATCGTTTTGAATTATTCGAAAAGAAATCATCCTTTAGATGGTAGTATATTTTCAATGGTTAATCCAGTAGTATCGAATTTTTAAATAAACACCAACAATGTTCTTATTGTCTGGATAGCCGAATAGACCTGCTTCTACTTATAACATTATCTTCGTCCGACTTTTCCGGAGTGGACCTTCCACCAGGAGAATACGCTGACAAAATGCATTTTGTCCTGATTACCCTAAACAACAATGCAAGCATGTTCGGAATGCGATTCTCCCTCGTCGAAATGCAAAATGTTGCTTCAAGATTAGGCTAAATCGGCACCTGAACTAGTGATAGGGAGTGAAGTAGTTCCTAACCTTCAAAGTTCCTCATCTTTTTAAGTTTATTTCACTAGATTCTACCTCTTGAATAATATCTTCGAACCCTAATCTCTCCGATTACTGTTAATACTTCTACTACCTCTACCGCTATGAGATTTGAATTGACAATTCCATCTATCTTTGCGCTAATGTGGTATGGCAACTTGAACTAATCTACGTGCATATGTACGAAGTCCTACGTTGTAACTGATTGACTGACTAACTAACGTCTATAAATTAAACCTTATGTTGTCTTTTGAATAATGATTTTTTTCCCATTTGTGATCGCATACTATTCTCAAGTTTTTATTCTGTAACTTTTGAATTTTGCCTCTTTTAAAACATCCTTTAATTAGAAGTACAGTCTACTTTGTACTTAATTTTTTCCCGATTTGTTTTGTTTCTTTTTTCTATACAGTTTGGTATGCGATGGAGATTAGAAAGAGAAGTAATATCTGGTAAAGGTATGTATATTATTTATTATTATTATTATTATTATTACTATTATTATTGACATATAAATTTCATGTTTGCATGTGTTCACTGATTCGTTTTATGCATATTTTTTTATATCAGATACTTTATGTGTACGTTTTTCGTTGTATGATAAAACTATAATACTAGAGAAAGTTATTTCTTCCGGTGTTGGACAACTGTAGTTTTTATAAATAGATATAAAAGGTGTTCTGTATTGTCTATACATTCGGATATGTGCGTGCGAACTTATTGTCTTCTGTGAGACTTCAATGTATCTGTAGTAATCTCCACTGTATTCATGATTCATCAACTAAACTAGTTTACAATTCGTTACGCCTGCATGTAAACACGTCAACTTGACATACTTGAACTATTACGAGTTTACCTAGTCGGAAAAAAACGAGAGCCGAGGATCGAGGATCCGGTGACACGACATGCTACTCAAATCCGATTATCCTAACCCCCATATTGAGTAAAAATAAGAAGACTTGATATGAAGTAGAACCTGTATTCTACAAGCATCCAGAAAGTACGAGGTCCGAATCCAGAAGAGAATCAGGATTCCAGACTAGGGATCCGGGACCGGGTCCTAGTCCTGGTCGTAAAACGTTACAGATAATGCGTATTTATACATTTTGGTCGAATAGGAAACAGCATTGAAGTCTGTGACATTGACAGTTAGAACGACCAATAAGAATCAACATTTGAAGTGACATTGATATCTAGGACGACCATAAAATTGACCAGTAGGAATTAACCAATAAGAATTGACCAGTAATTCTCTTCGGATATTGGATGAATATCCTAACACAGTTAGATCTGTTTAGCTAAGTAATCTGAATGTTGATAAATTATACATCAGCTATATTGATCGTTTGAACATTAAAAGCTCCAACATTTAGTTTAGAGCGGGATTTCAAGAGACGAAGAACAAAGTTCTGTATACTCGGACCGCTCGCTTTGGCGGTGCCAGGTGATAAAGGAATGTAAGGAGGGTTAGTCGTGGAGTTAAGAGAGTTCGGAAGGATTCGATTGTGGCCAATCCAATCTCGTGTACTGTTAAGAGTGTTGGGGCGAATATCACTTCCAGGCTACCCACACCATGGAAGGGTGCTTCATGAGAAACGTGAACTGGGTTTCAAGAGACCAGGAATGACGTTTCGTGAACTTGCTTCGTTTGTGTTAGCGGTGCAGTGAGATAAGAGAATATGAGTAGAGTTAGTTGTGGAGAGAAGAGAAGTATTAAGGGGTGTAGGGAGGATCTGATTTCGACCAATTTGGTCTCGTGTGCTGTTACTGGTATGAGGGCGGTTGTCAATTCCCGGCTGCCCACACCGTGGAAGGTTGTTTCTTGAGGAACCTGAAAAGGAAGATAGATTAGTGTTGGTCTTAGAGACCTGGGTGCGTGACCTCAGAGCCCAAGGGACAACTGTTTGAGGCCGGTCAAGCACGGCCTTTTTATGAAGGGTTTTTTGAGTATTAGCTCCGCTCTTAAGGGCCCTTAGTGGGCACCCTTACCGCCGGAGACGGAAATCCATGAGGTAGGGTGAGGTGTGACATTTTTAGGGTCGAAGTTTTCTAACCCTTCCTTCCTTGTGAGAAGGCAGCATCGCTGCAGATGCTGGTTGTCCGAGGGAAACACCTTACTGCTGTCACACTTCTCTGCAGTCAGCAGTACGACTTCGCCCTCAGACCTTCAGTAGCTCCTTTTAGTCTCACTTAGAGATAGACAGGTATGGTTCAACAAATCGCACACAAGTTTTCTAAACTTATTTTTCAGTTGAATTTTCATTGTATTATTATGTTGTATGAAAATTTCAGGTCAATTTACTTGTGGAAATGTTGCTTGCGCAGCTGGATCTGAACGTCTTCGTAGTTGGGAAGTGAATTTTGTTTATCAAGAACGAGGTGAACGACGTAATGCTTTAGTTAAAATACGTTTATGTCCTCCTTGCTCGGAAAAGTTGAATTATCGATATAGGTCAGTGAAACTTACCAGTTATTTTAAAATCATGTTTCCACTTTTTCATTTATTACGTTTCTAGAGATTCCTTTTTTTATTATGGAGATTTTACGGGAAGCTTTAATTTTCACAGTTTTCTTCATCGTTTAATTTTAATTCGACACCTAGTGATAACAAAATATTGCTGTCCCATCTTAGTAATTGGATCCTTGACTATGCTCATCCTTAACCCCTATCGCTATCAAACCCAATTTTGTCTCGTGTGCTGTTACGAGTATTCGAGACCCAGTGTGATGTTCGAAGAAATTAAGACCAGATGAAATATAATATTTATAGAGAAAACAGCTTACTAACAAAATGCGTACACCTTTTCTAGTCTTCCATTTACAAAACAAGCAGATTATTGACTGTCTTTTCCCACATGTCTTATGGTCTTGAAACTACGTGAATCACTCCATGCATTTTGATTTCCTGTCACTCTTCTGTTGAGTAGCAATTACTAGGCAACGCTACGCTACATGGTACTTATATACCACTTTGTAAGTAGTATTCATCACATTCAGGTCTTAACTCAGGAATTTGAATTTTATGTGCTCATCACAAGACCTAGTGCTGCTGATCTCAATTCGTGGTGGGATCGCTGATGCACACATTTGCTTTGCATACTATGACATAAAAACGTTTCAGTACTTACTTACATACGCCTTTTAGCCCCAGCAGAGCCATAGGCCGCCGACCAGCATTCTCCAAACCTGCTCTATCCTGAGAAACTGTCCAGTGCTTCACGTTATAGTTCTTTATTATCCTAGTTGATTCTGGGAGCTCTAATGCTTTTTAAGATTATGTCACCATCAAATTTGGAAATTGATACGAACGTTTATTAGTTCTGTTTGCCACACCCAACATCATAGAAAATTAACCAGATAAAAAGAAAGATGGATGAATGAGTTTCAATTGTAAACGAAATCTAACTATATCAGACATACAGTCAGTCAGTCAGTTGCAACGTAGAACTTCGTACGTATGTACATAAGTTCAGGTTGCCATACCACATTAGCACACATAGACGCAATGGTCAAATCAAATCCCATAGTGATAAAGATAGTAGAGGTATTAATGGTAATGAAGAAGACTAGGGTTCGAAGATATTATTGAAGAAGTATAATTCAGTGAGATAAGGTTAGAAAGACGAAGGTAGAGGTGCTGACGTATCCAGAAGATTAGGATTTGAGAGAGCACAACGAATGGATGCACTCGCGCCATTGTAAACGATTTTGAGCCATGTCGTTCAAGGTCTCTAACCATTGGTGACTATCGTCTCGTGGACCCCAACCAGGTAGCCTACATCTACCAACATGACTCAGACATACAGTACAAAGGGAGGAATATGTTTTTTTAAGAATGATGAGTTAGAAATGGTACCTAAATCAAAACTTAGAGGAAGATAGTGAGTAAATGCAACTGTACCACTACCACAACATTTCCGTATGTTGATCACTAGTATCCCATAGTCCCGAACTCAGAAGCTAGTTCGAGTCCTTGGTTTATGCCTACATATACTAATAATTAGAGGTCTTGCTCTGTCGGCAGATAGCTCTTGTCTAGATTATTTGTACTTATTTATATTCAGCGTTATTCCTCATGCTGTGTGGAGTTTAGAGTTAACCACTTCAATCGATAAAGTTTCATAGCCCATGAACCAACTTGGAATTTTCACATTTTATCAATAAGTTTAAAACTACAGAATGCTAGATGGCTTTTCAACCGTTCCTGTATATTCTTTAATTTGAATATGACTAATGTTTTTGGTAATATGTAAACCAGATCACACGTATAGTCTATCAGTCAGTCATTATTTATATATTTGAACATCACATAAACATTGATACAAATTAGGTACCTAAATATTTATGTACTACACTAATTAATGAATTTAGGAATAGGCTGGGATACTGCTCTGACAACGAAACCGCAGCAGGTCACATCAATCACTGTTTCTAGATTTATGCATGTTGTCTGGTAGCTTTTGACTGGATTAACTCTCTTTATTCATGGCATTCGAACAGTATAGTTTAGAGCTAATATATCTATATGATGGTGACACGGTTTAGAATCTCATGCGAAGGGTCCATTTCTTGAAAAATGCAAATACTCTTCAATAACCAGTGATGATTGTCAGGAAATCTAAATTTTAGACTTTTTTTTGTAAGTTCACAGTTTTCTCTAAAACATTACAAGACAAGGTATTTGATGTTAGCTCAATCGAATACGATTAATTGAAGTTAGTCAGCACTAAAAATAGATAAATAAAAGATTGGGTACTATTACTTAGTGTAGTAATCAATCAGTCAGTAAGTAGGATGCAACCTAGAACTTTGTACGTAAGCACATCAGTTCAAGTTGCCATATCACATTAGCACAGAGATGTAATTGTCAATTCAAATCCAATATTAGTAGATGTAGTAAAGGTATTAGAAGTAATTGGAGAGGTTAGGATTAGAAGATATTATTCAAGAAGTATGATTCAATGAGAAAAGTTTAGAAAGACAAAACTAGAGTTGTTGAAGAATCCAGAAGATTAAGATTTGAGAGAACACAAAAAATAAATGCACCGGCGCCATTGCAAACGGTTTTTAGCCATGTCAATCAGTATGTAACTACTCTATGCCGATGACATAGTCCTACTTGGTGAAGATGCTGACAAAATGCAGAGTCTTCTGACCACCCTAAGCAACAATGCAAGCATGTTCCGGATGCGGTCCTCACCCTCGAAATGCAAAATGTTGCTGCAAGATTGGGTTGCATCGGCACCTGAATTAGTGATAGGGAGTGAAGTAGTCGAGCATGTAGACCGCTTCACTTATCTTGGGAGTCTCATCAGTGCCGATGGCCTGGTGACTAACTAAATCTCAGCTCGGATACAGAGGGCTCGATTAGCTTTCGCTTAATTGCATTCCTTATGGCGTAGGCGAGATATCCGTTTGCTGACTAAGGACGAGTGTAATGTGCAGCAGTTCGCTACGTCTTACTTTATGGCCGTGAAACATGGCCAGTGAGAGTAGAAGATATTCGTAGGTTACTAGTTTTTGATCATAGGTGTCTTCGAAGCATTGCTCGTATGTCGTGGGACACCCGAGTGAGCAACGTTGTTATTAGGAAACGGGTGCTAGGTAATGATGGCAGATAAATAGATGAAGGAATCAAACTTCATCATTTGAGGTGGTTGGGACTTGCGTTACGAATGCCCGACCATTGACGCCCTCGAGGAGCTTTGTTTTGTAGTGTAGGAATAGGTTGGAAGAAAGTTAGGGGCGGCCAGACCAAAACATGGCAGAAATCCATGAAGTGACTGACAAGTGGACATAGCCATGTTGGTAGATGTAGACTACCTGGTTGTGGTCCGCGAGATGATAATAATCGATGGTTAGAGACCTTGAATGACATGGTTCAAAACCGTTTGCAATGGTGCCGGTGCATTTATTTTTTGTGTTCTCTCAAATCTATTCCTAACCTCTCCAATTACTTCTAGCACCTTTACTACCTCTACTACTATTGGATTTGAATTGACAATTATATCTCTGTGCTAATGTGGTATGGCAACATGAACTGATGTACTTACGTACAAAGTTCTACTTTGCGTCTGACTGACTGACTGATGTAACTACTCTCTTCGGCGGTTGCTTAATGCATATGTTATGTATGTTAGAGGCGTTGGATTACGAATTCGATCAATAAGTTTTACTCCATTTTCTTCTTTCCATTTTTTCGGTTTTTTTTCAAGGAGACGTGATGTTACCGGTAAACAATTAAATCAAAACCAAGGTCATGATGAAAGTACCATCAACCAACAAGAAACCAACGATACTACTACTAATAATAATACAGAATCTTCCAATACTTCCCCTTCATCAAAACGCTCACGTATTGATCACATAAACAATGATGTTGACAAATCACAAGAACAAAAATCAACCGATCCAAATTCAATATGGTGTTCTACATCATCATCATCATCATCGTCATCATCAGGTCCATTGGCGCAGAATAGCAATAAAAATTCCTCAACAACAGCAACTACTCCTACTACTGGTCATGTTAGTAGTGGCGGTATTATCAAAACACAAGATGATGAATTTGATGAGTATTTTGCTGATATGTTAATTTAAACTTTGTGTAACTTTTGGTTTCCTCTCTGTCTCTCTCTCTCTCTCTCTCTATCTCGCTGCCTCTTCGTCTTTGTTCACACACACGTACATACAAGCGTGCACATTAGTTTTATGTTGTAAATACATATATATTTACTATGAAATAATTATCTCTTGCCCTATTTCTATTATTCCATTTGTCTTATGAGGTGTTTGCATTATGCTTATTGGTAATAATGATGGTAGCTTTTATAATTAGCCCTATTATCATCTTGCTGTGTATTTTACTGGCCAATCGGCCATTCTACTTTTTTCTAATAATTATGTGGTCTATTGAAAAGTCAGTTATTGTATCAATTTTTTCTTTTCCTCTCTTGTGTAAATTTATTACAAATTATGACGTACATTTATGTCAGTGTTTTTCCCTTTTTTTTCATGTTTATCTATCTATCTATCTATCTATCGATTGTGTAATACACAATTGACGAATAATAATATAGCGTAAATAAGCATTTTTGGTTTTTTTTTGTTGTGTTTTACCACTTATTTAATTTACGCCTGTGTCCCTCCCCCGCCCACGTCCTCTGGGGTTTCATCCTTTCTAGTTCCGTTCAACTGTTGTTTATTCTTCTCGGCGTAATTAGTTGTTTGACCTTCCTCTTACCCCTTTTAAATTTAAGGATTCCAAGAAAGAGAGAGAGAGGGCTTGTCTTGTGTGTGATGCAGTTGAATGCTTTCCTCAGTGTGGTGTCCTATCTACCTACCTACTGCTAGCGGATCTTCCTAAATTTCCCACGTTTGGTGGAATCATCTGGTTTGTTCTCCTCTTACAGTAGATAGTTGGTGTCTTTTACAATAGTATCATACTCACTTGTTGGGGATGTTAGATCCTCAAAACTCGCTTGATAAATGCCTTATTTCGGTTTTCGCGTTTGCCAGCATGGGCTGATCAGTTGACTTTGAGATTTCAATTCCCATCAGGAAAATCCATGGCTGTGATTGGCTGCTGTGTGTTATTTTAGTGTGCTCTTTTCTTAACTGTTCTAAGGATGTTTCTATGATGTATAAATAAACGAGAGTTGTATGCTTGATTGTATCGTGTGATTGCTGGGTGTTGTAGAATATACTTCTACGCTTACCAAGACTTCTGTTTTACCGTTTGAATTCAAGGTAACCTGCCTGGACGCTGGTAAAGTCTCGTTCGCGTTTATCGACTAATGTAAACTCGTAATAGCCTCAAGCATACCAAGTGACGGACCCAATATCACTTCAATCACGAGTAGCATCTATTATACCTAGCCTTTCAGGGTTTGCCCCAAGCCTTTGGGACAACTTCAACTAATCCAATCTTTTCGAGTTATGATATTCACACGTCTTTTAATCTTGTTTATCATTCACAGTGGATCTCAATAACATCTGCCGAATTGATAGATGCTCGTAGACTCATCCTGTCTGGCTCTGAACATGACTAAGATCGTAGTGAGCTCAAGAGTTCAGGCTGATAAGAAACCTACGCCATGATCGCGAACAGTGGTACGTAGCGAAAACAAGAGAGATGGAAAGTGCAGCAGCGGTAGGCAACAGTAGACGACTATTCAGATTTAGCATGGAAGCCGGTAATAGGAATCCGAATGTTATTGAGACTATCTCGGAAAAGTATGAGCTTAATATTCATTCATTGGGTCGATGGGCAGAACACTTTAGATATCCATTCAATTGGCCTTCAGACACACTTCGGTTACCCACGAATTCCAGTCAACCTGAATGGAGAATTGTTAGGCTTTACGGAATCTGAAGCGACAGAGAGCAGCGGACCCTGATTGATTGACCCCTGAGGTTTAAGGATGATGGTCAAGTTTTAGCAATGAGATTGACTGAGATCTTAAATAGAATTAGGGAACTGGGCGTAATCCCATCTTACTGGTCTCAATCCCTGATTGTCCTAGTCTATAAGAAAGGACAATCACAGAGGGATGAGTTTGACTAATATAGTGTCTAAAATGTTATCCTAGATATTACTTAGACACCTAACTGAAGCTCTTGAAGAGCAGACTAGAGAAAACCAGGTTGGTTTTTGACCTGAATGTGAATGTATACACCACATATTCACACTACCTACGCACGTTCGGATGTCGTAATAACATTGTCTTCTCATTTAGTACGCGCATAGAGTTCTCGAATGCCTGTATAGCGCCTGCTAACAAATGAAATATTCGGGCTCGTCCTCTCGAAGCTTCTGTTAACGTTTGGAATGAATCGTTTATAGTAGTTGATTAACCCAAGGAATCATCGAAATTATTTTGTGATTCGGGCAACGGATAATCACGAATAGCTGCAACTTCTGATGGAACTGATGTGATACCTTGAGAATTTATTGTGTCCTAGAAATCGCAGCGATTTCTTCTCAACGTTGATGTCGATACCATGTTTTTGTAGTTTATTGAACAACTGTCTTAGTTGTTGTAGATGTTCTTAGGATGTAGCACTAGCGACAAGTATGCTGTCGATGTATACATATACGCCTGACAAACCTTTAACGACCTGGTCGATGAATCTCTGGAATGTTTGAGCTTCATTAGTTCATTCGAAGGGCATTCACAAAAATGCAGATAATCCGAATGGAGTGATCACGGCCTTTTTCGGTAACATCCTCCTGCGCCACGACAATATGGTAATAAGCTCTTACAAGGTTAATCTTCGAAAAGATCACGGCACTATTCATGTTGTTAGTAATGTCGTGGATATGTGACAATGGATATCTATCAGCCAGAGTTTGTTTCTTAAGGGCTGTATAATCTCCAAATGGTCTGTAGTGTCCAAAACCAGATGATGTACAGGCAAAACTGATAGAGAATGTTACGAAAAAAGAGGGAGATATTGCAAACAGTTCGCTTGAATATTCTAAGAATTAGTTATGACGTCGCTTTGAAATTGGTCATTTTACAACCTACTTGTATCTACCTTTGATTGGAAGGAAAGAAAACATTTACTCAATAAGAAGTATAATAGATTGTGAGGAATTATTGTCACTGGTAATTCCACTAGTTCTAAGAATCAATCAATCAATAGCAACGTAGAACTTAGTAGGTACGTACATCAGTTCATGTTACCATACCGCATTAGGACAGAGATGTAATTGTCAATTCAAATCCCATAGTAGTAGAGGTAGTAAAGGTATTAGCAGTAATCGGGA
>OX103975.1:14258738-14332400 GCA_944470395.2 Schistosoma turkestanicum | reverse complement strand
TGTTTGTTTCAACGAAACGTCAATTAACTACCATTCGATAGAATAATTTGACAGTTCATTGCAATTTAACAACGAATAACAAAACTGAGTTCTAAATAACTTTTCGAAAAGGTTTATTGAGCCAGACATTTAAAATAATGGTTAAATATTGTTGGTTTCTACTCAACTTTAGCAGCCAAAATATACTTTAAGTAACAGACGAATCACTTCTTACAAGGAGTAAGTGGGATATATATAAGTTTGCCAGATTGTGGCATGTTGGTTTTGAACTGATGAGTACGACGTTTTTGCAGCGAACCTCCACGGCTGTTTAATTGAAAGCTATGGGTTAAGACCGACAGCTATCTTATAGATAAAAATCCATGGCTCTAACAACTGCGCACTGTTATTATTTATCAATCTTGTTAAACAGCTAATTTTCAGTAACACGGATAGTAAGCTTTGGTGAATAGCAAATCTTTAAATGCAAACGTTGGCCAGACGATCCATTACATAATTTAAGAGAGATGTTTTTTAAATAACGAAATTTTTTAATGCTTTTGCATGAATATACGTGGATAAAATTCGAGTACTCATTCGTGAGACGTTTTCACATCGCAGCATACTAATTATGCTCCATAAAGTCAACTTCATCCTAAATATCCTTTCTTGGGAAATACAAAATACATGGAGAATGTTTTATCTACTAGTTGAAACAGAAAATATTCTGAACAGTTTTAAACACTGGTTAGTTCACAAAATGACACATGATCAACTTCAAAAAGTGATAGCAAGTAAGTGTATCATGTAGATGAATAAAGGAAACCGAACATCGGTAACGAAAGATTAAGGATTAGAGAAGAGGCTATTCAATATGTTCCAGGTGTAAGGTGTTCAATTTAACCGTTTAAGTTTACTATTTTACGCGTTCATAAAGCGTATAAATAGACGTTTCAGTTCTAATTTCCGGGAAACATTGTCAATTCAGTGTTGATTATGGAGGAAAGGAGATAATAAGGGGAACGTAAGTGTTAATTTTAAGGTATTTCCTATAAAAAGGGAAATTTCAGTAGAAAGTCCAACTGATCACCCGGAGCAGGGACAATAGGCGGCAATTCGACGTATTTTTGCCTGTACTCACAATGGGTTTATCGAAAGACTTTCTCAAATGTTCGCATTTAATTTCCCTTATTAGTTTGCTTGATTTGCTGTAGTGAACCCTGAAACTAAGTCATTCCTCACTAGAATATTTAAAATATTTTAAGCTTAACTGAATTTTAACTGTGTTTAGGCAGATTTTAGTGTTATGCTATCCTGTTGAGGAAGTGGGTTAAAATTTATCACTGAAGTTGAAAGTCTCTTGGAAAGAATACTAAAATTGTAATGCGGTTGTCTCAATATTTAACAGACATCAGTCGACTGTTCTGTAAGGCATCTGACAGACAAATCTTATTTCTTGACATCACGTGTGAAAACACAGAAACACCAAGAAAAAGTTGAAGTAACAACCTCCTCAAATAATCGCCCTCCGATTTCCTATGTCCAATATCCCGTATTTTTTTTACGGTAACATGCACCTGGCTATGTTCAGTGGATGGTATTCTAGCCACTGAATCTTACTAATTATATTCAGTTGGTAGTTATTTATGAATTCATGTGTCGATGGATTTGATTATATGCGTTTGTCACCTAGCTGTAGGGTTTCTGAGCACTATCAGCTATCCTGTTATTATGCCGGAGATCATTTTTACGCTTTTTGGAGAATAATAAGGAAAAAACCCTGATGCTGACTAGATTTCAGAGGTAAATTAGGTAACTAATCAATCCGTAGTGAAGGTTGTGTGAGAGGTCAGCAGTGGAATTGAATCACTGGAAACAGAGATACTAAGCAAGATAGAAAAAGGCGCTAGTCTGGCGAAATGATAATGATAACAGCAAGCAATTTTCCAGATATGCAACAAGCACAGTTGCTTCAAGCAGGAGACAAATTGATAAAGTATCTTGAAGCTATCCACTGAGCAGGCTGTTAAAACTCCGGCTGAGAAAGTACTCGGAGTTGAGAAAACCTTTTATGACGGAAAGTGGTCAAGTTCCTGGATGTCCACTCTTCGATGGGAAATTGTTAGAGGAATACCCCATGGTCAACTCCGCCTGAACTCCCCCTCAGTTTGCTGCATTCCCAAGCTCCCTGGAAGCTGGTAAAAGTATCGTTCGCGTTTATCGACTAAGGTAAACTCGTAATAGCCTCAAGCATCCTAAGTGCCGAATATATCAGTGGCGACGGGGCTCACAATTCACAATGTCAATTAATCTTGAACAGTTAGAATCTTTACTGGAACGTCAAGGTAAACGATATGAACAGTTCCAGGAACGTATGTTGGAGCTGTTAATGAAACAAATGAATTTGAATCACAGAGGTTTTGCCGATGATTCATATAATCCGCATACAGACTCGATAGTTAATTCCATTCATGAATTTCATTTTGATGGCCTTGCTGGTGTGACTTTCGAGTCTTGGTTTAAGAAGTATGAGGATTTGTTCAAGGTCGACCTCAACAATCTTGATGACACGACCAGAGTCAGAATCCTCTTGAGAAAGCTCGGCACAATCGAACACGAACGTTACAGTAATTTCATCCTCCCAAAGAACCCACGAGATTTCTCTTTTGATGCTACAATTGATACGCTGTCGCAAATCTTCTCTGAACAGTCATCTCTCTTTAATATTCGTTATCAATGCCTCAAAATAATCAAGTCAAATGAAGATGACTGGGTAAAGCATGCTGGCTTAGTAAATCGTGAATGCGAACGATTTAAATTATCATCAATGACGGAAGATCAGTTTAAGTGCCTTGTGTTTGTGTGCAGCTTACAATCTCCCGACGATGCTGATATAAGAACCAGAATCCTAAGTAAAATTGAACAGTGCCCAAACATCTCGCTTCAAGAAATAACTGCAGAGTGCCAGAGATTAGTAAACTTGAAGCATGATACCTCCATGGTCGAAAACAAGGGCCTCTCATCATACGTGCATTCCATTAGTGAAAAGAAAAATTCCAATTCGGCCCAAAAACCCAAAATGAATCCACCTTCTGCTTGCTGGCACTGCGGTTCATGGCACTATGTACGGAACTGCCCATTTAGGCAGCATAGATGCAGGAAGTGTAAAGTCATCGGTCATAAAGATGGCTTTTGCCTACAGAAAAAGCCAAAGCGATCCAGAAGTGCTAAGAAGCCTGTTCCTAGATCCAGTACCAATGCATTGAGCCTAACATCTTCCTGCCAAAGTTCATCACCAGGTGAGAGGAAATTTATTACTCTTAATATTAACGGTTATTTGTGTAGAATGCAAATAGATACTGCATCTGATGTCACTATCATCTCACGCAAAA
Organism: Schistosoma turkestanicum; assembly: GCA_944470395.2. NCBI lineage: Eukaryota > Metazoa > Platyhelminthes > Trematoda > Strigeidida > Schistosomatidae > Schistosoma > Schistosoma turkestanicum. The sequence continues at coordinate 14,329,029 of OX103975.1, read as the reverse complement.
ATTGGACCAAATTGGGCAGCCCAAGCCTGCAGCACACAACACAAAAGCCTCGTACAGCATGTGGTAATTATCTTCGTCTGTTAGGACAATTGGAATGTAAAGTTGCTTTCCGGGATTCGTCGTTTACTGGGGTATGCTATATAACGCCAGCTGATCTAAATTTACTTGGTTTAGATTGGTTCGACCAGCTAAAATTGGCTGATGTCCCGCTAAATACCATATGCAACCTGGTATCACAACGACATGACCCAGAAGCGTATACGAAGAAGCTGATGACAGAGTTTTCAACCATTTTTGAACCTGGATTAGGTCGGTGCACTGCTATGAAAGCAACACTTCGGTTGAAACATGGGGCTAAGCCTGCTTTTCGTCCAAAGAGACCTGTACCGTATGCTACATTAGCAACAGTAGATGAAGAGCTGGATCGCCTTCAACGACAAGGAGTTATTACTCCCGTTTCTTACTCCAGTTGGGCAGCACCTATAGTCGTTATCAAGAAGGCCAACGGAACGATACGTATATGTGCTGACTTCTGTACAGGTCTCAACGCAGCTCTAGAACAGCATCATTATCCTCTGCCAGTTCCAGCAGATCTGTTCACTATGCTGAATGGGGGAAAGTTCTTCGCAAAGCTTGACCTAGCTGATGCTTATTTGCAAGTGGAAGTCGATGAAGCATCTAAAGAGCTGCTTACTATCAACACTCATCGCGGTTTGTTTCAGTATAACCGTCTACCTTTTGGAGTTAAGACTGCGCCATCTATCTTCCAACAACTAATGGATACAATCCTGTCAGATATCTCAGGGGTTGCAGCTTATCTCGATGATATCTTGATTGTTGCGAAGACGTTAGAACAGCTACGGGAACGCACGACATTGGTACTACAACGCATCAGTGACAATGGTTTCCGGTTACGCCCAGAAAAATGCCAGTTTCTATTGCAGTCGGTAAAGTATTTGGGATTCATCTTTGATGCCGACGGTCGCAGACCGGATCCTGAAAACATCCGAGCTATCAAACTGATGCCTACTCCCACTAATGTTTCCGAATTACGATCTTTTCTCGGTTTGATCAGTTATTATTCAGCTTTTGTTCCCTCGATGCATGATATTCGCGCTCCATTGAATTGTCTACTGCAGAAGCATAGCACATGGAACTGGACTAAAGAGTGTGACGCGGCTTTTGGTAAACTCAAGTCTACAATTAGCTCGGAATTGTTATTAACACACTACGATCCATCCATGCCGATCATCGTAGCAGCAGACGCTTCAGCATACGGCCTAGGTGCTGTTATTTCACATCAATTTCCAGACGCGTCGGAAAAAGCCGTTATGCATGCATCCCGTACACTGACCCCAGCAGAAAAGAAGTATAGCCAGATAGAGAAAGAAGCTCTTGCCCTTGTGTTTGCTGTTCGCCGTTTCCATAAGTTTCTGTACGGTCGAAGATTCACGCTTCTCACAGATCACAAGCCTCTGTTAGCAATATTTGGTTCAAAGTCTGGCATTCCAGCCCATTCTGCAAATCGTCTTCAGCGATGGGCCTTGGTACTTTTGGGGTATGATTTCGAAATCCAATATCGACGCACTCTACAATTCGGTCAAGCAGACGCTTTGTCACGACTCATTAATGATCAAGTGGCGGCTGAGGAAAACATGGTGATCGCATCTCTGTCAGTAGAAGACCACGCAGAATGTTATCTGACAACCGCAGTTCGCGCATTACCGGTGTCTGCAACAGACATACAAAATGCTTCTAGAAACGACCCCATCATCAAGATGACGATGAAATATGTCACTAAAGGTTGGCCGTCGAAAAAGTTTGAAGGTGACATGAAGCAACTGTATCAGCGGCGGGATTCACTATGCATCGTGAACGATTGTCTCATGTTTGGTGAAAGAGTAGTGGTTCCAGAATCCCTTCGTGCAAAAGTGCTGAGACAGTTCCATCTTGGTCATCCTGGGATTAAACGAATGAAGTCCATAGCCAGGAGTTATGCATACTGGCCTCACATGGATCAACATGTCACAGCGTTGGTTGAAAAATGCATCCGGTGTCAGCAGGCGGCAAAGATGAATGCCAAAATTCCGCCGGTTTCATGGCCCAAACCTGAGCATCCTTGGTCCAGGATACATGTCGACTTCGCTGGCCCAATAAATGGAACTATGTATTTAATTGTCGTCGACGCCTTTTCTAAATGGCCGGAAATCAGCCCCGTTATGCCGCCTTTTTTTTTTTTTTTTTTTTTTTTTTTTTTTTTTTTTTTTTTTTTTTTTTTTTTTTTTTTTTTTTTTTTTTTTTTTTTTTTTTTTTTTTTTTTTTTTTTTTTTTTTTTTTTTTTTTTTTTTTTTTTTTTTTTTTTTTTTTTTTTTTTTTTTTTTTTTTTTTTTTTTTTTTTTTTTTTTTTTTTTTTTTTTTTTTTTTTTTTTTTTTTTTTTTTTTTTTTTTTTTTTTTTTTTTTTTTTTTTTTTGAAACGTTACAAAATTTCTTGTACGTCTATCGGACAACACCAAATGAATTGTTACCGGAGCAATAGTCCCCAGCTGAAATCCTGATGGGAAGAAGATTAAAAACGATCCACAGCCTGATGCATCCGACTAATGCACTCTCACCAGTAGAGACAAAGCAGCAAAGACAATCCGCTTACGAAGTAGGATGCCCTGTGTTTGCTCGCGACTACAGAACGAACCATGGTCCTTGGGTAGAAGCGAGAGTGGTCAGAAGAGTTGGTCGAGTTATGTACGAAGTAGAGGTAGGAGGTGATAAATGGTCACGTCATCGGAATCAGATACGCAGACGGCTAGCCCCAGATCGCCCATCAAGAGCAGAAAGCCTTCCCCTTGACATCTTGCTTGATACCTTCAACCTACCGAGAGCCCCGCAACGAGAAGAAACTCAGCAGCAAGCTGTTCTTCGTTCTCGATGGTATCCCCTCAGACAGCGGCGAACAGTAGTCAAGATGCAAGTCAACCACAGGAGAAAACGCTATTAAAAAGGGGAGGAGTGTTGGGGATGTTAGATCCCCAAAATTCACTTGATAATGCCGTATTTTGGTTTTCACGTTCGCCAGCAGGGGCTGATCAAATGACCTTGAGATTTCAATTCCCACCAGGAAAATCCATGGCTGTGATTGGCTGCTGTGTATTTTAGTATGCTATTTTCTTAACTGTCTCAAGGACGTTGTTATGTTGTATAAATAAACGAGAGTTGTGTGCTTGGTTGTTGTGTGATTGCTGGGTGTTTGTAGAATATACTTTCTACGCTTACCAAGACTTCTGTTATACCGTTGGATTCAAGGTAGCCTCCCTGGAAGCTGGTAAAAGTATCGTTCGCGTTTATCGACTAAGGTAAACTCGTAATAGCATCAAGCATCCTAAGTGCCGAACATATCATAATCAAACCACTTAAACGCTGCACTGGATGTTAGAAGGTCTTCATTTATGATGAGAAACGAGTTTTACTGGTATGCCACGAGGTCGATGCTCCTTCAGATAATCAGAGCAACCATAAATTTATGTACATAAAATGTTCTTACATTGTGGGAGACCGTGAGAGACTTCCAAGTTGCTGCGGAAACACAGAGAGAAGTAAATGCCTCATATACACATGCGGTTGTGTTGGTGCTTTCATAGAAGTGTTAGCAGCACTTATAGGATAGAAATCTCATCGACCTACGATCATCAAAGCCTCCATGAAATCAAATAATGAGGGGATAACAATGAATGTCATCAAGTGCTATGTGCCTACCAACTTTAACAAAGAGAACGTCAAAGACCAGGATGTAGTCGATCGTCGAAAAATGTACAAAAAAGCATTTGGCTACTCTGACGAGAGACCGAAACTACAAGGTCGGAAATGACAACACTAAGTATGATATCACAGGATGACTGTAATCGAAGCAATCGCCAACAGCGAAGAAGCTTGCCAGCAGACATCGTGAACCATAATGACCTGTGAAAAGCAAGGAAGGTAAAGTAATCATCAACAGTGAAGAGGAGCGAAACAGGTGGGTTGAGGATTTAAAAGAACTCTTGAACTTATCAGCACCACTGAACCCACCCACCATCGAAGCAGCACCCACGGACCTACCAAGTTATACTGACCCACCAAAAACAACATGTTCATCAGGCAAATCAAGAGCGGCGAATCGGCGGGACCAGAAAACATTTCAACTGAGGCGCTGAAAGCAGGCGCAGCAGCAACTGCAAATATGTTTCACACTCTGTTCAGCAAGATTTTGGATGAAGAACGACTGTTGACAGACCGGAAAGAAGAACACCTCATTAAGATACTAAAGAAAGCAGATATCATCAGATGTGAGGACTATAGAGGCATCACTCTTCTCTCAAAACCAAGAGACGTTTTCAACAGATTGTTGCTAAACAGAATGAATGACTACGTAGACGCCCTACTTCAAGATAAACAGGCGGTATGCTGTAAGGGTCGTCTATGTACCGAGCAAATCGCGACTCTACAGATCATTGTGAAACAATCAGTTGAATGGAACTTATCACTATAAATCAAATTCACTGACTACGACAAAGAACTTTACAGCGTGAATAGGAGGACCCTATGGAACCCTTTTAGACACTATGGCGTGCCTGAGAAGATAGGCAACACCAAACGGAACTCTTGTGATGGATTAAACTGCGAAATTGTTTAGGGAGAGTAGATCACAAACTCATTACAAGTAAAGAGCGATGTCAGGGAAGGTTGCTTACCCTCAACCTTTCTCTTTCTCCTGATGATTGACTGTCTGTGAGAACACCAACACTTAGGGGAAAGCACGGGATACAGTGGGCAGCTAGGATGCAGCTGAACGATCTCGACTTCGTTGACTACCTGGATCTTCTATTCCGTACACAATAACAAATACAGGTGAAGTGTAGCTGCAGCCTTTGCAGCAATAAGTTTCGACATACACAAGGGAAAGCACCATCGTCCGATACAACACATGCACCAACCAAATCACGCTTGATGATGATGCCTTGGAGGTCAAAAAACCTTTGCATATCTAGGCAGTATCATTGACGAACAAGATGGATCTGATGCATGCTTGAAAGCAAAGCCTGCATTTCTACAATTGAACAACATCTAGAACTCCAAACAACTATCAATCAACACCAAAATCATGATTTTCGATACAAATGTACAGACAGTTCTACTGTATGGAGCGGGAACTTGGAGGTCCACGAAAGCCATCATCCAGAAGATACAATTATTTAATAACAGTCGAAGCCCTTGGTCAGACACCATCAGTGTGAGAACGAACCAGATTCCAACGGAGGACGGAATCAGGAAAAAGTGATAGAAGTAGACAGGATACACATTGGGGAAGCAGCCAACTGAGACACGAGACAAACCCATCCTCGAAGCTGAAGAACAAAAGGAAAACCAACGAATACATTATGCCGAGGGTTGGAAGGAGACGTTAGAAGAATGAATAGAAATTGTATAGAAATGGAAAGGAATCCCAGGACAGAGTAGTCTGGAGAATGCTGTTCGGAGGCCCATGCTCGTTTGGGTGGTACCAGGCATTAGTATACAAGTATTTCAAGGATCTCGGTGATGATATCCCTGCAAGATGCTCATACTGGGATGATTCGAGGCATTCAATATGTCGTATGCCATCATTAAACAAGTTCGAGCTCTCCTTCAAGTCTCAACATCATTTGCATAGATTGACACCGTTAATCCAATGAGGATATTGTTCTTATCCATGGACTCCGACATTTTCCCACTTACCATTCCTATTACCTTCAGTGTTACTGTTAGTAATGCGACTGATATGTAGCAATCCGGATCCTTTCTATTTCCTTCTTCGAAGATCAGAGAGAGAGTAGCTTGTTTCTATTCATCTGTGAGTCAGTGTTACTTCAGTCAATTGGCAAACAGGTCACATACTGGGGAATTTAGGGCTTTTCCAAGAATTTATGGCGAAAATTTTCACTTACTGGTGACTTGCCTGGGAAAGGTGATTTTAGTTTTATAAGTGCTAAGCCAGGAGTAAGTCGGATAATGCCTAGGCCATCAGCTGACATTAGGTTTGAATAATATTCTGAACACTTTGGGACCTGTTTCAATTGATCGGTAAAGTTGGCGTTAAAGATCTCAGCCATCTCTAATTTCGCAAGGTTTTCACTATTTGAACCTCTTAGAGCACAGATACTGGTTATTAGTTTTTGCTTTAGTCGTGGACCTGAAGAGATGTTTTCGGTTTGCATGTATTTCGGTAGCTAGCTCCGTTTGTGTCTCCTATCGCTTCGAACCTTGGCTTCGCAACTACTTCTCAATGCCAAGTAAGATCTACAGTTCTTATCATTAAGAGACACCTCCCGTTTATTCCAGGCTTTCCTTTATGCCTGTAGCAAGGGTTATTTCCTTTAAGATGTGTGGTGTCCCTGAGGTTCACCGTTTTGAACATCATTCCGGATGATATCTTTCAATGTCTGCCGGTGATCATCTAAAGTCAGCCCACACCATTCCCATGGCCATGTGGACTTTAGAAGATGCTCTCATGGACGTGTAGTTTACCTACATATAGCAAAGGGAGAGTAGTTTTCATCCTGCCTGAATATTTCGCTTATGACCACGTTAAACATAACTGCATCATGGTCACTACTTCGTATTGTTGTGAAAACACAAACATTCTTTACCAGAAGCTGACCACTTGTTAACAATTAATCCAAATTAGTTCATGTAGCTTCATAATATGCATGCTAAGTTAGCCTGGAAGTTCTAATTGTTGTTGCTGTCGCATTGGAAGGGTGCCATACCAGCGAGCTCACTTTGTCGTCTGAAACATCAGTGGATATCCATGATTCAGTTAAGAATATGATCTTCAAATCCACCCGAGAGTACATATTCCTGATCTCTTCCAGTATACTCTTCAGCACACATACGTTGCTGCAGAGGCACCTGGTGGTTTTTCTCATCACCTGCAGCCCCCCTGAAGCGACATCTACCCTCAGATTTTTAAACACATCGATCACAACAGTCTGAAAGGTTCTGTAAAAACTGTTCAATTCAGTCTATTTCATTGTATGGTGTATTAGTTAATAATAATAATATATTTATTCTCAAATATCTACGTTACAAGAGTCACGCCAGTTTACAGGCTAGATCAAATTATCACAAATGCTTTCACATTTACTGTAAAATTTATGGCAGTTAAACTAAATGTAGGAGTCAGTTCCTGATAGAATATTTACATGTCACTGGCAGAAACAGTATAATACATTCTGACCACTAAAATTAAACCAAATTATGGGAATATAAGGATATAACCAACAGGTGAAGGAGTATGTCAAAAAAAGAAGGGAGAGTTGTGAAGTGTCAAGTCGATAGAAGTCGAAGTAAGAAGCTGGATTTATGTACGTAGAAATCGAAATTTCAGTTGAAAGAGTAGAGTTTGTAAAAAGAAAACATTGATGATTAAAAGTTCTCACTGTCTAACTGCTTATTATTACTATTATTATTATCATTATCATTATCATTATTGAATGTCAACCTCCAGGTCATACTGTAAGCGCCTGAGTAAGAATGTTGCGGGTGTCTCGACAGAATATCGACCTCAGCATAGTTTTGGAAACGTGAACCTCAGAAGTAGCAAGCGTATAAGAGCAACCTCAGTGTTACTGATTAGTCGTCTCATCAATCTAAAGATCCGGAAGCAAACAAAATGTTCTGCCCCACAAACATGGGTAGTTTGAAGTCATCGCCCACACCGTCAATGTTTGCTGGTCAGTAACTCCACCCTCCCTCCTTTTGTGTTGTTAGGCTCATGTTAAATAATTAAAAGAAACTATTGAGTTCTACTTGGTGTTCTATGTCTCACATTCTGTTGAGAAATACTATTTCTGCAAGTTCCTTTCACAAACTTGTCTGGCTGTCACAACTTATGAACTATTGGTTAGGCATCAATGCAATACAGTTACCAGTTATGGAGAAATAGTAACGATTTTCAAACAAGATATAAGCATTTAGAATGTAGTGGGGGAGATGTACTTAACTAGCTAAGTGGGAGATTTGATAAGGTTTTACCTAGGAAAGTAGATTGCGTTCTAATCAACCAGTTTACAGTTGAACAGTGTCGATCGACCCAGTGAGTAGAGTAACCTGTCTATTTCAAATAAAAACTAAAGAGATTTATATTCAACTGGAAAAATTTTATGCCACTTAGGAGGGTATAAATAAATAAAACTCAGCGCTTAGTTCATTGTAGTTTAAGTGTGTGCAGAGCTTATAATACGTAAACAGGGTGCGACTGAGTTCATGCGTACAGATGAGTTAGTGCAACAGAGAGCTTCATTTACAAGTTGTACAAATTCATGTAACCATGCGTATTTTTGAGGGAAGCCTTTTCCATATTAGTGCATACTTAGAGAGGAAGAAGTTTTCTCGAGTTTTGGATTTATGCTTCTCAAGTTTGACCGTAGATACTTTATCTCGAAGGTTGTGTGTACATGGGCCATGGATAAGGACGAAACTACAGGAGGAATATGTGAGCTTGTGCAAGAGTTTAAATTAAAGGTTCAGGTTGGACTTACCCGAGTGATTCAAGTTATACACATTAATCCAGCGGTCACAGTTGAGCGAAATTTTGAACTTTTTCGCCATTCTGTTTCTAGAAAGTGGTATTGCATTTTCATTACAAATACCGGAATGTGGATCGTAAAATAGTTTTTCTAGTTCTTTCAATGCAAGAACTGGTGGCAAGTCGTTACTGTGCACGTTACTCAATAGACTGAAAAGAATATTGTGAGATAATACGAAGCGGAAGATATACAAAATATGAGTCTTGAGGGAGAAAAGTAATGATATTAAGTTGAGTGAATACATACCATGCATGAATAGAACCTTATGGAATCAGTTAAAATTGCAACGTTACTATTAACTGTACTAGGAAGCAACTTTACATAGATCTTGTAACTTTCCACGACTTCTGTGTTCATAAGTGAATAAATGTGTATGTCGACCTTGAAGCAACTAGGAAAAGTGAAGTTGACTGAGGCAACTAGACCTACTGCAAAGTGGTTACACCTTGGTATGAATGCGTTTGTTTGATTTGTTATTTTGACTGTCTACGAATGAAGAGAGGCAAAGTTTATATCCTCTAGAATGTTTAAGTATCCGACCAGAGTATCGAAATTTGTATTGCTTCCTGTTAATCATGACAGTTCAAGGAGGACGCGTCCAATGTATTTTAATACACGATGCATGTTCAAGTCTTCCTGATGAGGTGGTGTAAGTCAATTGATTTCTTGAGTTCCTTGGTTTTAGATATGGTTCTAAGTCCTAATTATTGTTTAATATCAATACTAAAGCCAACAAAAGCATGTTATTCTGAAGTTCCAGTTAATGGAGGGGATCAACCATCCTCTAAATTTTGGTTCATGTTTAGGTCACACAGTTTTGGTTGGATTTCCATCATTTTGGACATCGTATAAAATTTTTCCCATTGTTCTTTATCAAATGATATCCTATATTAGAGTAACCCTCTGACACTAGGTCGTTAGATAAAGTCAGGGATTTTTAGTGTGAATTTTTTGTATCCCAATTTTCAGTGTTTCGAAAGCTATACAGTCCTCACTCATTGCATACCGTCAATCCACTACTACCTAATTTAATAAATACTGGAGTGATCATACCAGTGGGTAGTTTAGTTTGCTTACAAACTAGGATTGTGATTGCGTGTTTCAGTAAGCGTATTTTGAACGAGTTTTATCTTCCGCTGTGGATAACTCTGTTTGTTTTCAGCGGGGTCTTTACCTTTCCTTAGATAGATAGTTTGGCATATTTCTCGTACATTGTGGCCGATATAAAGGAACTACGAAAAAGTTCGGCTTAACATGAACATGATGTACTCTTCAGCTATAGTGAACCCGGTCACTACAAAGTTTACATTCAAATGCTGAGTTACCAGTTTTCACTGGCAACGAGCATCTGATACAATTATCATTATTAGATCCCTTCCCACAGTTATCCCAACTAGCTTTAATATGTGTAGGAATTCGGGTCAGAGTGTGATCCTGATCACTCTATCGAAGATTCAGCTTAGGTATTTGAAACGGGTTGGCTGTGTTGTACATGTCATTTGGAGGTACATTACGTAGAGTCATTTTGAGCTCCCTTACATTTCTTTTGCTCGATTTAGGGATTTCTGACTCATGAATATAAAACTCTGCTGATGGCGGCAGCAGCATAACTGTGAATATTTATCAAATACACAAGGGAATAGAGATAGTAATATGTGAAACAGTTCAGTGAGTACTCAAAAATTTGAGTTTTGAATGGAAAAAGTTGCCAAACTCAGTGGGTATACGCTTGGAAACTGGTAGCTGAAGATGATTTATGCACTATGCAGAAGAACATTGTTTGGTCTAATGGAATGAGTTTCGATTCGTTAGCACTGTATTCAGACCGGATGCTGGAATATTATTTTTTACATAAACATTCCAAAGGGGTCTAGAGGTTATTAGTAAAATAATCTGGCACCATAAAATTGCTTTCGAGTTTCACGTTTTGTAATGAACAAATAGCTGATACTTTATGTCATTTGCTTTGTTATTTTGAACTGAAGACCCTGGAATGACTTTGAAACGCGTTTTAGAAAACTTTCTTATGCTTTTAGAGTGAATAAGATCATTACAGGTGCCCATATATTTTGGAGTCTATCGAGGATGTAGGTAGATAGATAAAAATCCTTTGTGCTTCCATCACTACTATGAGAATCCATAATTTTTCTCAGGAAACTTTGAAACCGAAATGGCAGATATGTCTTGGCCAACACGCGTTGCTGAAATAAGTTAATATCATGTTGAGCGCCAACCATTATAATGCGATGAGAAGTGCTGGCCGAGGCAAAAATGTTATGTAATTTAAAGGTTATAATAGGTAGAGAGTTAATAAATAAAGTAAGGAGAAGACAAATTCTGTGTATAATATATAAACAACTGTACAGAAACAATAAAATTATCCAAGAACCCATGTTAAGTTTGTTAGCACTCAGGACAGTGGATGTTTGACTAGATAGATACTCGCTGAAGTATAAAGGGGATTCTCTAATATTACCTGGTTTACCTGAAGCGTAGTTACATTACATACCCAACATAGTAGGAGTGTTAAACGTTTTTAGCAGAAGAAGCACTGTGAATGCATCCGAAAACGGAATTTTGGACAATGAGCTAGAAGTATGCAGTATATCTTCGCTTCATTACGACAGTTAAACCTGTCTGGAAAGTGAGGAAGCCACATTCCTTCGCTCCTGATCGGTAGAACATCGGTTACGTAACCGAAAGTTTATCATTCTTGATGGATGAGTATGGTGGTTTGTCAAATTGTCTGACAGCTAATGACGCTTAATTCAGATCGCCTGCAGAGACCCCTTAGCTCATATCCAGTACAAAAATGGATGCTTAAAAGAAAGCCTTTGCTTTGCATCCATTAATTGGGTAACTGGTGGGGACAGTTATGGACAGTAATCTGGCTGAGCTACTAGAAAAGCAGTATTTTCAAAACTTCCGAAATTCCCGTACCCCTTACAACTCCCAGGGCTTCGTTTGCAGAATAAGTAAACATAAGCACTTACGTTGCGTATCTGGAACTGCGACGTATAGTCAACAATACATTACATGGTCCCAATATGGCTTGCTCCACTTTACTGAGAAAAATGGTCCTGATCTTGTCGTGACCTCTAACTGTAATGTTCTCACTCAAGTTTAGCTAGAGTTTAGCCCCAGAGAGTTAGAAGTTGCTACTTCACACTGATTCTTAGAGGAAGCCTGTTCAACGGACCTTTACACTACCAGTAGGCATTAGTTTTACCGAACGTCAGACGTTACGGACTTTTTGAAATACGATGGCTTATGTGACCGATTGTCTTCGTAAACTTTCTCTAACTTTGCAAGCATGTTTCCAGGAAAGACCATTCTTTCACCACCAGCCTGCTGACTGCGGTGTATAAGTGTGCAATCACCAAAGTTCGCAAATGAAAAGTGGAGGCAAGATACATTGGCACCTCAAAAGCGATTAACAGAGTCGACCATTCATTTCATAATAATAAGCTCAGGTTTGCAGACACATAGTTATCACTGGTAGACCAGATTAAGTTATATCTAAGTAATTAAACTTTTCACTTTCTATGGTGATACTGTCTTAGTGTGGTACTTCAAGTAACGTTAAGAGCAGCTCTTCTTTTTTCGATTCATCTAGATGTTTTTACTCGAAACATCTCATTTATTTTGTTGCTCTTCACTGGAGGTGTTAGGTATTAGAAAGAAGTTTGCAAGGAAGGTGAAAAGCAGGAGATTCAGGATGATCTGACAACAATAAACGTGCAATCAACAGTTTGAAGTGTAAAGTAGTATATCTTAGACAGGCTGCAAAATCACCTGTTTTCTCTCTAGAGGTCCAAGGCTGCGAAAGATCTAAGTGTCTTGGTGTTGTAGGATCTGAAGTCTCTTGCTAACCGTGTTAAGAGTGGTGATTGCGTTAACTTCAAGCTAGTAGATTTTTGGTGGTGACCGTGTCGAGATTGACTGTGATCACCACCAAATACTAATTAATATCCCGCCACCAAAGCAAGAAATAAATCCAGGATAAAGAATGTATTTGAAGGAGAAAGCAGGCGTTACAGCGAGCAGCAAGTGATGAAGGATGGCAGCAATGCTAAAAAGGAAGTTCCGCGCAAGTAAGTGTTTTTAGTACAGTTGAAAAAAACCGGTACAATGATAAATGTTTTCTTTTCGTTAGTTGCGTTTCCTTCGTAGAAGTGTTCCTCTACAACAGCCCCTCCTAGAAAGGGTTTACACTTTCGATACGTTGGAGTTTCATGAGGGGAGGCGGCTGGTAGGTCAACGTGCGATTGTTGTGCGGAAGGGTTGACGAACAGGAAGTGACCAATGAAGCTCGAATTGTCAACGAAAGTCTTCTACGTTGATCTGTGCCGATAGTAACGTCCCACGTTTACTCATCGAGTTGGCGTGCCACATCAGCATGGCTCGTATCCAAAGACGGAAGATTGCGTTCGTAGGCGTTCGGACCGGAAAACCCTACAGACATAGGACGGAACCAGATTGAGCGAAGGAGCCAGAAACGACCATATTGACCAAGTTTGAAACCATACGTACGGCAGATATATTTGGAACCAAATAATCGACTGAGTGCGTTGACAAGAGCGTGGGTGATCAGGCCAGCCTCCGCCAAGATTAACTGAAGTCGACGGTACCAACAAGGTGGTGGTCGTAGACGTGGGCTCAGGATAAAAAAATGAGAGAAAAAGAGAAATGTGTAGCATGCATGTAGTATGAGGAAAATGTCTTATGTCGAATCCGTTGTAGATTGGGCTATTATTCGCGAAAGCGTACAGGTAGGCGTTCGCGAGACGGTGGTCTCGTGAGTGACTCGTGAGCCTGAAATCCCATTCAAAGTCAAGGGCGGCTTAATCTTCTGATCTAGATGTGTGACCAGAGTCTCATCCGTAGGTGCTGTTGACTGGGACATGAGAATGAGGTCTCTGATATATCTAGCTTGGGGTCCGGAGTAGATGTAGTGATCCTGCTGGTCGAGTCTAGCACTGAATTTCGATTGACCAGGTAGGGTACTGTCATTGACGTGTGCTGGTTTGAGACGATCAATGCTGACTGTGTCCATCAACCTTGGAGGTTTTTGTGTTTGTGCAATATATACAATGACCTTGATGATCGCCAATCACTGTACAGACACGTCAGCCTCTCAATTACCAGCCCCACGGAATAGAGGAAAAACAACGACTTATGAGTCAGACAGACAGATCAGATCAGATCGATCGTTATTTATTATTTCAATCATGCCTTTATATACATGCAAAATCAGACTGCATCGTAAACCAACTAGAAAACTGACATCAATACAAAATAACAGTAATAGTGAGTGTGAACTGGGGTAACGCATAGCAGTCAATTAACTATAGTTCATAAATGAGAAATGATATAACAACAGTTAATGCCTCAAACAAGAGTATAGGATAAGAGCAACGTCACAATAATAGGAATAAAATGCTTACTTTGTATACAACCAAAAATAATGAATCTTTAGCAGAAAAAACAGTTCTAGAAGATATTCAATTTTCTTTAAGTGCCCGCCATAACAAAGGTCTTTTCGTGACGAGAGATCACGTGAAAAGACCTTTTGTAAGGCTGTTGAGTACCGAATCTACTCGTCTGAAAACATATGGACAGGTATATAACTCTTGAGTGAGAGCGACCTGTCGATGTTATATTGGAGTTCACACTGGAGGTAGTGTTCGCATCTACACAGATATTCGTTGAACGATGTCTTTTTTTCTTTCAGTCTTCAGTTTCCATCAATAAGGGATACAGGTCGGTGAACCTGTTTTTTGCTTGCAGCTTGTTTCGAAGTAATGGTTCAGCTTCTCCTTGTAAGTTTCATCGATGGAAATGGTACCACATGTTCGGATTAGGAATTTTACTTATCACACATATCATGATGAAAACGGAGTCCCACCCTGAGTTTATCCGATTATAGTGTTTGATTCTGAGCGCGTGAGGTCGATATAGAGTTGGCAGCAATCAGACAGCCTTTTCTGTGAGCGATATATATTACCATTCTTTTAAGGATTAGTTATAAGATCTGGCTTTAGGACCATCTGGAAAATTTATCTGCCCCAGCAAGGAGATCATGATCAACCAAGCTGCCTATTGTCCTTCAGACCATTTAGAGAGTCTCGTTAATTCATTGGAAGAGAAGACAACATAGGGGACCTAAGATTGTATTTTGCAATACATCACTACTGGCCGGTTCCCACTCATACAGTGCCTTCGCCTTCTGCCTTTAGTCGCAGAGAAAGTTTTCGTACATTCTTTCACACTGCCTGTTATGACACAGTTCGTTTGTTTCTATGTAAGAAAAGCTTTTCTACGAATATCATGTTGACATTCAAACCGTTATCTGGAACAGCTGGATAATCCTCTCTTACAGTCAGAAATTTAGTTGAGCATGAAATTTTATTCGAAAACCTATGTTGTTTAGCAGTTAACATTCTGCATAATTCCACGTGACTTAGATAAATAACCTGAATTATTTTCCCCTGTTTATTATACCTCGAATTCTGCATGTATGCTTCAGTAATCCACTACTAATAGACGTGAAAGCCTGGTAAATGGATCATTTTCTAATTGCTCTCACAACAATTTGAACCATTCGCTGACGTAGTTTGAATTTTTAGAGTTTTATATACGCTACTCAACCTTGATATCACCTTGGAAAGGCAAACCGTTCAAGTGTTATCATTTAAGATGGCCTCGAAACTTCAATGGATAACACTCATATAAGATGATGCAGTTGAAATTATCTGATAGTGATATATGTGAAAGACGAAAGGCGCAGTTGAAAGAATGGTGTGGCTCAGAGACAGATCACGCATCATCAAAAATGCGGGAACCGGAAAAAATCAAGTTTCCATTATCTGTTCAGCTACTTGCAGCATGCAGTAACAGTGATTTGGATGAATTTTCCCGCCTACTTAAGCTTGGAACAGACATTAACACACAAAATGCAGATGGATTAACCAGCACACACCTAGTATGTCGTGGTTTCTTTCAGATCTTCCTTATTATAAGGCTTGTATCAATGTTGACTTTGATTTCCTAAAGTTTCTTATCAGCAATGGTGCAAATATCAATCTGCAGGATCATGAAGGTTGGACTCCTTTGCATGCGGCCGCTTCTGTGGGCTGTTGTGAACTGGCCAGGTTAGTATCATACTTATAAGTTTGAATTGTAGTTTGAATTTTTATCCATTTGGCAGTTTCATTCCCATGCTTTTATTATGAGTTTCTGTAGAGAAAAAAATTCCACATTTAGGAAAAGTAGTGGTTTGAACTCACACAAATCATAATATAAGGGTTCCAGCTAGCACCATTTCTCATCTTACCATTTCAGTTCGTGTCTTCTATTCATGTAACTAGTGCGGAGTAGGATACTTACCCTGTTTTTTTATGACTCGTTAGTTAACGCAATTGCTGATTTTTTCAAACGTGACTGAAATGTTTTATTTTTCGCGAAATTATCTTCCCTCGTTTCAGTATCTCATCATTCTCGTAGTAAATATAAGGTGATGAAAGTCTAAGAGCAAGTGTTCATTAGGATTTTGAAAACCACTTCTTACGTTATACAATAATTGCCACTTGTATGCATCCGAGACTTCGGAAACAATAATTTCGTGTATCAAGTAGTATTTATCCTTAAGATTGCATACACATGTATTTCGTGCTAAGTGACTGTAAGCAGTAAATTTTCATCCACGTTTCTTAAGTTTTTTCTGTCGTTTTGTTGCATTTTGATGACGTTTTATTTATTTTAAGACGTGAACACTGACACAATGATGCACCCAAATATGTATGCACCATACATATCATTGAATTTATGAGCATGTGGTTTTTTGAGTAGCCACACCCCAAGCCTTTGACCCAGAGGTCCAATCCATAAAGCGGTGGAGCAACGTCAGGAGATGCAGTCCCTTGGTAGTCAGTAACCAACAATAGGTTCATATGCCATTTGTTCTGTCAAGATCATGAATCCCTTGTGAACCATTTATTTGGATTGAGGGTTTGCCAACTTACCTTGGTGGATCTTCCATTCCTACTAATCCGGTTTAAGCTCTGATCATGCACTCGCTTTTCCTCTTTTCATTTTCGTGAGCAGCGCCTCTGATGTGAGAAGGCATAAAGTAGGACTTCCATGTTAGTGACTATATGTATCTATGGTCATATGAGAGCATTTAGATAGTGAGAGAGTGGACTCTCAGACCTACCAGGGCATTTAGTGGCATTGTGGCAGCTCAGTGCATAGTGCGATTAGTTGCCAGCTAATAGGCAGTTGGTGACCTAAACCTTCCCGCCTCGGGGATATGAAGTTTGTTTTAAGTTCACTTTGCAATGGTTCGTAGTTTTTATCATTTATCATTAAACTAGAGTAAGGGTAAAGATCTGTTGTTGATAGTCTGGTTGGCTTTGTTCTAGTACTTATCAAAAGGGTTTGAACTGCCGATTTAATAGTTGCTAATATATTCTCTTATTGACTTAACCTCAAGAACTTACGTCACACTTCCAGGGAAGTGTTTTAAACATGTTTACATCATTAATAGAAGCTGCTCTCTGGATTTGATTGAGATATGTCTGTATTGGTCATTTATAAGTGATGTAAAACCTGTCGCAAATGATCACTCTGCTTTTCTACATCACAGTAGTTCAACAAGATTAACTTTGCAATATTTAAAACAAGAGTCGAATTTATGATGATATGTGTACTAGTTAGAAAGATTGACCATAAAATATTTTGAAAAAAGAATAAAGTAGATTCATGAGCCTTGTAAATTCGCGATGCTGTTTTGGTGAAAAAATATAAAACACGAGTATCTTCAATATGGCCGTAAGGTTTGCAATCAGTAATTACATATATGTCTAGCATTCGAAGTAGGTAGCTTGCACTTTCAAACACTTCTCAGACCAACAGTCTATCACCTCATGGACACAGACTCCACATATTAATGTAGTCGCTATAGCGTAACTCCAAATTAAAGCATATACGATGCTGTTATTTATGTTTCATAAGTTGTGATATAATTAGTCAACTACAATTCTTTTTATTTCCGCTGAGAGTAATTTTGTTCATGAATCTCACTTTGAAAATAACTTGGAACAAATGTTAACGATGCACGTGATACAAAACTAAGTTGATTTCATTGAAAATAATAAAGTTTGTGTTGTAATGCGTGCCAATTAAATGTTTCAGTATATCTAATTTATTTCGTTTCTGGAAATCAGTTACTGTCACCAAATTTCACACTTGAATAAAGGCTCATAATCGAGTGCACAAATTTCTTGTTTTATTGAGAAAAATTGTATGAAATGTCAAAAAATTAGTTCGACGAATGAATTTACTACATAAAGACACATCTATAAAATGCATTGATTTTTCTGGTTTATTGTCAAGAATGGTTACAGTCATGTCTAGCATTTTTTAAACGCTTATTCTGTGGTTTTGCTAGATTTGTTTATCATCGTTAGGAAACAAGTTCTAGGTAAGGATGACAAATCAGTAGATGAAGTAGTGAAACTTCATCAGTTCAGGTGGTTGGAACATGTGTTACGTATGCCTAACCACCGACTGCCTCGACGAGCTATGTTTTTTGGTGTAGAAGAGTAGGTTGGAAGAGAGGTAAGAGCGGCCAAACCAAACCATGGCACAAATCCATGAAGTCATTAACGAGTGGACTTATCCATGTCGTTAGTTGTCGGCTACCTGGTTGGGGTCCGCGAGATGATAATAATCGATGGTTAGAGACCTTGAATGACATGGCTCAGAATCGTTTGCAATGGTGCAGGTGCATCCACTGTTTGTGTTCTCTCTAATTCTTACCTTCTGAATTCCTCATCACCTCTATCTTTCTCCTTCTGAATTTATCGTACTGAATTATACTTCTCGAATCATATCTTCGAACCCTAATCCTCTCCATTACTGCAGTCAGTCAGTCAGTCAGATGCAACGTAGAACTTTGTACGTAAGTACATCAGTTCATGTTGCCATACCACATCAGCACAGAGATATAATTGTCAATTCAAATCCAATAGTAGAAGAGGTAGTAAAGGTATTAGAAGTAATCGGAGAGGTTAGGATTAGAAGATATTATTCAAGAAGTATGATTCAATGAGAAAAGTTTATAAAGTCAAAACTAGAGTTGTTGAAGAATCCAGAAGATTAGGATTTGAGAGAACACAAACAATAAATGCACCGGCGCCATTGCGAACGATTTTGATCCATGTCATTCAAGGTCTCTAACCATTGATTATAATCATCTCGTGGACCCCAACCAGGTAGTCGACAATTACCGACATGGCTAAGTCCACTCGTCAATGACTTCATGGATTTCTGCCATGTTTTGATCTGGCCGCCCCTAACTTTCTTCCAACCTACTCCTACACCACCAAACATAGCTCGTCGAGACAGTCGGTGGTTTAGGCATACGTAACACATGTCCCAACCACGTCAACTGATGAAGTTTCATTACTTCATCTATTGATCTTCCATTCTTACCTAGCACGCATTTCCTAATAACAGCGTTGCTCTCCATTACTGCAGAAATGCATGAAATCACAATAAAAGTTATGTTTCGCAATATATATATCTCCAAAATGCATTCAGAAAGACATTAAATTTCTTTTACAAACAAACCCCTGGTATGAGTTTCATATAAATATATATATATATATAATGTTAAAATGTTAAGTTTATATTATTGAATTAAATCTAAGGTTTATTTATTTTTTTTTCGATTGCTAAAAATAATTACTACTAATCAGAATTGTCCGTATAAATTATTTACAGGTCAGATTTTTGCAGGTCATTCTTCACATAAGAATGCACTACTTTTGTTTTTTTGTTTTTTTTTGAGACAAAATTACGGTGTGTGTTACTAGTTTGTATAACCTTTTTTTTTTGGCTTTTATTGTTGTTGATCGTTTAAAATAGTAAGTTATTTTATTGAAAAAAAAAGAAAAACAGATTACTATTTGACTATGTGGATTGTGAGGTTCTGTGACAGCAGTGTCTGTCAGTAAAAAGGTAGGTGTACCAAAAAGAAGTGCATTAACCTTATGCAAGCTCTCTACTTGAACACCATCACTGGTCAAGTTAGAGCTTATGGTGAAGTGTTCATTGGAATTGATTACTTCAAGTGGTGTCCATCAGGGATGTCCACTTTCCCCATTTTTGTTTAATGTTGTCATAGATATACTGCTAGTTAGAAGATTGTCTTCGTCTGAACTTTCAGAAATAGACCATCTACTAGGAGACTCACTTTTTGGCTTAGATTATGCAGAGAACGTAGTTCTATTTGGTGAAGACGCTAACAAAATGCAGTGTCTTCTGACCACCCTAAGCAACAATGAAAGCATGTTCGAGATGCGATTCTCATCATCGAAATGCAAAATGTTGCTTCAAGATTGGGTTGCATCGGCACCTGAACTATTGATAGGGAATGAGACAGTTGAGCATGTTGACCACTTCACTTATCTTGGGATTTTCATCAGTGCTGATGACCTGGTGTGTGACGAAATCTCAGCACGGATACAGAAGGCTCGATTGGCTTTTTCCGACCTGCGTCACTTATGGCGTAAGCGAGATATCCGTTTGCTGATTAAAGGACCAGTTTATTGCGCAGTACTTCCCTCCGTCCTACTTTATGGCTGTGAAACATGGCCAGTCAAAGTATAGGACATTCGTAGGTTATTAGTATTCAATTGTATATGTCTTCGTAGCATTGCTCGTGTATCCTGGGACAACCGAGTAAGCTATGCTTTTGTTAGAAAACGGGTCCTAGGTAAGGGTGGCAGGTCAATACATGAAGTATTGAAACTTCATCAGTTGAGGTGGTTGGAACATTTGTTACGAATACCCAACCACTGACTGCCTCGTCGATCGATGTTGTGTAGTGTAGAAATAGGTTGGAAGAAAGCTAGGGGCTGCCACACCAAAACTTGGCAGTGACTAGTGGATTGAGTCATGTTGGTAGGTATCGACTACTTGGTTGGGACCCGCAAGATGATAGTAATCGATGGTCAGGGACCTTTAAGGACGTGGCTCAAAACCGTTTGCAATGGCGCAGGTGCATTTATTTTTTGTGTTCTCTCAAATCCTAAACCTTGGAGTTCCTCACCTCCTCCATCTTTTTCTTTTAAGTTTATTTTGATAGATTCTACTTCTTGAATAATATCGTTGAACCCTTATCTTCTCCATTACTGCTTATTATTCTGCTATGTCTACCATTATTGGATTTGAAGTGACAATTGCATCTCTCTCTGTGCTAATGTCGTGGTATGGCAACTTGAACTGATGTACATACGTACGTAGGAAATTCTACGTTGCTGTTGACTGACTGAATCTCTTTGATCGTATTGATGTAGTAAATGTCCACATATACTTTTCATATATGACTCAATTTTGAAAAGCGGTTGTATTAAAAAAGATTGTTGATTAATGCATAACTACTTCAGTGCATACTTTTTTGCAAAGGCTAATAGTTACTTCGGTATAAAATTTTTTTAGATTAAGTTTATACATTTTGTTACATTTTGCTGTTCAAATGCAGGAGCAATGTTTAATTTAGAATCAGTCCTACTGTACTTCAAATGCCCTCACTTTTTGTATTGTTGTGAGGTTAAGCGTTCGAGCTAATGACGAAGGTCTTGGGTTCGAATCCTGCGGGTAGCAGGAGTCGTGGATGCGCACTGTCACTGATGAGTCCCATACCAAGACGAAACGGTTGTCCAGTGCTTTCAGGTTTCTAATAGTAGTCTAACATTGATCGGTTCATAATTTCAAAGCTATTCAACCCTAAATATTTATTGAAAACATTTTATTCAAATCTTTTTCTTTATTTGTTTACATAACTATTGCTTTATGAAATTCTGTTCATATTATTATTATTATTATTATTATTATTATTATCATTATTATTATTATTATTCATTCTTATACATTTATCCTAAATGTACTTTTCCAGTTGACTGAAATTTATTCATCTTTTCTGTATTATTCTTATCTGTTTGTTTACTCAGTAAACATCATTTTTTACCCTTGTAGACAGGGATATATCTTTTATGCATTGAATCGATTCACTTTTATCTGTTCTACATTTCCCTTGAAAATTTTAGTGTCACAACAATATGATACAAAGCCATATTCTTTACATTTGTGTTGTTCGATCGATTTATAGCCATTTGAATTAAGTTCTATGGTTTTCCCGTCTGTTTGATGCATTGATACAAAATGGCATAACTATTTGTCAGTCAAGTTGATTCTTTTAATGCATTATGATATTGATTATTTATAGTTTAGGGATACTAATCATTCATAGTATCTGTGTTGCATCAAGATATTCGTTGGTTATTGGTTTTCGATCATCGGTGTCTTCGAAGCATTGCTCGTATATCCTGGGACACCCGAGTGAGCAATGCTGTTCTTAGGAAACGCGTGCTAGGTAAGAATGGCAGATCAATAGATGAAGTGGTGAAACTTCGTCAGTTGAGGTGGTTCGGACATGTGTTGTGTATGCCTAAACCACGGACTGCCTCGACGAGCTTTGTTTTGCAGTGAAGGAGTAGTTTGGAAGAAAGTTAGCGGCGGCCTAACCAAAACATTACAGAAATGCATGAAGTCATTGACAAGTGGACTGAGCCATGTCGGTGGTTGTCGACTACCTGGTTGGGGTCCGCGAGATGATAATAATCGATGGTTAGATACCTTGAATGACATGGTTCAAAATCGTTCGCAGTCGCGCCGGTGCATTTATTCTTTGTGTTCTCTCAAATCCTAATCTTCTGGATTCTTCAACACCTCTAGTTTTGTCTTTCTAAACTTTTCTCACTGAATCATACTTCTTTAATAATATCTTCTAATCCTAATCTCTCTGATTACTTCGAATACCTTTACTACCTCTTCTACTATTGGATTTGAATTGACAATTATATCTCTGTGCTGATGTGGTATGGCAACATGAACTGATGTACTTACGTACGAAGTTCTACGTTGCATCTGACTGACTGATTGATCTGTGTTGCATCGAAGTCTTCTAGGTGTTTTGATTATATCACAATAGTCTCAAGTATGCTGATATTTTGAATTCGAGTAAATTGGATGTCTAAGGAGAAAAACTGAAAACTCCTTAAACACCTGGAAGCACTATCTTACTGCTTATCTATATTTTACTTAGTTACTTACTTACACCTGTTACCCACAATGGGCATAGGCCTCCGACGATAGTTTTCCAACCTACTCTATCCGGGGCCACCCTTTCCAGTTCTGTTCAATTTTTGTTCATTTTTCTCACGTCTGTCTCGATTCCTCGGCATAATGTGTTCCTTGGACTTCCTCTTTTCATTTGATCCTGAGAATCCCAGGTAAAGGCATGTCTTGTGATGCAGTCTGGTGCTTTCCGCAATATGTGTCCTATCCACTTCCATCGCTTCTTCCTTATTTCTTCCTCTAATGGGATCTGGTTTGTTCTTTCCCACAGTAGATTGTTGCTTATGGTGTCTGGCCAATGGATTCGAAGTATTTTATGTCTACAACTGTTATAAGGATCTCAGTCAGTTGCAACGTAGAACTTCGTACGTATGTACATAAGTTCATTTTGCCATACCACATCAGCACAGAGACGCAAATGTCAAATCAAATCCCATAGTGTTAAAGATAGTAGAGGTATTAATGGTAATGAAGAAGACTAGGGTTCGAAGATATTATTCAAGAAGTATAATTCAGTGAGATAAGGTTAGAAAGACAAAGGTATGACGTGTTGACGAATCCAGAAGATTAGGATTTGAGAGAGTACAACGAATGGATGCACTTGCGCCATTGCAAACGATTTTGAGCCATGTCATTCAAGGTCTCTAACCATCGATTATTATCATCTCGCGGACCCCAAACAGGTAGTCTACATTTACCAACATGACTCAGTTCACTTGTCAGTGAATTCATGGATTTCTACCATAAGGATCTATGAAACCATCACACAATATCATAGAAAACTTATAGTGTCTACTAATACACGTGTATTTTAAATTAACACTATCCATACATTCTACTGGCTAGTGTGATAAATGCATACATAGTAGCATAGCAGCAGCTGAATTATCTATATTACAAATCAATAAGTAGGGATTATAATGTCTGATAGGGATACGGATTTATGCGTATGTATGCACATACATTTGCCATCTATTTATTATTCTTAGTTCATATTTATTTTTTTGAAAAGAGATTAAAAACTATGCACCATAAAAAAATGGAATTATTGAATTGTTAACTATGTATGGATGCATGCACTAATCCATGAATCCTCTGTTCAACTAACTAACTAACTAACTTACTTACTGATTTACTTTACTTACTTACATAGAAGATGTCTTGATACACATTGCTAACTTGTTAATATTCCTTTTCGTTTATCATAATTTTCTCTCTCTCCATTGTGTCATATATAGTTATATCTATATTTTTTTTCCCTAAATGATAATAATAATAATAATAATAATAATAATAATAATAATGCCTTTTTAAGTATTCTGTAAAGAGAAAAGAGTGAAAGCAATAATGCATACAATAAAGTTATTTTTATGATGAAGAAGCTTATGGATTTGTATGTGGGTGCGTTCCAGTGTGCCAGTCTGTGTGTGTGTGTGCCTGTGTGTGTCTATGTGTATGTATGTGCGTGCTTGTACGTGTTCCAGAAATCAAAGTGAATGCATAGTTTGAATAAGTAATAGACTGTCGTAATCATAGCATTCATGTTATGATATAACTGTATTCCCGATAATGATAGTGTATACACTTCTGTAGTACTATGTAGACATACTGTGCACGCACATACCTTCAAATCCATGTACTCTTCTCTCTGTGCCTAAAGCAATGACGAGATGTATATTCGTTATAATAACAATAATAATAATTATTATTATTATCATTAGACTATTAATTATTAATTTTTTAGAATAATAATTTTCGAATCTGAATTTGTTATCCTTAATAAAATGTATAATAACGTTGGTTGAAAAGAAAAGTTGCTGTAAGAAATATCAACAACAATCGTTGTCAGACCACACCACCATTAGAAACCTGGAAGCACTGTTTAGACGGCCGTTTCGTCCTAGTATGGAATTCATCAATGGCAGTGTGCATCCACTGATCTCTATAACTCTGATTGAAAAATGTCGTATAATTCGATCACTAGTGACTAGCTGCGTAAGAAAAATTCTCGGAGTTCTAGTGAGAAGACGTGACCAGTGAAGTTTAATCTTGTCGAATGTAGGTAGTAACTACCGAAGAAAAATGGATGAGGTCGCGCAAAAATCCCTAGATTGATCAGAGTTAGACATTAATACCACTTGATGCCGACCTAATGGTCGAGAGGTTAGGCGTTCGCGTGTAAGACCGAAGGTCCTTTGGTGGAATCCTGGGAGTAGTAGTGTAGTGAACGAGAACACAGGTGGGGCAACCGAATTGTATTTAACGAAAATTACAGAGTCACTCAGCGAAATCGGAAAACCATATCGTAAATCGTTCATTTGCAAAACATCAATCCATTGTCACTATTCATGCTTCCAGGTTTCTAATGCTGGTCTAACAATGATTGATTGATTGATTGATGATTTCAGTGTGTAAAAACACGGATATCCATTTGTCTAATTGAAATTAAAACAGTTAATGCTTTGAATTCTTATCATACTACACATTGTTCACTGATCGATATCAATGTTGAATTAAAAACATACAGGCACCAAAAATGCTAAGGATACACATAAACTTAAAAAAAACTGTTGATTTCCAGACGTTATAGCATCAACAACACCCGGATTGGAACCCTTGAGACTGAACCAAGTCTTATTAATTTTTATTCAACTTCAACTAAGCACATTGAAAGTTTATGGCTCAGTAGTTATTACGGTTCAAGTTTAATATACGGGTGACCTTGAGCAGCCTTCCAGTCAGTCAGTTAGTCAGGAAACGATATCTAGTTTTAAATCAACATGAAGTTCAAAATTTAGAGGAATAAATTAATTGAATATTATGTAAGAGTTTCTTATTTATTTCAACACATTAACATTGATACAAAGGTGCATCTAAGTATTTATTCGCCACACAAATCATTATGAGTAGGCTGGAATACTGCACGATTACGGAAACCAAAGTAAGCGGTTTCCTTGAGGAGTTACACTCCAAGCCTTTGACCCAGAGGCCTTGTCCACAAGACCGTATCAGGGCATTTAGGGGCTGAAGTTTAATAACCAAAAGTATGGTCCTCACGAATGTATATGACAGTTGTGTAATGAGCAAGCATATTCATTGTTTCCGATAATCATTTGGGGTTCTCTTAGGTAGTCAGCTCTTGCCTATCTAGTTTAGTCCTAATGTCAATAATTTTACATAGATTGATATCTGATCTTGATTTGATCACTCCTGTTTTAAAATTCACTCTTCCCCTCATATAAGTAAGATGCTTACTAGTGACTACTTTCCTGCGATTATTGCCGCAGTTCCAGTGAGAAGCTGCAACCAATGGTGTTTAGTTGTTCCGATACTAATAATAGCATTAGCAGGTCGCCAATTTCTCTCAAATCGATTGAAATCGGAAATGTAAAATATTTGATTCTGACTTATTCTTCTGTATGTTCGGTGCCGTTCGCTAGACCTTAACATCATGGGACCAATCCACGGTGTCGAAGTCGTTTAAGCGGCCCCCCCCACTAAGACAATTCTGTCTACAGTGGTTCCTACTTCTTAATGGTTGTCTGACTAAAGTTACTCTGATAAGATCGATTATAGGTATCAAAAACCTATGAGAGATATCATCAAGTCATTTCATTAGGAAATCTAATATTGATATTACTATTATCTTGATAATGACACATATCTGATAATTTGCATCTTATTTTCTATTTTTCCTCCAAAAAATATTTTTAGTTATGATGATATAACTATCACAAAGTATGACTAGTTTTTCTTGATACTACTTAATAACAATTTCATATAAGTTAGTGTACATAGCTGCACACTAAAGTTTAATTTAAGTATGAAGACTAATGATACCACCCAGTTGCATAAGTCAAAATAGGCAGATAGGGTTTTAAAAACGCGGTCACATGACTAAAAAGGCAAACGTCGAGCTGTCACTCTCTATAAACTAAATCACCCAGTTCATTTTGTATCATGTGAAGAGCAAGAAAAATTTACACTGAATCCATTAAAGTAAAATGTGTAATAAATAATGTACTTGATTTATAATCTTCATAGGTTTATATAGTTGATTTTCAGTCAATCAGTCAGTCAGATGCAACGGAGAACTTCGTACATAAGTACATCAGCTCATATTGCCATACCACATCAGCACAGAGATATAATTGTCAATTCAAATCCAATAGTAGAAGAGGTAGTAAGGGTATTAAAAGTAATCGGAGAGGTTAGGATTAGAAGATATTATTCAAGAAGTATGATTCAGTGAGATAAGTTTAGAAAGACAAAACTAGAGGTGTTGAAGAATCCAGAAGATTAGGATTTGAGAGAACACAAAGAATGAATGCACCGGCGCCATTGCAAACGGTTTTGAGCCATGTCATTCAAGGTCTCTAACCATCGATTATTATCATTTCGCGGACCCCAACCAGGTAGTCGACAACTACCGACATGGCTAAGTCCACTCGTCAATGACTTCATGGATTTGTGCCATGTTTTGGTTTGGCCGCCCCTAACTTTCTTCCAACCTATTCCTACACTACAAAACAAAGCTCGTCGAGGCAGTCGGTGGTTAGGCATACGCAGCACATACTTGATTTTAAGCCATAATTAGGATAATCAGTCAGTTACAACGTAGAACTTCATACGTACCTATGTACATCAGTTCAAGTTGCCATACCATATTCGCACAGAGATGCATTGGACAATTCAAATCCTATAGTAGTAGAAGTATTAACAGTAATCAAAATGATTAGTGATCAAATATATCATTTTAAAACAGAAACACTGGTCATGATGAGGTATTCAGAAGATTTGAGAGAACACAAAGAATGGATGCACATGTTCGATTCAATACTGTTTTGAGCCATGTCATTCAAAGCCTCTAATCATTGGTTACTATCGTCTCGTTGACCACAACAATGACTCAATCCACTTGTTAGTGACTCGATGGATTTGTGCCATGTTTTGGTTTGACCGCCTCTAGCTTTCTACCAACCTACTCCTATACCATAAAACATCATAGCATAGCTCATCGAGGCAGTCGGTGGTTGGGCATTCGTAACTTCCATTTCGGGCAATAAGAATATCCGTTTGTTGAAATCTTTCTTAGCAAGTGAATCTGAATTCAAATCTTAATTTATAATTTATTGTTAAAAGAAAGCTTAATACTTTAATCAATAAGACGCCTGGATTATTACAATGAAATAAATATTCGGTTTGAACTTATGATCTAGTATTTAAAAGTTGACCTTTTTTTGAAATCACTTGATAATACTGATCAATCTCTAAGTAACTGAACATCTGAATGTATCATATTCAATGTACAAAAAGTGTTCTGTTTGAATATCAAATGTTTTCCTAACCTCTTCTTGTGTTATTGACTGATTGAGAGTAGTGTTGTGCTCTAGCTGCAGTTTTATTAAATCTACAATAGAGCTAGCTATTCATATTTTAAGCTTCATGCATTGGTAATGTTTTGCCATGCAGGAATAGGTTGGAAGAAATCTAGTGGATAAACTGAACATTTGAATGTATCATATTCAATGTACAAAAATTGTTCTATTTGATTATCAAATGTTTTCCTGACCTCTTCTCGTGTTATTGGCTAATTGAGAATAGTGTTGTGCGCCAGCTGCAGTTTGATTAAGTCTACAATAGAGCTAGCTATTCATATTTTAGGCTTCATGCATTTGTAATGTTATGCTATGCAGGAATAGGTTGGAAGAAATCTAGGTGCTGTCAGATCAAAACATGGCACAAATCCATAAAGTCACTGACAACTGGACTGTGTGATGTTGGTAAATATAGACATTGGGGTCCGCGAAACGATAAGAACCGATTGTTAAAGGCCTTGGACGACATTGTTCAAAATCGTTTGCATTTGCACAGGGACTTTTCAGTCTTTGTGTTCTATGAATTTCCAATCCTCTAAACTCCTCGTCACCTGTATCTTTCTCTCTCTCTCTCTAAACTCATTTGACTGAATTATACTTGTTGAATAATTTCTTCGAACCCTAATTTCCTCCAATACTGTTTACAATTCTACTATCTCTAACACTATGGGATTTGAACTGTTAAGTGCGTCTCAGTGCTAGTATGGTATTGCAACGTGAACTGATGTACGTACCTACGTACGTACGAAGTTCTACGTTTTAATTGACTTACTATCTCGTAGAATCAAAAATCCTGAGTCCGATTCAGGGTAGTGACATTGTGAATATTCACTACCGGAACAAAGTAGCTGTTAAGTTCTTTCCGATTTTCAGTTTTTATTTTAACTATGTGAACAGTCTTCATGATGTAAACTAAGATTATTAGTGATTGCCACCAATCAGGAGACCAGGAATGACGTTTCGTGAACTCGCATTGTTTGCATTAGCTGTGCAGTGTGATAAAGGAATGTGAGAAGAGTTAGTCGTGGAGATAAGAGAGATATTAGGGGGTGTAGGAAGGGTTTGATTTTGACCGATTCCGTCTCGTGTGTTCGTACGGGTATAGGGCGGTTTTCACTTCCCAGCTGCCCACACCGTGGAAGGTTGTTTCTAGAGGAACCTAAATTGGAAGGTATATTAGCGTTGGTCTTAATAACCTGAGAGCGTGACCGCAGAGCCCAAGGGACAACTGCTTCAGGCCGGTCATGCACGGCCTTTTTATGAAAGGTTTTTTGAGTATTAGCTCCGCTCTTAAAGGCCCTTAGTGGGCACCCTTACCGCCGGAGACGGAAATCCGTGAGGTGTGACATTTTTAGGGTCGACCTTTTCTAACCCTTCCTTCCTTGTGAGAAGACAGCATCGCTGCAGATGCTGCTGGTTGTCCGAGGGAAACACCTTACTGCTGTCACACCCTTCTGCAGTCAGTCAGCAGTACGACTTCGCCCTCAGACCTTGAGTAGCTGCTTTTAGTCTCATCGTTCTCCAAACGACCTGCCTGGCATGGTAGAACAGAACCTTCAGGAACATATATTCCAGCCAATATAGTTCGGTTGGGTCATCACGACAGTCAAACCCGATCACCACGTCAAGGTAGCAGCTACGGTCGGGAAGTTCACCGATCATTATCATCACTTTGGATAATTTTCCTCGCGTTTTTATTGTCATCACATTAACAAAATAGTACAATTTCAATAAATACAAGTGATTTACATTCAATTTGACCTTTCTCTTTTTTTTACACCTTTTCATTTGGTTATTATTATTATTATTATTTATTTGACAAACTTGAAGAAAATGGATTTTTTTTTCCGATTACTTTTAAAAATGATCCATTTTCAATGTTCATCCATGTGTAAGAATATATACATATATTATCTCTAGGTGTTTACAACACATGTCTTGTTTGCATTTCACTTATCAGCTGTTCCTTTTGTTCCTTTTATCTCTCTCTCTCTCTGTGTGTGTGTGTATGCTTTTTTTAAAACAATTTCAATATATCCAGTAGCACAATTTTCCTCTTATGCCATGACCATAAAATGCACTTTTCTCCCTTTCTTCTTCTACTACTACTACTACTACTACTATTAACAATAATGCAATCAATATTTAGTTGCTTGTAACGTATTCAACAGTTTTGTAGATAATGTTGCTTTTTTTTTTTAAGAAAAGAGAGAGAGTGTGTGTGTGTATGTGTGTGAAATCATTTTTCACCCTATTTTTCTGCCGTTAATATAATATAATTTCATATTAAAAATACACTGTGATACTACTTACTTTCTATCAAGATTCTCCCTGTATTACTTACTTACTACGCGATGCACGTGATTCGAATTCGACCTTCATGGTTAGGTTTGAAAAGTGTTAATGGTGATGTGTGTGTCTGTTTGTGCGTTTGTGTGTGTGTGTGTGTGTGTGGAAGAAATGTACATTTTTGAAAAAAAAGTGTATGATTTTCGTTCAAAATTTTACATACATACTACCCTACTAACTACTTGTTAACTTTGAAAAAGAAAAGCACAAAAACTAATTTTTTTTAATAATCTATATTATTTGTTTGAATGAAAGGAAAAGGAGAGAGAATTGATCCAGTTGAACATCATTGAACAACCAGAAAAAGGTTTTGTTATACGAATTTGCCTTGTACAATAAATAATTGATTGCGTTGGAGTTTCGTTCACTGAACTGAAGAATGTTTTGGTTGTAGAGGAGCTTTTATTGTTCTTCTTTGGAACAACATCAGCAGCAGCAGTACAAAAGACATCCATCTCGGCGAACGAAACTCTCCAACACACACTCAGTCTGTCAGATGCAACGTAGAACTTTGTACGTACGAAGTACATCAGTTCATGTTGCCATACCACATTAGCACAGAGATATAATTGTCAATTCAAATCCAATAGTAGTAGAGGTAGTAAAGGTATTAGAAGTAATCGGAGAGGTTAGGAATTAGAAGATATTATTCAAGAAGTATGATTCAGTGAGATAAGTTTAGAAAGTCAAAACTAGAGGTGTTGATGAATCTAGAAGATTAGGATTTGAGAGAACACAAAGAATAAATGCACCGGTGCCATTGCAAACGGTTTTGAGCCATGTCATTCAGGGTCTCTAACTATCGAATTTTATCATTTCGCGCACCCCAACCAGGTAGTCGACAATTACCGACATGGCTAAGTCCACTCGTCAATGATTTCTGCCATGTTTTGGTTAGGCCGCCTCTAACTTTCTTCCAACCTATTCCTACACTACAAAACAAAGCTCTTCGAGGCAGTCGGTGGTTACCGCCGCACACTCATCCACTTGAGTTATGAATTTTCATCACAATAGATGTTTATTTATTATTTTCCAGATGGCTTATTTTGTTAGCTTATAAATTAATTCAAATTTAAAGCTAGGACGAGAAAGAATAAGTTATTTGCCAAAAGTGAAATAAATTTGGTCCACCTAACTTAAACGTATATACGTATAGAATGAATACGTGTTTCTGTGTTTTAATAGTACATCCATTATTCAATGTTTTTTGGTACATAGAATTTGCTGAGTACATAATTTTTATTGAAATCATGAATGATTGTTAGATCATCATTAGAAACCTGGAAGCACAGAATGGCTGTTTCGTCATGGAATGGGACTTATCAGTGTCAGTATGCATCCATGACTGCCGCTACTCACAGGAATCGATCTTGTCGAGTGTAGGCAGTTAATACCGAAGACAGTGGGTGAAGTGCAAAAGAACTCACATTGATCAGAGTTTCACACCGTTCGAGGCTGGTTCAGTGGTCCATAGGTTAGGCGTCCACGCGCATAACTAAAAACGTCCTGGGTTCGATTCCTGCTAGTAATGGGGGTCGTGGATGCGCACTGCCACTGATGAGTTCCATATCAGGACGGAATGGTCATCCAGTGCTTTCTGGTCCCTATTGTTGATGTAACATTGATTGGTTTATTATTTCAATAATGGACAACAACCTCATCATTCCATAATGAAAAGCACAATTATATGTTTGTTTTATGATAATTTAACAGCAATTCTATCAATTAATGCTTTGAATCTTTTTTATTAGCCTTTATTACTCATCTATGCTGCTCAATTAGTTGTATCATATAGATATCTCTAAATCATTTTGGTGAATTTTCATGGTTTCAAAAAATGTGTAACTTAACAATCTTCACAACCCCGTAATGCAAATTACCTGTGCTCACTATTAAGTGACTAGCTTCGTGAGGAATCTTCTCCGAGTTCTAGTGGGAAGATGTGACCAGTGAAGTTCAACCTGTTCGGGTGTAGGCAATGTCTACCGAAGATTGTGTATGAGGTTGCGCAACTCCGTGAATTTGATCAAGTTAGACATTAACACCGTCGCATACCGGCTCAGTGGTCTAACGGTTAGGGTTCGAATCCTGCGGGGTGCAGGAGTCGTGGATGCGCACTGCTGAGGAGTCCCATACCAGGATGAAACGCCGTCCAGTGCTTCCAGGTTCCTAATGGTGGTCTAACGTTGATCGATTCATGGTTTCAAAAAATGTGTAACTTAACAATCTTCACAACCCCGTAATGCAAATTTTCATTCTCTCTGTTCTGGATAATTTTTAATTGTAAAGCTTTCATTATTCTTCTGATCGACATCATAAGCAAAAACTTCAGGCAGAAGTGAACTATTCGAAATTTTTCACAAATGACTAACAGCTTGTTGTATTGTCTTCAACCTTCATTGTTTATTGTTTGTCCTTTAATCGGTCTACGAAACTGATTGTCGGTTATGTATGAAACATTTCGAATACTTCACTTTTATTTGAAATTTGTATTGATAGTTTGTTGTTTAGAAAAAAAACGATAAAAGCTTTACGATTAAACCATCCAGCTCAGAGATGAAAAACAAACATTTTGTAGTGCGGCTAGGAATCCCAGTCGATAGAATGCTGAGATCTATGAATAACTAGAACAATGCATTGCTTGTAACGGTATTATTTTTTTCAGATTTTGAAAAAAACACTTATAACTCATTAGTGTGATGTTTATTCTATTCGTGTGAGTGGGATATAGATTGGATTAAAGCATGATTGGGTTGTTGCACGCTGATTGGCTCTTTCGTATCCAATCAGCGCAGAGCCCATACTGAGGAGACATTTTAGAATTTTCTCATGTAAGACAACTATTAATATACTAACGTCTTCTCCCTTTGTGCCTTCTGTCTGTCATCTAACCTAGTTATTGGAATTTTAATCTATTTTTTCCTGTTCAACCGTGTTCGGATTTTGGGAGAACGTTTCTTGAGTGAATCGGTGTCCGAGAATACTAACCATTAGGAATAGCTGGGTTGTAATAGAGAGAGAGAGAGAATTATAACAGTCCGTATCTATTAGTTTCTTTAATAAAAATACATTTCTCTCTCTCCTCTTGAGTCGTCTTTTTTTCAAGGTCGTATATGTTGAGCGTTTTAACCACTAACTATTAATGTAGGTCTTATCTCTTTCCTAGGTGTAAATAGTTTATAAGACACAAACTGTGCTCATCAGTAAATATTGAATTTTGTGCTGTAAAAAAACTTTTAATCTTCAAATCTGATTGATTTACTCAACTACACCAACAACAACAACAAATTCAAACCCTTTATCTTTTTTCTAGTTGTTTTCCGGGAATTGTGGCGATACTTTTAAATTCTTCTTTTTTTTCAATGTTCAATGTAGTTTTTGGTTCATTGATCAATTTTTACCGATCGTCCCGTGTACTAGTAAGGCTAATTATATTTATTAGCTCGTTTGAAATGATTTACAACCGTAATAGACAAAATTGTTGACTTATATATAGCCCATCTCTCTCTCTCCCTTTCTATTTAATGCTAAGCACATGATATTTATTTATTTTCTGATATTCTATGTCATTTCTTCCCAAAAAAATCATTTGTTTGATCGTATTTCGTTATCGTATGACATCTGTTGACTTGTAATAAAATGTGTATGTGATTAGAATGCTTTGAAGTTGTACACTGTGTACAAATTGTACATTACATTTTTGTAATCGATACAGACATTGTTTTCCTTAGCTTATCAAAAATAAACTCCCGACCATAGCTGGCTACCTTGATGTGGTGGTCGAGCTTGCCTAACGTGATGATCATCTAACCGAGTTCTATTGTTTGGTACATATGTTGCTGTAGGTTCTACCATGCCAGGTAGGTCGATCGGAGGACGGTGAGACTAAAAGCAGCTACTGAAGGTCTGAGGGTGAAGTCGTGCAGTTGACTGTAGAAAGGTGTGACAGCAGTAAGATGTTTTCCTTGGACAACCAGCATCTGCAACTATGCTACCTTCTCACAAGGAAGGGAGTGGTTAGAAAAGGTCGACCCTCACCTCACCTCACGGATTTCCGTCTCCGACAGTAAGACCATTTAAAGAGCGGAGATAGCGCTTCCAAAACCGTTATGCTTGAAACTATTGCAAGGTCACCTTAGTCGGTAAACGAGAGCGAAGACAGGTGATCCAGTGACACGATAGGCTACTCTAGTCCGAGCGTCCCAGTATCAAAAAGTCTTGATATGGCGTTGAAATTGTATTCTACAAGCGCCCAGAAAATATTAAGTTTTGTACATAAGAAGGAGAAGAGCATAAAAATTTACAGACAATGTATACTTATACAGTTAGTTCGACCATAAATACTAACCAATAGGAAACAACGTTTAAAAGTATGTAAACTTGATAGTTTAGGATGACCTTAAATATTGACCAATAGGAATTGATTGGTAGAATTAGACTCACAAAATAATTTATTTAGGATATTTGATGAATATATCCTAACAAAAACATCCCATTAAAAGACCATACGCTTCAAGTAGTTGTCCCTTTGGCTCTGTGATCACGCACTAATCCAACTTCTTGTTCAGCCGGAAAGTGACATCCACTTTCATACTCATAACAGCACATGAGACCAATCACTTCCAAAATAAACTGAGACTTGTTATCTGTTGATTCTGTGAATTGGTTGGATTAACGATTGACATCAATATTCGAGTTTAGATTTCATGCAAGTTGACATAGGTCAGTAAAATTTATTGACACTTTGAAGTGAGATTTATGCTCATCATGTTGTTGTCGTTGTTCAAAAGGAAGTCATCCAATATAACAGTGATAAAAATATTATCACAGACCAAGTATTTTGGTTTGTCAGTGATTAAGTACTAACTAAGTATCGTGTGTGTTTTAAACCCTTTGTGAATGAATACATTCAATCAGTCATAAGTAACATAGAACCTGACATGTATATGCATGTATCACTAAACCAGAATAACACAACGACAAATATCAGAATGGTAGTATAATGAGATAACTTTAAAGTTTAAGATCTAAGAGTAAGGGAAGTTAGTTAGTTAGTTAGTCGATGGATCTGCCGCTTTGTGAACGATCCTAAAACACATCACTTATCGGATTTATTGCACGAAGCTCAACTATATCTACTCATGAGTTTCAGTACAACAATCAGTGACTTCAGGGCGGACTGTTTTAGTAGTTCATAGATTTCTTCCAACTTACTATATCATTATGCATCAGTTTCGGTAGTGGTGAAGGATACATTATCTATTTCTCAAATCACATGAGATATAAGTCCTGGAAATTCCCTCATACTTATCCTCAGCTATAAATTTCATCTAAAAATATGTAATGCTGTATATAGCATTTTTGCCGTCGAGTTCTTTCTGAGTCAAATGCTTCTTCTATAAGCTAACAGTGGGGTCTGGTACATGTATTGTTTCACCCTATTTTTGATACGTGTCACAGATAAATGTCTATTCCGGGTCACAAACCTCCAGTACCGTTCACTATAAACACCTAACTCGCTATTCACTTGTCTACTGAAGCAAGATAACCATTAAATGCTTCCAAATTTATGTCTGTATCAAGGCCAACCCTTTGCACAATGTCTTAATGGAAAGATTTTCAACAGTTCTTACTAGTAAATAAATGCAATGTTTATTATTACTATTATTATTATTATTATCAGTATTATCTTGTTCATCAGTTACCGTATACTATTGTGTTATGTAGACTTTCTAATTCTTTTTTTTTAAAAATGTCTGTATGCGCGTGTTGTACGCTTGTGTGCATGTGTGTGTCCATATGCGATTACCCATGAACTAGTAGTAATACGCCTATCATCGGTTAGTGTTTCATTTTCAAATGCTACCTTGCTTCAGTCTGTGTGTCTTATGTGTGTGTTGTGTGTTGCGTGTGTGTGTTTTATCGATCTGATTTATGTATACTTCGTTGTTGTTGCTGTTGTAGTAGATATTTGTAGCAATGTAAACTTTGTAATGTATTATAGACAAATTTCACCTACCTTAAATCATTATTTATCTCTCTTTTATGGTTTTTTTTTTTAAAAAATTTAGATGTGTATATTTTTAATGTCTATGAGAGGTGTATCTTATCATCATACTATTCATAGGTTGTGTATATCTCGTTGAATAAACTAGTTGTTCTTGTTTTGCCTTTTTTTGTTATGTTTTGTTTAAATATACTGTTTTTCCTTTTGTGTTCAATGTTCAACATGTTATTCTTTTGTAAGTAAGTAAGTAAGGAAGGAAGGAAATCAGACTATTGTGGATATTGCCAACTGAATTGAATTGTGATTATTATTATTATTATTATTATTATTATCAGTTTGGCTTCTGCCAACCTGTGTAGGCGAGATATTCGTTGGCTGACTAAAGGACGAGTGTACCGTGCAGTAGTTCGCTCCGTCTTACTTTATGGCTGTGAAACATGGCCAGTGAGAGTGGAAGATATTGGTAGGTTTTCGATCATAGGTGTCTTCGAAGCATTGGTCGTATACTCTGGGACACCCGAGTGAGCAACGCTGTTATTAGGAATTGGGTGCTAGGTAAGAATGGCAGATCAATAGATGAAGTGCTGAAACTTCATCAGTTGAGGTGGTTAGGACATGTGCTGCGTATGCCTAATCACCGACTGCCGACTGTTTTGTAGTGTAGGAATAAGTTGGAAGAAAGCTAGTGGCGGCCAGACCAAAACATGGCAGAAATCCATGAAATCATTGACGAGTGGACTGGGTCATATCGGTAGTTGTCGACTACCTGGTTGGGGTCTGCGAAATGATAATAATCGATGGTTAGAGACCCTGAATGATATGGCTGAGAATCGTTTGCATTGGCGCCGATGCATTTATTCTTTGTATTCACTCATATCCTAATCTTCTCGATTCTTCGACCCCTCTAGTTTTGACTTTCTAAACTTATCTCACTGAATTATACTTCTTGAATAATAACTTGTAATCCTAACCTCTCCGATTACTTCTAATACCTTTACTACCTCTTCTACTATTGGATTTGAATTGACAATTATATCTCTGTGTGGTAATGTGGTATGACAAACTGAACTGATGTACTTATGTACGAAGTTCTACGTTGCATCTGACTGACTGACTATTATCAGTAAAAGGGTTTGTATGGTCGCGTTGTTAGTATTTCTGATTGAACTTTTTATTCCATCTTTGTTGACATGTGTACAACCTGTGTCGATTGCCTTAAAATACAGCCGCTTTTTTTGAATAGATGAATTATGGTTAGCGCTGATTCTAAGGAAAGAGGGTTTCGTCTTATTTGAAAATCCTCACAGGTGGATGAACATCAACACTCCTTCCTGAACAACACTATATGTCTAAAAAGGAATGGGGTGATTAGAATTCTTTTGCAACAATCGACTAACTGGTTTATTACACTAACATACTATTTGATCATCTGTTGTTCATGATTATGTAACTGTGATTTTCATATTTGTTGTAATTGTCTTCTTCTCTGACCTTCCTTCCTTACTTACTTACGCCTGTTGCCCCCAATCGAGCATAGGCGTCCCACCAGTTTTCTTCAACCAACTCTGTCCTGGGCTTCACTTTCTATTTCTGTCCAATTTTTTTTCATTCCTCTCATATCTTTTTCTATTTCTCGGCGTAATGTGTTCCTTGGCCTTCCTCTTTTCCTTTTACCTTGAGGGTTCCAAGTGAGGGCCTGACCGTTCCTACTGTCTACCATTTTCCGAAAAGGCGTTAAAAGCTTCATAATTAAGCTGTCTAGCTCACAGAGAGAGAGAGAGAGAGAGATAGAGAGAGCATAACACCTTAGAAATCGTCATCTTGAGTTCGAAATGTTCTTTATTAGTCCGTTAGTTACCTACAGGAAATTAACCGATTAGTAATGTCTAGATCATTATATCAGCATCTAAAATAGTATGGTTTTTAACTTTAATCAGTTTCCGATCTTGCGCAGTCATCATTCATTGCCTGTAGTGGATAGTTTGTGCCACTCTCGAGATGGTTTAATTGCATTCGGTCATAACTTCTCACTAAAACTCTAGGAGTTTCATCATAAAGCTGGCCACTAGCTAGCTTCGTGTTATGGGGTAGTGACTATATTGAAGATGTTAGTCATACAGTTTAAGTGAGAAGTCGTTATCATGTTGAGTGTGGGACATTTATCCACTACTGACAATGAAACATGGCTATATAGTATCGGGAATAGATTGTGGTTAAATATATACTCTATTAAATGCTGGCTTACTGGTCTTAGAAGTCAAGTGTCCACATACGAAACTGATGATCCAATGTATTCGATTATCGAATGTACGATTATTCATTCACATTGCTCAAGAGAGTCCCATACTGGGACGCAGTACCCGTTCACTGCTTTTAGGTTTTCATTAATGGTCTAACTAAGATCAAATTGTGATTGAAACTAGCGGCACCCAAACCAAAACTTGTCAGATATCCATGAAGTCACTGACAAGTGGACTGAGACATGTTGGTAGATGTAGGCTACCTGGTTGGGGTCTGCGACACATTAGTAACCGATGGTTAGAAACCTTGAATGACATGGCTCAGAATCGTTTGCAATGGCTCTGGTGCATTTATTATTTGTGTTCTCTCAAATTGTAACCTTCTAAATTCCTCATCATCTCTATCTTTCTCTTTCTAACTTTATGTCACTGAATTATACCCTAATCTTATCCATTACTGCTAATACTTCTACTATCTGTACCACTATTGGATTTGAACTGACAGTTGCGTGTCTGTGCTGATGAGGTATGGCAACCTGATTTACGAAGTTCTACATTGTAACTGACTGACTGACTGACTGAAACTTATGTGTAATGAAATATTCTATCAGCTATCTCTACATTGCAGTATATTTGAATGATGACAGTAAAAAGTATTTATGTTAATCTAATATCTGTATATTTGTCGTTAACTTTGTTGCATCCAAAAAACCACTCACTACTCAAATGCTTCTTTTTTCCTCTTTCTCTCTCTCTCCCTCTCCGTTTCAAATTTCATTAAAATCAAAACAGATTTCTCATTGAAAATGGTGCAAACTTGTCAATATTAAGTGTAGATTTAGAATTACCAATTGATGTGGCACAAGATGAAGAAATGATCAATTTGTTGACAGATTCAATGAAAAAACAAAATATCGATGGTGAAGCTATTAAACATTCAGAAGAACAAATGTTACTGCATGATGCACAACAATGGTTAACTAGTGGTCAATATAAGTAAGTGCATAGCTATGTATGTACGTGTGTGTGTGTTTGTGTTTGTGTGTGTGTCTGTGTTTTGATTTATTTATTGAAATTGTTATCATTCTGCGTTAGTAGTGTAGTGAAGGAGAGAACACAGGTGAGGGCAACCGAATTGTATTTTACGAAAATTACAGAGTTACTCAGTAAAATTGGAAAACCATATCGTAAATCGTGTTAATTTGCAAAATATCAGTCCATCATATCGAACTGGACTGTTGTTCCTGTTGCAAAACATCAATCCATTGTCACTATTCATGCGTTTCATACACAAATTCCATTGTGTTCTTCTAACTCTTCCTTTCTGCTGCCAGACATTACGTTGACACTCACATCATATACTACTTATAAGTAGCTCGCACCACAGTAGAACCGAGCTATTCCGATTGCTTAGTTAGTATTCTTGGAGACCAATCCACTCGACAAGTCTCCAAAGCAGAACATAGTTGAACACAGGGAAAAGAATATATTCCAAATAGTATGGTTAAATGGAAGTAAGAAGCTGAAGCGAAGACGAAATAGGAACAATGTTAGTATCTTTATAGGCTTTTTACATGAGAAGCTTCTGGAATGTTCTCCAAGTGTCGGCTAGCGCTGATTGGATAAGAATTAGCTAATCAGCGTTCAGCTAACGCAGTCATGCTTTAATCTCATCTATGTCCCGCTAACAGAACCACTGATGAGTCTCCCATACCAGGACAAAATGGCCGTCCAGTGCCTTTAGGTGTCTAATGGTGGTCTGACATTGATTGATTCATAACTTCGGGAGTCTCATCAGTGCTGATGGCCTGGTGACTGACGAAATCTCAGCACGGATACAGAAGGCTCGACTGGCTTTTGCCAACCTGCGTCACCTATAGCGCAGGCGAGATATCCGCTTGCTAACCAAAGGATGAGTGTACTGTGCAGCAGTTCGCTCCGTCCTGCCATATGGATGCGAAACTTGGCCGTTAAGAGTAGAGGACTTTCGTAGGTTACTAGTCTTCGATCATCGATGTCTCCGAAGCATTGCTCGTGTATCCTGGGACAACCGAGTAAGCAATGCTATCGTTAGGAAACGAGTACTAGGTAAGGATGGCAAATCAATAGATGAAGTATTGAAACTTCATCAGTTGAGGTGGTTGGGACATGTGTTACGTATGCCTAACCACCGACAGCCTCGACGAGCTATGTTTTGTGGTGTAGGAAGGAGTAGGTTGGAAAAAAGTTAGGGGCTGCCAAACCAAAACATGGCAGAAATCCATGAAGTCATTGACAAGTGGACTGAGTCATGTTGGTAGATGTAGGCTATCTGGTTGGGTTCCGCGAGATGAAACTCATCGATGGTTAGAAATCATGAACGACGTGGCTTAGAATCGTTTGCAATGGCGCCGGTGCATTTATTCTCTGGGTTCTCTCTAATTCTAACCTTCTGAATTCCTCAATCTCTACCTTACTCCTTCTAAATTTATCTTACTCAATTATACTTTTCGAATTACATCTTCGCTCCCTAATCTTCTCCATTGCTGATAATATTTCTACTATCGCTATCACTCTTGGATTTGAACTGACAATTGCGTCTCTGTACTGATGGGGCATGGCAACCTGAACTGATGTACTTACGTATGAAGTTCTGCATTGTATCTTTCAGTCTGATTCATGACTTCGAAAAAATATTTTTATATTTTTACTCTATTGTCTTATGCATCAAATAAATGTGTTTTATATATGTATATATTTTATATTACATTAGACCGGTTATTGATCCAAGAACTGGTGCCACTCCATTGCATGTTGCAGCTTGTAAAGATTATACTAAAGCAATGGAAATACTACTACAAATTCCCGGTTTAGATATAAATGCTAAAGATTTCGATGGATGGACTGCACTGCATGCAGCTGCACATTGGAATCGTGAAACATCGGCACGGATGTTAGCTAATGCCGGTGCTAGTTTCGATGAGCATACACGTGCTGTAAGTCCCCCTTCTTTTGTGTGTGTTTGGGGGGGTGGTTTACTGTTTAGCATTTACATGTCAGTTTGTTTATTTAATATATGTGAACTGTGATATATTAATTAATCTTATTTGATTTTTTTCATTTCCGAAAACGCCTCCTACCTTTATATTTTTAGTAATAATACTTGATTTAGTTATGTTTTCCATGTCATGGATTT
This sequence comes from Schistosoma turkestanicum, assembly GCA_944470395.2. Taxonomy (NCBI): domain Eukaryota; kingdom Metazoa; phylum Platyhelminthes; class Trematoda; order Strigeidida; family Schistosomatidae; genus Schistosoma; species Schistosoma turkestanicum. The sequence continues at coordinate 14,287,077 of OX103975.1, read as the reverse complement.
CAGCTGTTCGCTTGTTGTTTCATGTATGTTGTTTTTGTAAATAATCCATGATGTGGGAAACCATTACGATAACACATGTGGAATATATATTCGAACTACCAAAGTTAGTATTTGTGTTACTCTGTTCGACTACACATTGACGTATGCATCACAACCGACTGCCTCAACGAGTGATGTTTTATGGTGTGGAGGAGTAGGCTGGAAGAAAGCTAGGGGCAGTCAAACAAAAACATGGCAGAAATCCAGTAAGTCACTGACAAGTGGCATGAGTCATGTTGGTAGGTGTCGAGTACCTGGTTGGGGTCTGCAAGACGATAGTAACCGATGGTTTAGAGACCCTGAATGAAATAGCTCCAAATCGTTTGTAATGGTACAGGTGCATCCACTGTTTGTGTTCTCTCGCATTCTACTTTTCTGAATTCCTCATCACCTTTATCTTTCTCGTTCTAAATTTACCTCGCTGAAATATATACTTCTTGAATAATATCTTCAAACCCTAGTCTTCTTCATTACCATTAATACCTCTACTATCTTTATCACTATGGGATTTGAACTGGCACTTGTGCCGCTTTGCTAATGTGGTATGTCAGCTGGTACTGATATACGTACGTTTGAAGTTCTACATTGTAACTGACTGACTGACTGACTGGACCACTGGCAAAGCTTTGCATTACTAACATTATGGTATTATCACTAAACTTAAACAGTCTTTCAGTGACAAAACGATTTTCAAACACAAATAGTGTTTTATTGACCATCCTCATTTTGTCTGAACTAAACAAAAGTAGTCTCACTGACATATAATATACTTCTTATCTTTCACAACTAGACTAACATCACATAGGCGTTAAAGGTAAATAACCTGCATTTTAGCATGAACCGCTCCGTTATATTTTTTTTTACCTGTAAACGTAAATTGACTTCATGTGACCACAATATTGTTACCATCATCATTCAAACAAAAAGACTAGTGGTTCCGACTATCTCTAACGGTATACAGTCATATACAACAACAACAACAGCATCGCAGAACTTCGTACGTACATACATCAGTTCAGGTTGCCATACCGCATTAACAAAGAGATGCAATTGTCACTTCAAATGCCAAATTAGTAGAGGTTGTAAAACTACTAGCAGTAATCGGAAAGATTAGGGTTAAAAGATATTATTCAATAAGTAGTATCTAGTGAAATTAACTTTTAAAAAAATGGGTAAAGTGATGAGGAATTAGAAAGTCTAGGATTTGAGAGAATGGAGTGGATGCACCTGCGCCATCGCAAACGATTTTGAAACATGTCATTCAAGGTCTCTAACCATCGGTTACTATTGTTTGGCGGACCTCAACCAGGTAGTCGACGCCTACCAACATAACTCAATCCCTCTGTGGATCGTGAGGTTCTGTGGCAGTGTCTGTCATTGAAAGGTGTACCGAAGAAGTACATTAACCTTATACAAGCTCTCTACTCGAACACCACTGGTCGAGTGAGAGCGTATGGCGAACTGTCATCTGAATTCTCTACATCAAGTGGTGTCCGTCAGGGCTGTCCACTCTCTCCATTCTTGTTTAACTTTATCGTAGACATCCTTTTAGAGTTAACATTAAGCTTGTCAGATTTTTCAGGGGTTGACCTTCTACCAGGAAAGTCACTTACTGATCTAGAATATGCCGATGACATAGTTCTATTCGGTGAAGACGCTGACAAAATGCAGAGTCTTCTGACTACCCTAAGCAACAATGCGAACATGTTTGGGATGCGGTATTGAAACTTATTCAGTTAAGGTGGTTTGGATATGTGTTACGAATGCCCAACCACAGAATGCCTTGATGTGCCATGTTTGGGGTATAGGAATAGTTTGGAAGAAAGAAAGCTAGGGGCGGCCAAACCAAAAAAGCACAAATCCATGAAGTCACTGACAAGTAGACTGAGTCCAGTCGGTAGATGCAGACTACCTGGTTGGGGTCCGCGAGATGAAAGTCAACAATGATTAGAGACCTTGAGCGACATGGCTCAAAATCGTTTACAATGGTGCAAGTGCATCCATTCATTGTGCTCTCTCAAATCCTAATCTTCTGGATTCGTTAGCACCTCTACCTTTGTCTTTCTAACCTTATCTCACTGAATTTTTCATCTTGATTAAATCCTCAAACCCTAGTCTTCTTCATTACCATTAATACCTCTACTATCTTTATGACTATGGGATTTGATTTGACATTCGCGTCTCTGTGCTAATGTGGTATGGCAACCTGAACTTATGTTCATACGTACGAAGTTCTACGTTGCAACTGACTGACTGACTGACTCAATCCACTTGTCAGTGACTTCGCGGATTTGGTCTAGCCGCCCCTAATTTTCTTCCAACCTACTCCTACACTACAAAACATTGCTGGTCAATGCAGTTGGTGGTTAGCCATACGTAACACATGTCCCAACCACCTCAACTGATGCAGTTTCAATAATTCATCTATTGATCTGCTATCCATATCTAGGATATAATCATTATATATATATATATATATATATATATATATATATATAGTATTAATTTGTTAGATTTAATAAATAAAAATAATATTTCACACGATGGGTTTCTTTTTTAGTTTTTATTTATTTCTAATGTACATCAGAATCAGAATCATTATTGAATCATTCATTATTTGAACTACTTACTACTCTTTTCGCGCACAAAAAAAAATTAAATTATTTTCAATGAATGAATGAATGAATACCAGTTTACTTTCCAGCAATGTGCCCATACATCATGAATATGTTTGGTTGTGTGTACTGTAGAATTGTTCTTTTTGTATTTGTGTTTACGTGAAAGATACTTTGATAAAATTAAGTTTTGGGTGGTCGGTTCAATGAAACTTGTTTTATTATCATCATTGTTGTTGTATGATTATTATTATTATTATTATTCATTCTAGGATACAAGTTAGCGATCATCCTAGTGTTTACTATTATGCTTCATATAATAAGTAGTATTTACATGGTGAATATGTTTTTTATACACATATATAAAAATATCCTTCAGTAAGCTTTCAAAGCATTTATATTCATGTTGATGAGGATGTTGACGACTACTTCTTGTAGTTCGTCACAACTATACTTCTCATCGGTATAACTATTATTAATAGAATGGACGTTTTGTTGTTATTGTTTAGCACTGTTTGAGTTTATTTTTGCTGAACGGCTGTCATTGCAAGTTTATCCTTTGTATTACACCTGCACGTGAACACGTCATCTTGATATACTTAAGCTATTACGAGTTTACCTAGTCGGAAAATGAGAGCGAGGATCTGGCGACACGACATGCTACTCAAATACGATTATCCCAACCCCCATATTGAGTAAAAAAAGACAAGACTTGATATGAAGTAGAAAGTGTATTCTACAAGCATCCAGAAGAGAATCAGGATCCTGGACTAGGGATCCGGGACCGGGTCCTGGTCCTAGTCATAAAATGTTACAGATAATGCGTATTTATACATTTTGGTCGAATAGGAAACATCATCGAATTCTGTGACATTGACAGTTAAGACGACCAATAGGGAAGCAACATTGGAGTACATGACATTGATAACTAGGACGACCATAAAATTGACCAGTAGCAATTAATCAATAGGAATTGACCAATAATTCTCTTAGGATATTGGACGAATATCCTAACACTTTGGCTACATACTGTTTCACTGCAATCAACACAGTATGTGTTATTGTCTTTCTTTTTTCTCTATTTCAAGCGACTTTTCTGGCTTATCTGTTTATAGTGTAGTAGTGAGTGGACTATGATTTCAATCAACACAAGTGTTTATCAAACCAATTGAATGAATAGATTGAATAAGTTTATTTCTTTCTGTTGCACTCATTACCAGTTGATATGCCTGAAACTACTATTACGAGTTCATCATAGAGTTGGTAAACGAGAGAGAAGACAAATGATCCAGTTATACGATAGGCTAATCTAATCCGAGCGTCTCAAGGCCCCCCACTAAGTAGAGAAAGAAGTCTTGACAAGACGTAGAAAGTATATGCTACAAGTATCCAGAAAATATGAGGTTCACAAGCACAAAAATCAAGTTTATTTATACATGATAGAAACGTCCTTAGGAGAGTCACAAAAAGTAGCGTACTAAAATAATACATCAATCATTAACAGTCAAGAATTTCCCGCGTGGGAAATGTATTCTTAACTGATCAGCCCATGCACGAATGCATAAAATCCGAAATTAGGACCTTGATCATGTGAGTTCTGGGGATCTAACGTCCCCAACACTTTCCTGATGACACTTTTATTACAAGAATTATGTCAAAGTAACAGTTATTTTTTGGCGAATTGGTATGGAAATAAATCATTTTCAAACAAGAACTATAAATCACAATATAGCTAGAAACGAATACTGGATTTCAGGATGCTCGTTTTGTCCCACTTTGGGACTCGTTAGTCACCTATAATGCTTGTGATCTACATTGAGACAATCCCGTACAGAATGCACAATAGATACCAAATGAAACTGATCACTTGCTGTGCTAACTATCAATGCAATTGAATTGTAAATTACATTGTCTATCAAGACTTGCAGGCGCTACTCCTTCAGGGATAGCATAAAGAATATCGATTGATAAGACTAGACTATCGCTCTGAAATTTCTTGTTATAATATAAGTGATATATAGAAACAAGTCAAGTCCAAATGGAATATATGTTTTTCGTGAAATTGAATGTATACATGTAGCCTTCAGTCATTCATTTGTATCCTTTATATGTTCTACAATCCAGGATGGTCAGTCATAGTGTGTCTTCTTTCGCTCCTCTTCTGTTCTCCTCGAACATACTACTCTTTTGACCCCTTAAAAAAACTCTTGTCTTCGGCTACTGACTGTAGCAGTCTCCAGGTGATTGCTACGCTGCGTACTACTTATAGACAATCTTATGAGTGTGGCATCCACCAACAGCAGACACAATAATAATAAGTTTAAAAGCTACTATTGCCGTTGATAAGTGTTGTGTACCACTGAAGAGGTTAAATCTTTCGAGTTGCAACCACTAAGTTTTAGTTTGTAACCATGCTCCGGCTGGACAACTAGGTAGTAATCATTTGTCTTTACATATTTAGAGTGTCATTCAAAGCCAAGTATACGAATTTGTCTATACCTGGTATGTGAGTTTAAAAGAAGTTTAAAAACGTTTTCTGTCTTTCTATTTATAGCTCTTAATATGTTAACACTTACTGTTTTTAGGAATAGAAGTCGGTGTTGTTAGTAGTAATCTTTTGTTTTTTTTTGTATTCATGTCATTGAAATAAGTTTTCTTATGAAGCTTTATCTCTCTCTCTGATAAACACGTAGAATCTAATTGACTACGAACTAGACCATTGCCATTGTTTGTAGAGAATCACTGGTGGTAGTATAAATGATTTCAGGACTTGATTGTACAGGATAACAAATAGGTAGATGCTACTGAACACAACAATCAGTTGTTTTTTGTTTTGTTTTGTTACAGTAGACTATCTAAGTGCTTACATTATTCAATTAGAGATAATATCCAAAGCAGTTACGGTTGAACTAACTGCTTTTGTACACCAGTAGATGCAGTCAGAGAGGTTTTTTCCTTATTTGTTATGAAAATGGATTACTTTATTTTATACACTTTTTGAAACCATGAATCGATCAATGTTAGACCACCATTAGAAACCTGGAAGCACAGAAAGACGACCGTTTCGTCCTGGTATGGGACTACTCAGCAGTGCGCATCCACGACTCCTGCACTCCGCAGGATTCGAACCCATGACCTTTAGTATTGTGCGCGAACGCCCTAACCGTTAGACGTGACCAGTGAAGTTCAACCTGTTCGGGTGTAGGCAGTGTCTACCGAAGTGCTTCCAGGTTTCTATTGGTGTCGGTCTAACATTGATCGATTAATGGTTTCAAAAAATGTGTAACTTAACAAACTTCACAACCCCGTAATACTTTATTTTAATCATGTACCCCCCACCAGTTATTGCTCAAACCAACAATCAAAGTTTTATTTTTCTCACATTTTCATTCTCTTCTTCTTGTTTTTTTTTTACCTCAGAGTCAATCTGTATTCGATGTAGCTGATAAAGAAATGATTGTATTGTTGAGACAACTTCGTGAAAGACAAAGAGCTGTAAGTAGTGTCTCTCTATGTGTGTTTATATATATTTATATATGTGTGTGTTGTGTCATACTTTTCTACTTGGAGTACGTTTCAATAATGTGAACATTACCAACACTGAGATACATGTACATCAAATTGGAAACAATGTCCAACTGTAATGAAACGTGTGTCTTGGATTCTTGTACTGCTAGCCACATACTAATTATACCAAAACTTTAGTTGACATTATATGTGTATTATGCTCGTTAGTTGATATGCTTGAAACAACTATTACCAGTTCACCTTAGAGTCGGTAAAGGAGAGCTAAGACAATGATGACCCAGTGACACGATTGGCTACTCTAATCCGAGTGTTACAAGCCACCGCTAAGAGTATCAAAAAGTCTTGATATAGCGTAGAAAGTGTATTCTATAAGCACCCAAAAAATATGAGGTTTTGTACAGAAGAAGAAGAAGAGGGGCATAAAACTTTACAGACAATGTATATTTATACAATTAGGTCGACCGTGAATACTATCCAATAGGAAAGAACATTTAGAAGTATGTCAACTTGATAGTTTAGGACGACCTTAAATATTGACCAATAGAATTAGACTTATAAAATAGTCTCTTTAGAATGTTTGATGAACATCCTAACATGGACCATCATTAGAAACCTGAAAACACTGAATGGCCATTTCGTCATAGTATGGGACTCATTAGTGAGCATTGCGCATCCACGACTTTTTCCGCTCGAAGTAATTGAGCGGAAGACCTTTGGTTTCGCGCGCGAACTTTTAGCCTTGCTTTGCTTGTTCTATTTGTGACTGTCAAGTATGTCAACTTGATAGTTTAGGACGACTTTAAATATTGATCAATAGAATTAGAATTACAAAATAATTTTTTTAGGATATTTGATGAATATCTTAACAGTTCGGTATCCAATTATGACAATCCAATCTAAGATACACGTTTCATCCTTTTTTATCCTTCTTCAGTTTGATATGTGTGCTTGTATCCCCAATACTTGAAGTTAGTATCCTTCATTTCCAATACCTGTAGCGTTATTCCATTGTACGATTGAATTTCGATCAATATCAACTGGTCTATTCACAGCGGTTGTGCAATGGCGCAGGTGCATTCATTCTTTGTGTTCTTTCAAATCGTAACCTTCTGAATTCCTCATCACTTTATCTTTTTAAGTTTATTTCACTAGATTCTACTTCTTGAACAATATCGTGGATCCCTAATCTCTTCGATTACTGTTAATACCTTTACCACTTCTACTACCATAGGATTTGAATTGACAATTACATCTCTCTGTGTGCTAATCTGATGATGGTATGTCAACTTGAACCGATGGATGTACGCACGTAGTTTCGAAGTTTTACGTTGCTGTTGATTGATTTGTAATACTAGTCAAATCTTGTAATATCCTATCACTTTATCATTCACTACTCCTAGTGTAGTGAAGGAGAACACTAGGGTGTGAGCAACCGAATTGTATTTATCGCAAATTACAGAGTTACTCAGTAAAATAGGAAAACCATATCGTAAACGGTTAATTTGCAAATCTTCAATCCATCATCAATCCATTTTGTCTGACATTTCACTTATTCATGCTATTTCATACACAAATTCCATTGTGTTCCCGCTCTTCTTCCTTTCTCTTGATCTTCCCCCATCTTCTGCTGCCACCAGACATGACGTTTACACTCGCGTCATATACTACTCATAAGTAGCGCGCACCACACTACAAGTAGTGATTCGTTTCCTATTATTATTATTATTATTATTGTTATTATTACATGGTCGCTTTGTTTTCTTAGTTTTAAAAAAAAACTTGTTTATTTATAAATTTCTAGGAGAAATTATCCAATGCATCTAAACTATTGGAGTTATCAAAAACAACAGAATCCATGAATAATAAACCAAGGTAAATCAATCAATGCATTATTTATTGATTAATGTTAACATTTTATTCAATTCACAAATCATATTTTTTATGTGTTCTCAGCGTAGATCACAAATTGGGGTGGGTGGTGGGCTCGATTGACTTTTTCAGCCAACCAACTTGCATCATTTATGGCATTTATGCTAGTTAACTCAAATGGCAAGTGTACTTACTGCTCAGCAGTACACTCCGTCCTCCTTTAAGTGTTGTTTATGTAGCGTTGAAATAGTTTTCACTCATGCTCTCTCTCTTACCTCCCCTCTCATCATCTGTGAATTGTCCAAAAGTCGAATTATTGATTATTGTCATAGTTGAAATCACAATTTAATCTTAGCTGGACCATCGGATAACCGTAGTATGTCGTCGTCGTAGTATATGATTCCTTAGGAGTAGTAGGTACTCATGACTTGTGTATTGCGAAAATCGAATCGAAGACCTTTGGTTTGGTATGTGAAAGCACTTAAGCTCTAGAGAATAGGCTCACTGGTGTGAGACAGGTATTCACCGTAGGCGATATATGAAGGTTGTGCACGATCATAGTTTTGGAGGTTAAATGTTCGTGCACAGAAATGAAGGTCGTTGATTCGACTTCTGCGTGCAGGGTTTGTGGATATGCATTACTGAGGTGTCTCATATTAGAAAGAAACCGCCATCCAATGTTCACAGGTTTCCAATGCTGGTCTAGCTAAGATTAGTTTATGATTTTTATTGTCAAAAGAATACAATTTCCGCAAATCACCTTCGTCATCTATTGATTATTTGTTTGTTGTCCTTACCAATCATCAATCTAACTGTATAAATACTGATTACCTGTAACGTTTTATGACCCGGATCCTCAGTCCGAGATCCATATCCTCTTCTGGACTCGGACCTCGTACTTTCTGGATGCTTGTAGAATACATGTTCTACTTCATATCAAAAGTTTTTTTTCACTCAATCAGGGTTGGGACACTTGGATTAGAGTAGCATGTCGTGTCGGCGGATCCTCGATCCTTGCTCTCGTTTATTGACCAAAGGTGAACTCCTAATAGTTCAAGCATCTCAAATGACGTGTTTACGTGCATGCGTATCACTTTCTAACATAATAGGTTCACATTAAAATTCAAATTTTTGATTAAGTTGACTTATATATCAGTACAGATTAAATTCTAATCTAATTTTTTCCTATCTGTCAATATTGATGATGATGATGATGATGACGATAAGAAGTAAAAATCAGTTAGTTTTGAATATGTTAAAGAAAGTCTGTATTAGTTCGACCATAAAATTACAATTACTATTTATCCGTATTGTTATGATTATCAAATTGTGTAATGTAAATTTTTATGTTTTTTACTGATCATAAACATTTTGCACTCTCTAATCTTTCACCTCTCCTCTTTTTCTTTTCGTGATGTTGAAAGAACACTGTTTACATTTGGCAGTTTATTTTCATCACTGTGTTTTCTTTCCTTGATCATCTGGCGAAATGTTGACATTCTCACATTGGATGGTCGTTGATTGGTACTCCCTGTTTCAGTAGTGTGCGTGTGTGTGTGCGTATTTTCTTCAACCGCCTACAACAAATCTAAATTCAATTATCTGACTAAAAATTATTCACGTCAAGTTCCATAACGTGCAATAGAAAATCTTGAAGGTTGTATAATTTATAAAAAAATTTTCATTCTAAGAGCCAATCAGAAGTGAGCGAATGAGAAGGTCATTTAGTGGCAACTGGAAATGACCTAGAGGACGAATGTGTACCATTGGTCAAAAAAATGAATGTATTTTTTGAGCGGGAGGAATGAAAAATTTAAGTATATCATTTGGTAGACAGATGAACTTTCTTCTCCATGCTTGCCTTTTCGCTCAATTAGAAGTCAGTCCTTGTTCAGATGTCTCATAATATGATCAGATCTCGAATTCCGCGCATACTGACAAATTTCCTTGTAAATTACTCTATCAATTAACTTATTGTTCAATAAGGTTTTACAATAGTAAATAGCTAAAAAATTATTCTGTTGTATCAACGAAGGCTAGGGATGGCCGAAAAAAAACATGGCAGTCAGTCAGTCAGTTAGCTGAAACGTAGAACTTCGTACGTAAGTACATCAGTTCTTGTTGCCATACCTACCACATTAGCACAGAGACGCACAAATCTACGAAGTCACTGAAAACTTGATTGAGTCGTGTTAGTAGATGTAGACTATCTGGTTGGGGTCCGCAAGACGAAAGTCACCGATGGTTAGAGACCTTGAATAACATGGATGAAAAATCGTTTGCGATGGCGCAGGTGCACACCATCTTTGTGTTCTCTCAAATTCTAATCTTTAGAAATCCTCATCATCTCTATCTTTCTCTTTCTAAAGTTATCTCTCTGAATTATATTTCTTGAATCATATCTTCGAACCCTGATATCCTCCATTACCGCTAATTCTTCTACTAACTCTACCACTATGGGATTTGAACTGACATTTGTGTCTATGTGCTGATGGGGCATGGAAACCTGAATTGATGTACTTACGTACGAAGTTCTATGTTGTAACTGACTGACCGACTGACTGAACCCTAGGCAGTGAATCCATTCTTTCAGTGATGAACCTTAATCTTCTCTATGTCGCTAATACTGCTACTACTACTACTACTACTACGTCAACTACTATGGGTTTTGATATGAATATTATTCCATCTCTCTCTCACTGTGCTAAAGTGATCTGACAACTTGAACCATTGTTCTATATTGTAGCTGATTGATTGACTGACTAACTGTCTGTACAATCATGTGTATACACAATGTATGTACATTAAGTAAATTTGTTCAAAGTTGAATAGATCAACTATCATCTATCCTCTCTATTGACGTAAGCTTTGCAAATCATTTTTTCGCCAAATTAAATCATCTCGATTAACTGCATGAGTCATGATGATAAACTAACTATTCTTATTACTTAATGTTGACAATCAACGTAACGCTGAATGACTAATCGTCTATCCTTTGTGTACGTGTGTCTGTCTGTCTGTGTGTGTGCGTGCGTGCTTGTACATGGAATCGATTCCTGTTTGTTGAATGTGACATGTTTATTTTAATGAACTCTATCTATCTGTCTATCTATCTACCTGTCTATTCAACAGTTTAGATAACTAGTATGTGTATGTATATGCACCAAATATATGTGTCAACCTATTAGTAAGTTTTAATTATTATTATAGGCTTGTGGGGATTGTTGAGTTCCTTTGAAATGATAAAATCGATCAATGTTAGACCACCATAAGAAACCTAGAGGCACAGGATAGCTGCTTCGTCCTGATAGAGGACGTTTCTTCAAGTTCCGGTTAGAAGTGATGACCAGTGTAGTTCAACCCTATTCGGAAGTGAAGCAGTCAGTACTCACCGAAAGCAGTGTGTGGATGAAGTTGCCCTCAAGACTGTGGATTAGTCGAAGTCGTTAACACCGCTGGATGTCGGCTCAGTAGTCTAGAGGTTAAGAGTTCTCGAGCAAGACTGAAGCTCGTGAGTTCGACTTCTGTGAGTATCGAAAGTCGTAGATGCACACTGCGCACTGATGAGTCCCTGAACCAGGACGAAACAACCGTCCAGTACTTCCAGGTTTCTAATATGGTGGTAGTCTAACACTAATTCACTTAATCGATTCAAGAAAATTAATAATAATAATCAATAATTTTTATTGAGTTTTAATTTTTTTATTTAAAATCATTCATCGATCGATCGATCAATGTTATAGACCATTGTAAATTATTGAAACTGTAATCACAGTTTTGCATTTTTCTTTTCATGATTTATTACTTTTTCTTTTTCGTTTTTTGTTCGCATACAAATAAAAAAAAGTACACAGATTGATTTTTTAATTTTCTTTTTTAATGATTATATATTGTTTCAATATTTTGCAATACATTTATGTCTCATTTAATTATACGTATCCGTATACAATAAATCAATTATGAACACTACTCTGTACATGTACACTTAGTAGTACTTATGCCTGTTACCCCCAATGGAGCATAGGCCGCTGACCATTTTTCTCCAACCTTCTCTGTTCTGGGCCCTTCCCTTTCCAGTTCTGTCCAATTTTCTTTCATTTTTCTCATGTCTTTCTCTATTTCTCGGTGTAATGTGTTCTTTGGCCTTCCTCTTTTCGTTTTACCTTGAGGGTTCTAAGTAACGACTTGTCTTGTGACACGGTTGGGTGCATTTCGCGTCACAAGACTGGAACCCTTCTGGGGCTATTGCCAGTCCTAAGCCCGGGTAAATAGGGAGGTGTTAGTGGCGTTAGCTGCGCGCTGATTGGCTAATTTCCTATTCAATCAACAGCGCCTAGCCCATATTTGGAGAGTAGGCTAGAAAATTCTCGTGTTGTTAGCTACATGCTGATTAGCTGAATCTAATCCGGTCAGTGCTAGTCAATCACGTAAATTACATTCCAGAAGCTTCTCATGTAAAAGACTATAAAAATACTAACGTTGTATCTATTTTGCCTTCGCCCTCGCTTCAGCTTCTTACTTCCAGTTAATCTTAGTATTCGGAATATAATCCGATTCCTGTTCCACTGTGTTTTGTGATTTTGGGACTTGTCGAGTTTGTTGTTGTCAGAGAATACTAAGCAATAGGAATTATCTGGGAATTATTAACTGAGCGTTATAACAGGAGGGTTAACCGTGGGGTTGGTCGTTAAAAAAAACGCTAACCAGAAAATAAATTCAAACATGTAGTAGTAGTGATCCCAATTATAGTAATAATATCATCCTGTTGGAGATGGCATGTTCTCTAAGACAGTTGATTTGTTTGTTTCAGAAAAATTATCATGGTCTGTACAACTAGTTCAGAGACTATCATTCTCACCGGTGTAGCATATTCAAATTAAACTATACATACATTTCTTCGTCATCAGCTTACCATTAAGTGGATATTGGTTGATACAAGATACATGAGAGAATGTGTGTTGTTATCATTTATTGTGTAGATACTATCATCATCAACTCTCTCTCTCTCATTTTCTTACATTTTGGTTCTGTGGTAGTGTCTGTCATTGAAAGGTGTACCAAAGAAGTACATTAACCTTATACAATCCCTCTACTCGAAGGAGTGTACTGCGCAGTAGTTAGCTCCGTCTTACTTTATGGCTGTGAAACATGGTCAGTGAGAGTAGAAGATATTCGTTGGTTATTGGTTTCCGATCACAGGTATCTTCAAAGCATTGATCGTATATCGTGGGACACCCCAGTGAGCAACGCTGTTATTAGGAAACGGGTGCTAGTTAAGAATGGCAGGTCAATAGATGAAATAATGAAACTTGATCAGTTGGGGTGGTTGGGACATGTGTCGCGTATGCCTAACCACCGACTGCCTCGACGAGTTATGTTTTATAGTGTAGGAGTAGTATGGGAGAAAGTTAGGTGAGGCCAAACCAAAACATGGCACAAATCCATGAAGTCATTGACGAGTGGACTGAGTCATGTCGGTAGATGTAGGCTATCTGGTTGGGGTCCACGAGATGATAATAATCGATGGTTAGAGACCTTGAATGACATGGCTCAAAATCGTTCGCAATGGCGCCGGTGCATTTATTCTTTGTGTTCTCTCAAACCCTAATCTTATGGATTCTTCAACCCCTCTAGTTTCGACTCCCTAAACTTTTCTCACTGAATCATACTTCTTGAATAATATCTTCTAATCCTAACCTCTCCGATTACTTCTAATACCTTTACTACCTCTTCTACTATTGGATTTGAATTGACAATTATATCTCTGTGTGCTAATGTGGTATGGCAACACGAACTGATGTACTTACTTATGAAGTTCTACGTTGCATCTGACTGGCTATTTTAAAATTCTTCCTTCCTCTTTCCTTCGACATGTATATATATGATCTATTTTGCCTACAAAAGGCTACAACATATGTTTAATTTTTTTTATAATATCATATGACCTGTTTTCTCTTTTTTTTACTCTTGCCTTACTACTTACTATCAGTCAATATGTAATGTGTGGTGTATCGTACGTAGCCCATTGCTTTTTTTATGTAGTGCTTTGATTGATTGATGAATAAGAGAAAGTGACGCAATTTTTGCAATCATAGGCAATGATAGTTAATAATAGCTTTATATTTCATATCAGCAGGTGTTTATTTTTATTATTACTATCATTATGATCGGTAATACATACACTTGTGTGCATTCGAATTTAGTTACAAAAAACATGTTTATTGAATGTTAGATTTTGTCATATTCTCTAGTTAGTAATTATATATATAAGGTTGTGAAGATTTTCAAATTTCATAGATTGATTGTAGTTAGACATTCATTTCGTTAGATTGCTGGCCTACTAAGTAGTCGAGAAGTTAAGTATTGTTCATACACATGATCGGAAGACCTGGGTTCGATTCCCGTTTGAAGAGGTCATAAATTAGCATCACTATTACTGAGAAGTGTCCTCATACTAGGTAGGATGAAACAAACATCCAGTATTTCGAATGCTGGTGTAACATTGATCGATTTTATGGTTTCAATGAAAACTGGAAGTTGTAAGCATTTTTTGTGTGCACCGAACAAATAAATGTATCTTGAGCATGTGTACACAATATATATATGTAGTGAACGAGAACACAGGTGGGGCAACCGAATTGTATTTAACGAAAATCACAGAGTTACCCAGTAAAATCGGAAAACCATATCGTAAATTGTTCATTTGCAAAATAACAGTTCATCATATCGAACTGAACTGTTGTTCCTGTTGCAAAACATCAATCCATTGTCACTACTATTCATGCGTTTCATACAAATTCCATTGTGTTCTTCTAACTCTTCCTTTCTCTTGATCTTCCCCCATCTTCTGCTGCTGCCAGACATTACGTTGACACTCACGTCATATACTACTTCTAAGTAGCTCACACCACATATATATATATATATATATATATATATATATATATATATATGCAATAAGAAAGTCTTTTTAATCACATATTTATTAATAACTACGAAAATATAAAAAACACTTCTGAATTTATTGTGTACACATGCTCAAGATACATTTATTTGTTCGATGCACAAAAAAAATGCTTACAACTTCCAGTTTTTTCATTGAAACCATAAATCTATCGATGATCAATGTTAGTAGATCACATCCTTCGAAATATTGGACGTTTGTTTCATCCTACCAAGTATGAGGACACTTCTCAGTTGTAGTGATGCTCATTCATGACCTCTTCAAACAAGAATCGAACCTAGGTCTTTCACGCTTGTGTATGAGCAATACTTAACTTCTTGAATACTGAGTAGGCTGGCACTTAACGAAATGAATGTGTGACTACAATCAGTGCAGGATAAAATATTGATATTCTTCATTTTACTGCTTGTTATGATTGAACAACGTTACTCTGTCTTTCTAAACCGTACCTTTATATATATATATACTGTATATTGAGTGAATAAAGTTTGACAAAACATTCATAAAACAACTCGTAAACTCCACCTAAATTTATTGATTGATATATTTCCTTTTTGTTCTTATATCGATTCATTTGACATATGATAGACGTATTATATCATCCTATAGTTTAAAGTTTTACTATTCGATTCGATGAAAATTCGGCGAAACTACACTAATTTTTGGTATTATCCAATAAAGTTACTTGCTTACACCTGTTACCTCCTAATGGAACATAGGCCACTGACTAGTATTCTCCAGTCTACTCTATCCTGGGCTTCGTTTTCTAGTTCTGTCCAACATTTGTTCATTTTTCTCTCATCTGTTTCCATTAACCAATAGAGTTATTGTTTATATCAAATTCAGTTATGTTGGTCGATACAAACTACTACTTGGTTGTAAGGTCCATGTGACAATCGCAACAAGTATTTAGAGTCTTTAAGTGTCATACACATATGGCTTGGAATCTTTCACAGTCGTGCGTAGATGCATTCACTCTTTATCTCCCCCGCCAGATCAAAAAGGGGGATACAAAGGTGCAAACAACGATAGGTGTTAGCTTCAACAGTAACCAATCAAGATCGAGGTTAACTGAACAAGCTACAGGTCAAACGTGGAGAAATTCGAATACTTCACTTTTATCTACCTGAAGTTTTTGCTGATAATGATGTTGTTGTTCAGAAGAAGAACAGCGATAAAATCTCCACAACCAAACCACATCCAACACAGAGAACGAAACACCACTACCACCACAATCATCCACGTGAGCTACGAATTTTCTCCAGCATCTCATCTGCAGTTCCATTACTTTGTACAACATGACCTTGAAATTTTATCTTTTTTTTATGATAAACTGTAATTTTCACTGTTCAATCTTTCAGTTTTTGTTTTATTAATTGTTTTACTCTAATTAATGTGTGTTTATTTTATTGTTCACTGGATTTCATTTTTTTGTACTCTAAATTATTTAAATGAAAAAAATTGTGAATTATAATTCATTCATCACATATATATGTGAATGTGTGTTGTTACATACAAACTGTACTGTACTGTGATTATGTCTAATTTTGATTAATTTTCTGTCTCATTTACTGCTTAGTTAGATTGATTGATTGTCTTACAAGCATGTTTGTTTCTTTTCCCTTTAGTCATCCTGTTGTACTGGAAACGGATGAACCTATGAAAACGATTAATAATAATGTTAATCATAGTGCTGATGATGACGGCGACAACAACGAGGAGGAGGAGGGTGACACTGATGATGATGATGATAATTCTCTTGTTGAAATTGATCAATCCTCTTCGGATTTTGTAAATAAAAAGCCAAAAACAACAACAACAGCTGTTGAACAAGATGTTTACTCGAAAACGACGTCGACGACATCCTCATCATCATCATCGTCATTATCGTCAAATGATGATGCCTCGTCAGAGTTAATCAAGAAAATTGTTGACGTTGACGATGTAAGTAGTAGTGGTAGAACAGTGAATGCTACTAGTACTACTAATGATACGTCGTTGTCTACTTCTCCGACATTATTATCATCTGTACTAAAAGAACAAACAGAGGCATTGAAATCTTCCACTGTGACGACGACTACTCAATTTAATCAATTCACCAATGAACAACAATCATTTATGGCACCTGCTACTGATGCTGTTGCTGTTACTGCTCCTTCTCAAAAAGAACAAATGTTATTATCATCAGGTATAGTAGTTAGTAGTTGTTAGTCATATATATATATATTTCTAATGATTGGTATACATTTTTTTAACAAATTGTTTGGGGATGTGTTAGATTCCCCAGAACTCACTTGGTAAAAATGCCTTAATTTTGGATTTTATGTTTGCGAGCATGGGGTGGATCAGTTGACCTTGAGATCGCATTTCCCACCAGGAGAATACTTGGTTGTGATTGGTTACTGTGTTATTTGTGTGTGTGCTATTTTTATGACTCTCCTAAGGACGTTTCTAGGATGTGTGCTTGGATTCATTGTGTGATTGCTGGGTGTTTGTAGAATATACTTTCTACGCTATATGAAGACTTTTCGTTAGTCAACGGATCAAGGTAGCCTAACTGGAGGCTAGTTGATTGTCTCGTTTTCCTTTTTCGACTAAGGTGAACCCGTAATATCATTCAAGCATACCTAGTGACGAGCATAACACAAATAATGTCATCGTCTGGTTGAATGTGTCATGTCTGACTGATTAATGGTTAAATGCCACATATATGTCTAGAGTACATGGTTAGTTAGTTATAGTAATTATACCATTAAAAGTTTGAAAGCGCTGGACGGCCGTTTCTTTCTAGTATATAAGTAGTAGCTGCCCAACATTGTCCATCCACGACCTTGCGACCGGATTTTTGCACCAACGATATTCAGTCTCTTGTACGAGAACGCGTAACTTTCAAATCATGATCGAGATCTATTAGTGTGCAACATCACTGACAGAGTCCTAGTTAGTCAGGTGTAGAAAGGATTTGTTTATAACCTATTCGGTCTCGTGTGCTTTTATGGGTATGAGGGCGGTTGTCACTTCCCGGCTGTCCATGCTGTGGAAGGGTGTTTTCTTGAGGAACCTGAAAAAGAAAAGTAGATTATTGTCGGTCTTAACGACCTGGGAGCGTTACCGCACAGCCCAAGGGACAACAGCTTGAGGCCGGTCACGCACACGGCCTTTTGATGAAAGGTTTTTTTAGTATTAGTTCCGCTCTTAAAAGCCGTTATGGAGCAGCCCTTAACGACGGAGATGTAAATCCGTGAGGTAAAGTGAGTTGTGACATCTTTAGGGTCGACATTTTCTAGTCGCTTCCTTCCTTATAAGATGGCAGCATCGCTGCTAATGCTGGTTGTCTGAGAGAAACACTTTACTACAGTCACGTCTCTCTACAGTCATCAGTACGAACTCACCCTCAGACCTTAAGTTGCTGCTTTTAGTCTCATCGTTCTCCAATCGACCTGCCTGGCATGGTAGAACCTTCAGCAACATATGTTTTAGCCAATATAGCTCGTTTGGATCATCACGACAGGCAAACCCGACCACCACTTCAAGGTAGCAGCTACGGTCAGATGGAAGAGTCGTGGATGCACACTGATGATGAGTTCCACCCTACCAGGACGAGACGGCCGTCCAGTTCTTCCAGGTTTCTAATGATGATGGTCTAACATTGATCGATTTATGATTTTAATGGGTAACTTAACAATCTTCATAACACCGTAATGCCATTGAATTATGATATGAACACATTAGCCTATCCTCCCTTGCCCTGACTGGATCATAATTTTATTCGACAATTACAGTTTATTGAAATCAGGAATAGATCATTGTTAGATCACTATCAAAAAGCCTAGAATTAATGGGTAGCCGTTTCCTTCTATTATGAAACTGATCATAGTCTTAACTTTCAGGCTGTATTGCCTCCACATATAATTGAGTTCGCTTGTATTTAATTTAGTTAAGCCTTACGATTAACTTATTTAACCAAGCCACTTGTATAGCAACAGCTGTCATCTGGTGAACGTTGTTTACTGCATACGCGCATATTAATCCGATTCGCTGTCAAATATCTCGATGACCCGACATTTCCCTGTGTATATATATATGAACATTTTAATCTTATTCGCCAATTCGCTCACCACTGTACTTTCCCTGCTCTGTGTGATTGTGGTCTGCTGGTCGATTTTGTGGTGTGTGCGAAAATAAACATATTCAACCCATCGTGTTTGCATTCTGACTTAAACCGTCAGGAGCTATTTTTGATGACAATTGCCTAGACGAGCAAATTACGAAGACTAAGCACAAGTTGAATATCAACCATCACGAAACTAGTGATACACTGGCCACCATAAGGTAATGAATGCCTCCATGTCTGCCACGAAAAATTGAAAAAATATTATGCTACTGTGATGAGGATGTAGGCAAAGTTTTTATTTGATTGGACGCAACTACGACTATCCACAAAATATTCAAAGTGTTTTTGAGTAACTCGTATTATGTTTTATGAAAAAACAACTTTTGTGCTCTATTTGAATGGTTCTATTTTGGTAAGGAAAACACATTTTATTGAATTCGCAAAATACCTTAAATGGTACAGCTTGTGCTATACAGTCAAAGGTTTCTGTAGGACAATATATCGGACTGAAGAACAAAAGGAATAGTTGACAAATAAGTACACTATACCTGAACATCAAGAAAAGTACTTCCAACAAGATGGGATTGAATATTTACTTATAAGCTTCACCACTAGGCAGTTAAAGGTCAGCAATCTTCTAGGCTGTACCGCTGGTTTTTTACTATCATCTGGTTTGTATGAGCTGGGACGACTGAACGTTGTTTACTGCATACGCACATACTCATCCTATTCGCTTTAATAATAATCTCTCAACTATCTTGATGACTCGACATTTCCCTATGTATATATATATATATGAACATTTTAATCTTATTAATACATTCACCAATTCGCTCGCTAGTATGCTTACCCTGCCCTGTGTGATTGTGGTCTTGCTGGTCGATTTTGTGGTGTGTACGAAAATAAACGTATTCAACACTTCGTGTTCACCTTCTGATTTTTGATGACGATTGCCTAGACGAGCAAATTACGAAGACTAAGCACAAGTTGAATATCAACCATCATGAAACTAGTGATACCATTAACCACAAAACAATGCAATCAATATACAAAAGTAAACTATCCCATATGACCATTGTCTTTGATTGTTTTTCTGAAAGGAGTGTACAATATTTCATAAAGCCATCCATTTACCTTCTATTACTATTTCTACCTAATTATTATTTTTTCAATCCCCCCTATTAAGATGATGGAGATTCCTTGTCGAATTATCATGTTCAACCATTGAAAACAACTGTAAAATCTATCACATCCAATCAATTACCATCTGTTATGATTACATCATCAGCCACAACGACATCACCTATACCATCAACTGGAAATAATGATTATTCATCATTGATGAATGATAATAATGATAATTGGATGGAACAAGAAGTTTTAGATAATTTCGTCATGAAGGTAACTACTACTACTACTTCTACTACTCCTACTTCTACTTCTACTGCTACTCCAGTTTCTACACACTCATCAGCATCATCTTCATCAGCATCAGCAGCAGCATCATCATCATCAGCATCAAGAACTCTTCCGACTATTATTAGTAGTAGTAGTACTAGTACTAGTACAAACAATATAATATCCGATCAAACATATCATAAGCACAATGATTCCAATGAGAATAAATTTAAAACTGGTATTATAAGCATTATCACAGCTCCATCTAGTAATAAACGTCCTATGGATGAGAAACCAGATACTACTGCTACCACTACTACTACTACTACTTATAAAGAATTATCAACCACAACAACAACAACACCAACAGCACCATCAACAACACCAACACCAACACTACCAACTCACACTATCAGTTCATCAGGAACAGGTCGTACAATTACAAAGATTATTGCTGTCAAACCTAGAGTAAGAGTAATACTAACTAAATAAAATAAATATAAGTGGCAGTGTAATGTAATATTAGCTTATCACTCACTCACTCATTGTTTTTGTGATTGGATTGTCAATTGAAATTGATTGATTCCAGCTACTAGGAGGCGCTGATTGATCGATTGATTGATTGATAGATTGATTTATGTATGTACAAAGTATAGAACCATGTACTAATAAGCATTGAACCAGACAGGTTGTCTGAAACAGTATGGATGGACTACTTACAACTATCGAACATCTCAAATTACTGAGTGGTATATATATGTATGTCAATCAGTCAATCAATCAATCAATCAATAGCAACGTAGAACTTCGTAGATACGTACGTTTAAGTAGCCATACCACATTAGCCCACAGAGATGTAATTGTCAATTCAAATCCCATAGTAGTGGAGGTAGTAAAGGTTTTAACAGTAATTGGAGAGGTTAGAATGAGAAGATATTATTCAAGAAGTAGTATCTAGTGAAATAAATTTAAGAATAAAAAGATATAGGTGATGAGAGAACCCAAAGAATAGATGCACCGGCGCCATTGCAAACGATTTTGAGCTATATGATTCATAGTCTCTAGTCATTTCATCTCGCGGACCCCAACTAGGTAGTCTACACCTACTACCAACATCACTCAACCTACTTGTCAGTGACTTCATGGATTTGTGCCATGTTTTGGTTTGGCCGCCCCCAGCTTTCTTCCAACCTATTCCTACATTGCAGGGCATAGCTCGACGAGGCAGTCGGTGGTTAGGCATTCGTAACACATGTCCCAACCATTTCAACTGATGAAGTTTCATTACTTCATCTATTGACCCGCCATTCTTACTTAGCACTTGTTTCCTAATAATAGCATTACATATTCGGTTGTCCCACGATATACGAGCAATGCTTCGAAGACATCGATGATCGAAAACTAGTAACCTACTATTATTTTCTACTCTTACTAGCCATGTTTCACAGCCATAAAGTAAGACGGAGCGAACTACTGCACAGTACACTCGTCCTTTAGTCAGCAAACGGATATCTTGTCTACGCCATAAGTGACTCAGGTTGGCAAAAGCTAATCGAGCCTTCTGTATCCGTACTGCGATTTCATCAGTCACTAGGCCTTCAGCACTGATGAGACTCTCGAGATAAGTGAAGCAATCATACATGCATATATATACATATCTGTGATAATTTTATCCACCTATATATATATATATATATATATATATATATATAAGTTGTTTTGTATTCATTTTTAGCGAAATGATCCACAGAAAATGAATGTTGATGAAAAAGAAACTGATAATAAATTGTCCAGTCCTACACCTGAGATTACAACCAATCGACGGTAAGTTATAACGTAATCTGATGCTGTTTTTTTTTGAGAAAAAAAATATTAATTATAGTAATTGGGGTTTGATTACATGTTTCATGTTTGATTGTGACCGCGATTAGGTCCGGTGTGCTATTACGTGTATGAGGGAAGATGTTATTTCCCAGCTGCCCACACCTTAAAAAGGGAGTTTCTTGAGGAAGTGAGATTAGCGTTAGTCTTAGCGATCTGGAAGCATGAACACAGGTCCGAAGAGAAAACTACTTGAGGCTCGCTGCGCATGACCTTTTCATGGAAAGTTAACGTGTTAGCTCTGCTCTTTAAAAGTTCTTACCGCCGGCGATGGAAATCCATGGAATAATAATGCGAGGTTTGACATTTTTAGTGTCAACCGTCCATAACCCCTTCCTTCCGTTGCAGATGCTGGTGGCCTGAAGGAAACACCTTACTGTTGTCAAGTCTATCTACAGTCAGCAGTACGACTTCGTCGTCAGACTTTAAGTTTCTGATTTTAGTCTCACCGCTCTCCAATCGACCGGCCTGGTATGTTCGAGCCTACAGGAACATATTTTGTTGCCAATATAGCTCAGTTGGATGGTCATCACGGTAGACAAGCTCGACTACACCATGTCAAGGTTGCAGCTACAGTCAGGATATCTCATGATTACTTTTGTAGTACTCATATCATTGTATATTAGGATTATGTGAGACAATTGTTCATTGATAAGACCCCTTACTATATATGACCATTAGATTTGAGAGTTTCGTGTGTGAGTGAAATGAAAGATGTATTGACAATTAGTGTCAGTCTATAGATAATATCCCAAATTCATGGTTGTTTCAAACTGACTATTTCTAATCATATGAATTTCAAGTTTACAGGAAATACATTCTTCTGTGATTCAATAAATAATTTGTTTTCATCAAATAGTATATTTGATATGCGATGAATGTTTTGTGGTGTAGGTGTAGATTGGAAGTAAGCTAGGGGCGGCCAGACCAAAACATGACAGAAATCCATTAAATCACTGACAAGTGGATTGAGTCATGTTGGTAGATGTAGGCTACTTGGTTGGGGTCCGCGAGACGAAAGTCACCGATGATTGGAGACCTTGAACGATATGGCTCAGAATCGTTTGCAGTGGCGCAAGTGCATCCATTCGTTGAGCTCTCTCAAATCCTAAACTTCCGGATTGGTCAGCACCTCTACCTTTGTCTTTCTAACCTTATCTCACTGAATCATACTTGAATAATATCTTCGAACCCTAGTCTTCTTTATTACCATTAATACCTCTACTATCTTTATCACTATGGGATTTGATTTAACATTTGCATCACTGTGTGCTAATGTGGTATGGCAACCTGAACTTATGTACATACGTACGAAGTTGTACGTTTCAACTGACTGACTGACTATGTCCTACTTTATGGCTGCGAAACATGGCTGTTATGTGTGTAGAATACATTCGTAGGTTATTAGTATTCGATTATAGATGTCTTCAAAGCATTGCTCGTATATCCTGGGACAGCTGAGTAAGCAATGCTGTCATTAAGGAAATGAGTACTAAGGAGGGATGACAGATCAATCGGTGAAGTGGTGAAACTTCATCAGTTGAGATAGTTGAGACATATTTCACGAATGCCCAACAACAGACTACATGGACGAGCGATGTTTTGTGATGTAGGAATAGATTGGAAGAAAGCTAGGGGCGGCCTAAACAAAATATGGCAGAAATCCATAAAGTCACTGACAACTCGACCGAGTCATGTTGGTGAATGTAGACTACCTTGGTTGGGGTCCGCGAGGTGATAGTAACCGATGGTTAGAGACCTTGAACGTTTATAATGGTTCAAGTGCATCGATTTTTTGTCTGCTCTCAAATTTTTAATCTTCTGGATTCCTCAACGCCTTTATCTTTCTCTTTCTAAATTTATTTCACTAGATTATTATACTACTTGAATAATATCTTCGAACCATAATCTTCTCTATTACCTCTAATAATCCTGTTATCTCTACCACAATTTGATTTGAACTGACAATTGCGTCTTTGTGTATTTATATAGTATGGCAACTTGGAATGATGTACGTACGTACCAAGTTCAACGTTGTAACTGACTGACTGGCTGACTGGTGTTCTAATTATTTTGAATCAGGCAAGGTTGCTTACTCTCACCCTTTCTCTTTCTCCTGGTCATCGACTGGATTATGAAAACGTCGACGTCTGGAGGGAAGCACGGTATCAACTGGACAGTTAGGACGCAGCTGGACGATCTGGACTTCGCAGATGACTTGGCTCTTCTATCGCACACTCAACAACAAATGCAAGAGAAGACGACCAGTGTAGCAGCAGCCTCTGCAGCAGTAGGTCTCAACATACATAAAGGAAAAAGCAAAATTCTCCGATGCAACACAACATGCACCAACCAAATCACTCTTGATGCAGATGCCTTGGAGGACGTTAACACCTTTACATATCTGGGCAGCATCATCGACGAGAAAGGTGGATCGGATGCAGATGTGAGGGCTCGGATTGGCAAAGCGAGGGCTGCATTTCTAGAGTTGAAAAATAACCGGAACTCCAAACAACTTTCAACCAAAACCAAAATCAGGATTTTCAATACAAATGTCAAGACAGTTCTACTGTATGGAGCGGAAACATGGAGAACTACGAAAGCCATCATCCACAAGATACAAGTGTTTATTAACAGTTGTCTACGCAAAATACTTCGGATTCGTTGGCCAGACACCATCAGCAACAACGTACTGTGGGAGAAAACAAACCAGATTCCAGTGGAGGAGGAAATCAGGAAGAAGCGGTGGAAAAGGATAGGACACACATTGCGGAAAGCACCTAACTGCGTCACGAGACAAGCCCTCACATGGAACCCTCAAGGTAAAAGGAAAAGAGGAAGGCCAAGGAATACATTACGCCGAGAAATAGAGAAAGATATGAGAGGAATGAACAAACATTGGACAGAACTGGAAAGGGAAGCCCAGGACAGAGTTGGTTTGCGAAAACTGGTGGGTGGCCTATGCTCCATTGGGGGTAACAGGCGTAAATCAATCAAATCAAATATGATCTTGGATGCTTTGGTTAATACCGATAAAATGACTAAAAGACAGTGCATTTCAAAATCATACTAAACATACTAGAGTTTATATAAGTGACTTTTTTCACTTGAAACCATCTTACTTTTAAAAAATACAAAACTTAGCAAAAAAGGATCTCTTTTCAAACTTGAACGGCCGGCGCTTCAATTCGGTTAGTGTCTATGCAAATGCGCCTTGAATAGTTCAAGACGTACTGTATATACGGCCGGCCTTCAGGATCTTGGAAGAACGGACAGTAAATAAATTTATTATTTTTAGTTACTGACTGATTATTATTATAGAAAGTCGGCTTGTGATGTAGGTCGACTAGTCGTAGTTCAAAGGCTCATGTAAAATGGTCTGCTACTAAAAAGAAAGCAATTATTTGCGTTTGATTGGCCAGTATAGCTCACATACAAGTGTAGTGAAGGAGAACACAGGTGAGGGCAACCGAATTGTATTTTAACGAAAATTACAGAGTTACTCAGTAAAATAGGAAAACCATATCGTAAACGGTGAAATTTGCAAATCTTCAATCAATCATCAATCCATTGTCTGACATTTCACCACTATTCATGCGTTTCATACAAATTCCCACTGTGTTCCTCCCACTCTTCTTCCTTTCTCTTGATCTTCCCTCATCTTCTGCTGCCACCAGACATTACGTTGACACTCACGTCATATACTACTTATAAGTAGCGCCCACCACAGTACCAGATTTCATGTGAAAACAACCTTTATTCGATAGAAGATCAATAAACTTATTGGTTATTTTTTTTGTTCTAACGTTCAATCATTTGTAACGTTTATGTTTTATGCCACACTTTTTGAAATTGGTCTTGTTTGTCTTTTTCTGTTTCTTCGTTAGAATATCTGTTGTAATGGCGCCGACAAAATCTGGTGAGACAGAAACACAACGTAGTGTAAAAGCACGTTATGTTCGGTCGACTCGACGATCTACTCAAGGTGTTTCGTTAGAAGATGTAGAACAAGCGAAAATGTTAATTGATAAAAATAACAATACTAGTAATAGTAATAATAATTATCAGCCAACAGATTCTCTGTCGTCTGTTGATAAGTCGCCGTCATCATCGTTGACGGATACATCAGGAGTATCGAATAATAATAATAATAATAAATACGCCAAGTTAAGTCATACTTCCACAGCTTGGAATAAACCATATTCAGATAATAATAATAATAATAATAATAATAATAATAATAATAATAATACTACAAGTCTTTCTCGTCGTTTCACTGATACTGAACTATTTCGATCACGATCTATGGTTGACAATGGAGCGGTAGCTGGTGGTGGTGGTGGTGATACGGCTAGTACGAATACCACAGGTGGCAAATCCTATGGACGTACAGATTATTCAAGTGATAGTCGATCGTCGAATCATTATCCTGTAAGTGTGTGTGTTGTGTTATACATATATGTATATATACGTATATATCAAGTCATTTTACTATGTGACTAATTAGTCTAAATCACTTCTTATTTGTATTGTACTACTTGTTTGTCTAGTTGTTCAATATAAAGTTGTTGAATACGTTTAATAATCAGGAAACATTACATCCAGGTTTTGAGCTAATTGCCGACTGTAGCTGTTACTTTGAGGTGGTGGTGGTCAGGCTTCTCCATCGTGATCATCCAACCGAACTGTATTGACTGCAACATGTGTTTGTTTAGCTGTCCTACCATGGAAGGCAGGTCGATTGGAGAATGGTGAAACTGAAAGCAGCAACTGGATATACGATGGAAAAGTTCTACAGTTGATTGTGGAGAGGTGTGACAAACAACTAACACCTGCAGCGACGCTACCTTCCCACAACGGAATGAAGGGGTTAGAAACGGTCGACACTAAAAATGTCACACCTCTCCTTATCTTTCTATATATGGATTTCCGTCTGTGGCGGTAAGGCCTTTTGAAAAGCGAGACTGACACGTTAACTTTCCATAAAAAGGTCGTGCGCGGCTAGCGTGAAGTAGTAGTTGTCCTTTGAGCTGTGCGTTCACTCTCCCAAGTTGCTGAAATCAACGCTTATCTAATTTCCTTTTCAGGTTCCTACGGTATAGACAACCGGGAATCGACATCTGACCTCATACGCGTAACAACGTATGAAACCAAATCAGTTATAATCAAATTATTTTTTCGGACTAATTGAATATAGTTTGCTGAATGCTCTCATATCCATCATATTTTAAGTCTGTATGTTTTCTCTGTTGAATGACTAAACAATTAATCTTTTACAAAACTCATAAAGTCAGCCAAAAACAATATAGAAGTTGACAGAGCTTTGCGCCCTTTCGAGTTCCGATACGCCATATCAAAGAGGTCACACTACTACGTAAGTATTAGTTACAATAATCGCAAGGATCCCAGCGAAGTTGTTTGAACTTACCTATACGGTTTATCCTAAAAGTCAAACAATATTATGTCCTACTTCCCATAAGAATAAATATCATTTGTACTTTCGTTAGATATTCTCACTTACCCTAAAATTTAACCTCGAACTGCAAATCCCAATCACAACACAAACCACCAACAGGATCACAGTATGGAGATGTTGGAGCCAGAAAACGGAATGTTGGCACTACCAAACAATCCTTTTTGAACTGGTTCCATTGCCATCCTTGTGTTGCTCACAAAGTTACCTGCATTAAAGAGAAGACTGAGTGAGAGTAAGCACACTACACACTCTGTGACAGTCTATGGGGATAAGCAGGACTCACAACTCTACATCTACTTGAGTCAACCGTCTAGTGGCACTACTAATTAGTTGAATATGGTTAGGCTGAAACATACCTGACAATGTAATCCCTTTGTAGGTGCACTTACATAGCTTTACCTTCACAACAATTAGCTTGAGGTGGATTAAACTTCTACTCTATATCACGACGTGGC